>OX243964.1:6027500-7246666 GCA_945859745.1 Synanthedon formicaeformis
TCACGGAAACACAACCGCACACATGCTGATATTTCACGGTGGTCTTCTGTAAGGGGGTGGTTACTGCCGCTACACGGGCTGCCCAAATGACTGCGAACCAGTGAACGCAGTGAGTACTAAATTTAAAAGGATTAAATTTATGCAAGCATTGGATTTGCAAGTAAATATTGTCACGGTGTATCTGTTTTTCGATGGGCTAACTTTAAACATTTCCACTTAAATCGGATGGTCCAATCGCATCGAAATGCGAATCTCCTGATTTGTTTTTTCTTTTTTTTTTAACATGAATACCTATCTATTTAAATTTGTTTCCATGGTGGGAGGCTATTCAGGAAAATGATGATACATAACTACAGCTACAGCAGCTGTAGTTCATCTACATCCAAAGTTTAATATATATAATCCTAGCTGCTGCCCACGACTTCGCCCGCGTAACTTTGTAAATTATATTACTAAAACCTCTATCCATTGGTGAAAATAGCACGAAAATTTGTGCCGTAGTTTTTGAGTTTATCGCGAACAGACAGACAGGTGCGGCGGAGGACTTTTGTTTTATAATATGTAAGGATAAGGATATTCGAACTTTATGTAGTCAATTCTTGCAAAAGTTTCAATGATTATGAAATCTCTAATTTGTTATGTATTAAACTATATTAACATGTATTTTTTATTGCAAAACAATTCCACGTCAACAGTAAAAATTAAATGGAAGATCCAAGCCTTTCATATACTTCAATATATACAAAAGAGCAATTGAAAACGTGAGTGGATGAAGGTGTTATGTCGCATTTTTGGGTTTTTTTCGTTTTTTTGCATTGATGAAGGTAATATAATATGTCCATATGAATGATTACAGACCTTAAGATTGACGATTTAAGTAATTTTTTGAAAAATAAAAAGTTTATTTTAAAAAGCAAAAAGTGCAGAAAAGTTTACTTTTGTTAATGGAAGAGGGAGCTATGTTCACTTTTTTTCAATTAAATAATACAATTGTTTAATTGCTATCATACCATTAATATTTTAGGTTGTTTACACAACTTTGCATCATAATATAGTACAAAAATTAGTCCCGTGGCGACTTATCTCAAAAACTAAATGTAAAACTTTAACCTCGATTTATTCAAAATTGGAATTACGCGACGTACCACCTTCATCCACTCAAGTCTTCAATTACGAACAGATTCGACGTAACAGATAGAAAATTTCCTGTTTCGGAGGAAACATACGAACCGCCCGGCTTCAGAACAGAACAGATACTCGAAGGTATCTACTAAGACTAAGAGAAATATTGCGACGTGTCTTCAAACGAACTCGAACAATATCGCGAAAAGGTAAACCGCGTCTGAAATTGCTATTTGGTGTTCCATTGTAAATTTACATTCCGCTACCTACTGCTACTTCAATCATTTATAAAGAACCTGATTTTGTTTGTAATAGGTACATTTGAAAGAAGATCGCTTCCCTTATTAAATTTATACATGCAGATATTAATTGTATTTTAATATTCTTTCTCATAAATGGCAGGGTTATTTTCAGCAGTAGAACCTTTAATTTTCAGTAAGACCTGTTTAAGGCTGATATCAATACTAATAATAAATCTGTAAGGGTCGGTCATGGAGTAATTTACTTTTTTTTTTAGAGATATCGTGTTTATAGGCTCTATACATGATACTGAAACTAAACTGACGATTTTTAGAATTTTTTTTCTGTATGTATGTATGTATGTATGTATGTATGTATGTATGTATGTATGTATGTATGTAAGTATGTATGTTCCTCTATAACTCTTAAACGAATCTACTGATTTTCATGAAACTTGGTAGATACACATTTAGACGTACGGGACACAGGATAGGCTACTTTTTTTTTCAACGTGGACGATGTCACAGGCGCCAACTAGTGAAAAATAAAATTTTGATAATAAAAATTGTTGTAGTTACAACTAAGTCGAGGTCTGCAATAATAACCTATAGCCCGATTGGTGGCAATGGCAACATTTGTGCTGTTACTTTTTGGTGAGTACGTAAGATAATTATGCTAGAGTTAATTTTTCTATTGTCTTTATTCTTTATTGAAAACATGGAAGAGATGCCTGAAAAATTCTTCATAAATTATAACTAAGAACAATTCCGATCACGTCAGCTTTCAAACGACAACAATAACTGATCCAAATCGATCCATCCGTTTGAGAGCACTGCTTTAAAAATTAAAGGGCTATAAAACAAAAAAATCCAAAAATGTTTTTATTGCAAAAATACAATCAAAATTCTTCATATTGTATGTTGCAAACAGACTTATGGTTGTTTTATTCCATATTTAGTATATTTTGATCATTTTTTATATATTCAAAAGTAACTTATATGCTTATATCTCCTTTAGTATTTTCAGTTTATTATAAAAGTACTTAAAACATTTAATGCTACTTAAAAATACGCTTCTAACCATCTAATATGACATATATTTAATATATATCTAAAAAGAAAAAAAATGACAAAAAATAATTTTATTTTATTCGATTAGCTCTCCTAAAAAAAGTGTAATTTTGATTTGTGGCCCTTTAGTTTTTAAGCAGCGAGATGATACACATACACGTCAAACTTATAATAACCCCGTTTCTGCGTCGGGCGTCGGGGCTTATAATACAGTGGGTAATACGCCCACGCAATACGCCCAATCCTGTTGTTGTCGACTGTACCCTACAGTTATTATACGAGTTGAGTAAGCTCCTTCTCATCACAATAGCTGCTACGAATGCTCGCTTAGCGTTCAATAGACGACATTTTATATGAATTATTCATCTGAGATACATACGACGACTCTTTGATAAAAATCGTGGAGGTTTAAATATTACATCTTTTTTCTAATGTTATATTATTTTATATTATAACATTTAAAATAATGTTACCTATATATATACCTAATAGATCTATATCAACACTAATACTATAAAGAGAGAAGACTATATTGTAAAAGTTCTTTCACCTATAGAAACACAGCTAGTTACGAGTATATATACGATTACTGTAACTATACATACTTATAATTGTATAATTAAATATTATTATTAGGTCTCAAAACGAGGAGGATTATACTGCATAAAAATTCTCTTCTAAAATTGCAATAACCATACCTTACCATTATTATTAAATTACACTAATTATACTAATGTCATGAATAACAAGAAAATTATTTATGACCAAAATGTACATAAAAATATAATTTATCGCATCCTACCAACATTATAAAATTAATGCGAAACTTTTACACATACTATCATGTACTCTGATCGGATTTAGATGTCACTTTACAGTAATATAGCTTAATACGTCACATTAACGCGGGAAAAAACTAATGTATTTATGTACAGTCGGCCGCAAAAGTCCATTAACACATTCAAAAGTGCAAAACAACTGAACACTCAACGCGCCATAAGTCGTTGTCACAGCTAGAGAACAAAATAAACTTCATGTACAAACGATCGTAAATAGCTTCAGTAAGTAAGTAAGTTAGTTTTCAGTTGTTTTGCACTTTTGAATGTGTTAATCGACTTATGCGGCCGACTGTACTCTAGAAAAGTTCACTTAAACCCTTACTCGTATATATAATACGTGAACTAGTGATCTGAAGTCATAAAATGGACAGCCGCCCGTTTGGCGACATTGATGTTACTGAGTACATATTATAAAACAAACCTCCGCCGCGTCTGTCTGTCTGTTCGCGATAAACTCAAAAACTACAGCACCGATTTTCATGCTGTTTTCACCAATGAATATAGTGGTTCTAGAGTAATGTTTTAGTATATAATTTACAAAAGGAACAATACTACAAAGTTACCTGTACGCAAGGAATGCCAGAGCCCCATTCCCATATACCTTACCTTTCCCTTGAAGTTTTCGACCACCTATTTTAATAAAAAATAAAACAATCGCACATTTCAAGCTACACGTCAAGGAATATAATGTTATCTATATCTATACTAATATTATAAAGGGAGAAGATTTGTATGTTTGTAATGATTAAACTCAAAAACTACAGGACCAATTTTGAAAACTCATTCACCTATAGAAAGCTTAGTTATCAGCGAGTAAAATAAAATATTTTATAAAGTTACGCGGGCGAAGTCGTTATATGTTGTTACTAGATTTACTAGTGACCCGCCCGGATTAACGAATTATCTTCATATGCTTACATAATAAAATTAACTTATGTTACTTACTAAAATCTGGAATGCTGAATTTTGTAACATACCCATATCAGCCATTGCTAATGGCTGATCCCATCCCATATCCCATATGGAATGGCTGATCCCATCCCATATCCCACATGTAATGGCTGATCCCATCTTATATCCCATGTGGAATGGTTATGGCTGTGCGTTGATAGTCAGTCAGAACAAACGATTTTATATGTAAAGATGTAAAGAAGAGAGATCTTGATAAAGCCTTTGAAATCAACCAAACTAATTTTCAGATTAAATTATTTTGAGAACTTCAACAGTTGTATATTAAAAGGGATATTGTCATTGTTATTATACGCAATGGGATATATTGTTACACCGCATCATTACTCATTGCTAAGACCTTGATCCGTCGCAGCGAAAGGATCCGGTTGCATAAGGAAACTCCCAAGTAACTATAGTTAATATACACAAACTCACTATAGATGTTATTTTCATATACTCGTATTTGTATTCATATCTAATACTCGTATGCTGCCCTGTGCTATTGAAAACTAGGACAAAACCAAAATTAGAATAATTTAGGAACTAGGAAAGGAATAATTTATTTGAAATTTACATTATACCTGATATAAACTTCTACATTATTATATTTTTATACAGTTATCAATCAATACTAATAATAAATCTGTAAGTGTTATCCAAGAGGATTTCCCAACGTTAAAAAAAAAAAAAAAGGTATTGTATGTATCTATGTATGTTCCTCCATAACTCTTAAACGAATTAACTTATTTTCATGAAGCTTTGTAGATAAACATTTAGACGTACGGGACACAGGATAGGCTACTTTTTCTTTTTCAACGCGGACGAAGTCGCCTGCGCCAGCTAGTATTACATATATCTAATCTTTCTTCTTCTTTTCTTAGTGCCATCTCCTATCGGACTAACCATCGAGGCGGCGGCGGCTCGAAACAGCGATCTGGTACTTCGGCCATACCATTCGCGGAGATTCTTGGTTTTGATCATTTGTTTAATAGCTGATAATTATTGTAAAAAATATTAATTACTAGCTGGCGCCCGCGACTTCGTCCGCGTTGAAAAAGAAAAAAGTAGTCTAAATGTTTATCTACCAAGTTTCATGAAAATCAGTTGGTTCGTTTAAGAGTTATGGAGGAACATACATACTTACATACATACATACATACATACATACATACATACATACATACATACAGAAAAAAATTCTAAAAATCGTCAATTTAGTTTCAGTATCATGTATAGAGCCTATAAACACGATATCTCCGAAAACAAAGTAACTTACTCCATGACCAACCCTTACAGATTTATTATTAGTATTGATGATTAGATATTATATCCGACCCTGTTTTTAGTAATCTATATAAATAAATAAATAATAAATCGCTAAATGTGTCGCTAAGCGCAAAAGTTCTAGAAACCGGGAAAATTTGCCGTGCAAAGCCGGGTTCAAGTCGCTACTTTATTATAATTGTTCATTCGACTTTGTTGAGGGTGCAAGCAGCCTTCTTAAATACCGCTGATTTGTTGTTTAAGAAACAAACAAAATTAAACAACAGATGAGAAACATCTATCATAGTTAACAATACAAAATAAGAACCTAACAAGAATTTTTTTTTCACAATGAACACAAATTAGGACGATGGGGTGTTTCTATGGTAACCATTATCTTGTATTTAATGCGTTTCCTTCTAGATTACTAACGTTAATTTTTATGGAAGGGTTTCCTCCATTACTTTGTGAAGAAAATTCGCGAGCGAAAATATTCAACTTTTTTTTTAATAATAAATATCCAATATTTCATTAGCCAATTTTGTGCGGGGCAAAGAGAAGGGAGCGGAGATTCCCCTTCAAGCAATAGTTGTTTTGTGTCGTCAGCATGTCGCTTGTTGTCTATGATTATAGACGATCGATGTTAAACTACCACAGACAGAAGGAAGAATGACTTCATAAAATGCGTTCCATAATTCAATGGAGTAATTCGACATTTCCTGTGTTGCACATTTTAAAAAACTTATGTTTTATACAACATTAGTTAGTTAATATTAATTAGTATTTAATAGTTTAAATAATATTTTTTGCAAAGTCCTTTCTATAAGTCGCAATTCTTTTCGATTATTATAATTTTTATATTGTAAACATTTTCATGGGTGACATAAAATTATTACAAAATATGTAATGCATTATACCATTTTTTATTTATTTGACCACATATAAATTGTGAATTGTTTTTTTATTCATTCCAAATCGACTTGGCCATGAAGTAAACGTGTTTTAAATCAATAAAACAAGATCAAAAACAAAACCGATACTAGTACAGCACTACGGAGAAAACGTTGGCAACATTAGTTTAAATTTTTTTAATTTTTCTTTTATAATAAAGAGGTGGCAGACAGGCTGGCGGCTCACTTGATGGTAGGTGGTTACCGCCGCCTAAGGACACGAGCAACACCAAGGGGAGTGCTAGTGCGCTGCCTACCCTGCAAGTTAAGAGTTAATTTGACATTAGGACCTGTCAAATTACTCCATAGAATTATGGAACGTACTGTAGTTCTGGAAAACGAGGACGTACATATCTAGCTTTTGCCCGCGACTCTTCGCCTCTTATTGCTGTAACGCATTAGTTTTTTATTTCAAGTTAGATGCATCAAAACAAGTTAGTTAGTATCAAAACTTCATGATTTCGGTTGAGTAGTTAAGGCGTGAAAACATAACATATTATTATAATATTAGTATGGATCTTTATTAAAGATCCTGCCTTGATTAAGATTTTATTAATACCTATGTGAATTATTATTTTATAACTATCTATTTTAACGCATTTACTTAATTCATAATAATTTTAATATAATTTTCAAAATTGACTCTGGTCTGGATTTGAAAAGTAGTGGCAGGGCACACTGCGTTTCGCAGTCATTTGGGCAGCCCGTCTGGCGGCAGGGCGGCAGTAACCACCACCTTACAGAATACCACCGTGAAATAACAGCATTATGTGCTGTTGTGTTTCGGTGAGTGAGTAAGGGATGCCAGAGCCCATTACCCCACCCCTCCCTTATCCCTTATCCTTAATCCTTCTATGGTCGGCAGCGCACTTGTAGCACTTATGGCGTTGCTTGTGTTATAGGCGACGGTAGCCACCTACCATCAAGTGGACCGTCAGCCTGTCTGTTGACCTTAACATAAAAAAAAATCCATATTACAGGATTGTATAACATGTGAATATTTTTCTTGCTAAAATTTTTTCAATTTTAATACTTAATTTTTAAAAAGAAGCGATTGTGTTAAAAAAATAAATGCCTTACCATAAAATTTTGTATATTTAACTAAATTCGCCCAGTTTAATAAGTTGTTTAATTATTAATTATATAAATTATGGCGAATTACCAAAAATCAAAGTAAAGTAAACAAGCATACTACAAGACCAAATAACTTCAAAAGGAGTACCTATCAAAAAATTACTAACACGAGCATTTTGATTCAAGTAACTCAGTCAAGTTGAATGGAAAAATGCGGCACTAGCTTAAAGCATTTTTCCACGAAAACGGAAGACAAATAATAAGAGTAAAATGGCGGACAGTGCAGCCGTGTCCTATGTAGGAACAAAAGGGGACGAAATAGAACAAAAAATGAAAATGTAAACACATGTAGAGAGACACGTAGACAAGGAAAAGCTTTAAACTGCAACGAGCCGACTTTACGGGTCATTTGGTAATGAGAACGGACGCTGCACTTTTAAATAGCTTGTAAATATATTATTTTATGAAATAAAAAAATGTGCTTACTTCTTATATTATGATCCCTAATGTGATTGCAGATTTTTCTGTTCAGTGTAATAAGGCCTTATGAGTTTATTTTTATAAAAAGAGTGGTCGACAGCCTGACTGTTCACTTGATAGGTATATAATTAGTTATGTATTTGTATATAATATGTACTAGCTAGTGTCCGCGACTTCGTCCACGTTCTCTATAGCCTATAGCCTTCCTCGATAAATGGACTATTCAACACAAAAAGAATTTTTCAATTCGAACAAGTAATTCCTGAGATTAGCACGTACAACCAAACAAAGAAACTTCAACAAAACCTAATTATACATTTTTAACTTGCAAACAAAAACATTATAATAATATTGTTAGGTTACTCTAGCAATGAAAAAAAAAATTAAAACAATTTTGATGAAAAATACAATTTACCAGTTCAGTGAACGTGTCAAACAAAAATTCTGATCTGGTTTTTTTTTATATACTACTTATGTATCCTCAACAGCTTAAATAGATCCTATAAATTGAGATTCAATGCTGAATTTTTTAACTCTAGCCACGTCTCGCCGCCGCCGCGTCGTCCCTGAGATGTGCTTGTCTGACGTCATAAAGGACAATATAGGAGTCAAAGGACCCCAGACGAACTGTTTCAGATTACGATAAAAGACTGCTAGTAGATATACAGCAAGTTAATACGTTCATTGACATTTTTTAAAAGGTTTTGTATTATTTATATCAAATCGAGATAATTCAAATAATAAAATTGGAAGACTTATTTATGCAGATTATTTATAAGATATCAACAAATATATATTATTTCAATGCCTACCTTTTCTTTGAGGCTATTTAAGAAGAAGCTATGATATCACAGCTATAATTTAAGTCTCAAAAATAAAATCATTGATTTTTAACAAATTCAAATTTAAATATCTTAAATTAAATTAATTTTGGCCGCCTCATTGAAAAGCAAAACTGAAAAAGATAACTGGTACGTATGGTGGGATTGTTTCTATTTTATATGTATACAAAAAAGACCGCAATGGCATATGTCTATCTTTTAAGGATATCTTATAAGGATATCTTACTATACACATTAAAACTTCTAAAAAAATGAAATCAACATGTAAACTATGGAAAAGCTATTATCAAATTAAATACGTTAGTTACCTTAAGCATTTCATACACATTATAATAGGCCTTTACACAATACAATTTTTGGGAGTTATAGTCACCCCCGCCAGCGCTCAACCACCCGCACCCACAGTGATGCAAGATTACACCCGTGCGAAGCCAAGAGCGGGTCGCTAGTTTAGTAATAAAATTAATTTAACATTGTGTCCGATGGCCAGCGTTTCAACTGTGTCAGGTCGCCTTTGAACATTTTCCAATGTAAGTTGTAATCTTATTAGGAGGTAAGAGGCTTACAATGTAAGGTTTCTATTCGATGCAATTTTAACATCGCCTTCAATAACGTATGTGTGAATGAAATATGAAAAATGTCTGAAACTAGTCTGTTTTTCGTGAATGCGTTTTTTGTCCTCTGATCTATGAAAAGAGAACGTAACGTAGCTCGCAGCATAATGTGTGAGAATATATTGTGGTGTGAGAATATAACATGTGAGAACATGTCAAAAATGGCGAAATATACTTAAATATTATAAAACAAAGTTATCCGCAGCGTCTCTGTCTATCTGTTCGCGATAAACTCAAAAACTACTGCATCGATTTTCATGCTGTTTTCACCAATGGATAGAGTGGTTCTCGAGGAAGGTTTTAGTATAGGTTTTAGTAATTTGCAAAGTTACGCGGGCGAAGTCGCGAGCAGCAGCTAGTGTTATTATAGTTCGATCCTAATAATAAATTTTGATTCAGGTTTTGTGTGAACTCAAAACTGCAATTCAGCCTGAGCTGAAGGTAAGGGCGTAGTGGAACCGAGTGTATAACGTTAGTAGCAAATCATTAGAAAAAAATAATAAAATTTCACTGTCTTACTTTCTTAATAAAAAGTTTAATAATTTCTTAATAATAATTTTAAAGTAATACTGAAAGTAGGTACTGAACATTCAATAAAATAATACTTTCTAAGCTAAGTCACTGGTTATAACTGTCAATAAATATCCGTATTGTTTTATAATATCACATGTTTTGAATATCAGTGTTTTGAAACGTCGTAGAATGCAGTTATTTTTTAAAACATGAAAGCTCTTCAAAAGCACTAGTGCGATAATATGAAGCAAAACGAACGAGTTATTGATGCATATGATTACCCTAAAAACGCTGCAATGAGAACACTTTGAGAGTGAGTGTTTTAAAAAATGTATGTTTTCAGAATGAAAATTTTAATGTTTATGTTTGTAATCTTTGGATATACTACATAAATTATAGGATTACTGACTGTGTCTTTTTATGTTAGACTATAGATTTTTTATGTTAAAATGGATAAACAGGCTGGCTGTCCACTTGATGGTGGCTACCGTGGCCTATAACACAAGCAACGCCAGAGGAGCTGCAAGTGTGCTGCCGACCATATTAGGATTATGGATCAGGATTAGGGAAAATGGTCTCTGGCAAGCCTTACTCACCCATCGAAACACAACAGCGCACATACTGTTAATTTCATAGTGTTCTAAAACAGATGAAGTCATAGAAATGTTTCTATCTATCTATACAAATAAATGTTTCCATCTATCTATTTACTATCTATTTATCTATCAGAAACCAGCTTATTTGTTAGTGAAATGGCAGAAACATTATTTTAAAACTTGAATTACCGTCAATGGACAGTATGTAAAAGATATCTGAAAATTGCACGCTTCTTAACATAAAGTAAGTGAACTTACACAATTCCATCTGGCACATCAATACACGGTAGAGAATAATGCAGTACACTATATTTGTAAGAGTTTTCAATTTTCTTATGTAAATTTCCATCTTTGTGCAAATCACAACCGGGAACTGTGTGCGAAATCAATGCCGTTTCTCTTTTATCAACTTCGTTGCAATGAATTCAGTTACATAATACGTATTTTTCATGAGTATAAATAAACCATAGAGAATATATTTGTATTTTTGTTATATACGTTCATGTATTATTGTTTTTTATGTGTAGGTCATACTTCATGGTAGATGTCTATAACACAAGCAAGGTTTTGGGATCGGGGAGGAATAGGGAAATTAGCTCGGGGTAATAAAGGGTGTCCAATTGAACACCCTTTACAATTTATCTAGATAAATTTATAATAATAATATAAATAGATAATAAAGATAATAGATAATAAAGATCTAGATCTGTAAGTAAATAATTAAGAAACAATTATTTTTATTACCATCACATTTATTAATTTATCACACATTCGTTTCAAAATGACAAATAAATTAAGTCCAACGGAATGTTGCACATTAGACGGTTATGGCTGTGCAACACTAGGGCTCGAAAATGTACAGTGATAACGCAGCAGTCAAAAGAAAGTGAGTAAGAAACAGGAACATCATGGGTGCAAGGTGCAAATATTAGTATTCCCTGTTAACCGCACCCTAAAAGAATATTAAACAAATAAGATTAAAATTAAAGCTTATAAATATATAACAACATTAAAACCTATTAAATAACAAATTGATCAATTGGACATTACTAAGAATGAGATAATAATCATAAAAAGCCATTAATAAATTGATAACTGTACCAAAACTAAAGCAACGCTTGTCGTAATAAATCATCCCCATAGCAATTCCGTTTTACTAATGGAACACTACACGTTGTTTCTATTCTAATAATGTACTCCCGTTAAGGACTTCTAATTAGATGCACTCAATCCGAAGGTCAATTGATATGAATAACTTTTTTAAATTATATTGTAACCTAACTACTAGTATTTGTTTTTAAATTTTTTATTGCAAATAATGTATGTGATGTAAACTTTTTAACTACCTAATTCATTTTACAGTTGTTGTTAAAGTAAATTTTGATATAAAACTCTTAATATTTTAATTAAGAGTGCAGTGAATACAAATATAAATTACGATATAGAAAATAAAGGAAAAACACGTGACGACGTCGCGCTTTAAACGGTAATATAGCCAATAATATTGGTATTGTGTTACTATATTTCATTCTATATTAATGTTATTAAAGTTCAATAGATGGCGCCAGTAGTTTCAATAAGCGTAACTAGCTGTCGCTTTACAGATGATATACTCAATATGATCAGGTTTATTGTACTACACAAATATGTAAGAATTGATACAATAAATTGATGTTCGTCACCAGATTCAAAATCACTGGATTTTCTTTCGTGACAGTAGGGGCTACTGTTGGTTTTAGTTTCATACACACGCATAATTTCACAGAAAAAAAATAACATTGTAACAAATTGTCTAACTCAATTGTATTATTTAAAATATAGAATATGATATTTTAAACGTGCACCTGTATCTTCTTATTGTGAAGATAACAGATGAGTATTGATAAGACTAGGTCAACTACGTGAAGATAAAATTGAGTGAATTGCATTATTTCTCTTACTAAATATCATAAACACACTTTACCTGTTAGATAAAGTCATAAAAGTTTTTTTATATATTTTTGGACATTTTTGTTTTATATGATCAATTTCGCACACCTTAACGGCAGTACTATTTATTAGGCCGGCTTAGATGTTTATGTGGACGTAAAACGCGACGCCTAAATGGTTCACTTGCTAATTTGCCATCTGCGCCTGGGGGATATCACTTAATTGTCTGTTTCATCTATTTTCATATTAATCTGTATTAACAGGTAAAACAAAGGAAATAAGAGTTATTTTCATTAAAATAATTGTTCTCATTTGTCTTGAATAAGAACAATTACAAAAAAAATTGGAAAATATTTAATTTTCTAACTTTAATCAGTCTGACTTCTAAAAACAAGTGACCTTTTACTGAATTTTACACAACTTTACGTTGAGCATTGAAAATTTAACTATATATTGTAAGAGTACTCCTCACGGATAGAACTCTCAATAAAAATGCCGTCGTAAACTCCTCAGACAACTGTTTATTTTAACTTCACACACTTTATACATTAAACGATATATATAACAATACTGTAAGCTTAGTACTATTGTCCCTCAATTTGTATATTCCTTTTTCATATTCTCAAACTAGATCCGACGTCGGCCATGTCCCGCGAGCAAGAGGGCGAACCCCGCCGCTGGGTTGACATCATTCAAAAACGTTACAATGTTGCTCGCGCAAACCAAAGAGTAAATAACAGAGTAAATAACCAACTTTGGGTTTGGAATATATTAATTGAGGGCCATATAATTAAAACATTATTGGTAAAAATAAGCGAACCTAACAATCGACCGTCCTGACATCGTGTGCGTCCCTGCACATGACAACAGGTGTTAACCTAACAATCGGTTATCTTGGTTATTCAATTTAATAACAACTGAGGAGTGATTTTTCAAAGATTTCAACTACACATATCTAGCTTACATTAGTTGATGTAAGCCAGTCACAGATTAGTATGGCATAACATTGACATTTTGATTGAAGTTCCAACAATGATTAAGTTTTACGACAGTCTTTTTTAGGAAAAATTGCCTATTTCACATTTCAATAGTAAAGTAGACACAAAAACAGTTATTGTGAATTAGTATGGATAACATATACCCAAGTTTCTATTAGAGTTCTAAAAATGATTACGCTTTGTGACAATCTCTACTAGAAAGAATTATCCTTAACACATCTTGAAAATAGGTGGACAGTATAAAAATAACATTTACTTTACGACTGATTTTTTTTTATGATTAAGTTTTACATCGATCTCTACTAGAAGGAGTTATCTATAACACAGTAACAAGTAGACAGTATGAAATAACATTTACGTTACATACGATTGAAGTTCTAAAAATGATTAAGCTTTATAAAAATCTCTATTTGAAAGAATTATCTTGCAGACACATTTTAATAATAAAGTAGACACAAGAATAGTTATTGCGAATTAATAGGGAATAACATTTACGTTTATTAGTGATGCTAGTTTCTTGAGCAGATGGCAACCGCACAAAACATTCCTTGTGAATAATATTACTAAAATATCTAACATATTTTATTTGTTTCTTAATCTCATGTGTACCATATAACATAAAACAAAATCGGTGTGACAGCAATCGATTTGCTGGGTTAAACCTTAGTGGACCCGTTTGATGGATTTATTAGGTTGATTAACATGTGCGCAAATCACAACCAGTCATTTATATATTTATAGAATCTCATTTGCATTCGACGAGTACTCCGAACGATCGATTAATCGGCACACCTTATTTCCCTGACGGATCGATTTACAGGGTGCCCTATCCTCCTGAATGATCGATTCATTAGGAGGCCTATGACGACCGCGCGAGCCGATCGATTCGTGCTCGTCGTGTCAGCCCAACGATTCACTCATCTAGAAACTAGTCGCGCCGAACCTGGAGCCGATCGATTAATGCTAGCAGCGTCAGCCCAACGACTCACTCACTTAGATACCAGTCGTGCAGAACATTGAGCCGGTCGATTAGTGCTCGCAGTGTCAGCCAAACGACTCACTCACTTAGATACTGGTCGCGCCTAACCTTGAGCCGATCGATTAGTGCTCGCAGTGTCAGCCAAACGACTCACTCACTTAGATACTGGTCGCGCCTAACCTTGAGCCGATCGGTTCGTGCTCGCATTCTCTCTGAGACAACGATTATTGCTCTATGGGAACCTTCGGTACGGCTATACACAAAACATTCATACTTTTCAATATTCTCGCCGTTGTCAGGCTCAGAACTCTTATCGACATTATCCGCTTAATACATTCATACGGTGTGGCCTCATGAAGGAGAACATCGCTTACTTCGTGAGTTGTTATAAAACAAGTCCCCGTCCCTGATAAAGGATACATCAGATTCAGGGTCTCGAACACAATCATTGCGAAAAAAGTGTCCACTGGATTTTTCTCTCCCTTTTTGGCATCGGTTTCTCTCGCTAATTCCTGATAAACAGTGTAAATGTTGCATGACTAATTTGAATCTTAACATTTACCACACCTTTTGATCGTAACACGTGTTAACCTTACTGACTAATTTGAAATATCACCCCAAACTGTAAGCGCGGTGATATTTTACTATGCCACTTTTAGTGAAGCAACCCCGATTCTAGTGTATATCCTTTATCAAGGGTCCCCGTTATTCTCTCGAAGTCTCCTCTCGAACTCAGGAAGGTCTCCCACTTACTGTTAGCACCCTCTACTTCGGGTACCTTAATTAAACCACTTTATGTTTAGTCCGAATATTATTATTATCGTTCGCTCGACATATCGGAACTAAGGCAACGATAAGATAACTATAAGGTACGCAACTTAGACGTGCGACATACGACGACGACTTCTCTTTGCGAAAAACGTTCGTTCAACTGTTTGGTACCCTTTTAATGTCATGTCAACGAATGAATCTGAATGAGATCACCTCTTTCGGCAATGTCGCAGAGCATTTTTACTACACCATTTGCCTTAGTCGATCAACTTCATGAACATGAACATAAATTCCCCTATGAGTCGAGAATTGTAAAACAGCTACCACATTCAATGATAAACCGATCAGGTTTTCGAAATGTATTGAAATTACTTGAGCCCATATTGTAGTTCGGGCATCGGTGTGTCTGCCAGGTTTAAGAAACCAAAATTTAGTATACCCGTCAACTATCAGCAGCTTTTGCAAAATCTCTAGCGGACCTCACAAATGGTCCAAGGTTGTCCATGTGAAGAGTACGAAATGGGAGTCCCACTCCTGTGACACGGTGCGGCAGTTCCCAACAAGTGCCTGAATTGTTTCTCGCGTAGGCGTATTCGATACACGCGCATACGTATTCTATTATGAGGCTAGATAATTCGGAACCAACAGTTACTCCTAATTCCTATCCAAGGTTTTCTCAGCCCCGGAGTGTCCGATTTTCGTCGCAACTAAGTACACACACCTTCCACCTTGCGTCCTCTGGTACTAAGTACCTGTTCCGGTTGTTTTCTTCATTTCCTCCCAGACAGCGAGACAGTCGGTTGTCTTGAATGACACCGGAAAGCGACTGAAGGATAATAATTTTGTGGAAAAGGTAAAATCGAGCTCCCGATATAAGGAAACTAACAAATCTTTTGGACGTATGCATACAAACGAAACAATTGAAATGGCACTCAAAATCAAATTAAATCAAAATCAAATCAATCAAGATTGGAAAAGAAATTAAGAGGCGGCCAACGTGTCGGCGGGACACGCTAACATGGAACCGGACTGATGTGCATTATTTATTCTTAAACATAGGTATCAGCAAATTCCATTTTATTTTATTATATATATTAAATGGTCACCCGCCATCTCGCTATTTTAGGGATTAAATTTTTTTCTTTTTTTTTTATGTTCCCAAATCATGCGATCGGGTCCTGGAATCATTAGCAGATTCTTTGTGTATGAGAATATGACTTGCGAGGACTGCCCTTCCAATGAAGATACTGTCACTCATATTAAGTCCCATATGTACTGGCGCCTGAGTCGTCTACTTTGTAGGGATTCGCCAAGACCTACAGCAAGATTGTTGGTGTGTCCGTCTATGCGCTTCTTGCTTCGACTTGCTCTGTGTTCTATTTCCTCCTTCACTGTTCTAACTTTCAGGTATTCATGGAGTTCTGATATTTTGATGAACCATGCTTTATTCCACGTTGCAGTATTTCCACGTTTGAGTTCTTAGCAGAACCCCACAACTCTATACCATATGTCCATACAGGCTTCAAGACAGTCTTGTATATGAGCAGTTTGTATTTAAGGATACCTGTGATTGTCTCCCAATGAGCCAGTTCAGTTTCCTTAGTTCGTGATTAAGCTCATCTCGTTTCTTCATTATATGAGTTCTCCACGTTTGCCTTCTGTGCAGATACATTCCAAGGTACTTGGCAACATGAGGCAAGACAGTTCCCCCGAGCTTGACTGACGGACAGCTTTCTTTGCGTAGTGTAAATGTCACGTGTACAGATTTACTTGCACTTATTCTGATGCACCACTTTCTCATCCATTCATCGACACTATCGAGATGCTGTTGAAAAGTTGTTGACGCCTTACTTGGGTCTTTATTGCTACACATTGCGGCAGTGTCGTCTGCAACAGTTGCCGAAAGCACATAATTGGTTTCTGGTTTATCAGCTGTGTACAGTAAGTAGAGTGTCGGCCCAATCACAGAACCCTGTGGTATGCCTGCTTTTATGTCGTAGAATCTAGAATAAGAGTCATCCATTTCCACCCTAAAAATTCTTTCTTCCAAGTATGACTTCAAAAGAGCGTAGATGTTATGCGGAAGCCGACTCTTCATCTTAAACATTAGATCTCGATGCCAAACCTTGTCAAATGCCTGTTGGACATCTAGGGATTAAATGGTGCTTCGAGAATGTAAAACGCGACGCGCTACAATACGAAATGATCTTGAGCGGTCAGGAAAGGAACTCCTGACAAGTAAAAATGATCTTGACTGGTTAGGAAAGGAACTCCTAACAGTTACACCCTAACCTTTCGGTGTGAACCTACCCCCGTTTGCTTCTAATTCGTACGAATGGAAATTCCTTTCCTCCGGGGAGGACTGTAAAAAACAACAGACTGAAACCTTTTCGCTGCCCTGTGTCCGCTGTAAAATAATTCCGCCGATTTCTACTTTGCTCGCATCCGTATGCCGTTCCGATTTGTCTGTAAGGTTGCATATAGTAAGGAAAGGCCTATCAATCAGAATAGTTAGATTTCTTGAACGCTCGCTCCTGACCAATCACTACACTGCCCGGCTGCTTCATTCTTTAACGGCTGTCCCTGGGGAGAATGCTATTTGTGCGATATTTTCTACATATTCTCTGAAAAAATTGGCTAGCCCTAGGGATCGCTTGACGTTGTGCACGTTCTGAGGTCGGAGAAAACTATTTACGCTACAAATCCTTCTTCCCAGGCCCGATACCTCCAACGCTAATTTCATATCCCAAGTACAGACCTTGTCACACAGAAATTCACACATAGAGAGATTCGGGGTTAGCATTGCCTTGTTAAATCGGGCTAAACTAGAATTTGTGTTAATACGCTAAAACACCGCAGGTGCGATCGATAGACCCCAAGGCGTACGAATTAGATTCATATTGACCTGATAATCCCCGGACACCTTATCAAGAATTGCAAAGCATGTCTGATCAGGGAGTCGTGCTAATTCATCTGCGTTGATGGGCATTGGGAACCCCTCTTTAACTATCACCGAACTCAACCTACGGTAAGCAATGCACAACCTATAGAACATCCCGTGGCGACCAAGAAAAATGGAGCTGACCTAATTTAAACCCGACTCTCTTAATTACCGGCGTCCAAAATATCTCAAACCATCGCTCGCACCTTCCCCAGCTCGTGTTGTGACTCTACATCTGTAAGGACGACATCTAGTTGGCTATTATACCCTATATTCGTTTCGGTGACACTATAGTCGTTATGCTCCCCATAAGTCTAGTAAACTACGTACGTTACATACTCCTCCGCCCTAGCGCACCTGGCCTGCGCTGAATGTTTGGCTAGTACCCGTCTCCACGATAGTTTCATCAACTACCCGACACATAACATTGATTGTCACAACTCGACAAAACCCAGCTTTGAAGAGAGGCGGCACTCAAACTTTCCTCTGTGCTAACCGAACGAATACATTAATAAACAATTATTGTTCTCTTTTAAGTCGGAGCTTAGGCAACTCATCTCCTATATTACAGAACTGGAATTTTGTCCTTAACCTTAAAGAACGGTATGTGCGATAGCTCCGTGATTGTTTGTCCTATTAATACGGAAACTCCTAGGGAATGGCCACTGACGGTTCTGCAGGCTACCCTGGCATCTACCCCGTCGACATTCACAACCTCGCGCCTATCCACCGACTTCCAGAAAATGGATCAAAGTTCAATAACACTCAATTTTCGATGTCTGTGGTGCGCTTTGGTTTATGGGTGATGATGCTAGTCTCTCTCTCGTGTTATTGAAAAAGTTAAACAAGTCCTTTTTGATAAAGAAGAACTACGTGACCTGATACATTCGTCGTTGTCGTCGCCCCGCCGTGTCCCTCGCTCGGCGCGTCGTCCTGCACGCAGTTCAACATCCAGTTGGCTCGATGCCACCGAGGTGCTGCGATGGTGCCCGTCGTCGCGTTGCCGGTCCCCTCGCTCGGCCCGACGCTCTGCACGCCGTTCAGCATCCAGTTGGCTCGATGCCACCGAGGTGCTGCGATGATGCCCGCCATCGCGCTGCCGGTGCTACGCGTCGAGTCACGCGGGGTCCCGTGGCAACACGCTGTTCCGTGTGGGAGCGTGTGCAGCTCGTTGACTCAAGAGCTGCACGCCTTCATCGCTCCATGCGCTCGGTCATAGTCTGAAATCTCACGTCCGGGGGTTATAACTTCTTAAAATAATATTCTATGTTTATTGAAAAGATGAGCTTAGCTAACGAAGCGTGAATGGGGCCTTATTAGTCTTGGGCGTTTATACTATTAGTTGACTTTCCATTAAATCCATACCTAGATATATTGTCATTATTGGTTAGGTAAATGCTGAGCACAGCGGTAGGACATACTCTAAATTTGATCAAAAATATATTTTCCTATTACCCTTATTATCGCTAAGTGTTCCGCTGTTATGCACAGATAAGTAAATAAGGGAATAGGGATACCGATAAAAGGAATGACAACCTGCACGTTATATTGTTGTTATGTACCTGTTCATATCTGTTAACAAGTTCACACTAAAAGTTCATACTAAAAGGCTGAAATCACCACTAGCGTCAAGACAGTTGCCGGTACTTCAGCACCCGTTGTACTAGTACAATTATCTAAGACCATGGCTAACAGTAGCTAAGCTAAACTGTCACAAGTAATTCTTATTAAGTGACTACCCTACAGTAGTCAGACAATGTATGATCTGAATATTATATTTAACTACACAGTACATCACTCATTTGTTTATCTATACTAACAGTATAAAATATAGAATAAATTTGTACGCCTGTAATGTACAGACTCAGAAACCGCTGGACCAATCTCAAAAACTCCTTTAATTTTAGAAAACTACATTTTACGAAGACTCGCGGGCGAGGTCACGTACAACAGTTAGTATGCTTATTTTTTGGTAATACAACGAATTTACTTCACCATCTTGTGAGCTTCAACTTCGATTTAACGTTTCTGTTTGTCTAACAAAAGAAAATATTATTTCTTTTGTCGACTATAGCGGCCATGATGGATGATGCAATCGAATTCGAAACGCACTGATAAGAAAGGAGTACTGCATTTTCGACTGAGAATGTTAACATTGACAAAATATGTCTGCGAGTCTACTAAAAGTAAATGAAACTTAGAATTAGGGCGTGTAACTTACGTTTTCGTTGTCCATATACCACTTCTGAATTGTAAGAGTACTCCTCACGGATAGAACTCTCAATAAAAATGCCGTCGTAAACTCCTCAGACAACTGTTTATTTTAACTTCACACACTTTATACATTAAACGATATATATAACAATACTGTAAGCTTAGTACTATTGTCCCTCAATTTGTATATTCCTTTTTCATATTCTCAAACTAGATCCGACGTCGGCCATGTCCCGCGAGCAAGAGGGCGAACCCCGCCGCTGGGTTGACATCATTCAAAAACGTTACAATGTTGCTCGCGCAAACCAAAGAGTAAATAACAGAGTAAATAACCAACTTTGGGTTTGGAATATATTAATTGAGGGCCATATAATTAAAACATTATTGGTAAAAATAAGCGAACCTAACAATATTATATACACAAACCTTCCTCCTTTATCGCTCTTTCCATAAGTGAAAACCTTATGAAAATCCGTTGGGTAGTTAAGAATACCTTAGTGGAAAAACAGACAGAAGCAGAAAGAGACTTTATTTTATAACTAGCTGGTGCCCGCGGCTTCGTCCTTGTTGAACAACAAAAGATCCTAACGAATCCTAAAGCAATATAACGCCTGGCATACTTACATTGACGTCTGACATTATACTTTTGCCAAGCGTTGAATCTTTGTTTTTAGCACGCGGCTTTGCCCGCTTATAATATTTAGTCTTTGTCCATCCTGAAATTTTATTCTAGCTATTGGTGATAGAATTTTTTAAATCGTAGGAGTAGTTACAAAGTTTATGAAGCTCTTAAACATTGTCATATTATGTTGTTCCTTAGCACATGGGATGATCGATCTTACTTTTGTAAGGTGAAAGGTCCCAAAAATTATAAAAATTATAAAACCTGCTACATACATACAAACAACCAAACCAAACTAATATAAAACTTTCAACTCCAATAATATTAATATAGATATGTAATTTGTCAAAGTAACAAGAGATGTAAATCCATATAGTTTAGTTACGTAAAGTCTCGTAGTTCAGGAAATCAATTATCATTTGCTGTGTAGGCATTGCGTAATTGGTTGTGTATGCAAATATATATACTTACATATATACCTACCTGATTTAATTGGCAATGAAAATTTAATTGTAAGGCAGGCACAATTGGAGCTTCAATTCATTATAAAATAGGTACATATGTATAAGTGGATAGCGTGTAACAGTTACGCGTTGGATATAATTTTTTACAGTCGATAACTCGATCTAATATAATCCAGTATAACTGATCAATCCCCCTTTAGACCACCGCCTTGTTTGACAACATAATTATATAGGTATATGAAGAAGTCTTCATCTACCTATTCGATTAGTCTAGGAAAAATAAAAGAAGGAGTTTAGTTAAGAAAGAGTAAAGGAAGATAAAATTATTCTTATTTTATTCTTGATTGATTCTCATGGGGTAAGACACTTCCCCTCAGAACTTTAAAATCAAAGACAAGGTGAACTCTGAACTCAATAACCAAATAAAAAATGATAATATAAACGTCAATTTAGTTTCAGTATCATGTATAGAGCCTATAAACACGATATCTGAAAACAAAGTAACTTACTCCATGACCAACCTTTACAAATTTATTATTAGTATTGATGATAAACCTGAAGAGTTTGGTTTAACGTGTTAATCTCAGGAACTACTGGTTCGAATTGAAAAATACTTTTTGTGTTGGATAGCCCATTTATCGAGGAAGGCTTCAGGCTATATAAAATTTTAAACGCGGACGAAATCGCGGGCACCCGCTAGTTATATAGAAAAGTCATTATTAAAACATTACAAAGTTGTTTAGATTCATTCATTTTGCAAGTTTACGGATCGTTCCATTGCCTATTAAATGAAGGGCCATCAATATTCGGTACCTAATCCATTTAATGCTTAGACAATAAAATTTCAATTTGTCGATGAACAAAAAAGCGGGGCAGTATAATTAAAACTGAATTCTCTCACTGTTAAATATTCGTTTCCTCTTTGTTTGAAACTGAACGTTTGTAAGAAAAATGAGACAGTTTTAAGTGGGCATTAATGGTTTGTACATAAAAGAAATTATGTTGACATAGTTGCAAGTTAAAAAAAATGTAAAAACAATTTTTTAAATTGTGTGAAAAGTGAATAAAAAATTTACATAAGTACTTAATTAGACTACCACAGAAAATACAGTACAACTTATACTTCAAAATTCTAATAAATTTTCGTCTCCAACCTATAGAAGGGAAAAAATATTTTAAAAAATCCTCAAACTATACAAAAATTCAGACAAGTATTTAGTTTTACATAAAAATATTTATAATATATAACTTTTTCGCTAAATTAAATCTTCGTTGAATACAAGAGAAACTTCTACTGATTACTAAATAGGTATATAGGTATCATGTATACTTAATAAAACTTATCGTATATTGGTCAGATTTCACGAGTTTCCAATGTGAACAATGCTTTAAATCGCTCAAAGTACACCTGTTCTGTATCCTGTAGTCAAGAGTACTAAGGAAATGCCATTTGACTTGTGATCCTGTCCCTACAAAGTTAAGGAAATTGCTTTCACTGCAATGGTTATTATAATATTACGTTGAATAAACGGTTGTCACTGCAGTTAAATATACTTTGTTGGGTCTTAAATATTTTTTATCGTCTCTACTATAAACTATAGGATAATTGTTAAAAAGAAAAAAATTGAATAGATATAATCATGTAGGTAATAAATAAATAATATTCATTTATTCATGTATCTAAAATGGTTGACAGAAATAATCTAACCGATGTAAATAATCTAATGAGCTAGCTATTTGCCATTAGTAAATAACAAATCTATTAAATTACTAAACCTAAATCTCATTAGGTCGTCGACTTCTATGACCATACGTGGATTCGAAATAATGCTAAGATAACAACTTTTTGTGTATGGGTCGACAGACATGCTGATGGTCCACTTGATGGTAGGTTCATAGGTTGCTACCGTCACCAAGCAACGGCATAGGTGCTGCAAGTGCGGTGCCGACTATAGAGGCATTAAGGACAAGGGATAAGGAAGGGATGGCGTAATAAAGTTTAATAAAGTAGTTTTTTTCATTATTATTTTTTTATATAAAATCAAGGCAGCGCTTGGCCGCGATCTCACTTGATGTAAGACATAATTTTTCTGTGGCAAAACAACACATAATTTTTCTGTGGCAAATCAACAATTGTGGCAAAACAACAACAAGCCGATTTGAAACCCCGAGGTTGTAATTTTGAGGAAACAATGAGTTCCTTAGCAGTTCGGACAAGGAAGGTGCAACCCAAAATTTTCTTCTTATATTTACGTCTTTTTTGTAGGTAGGTAATAATTCTTTGTAAACAGTACTCATCATAGGTACAATTTTGAAGCAATGCAATATTTTTATATAGTTTCCATATAAAACTATACATACTATATGTAAGTAAAAATATTGTTATTTGTTATATATTTTATGACATAATGACTCGATTTTGTACTTGTAAAATTTAATATGCTCAAAAATTTAGAAAGAATTGATTTTTTTTAAAGTTTATATTGGGACATACCTTATCTACGTATCGTTTAGATACCTAATCCCAAACTCAGAAGTAGGTAACACAAAGGCGCTCATAAGGTGTTTACATTTTTGCCTATAGCAGCTCTGTTTTTTGAGATAATCAAAAACGGTTTGCAGCACATTCCAGCACAAACGTAGCACAATGCAGCACATTCGTTATATTTTCGAAAAAACAAAGTGGTCATGCTGCCATACAAAATATTTTCTTCGTTTTTTACCTATAGCGGCTCTATTTTTTGAGATAATCGAAAACGGTTTGCAGCACACTCCAGCACAAACCTAGCACAATGCAGCACATTCGTTACATTTCCAAAAAAAACAAAGTGGTCATGCTGAAGCAAAAATCAATTTTTCGTTATTACAGCTCCGTTTTTTGAGATCGGGACTCGCGGTTGTCGCGGTCGCACAATGTCTAGTTTTTCGAAAAAACAAAGTGGTCATGCCAAGTTCCATGACATGTTTTTATATTGTAATGGACAGATAAATCCACGTTTTATCGCTACTGTAA
Source organism: Synanthedon formicaeformis (assembly GCA_945859745.1). Lineage (NCBI taxonomy): Eukaryota > Metazoa > Arthropoda > Insecta > Lepidoptera > Sesiidae > Synanthedon > Synanthedon formicaeformis. The sequence continues at coordinate 6,051,986 of OX243964.1, forward strand.
TAAAAAATTACTAAAAATAAGTGTTTACCGTAGTTCAAAGAAGTCGGTGATTCACAATAAGCTTATCAGAAAAATTATAAGCCAACTATTGAAGTAAATAGAGATGATGCAAAAGAAAAGTTTCTCTAGTGGTTTTTGCTACTATGTAGTAGGTACAGTATGCACATTTTATACCCGTTTTCCAACATGGAGCTAAAGTCACAAAATTATAACTAGTAGTAATGTTGGGACAAAATGTTTACAGTTGTTATTGTAGTAAAAATTGCAAGCGGAATTAATGTGTTGATTCGATAGGTCCATTGGTAAATAACTACACCGCAAAAACCTATCGATATATTCGCCATTTTACTTGTCGATCATTTCTAACATACACATGAGTACAAATTGTAACATTTTGCCTCTTTTACTTTCTTTTCCTTACCCATTGTTTATTCGCATCTTTTGCTAAATATTCATTACTTAATACACATAGGTAATACAGTTTGGACCTACTTTTGACAACTGGCTAGTTAATTGCCATAAATGTTTGTAAACTAGAAAAAATACAACTGAAAGATAGATTTCGTTGTCGAAAAATACAAACAATGCACGGTATGATTATAGTGTCCCACCAACCATGATAGGATAAAGGGAAAGACAAAAGGACATATCTAAAAAGGACCAATATATCTGAAGAGTTTGTTTGTTTGGTTGTACGCGCTAATCTCAGGAACTACTGGTTCGAATTGAAACATTCTTTTTGTGTTGGATAGGCCATTTATCGAGGAAGGCTATAGAGAACGCGGACGAAGTCACGGGCACCAACTAGTAAAGGATATTGATTGAACTATAATAATTTATTTTATTTTAGTAACTTAATAGCAAAGTAATATCAATAATGATGACAACATTGTTATATATTAACACTTCCCTGCTAAGCAAGTGGCTGCCTACTTTGTACAAAAGCTTTTATACTTGAGAAGTATTAATGTCAGCTACCAGAAAGCCGAGTAATTAATTACACTTCAAAGCGGTTATTATGGATACAATGAAAACATAAGTACTGACTTATGTTTTCATAAAAATATTCATGTAATTTTGACATGTAAATTTTACAATTTTTCAATTTTTCGATTCGTTTTTATGTATTTTTCAAATACACAAAAACGCAAACCATTATTCGGTGGTCTTCTGTAAGGTAGTGTTTACTGTTAAAGTTGAGTACCTCTATGACTCAGGACTAGTAAATTAAAAAAATAAAGAATGAGTACCTAGTTGTTTTTACAGCTGTTAACACACTTTAAATAAGTATAATATTAATGTAGATCATTTAGTCACTATTGAGTACATTGACTAATGTAAGTAGGTACTCAATAGTGAATGTAAAGTAAAGTAATGTGGAGTGATTCAATGTTGATGTGTGGGAAGTTAGATGTAGTCTTCCAATGGTTCCAATGAAGTACGATCTGATCAGCACTCAATCAAAAGAAATATATAATCTATTCTTTTTTCATTGATCAAAAAGGTAAACAAATAATTCACGATATAGAACTAAACAAACAATACGAACCAATTCTAAATGAGTTAATCACTGAGTCAACTCTCTTTGATAATGCCTATATACAAATCCCATCTTTAAAACAGTCCAGTGACCACAGCGACGCTATATTTGTTTACGTTTTTGATCAATAGAAAAAGAATAGATCATACTTAACTTTATTTCTCACTTCTATGTTATTCACAGTTCAATGATTTTGTAAGTTCGAACTATTGTTAATCTTGGAATGGGGTTGATCTTCATTTGCTTTTTTTATCTGATTATTTTTGTATGTACACATAAAAATACAAATTAGGTGCAATAAAAAGCTGTATTTTAAATTATTAGTTAATTTTAACAGAATGGATAACATGCGTTCCAATTAGTATATTACCTAATAGACTGAAATTATTTAAATATGTAGTTAATTAATGAATGGACGAATGGAACTTAACTATGTTTAATCATAATTTAGGAATGGAAACAAAACAAAGCGTTCCTTTTAAACCCAGACCCTAATGTTAAACTCTACGCCCCAATTAATCTCCATAATAAACAAAGAGCACATATTTCCACATTATAATAATTAAAATAAAAACCCTTTTAAACAAACAACATTCCAAAATTTTCTACTACAATAACGTCATTATATATTTCAAGTGACCCGACCCGTATCATATACGTAAGCAGTCTCGGTTGCCTTTAGATAAACTTAGTGTAAGAAGAAGTAAACAGTAGCGGTCCCGTCCGTCCCTAACTAATTATTTCCGTCGGGTACAAAATAAATGTTTGCTAATCGTTGTAGAGCGTTCGACCGTAATCTCTGTTTGCTTTGTTTATTGCTTGCCAGCTATACTCTCGTAAATGTATACTTAACCTTCGACACGAAGCGGTCAAGCGCTCTGTCTCGCCCCGTACGCGTGATTACACAGCGCGCGGGCAAAGCAACGGCCAGCTGTTGTCTATATCGGCTGCTCTGTTCAGTCAGTTGTCGTCCATCAATTGTACGTGAAACACGTTAACGAATTTATCGTACTGAATTTTTAAAGTGAAAACAATGGCTTCTTTACGCAACGCGTACATAGCGTTCCTGTGTGCGCTCAGCGTAACATCAGCTAGTTCGTCGCTTCATCCACTCTCCGATGCGTTCATAAGTCTCATAAACAGCCAACAGGACACCTGGACAGCTGGAAGAAATTTCCCAGAAGACACACCGTATCAACACATAAAGAAGCTTATGGGAGTCATAAAGGATGATTTCATAACGAAATTAAACAACAAATTTCACGATGACGAAGTAGTGGAGAGTTTGCCTGAGAACTTTGACCCGAGAGATAAATGGCCTGATTGTCCCACTTTAAACGAGATTAGAGACCAAGGATCTTGCGGAAGCTGTTGGGCATTCGGTGCAGTTGAAGCTATGACTGACAGGTATTGCATTTATTCAAATGGAACAAAACATTTTCACTTCTCGGCTGAGGATCTTCTGAGCTGTTGTCCTATTTGTGGGCTCGGTTGCAATGGTGGCATGCCATCGTTGGCTTGGGAATATTGGAAACATTTCGGTCTTGTGTCCGGAGGTAGCTACAATTCGAGCCAAGGTTGCAGACCTTACGAGATCCCGCCGTGCGAACATCACGTCCCTGGCAACAGAATGCCCTGTAGCGGTGATACTAGAACACCGAAATGTTATAAGACCTGTGAAGACGGATACAACGTTCCTTTCAAGCAAGACAAACATTACGGGAAGCACGTATATTCAGTGAGAGGTGGTGAAGATCAGATTAAGGCGGAATTGTTCAAGAACGGTCCCGTAGAAGGTGCGTTCACCGTATACTCCGATCTGCTCACTTACAAGAGCGGTGTTTATAAACATACCGTAGGAGAGGCACTAGGCGGTCACGCAATCAAAATTATTGGCTGGGGCGTTGAGAATGGTAACAAATATTGGCTTATCGCTAATTCGTGGAACAGCGATTGGGGGGACAACGGTTTCTTTAAAATACTTCGTGGAGAGGACCATTGTGGAATAGAAAGTTCCATTGTAGCTGGTGAGCCTCTTTATCAGTAGATAGATGAAGCATTTTTTTATTATAATTAATATACCTACATAGTTTAAGCATCCATGTTAAGAATGAAATTAAAAAATTATTAGTAAAAACTAAAGCACATACTTATTTCGTGTTTGACCTGATACTGATATAAATTCTGTTCAAGCGGATACGTTAACATTGCTTTCTTCATAGAATTTAAATTACCTATCTTAAATCACAAACCGCAGTTATTACCACTAAACTTAAAATAAAATAAAAGAGGATACCGTATAAACTTCAACGCAGTATAAACTTGTTCTAAGTTGTGACCTAAATGATTCAATCACACAGTTGGGAATCGCCTACACAAATCCGATGGTTAGTATCGAGCTGTCCAAAATTTATACGCCCCAAGTATACCTACTGCTAACACACAGCAGTAGCTCAGGCAATAGCTTACTTAACAGTGTACATAGGCGTACTATCTACGAGTATGTCTGTGCACAGGAGGTATAAAGACTTCGATGTAAAGGTATAAAGACCATAGCCCATGGTGAAATATTTTACGAGTATTATTCAAATTTCAAAGACTATTAAACTTTCATCGAATTAAGTTCTGTGAAGCCATAATATATGGTAACAAACAATTACATTTGTAATGTTAGTACTTACAATATAGTTGTTCCATATTCTAAGTGTTAGTAGTAGATTAATATAAATTTTACATAGGCTTTTAGTAGATATTTATAACGGACAACACCTACCATTAGCTCCCTAGTTCAAAAATATCGGAGTGGTGGCAGGGCACACTGCGTTTCGCAGTGATTTGGGCAGACTACTTGGCGGCAGCACACGTGCTATTATTTCACGGTAAGGGCCACACCCTTACCGTGAAATAATAGTGCTGTTGCGTTTCGGTAAGTGAGTAAGGTTTCCCATTTCCCCATCCCTTATCCTTAATCCGATTAAAGTACTTGCAGCACCTGTGGCGTTGCTTATGTTATGGCGACGGTAGCCACCTACCATCAAGTGCACCGTCAGGCTGTCTGCCGACATTAACATTAACAAAATGCGATTCCTGTATAAACCAAATATGAGAGTGAAATCATCAAAGTTGATTTAGTTTTTGGCATACAAAATTTGCTATTCTAAGCGCCTATTTCACGAACGTCAAGTAGGCTAAACCGTCACTTGAAGTCACCTGTCACCGGGAATAATTTAGCTGATATATCTTTGTTTGTACGGTAAACGACCTAAACATTACATAGAAAATAATAAAAAAAATTCGCCTATCGAATGATGCAGTAAACCGAGTGCATAATTCAATAAAACAGAAAATGATTTCTAAAAGTAACTAATCAACACTTTAATTGTAGTTTGTGAAAGAGGCCCTAACAATTATTTATTTAATAATACGATTATTATTATTTGATAGACAGTTACACAAAAGAGTAGTACGAGTATCATGTCTGTCATTGGACGAAATTTACTTATACGACAAAAACTATCAGTACGTAACTCCTTTAAACTAATTTGAACGAATATGCAAATCTAATCCAATCCTTTTAAAACTGTGGTTACATTAAGAGCAAAGGGGGCCTATTTAAAACACCACTCGAGTATTCGTTACACGATTAAATCGACTTAAGCCAACGGCACTTAAAATGCCTAGACCGCGCTTAGCGAGTTAAAATTTTAATGAAATGCGAAAACCGAATACTTTTAATGTCTGACTCGGCTTTCCCGCGAGCCAGAGTTAAAATCAGTTAAATTAGTACAAAACTCTTTGCTGAATAAGTTAGCTTGAAAAGAAGTTATGTTCGAAGCGTGCGTTTTGCATAATAATATCTAAATTTATTTTCTGTGGACAAAGACCGAGCTAGAGTATACAAAAATATGTAAAATGCAACAAAGTGTCGAAATTAGCAATGTGTTTTTTTTTCGACGCTCAATGAATTCAATGAAGTCAAAACATAAAAAAGCACGATCAAGACTCGTCTGCGCCGACCACACTAATAATTAATATCGAACGTTTAGGTACGTTGCCAAAGACCTAGCTCGGATGGGCAGCGTTCAGGAAGCTCCGATACGTCATGTCCGAGATAAGATAAAACCCTGTAATTAGCAATTTACGTGGTAATACTGTATGTATTGTATGATATTTTGTTTTTCTGTAGGATTTATGTTGAAAATAAAATAAATACCTTTAAGCAATAATCCTGGTGAAAAGATGCCTATATGGTGAATATAACTGTGCCGAATATATCGCTGCTTCAAAACTAAAGGGGCATAAAACAAAAAATCCAAAAAAGTTTTTATTGCAAAAATACAATCACAATCCTTCATATTGTATGTTGCAAAAAGACTTGTGGTTGTTTTATTCCATATTTAGTATATTTTGATCATTTTTTATATATTGAAAAGTATCTTATATGCTTATATCTCTGCTAGTATTCAGTTTATTATAAAAGTACATAAAACATTTAAAGTTACTTAAAAATACGCTTCTAACGATGTATAATATGCATATACTTGATATATATCTAATAAGAAAAAAAATAGACAAAAATAATTTAATTTTTTTCGATTAGCTCTCCTGTAAAAAGTGTAATTTCGATTTGTTTTAGTTTTTAGTTTTTAAGGAGCGATATGTATATTATATCGATCCCCTGAGGGGAATCTAATAAACCAAAGGATTCACCAGCATCCCTTAGGTCTTAGGGGATCCTAGTGGACTCTCTCCTAAATGTAAGACATCCTTACCCACTTACAATGATTTCAACAAAGCATTTTATTTTTAAATTTTTCATAAAAATCGAAAAAGTTAAATAAAACCAAAAACGAAATGTAAACAACTTTTTATTGTAACTACAAATTAATATTTAAGATACAATACATGATTTTTAATTACATCAGTACTCCTAAGTATATAGGTTAAAATTAATTATATCACAAAACATGACTGATCACTTTCAAAACATTTACTATATTATTTGTTTGTCCAGTTCTTAGAAGCGATAACCTAAAAACACTAGGCGCCTGTTTCACAAACGTCAAGTAGGCCAAACTGTCATTTAAAGTCACTGGTAATCGGGGATAATGGAGCTGATATACCTTTGTTTGTACGGTAAACGTCCCAAACATTAATAATAATAATAAAAATAATAATAAAAAATCGGCTATCGAATGATGCAGTAAATCGAGTGCATAATTCAATATAACAGAAAATGATTTCTAAAAGTAACTAATCAACACTTTACTTGTAGTTTGTGAAAGAGGCCCTAGGTATAATAATATAGATTACAACAATAATTATAAAAAAAAAACACAATATTTCGAAAAATAATATATTAAAGCTTAATAAGAAACGAGGCTTAGATAAAATTTTAATATTAACTTAACATACTTATTGCAAACTCAAATTATACTGCAGCTATAAGTAGTGCAACTTATATCATAAACAAAGATGGTGGCGGTTCCTTGAAAAAAATCAAACTAAAGCCTTGATTTTAAAGATAACTAAATGTTATTTAGACTACTGTAAGAAAATCACTACTTTATTTCACCCCCGTGTTGTCTTTGTAAAATGTCTTACTTCCATCACAAAATATACTATTAAAATGTTTCACACTTGACGCCATTGGCATAATTACAAAAGTAACATGTGTCCATATAAATAATAAAATATAATAACGTACAATAATTCATATAATGATAATATAGTTACGGCAAGGGGTCATTAAAATTTTTTTTTTAGTTTTTTTTAAATTAAACGAGATACAAGTAGGGAATCGATTTTGAATATACATTCCATACAGTGAAACTGGTCGTCGAAATACTGTTTTAGTAAGTACCCTTACTAAAACTACTACTACAACCCTTACTAAGTTTTAGTAAGTAAGTAGTAAGCGACTAAATGCTATGTGGACTTTTTGAGATGTGGACTAATGGACCATTGCGATGTGGCAGTGAGTTGAATCTATAGGTACGTAAGGGAACGTAACCATATTATGTGAAACGTTCATATCAAGGCGAGGTCTTCAAAAAACCACACTGGGGCACGGGGGAGGAGGGGGGGGGTCTTAGGTTTTTGTCCCGTAGTCTGTTTTTACAGAACTTTTTTCTTCTCAATAATATATTTTTCACTTGTAATTACAGAATATGCACGCACTTTGGCATGACGCGGCAAGCGACGTATTAATAAAGACAAATATGAGCCAAATTCCTATTACTTTTACTTTCTGTTTGCAAAAAATGATTTAGAACAAGATTTTGATACGTTGAAATTTATAATAATTATTGATGAAATGGCAATAAATTCTGGCGTTGACTACTTCAGGCATTATAGGCAAAAAAAATTTATTATAGCCATGTCTTTTATTAACATGTAATACCTATGACTGTACCTGTGACGTCACCGCAAAGTAACCTTTCACGATAAAAGCATGTAACTACTCATTATTGAAAATTTCTTGTTTATTGAAATTAACATCATTAGAAATATTATTAAACAAAAATTATATGCAGTATAATTTATTATTATTATTGATTACAGTCAAATGGTCTTTTTTGCGATGCAAATCTCAACTAAGTCTGCCTTTTGCTCCTGTAAGTTACAGCTCGAGTGCTTACTTTGAGCACGTTAAAATGTACTTTATGTCTGCAGGCGAAAGTTTATTATACTTTACACCATTACTCATTCCGAACACGCATACACCGATCGATCGAGTGTTAAGGTTCTCTGTAAAGAAAATAAAATACCATACAATTTCGGAGTTAATTGTTTTCTTTTTATGTGTTAGTAATTAAAATATTAATGCGCGGAAAAATTAAAAACTAACAAATAATTTCGCCCAATAGAAACAATGCAAAGCATTTTATTGACAGATGAAATGAATTTGAAAACTGACGAAGATTTTCGTACCCCGACTGTACCACTTAAAATAAGAATAATGATGTGAAGTAGATAAATCCTTCTTTAATGCTATTTAGTTATGCGGTGTAATTAAAGAAAGCCTTCTTTTAACTACGTATATAAGACCATTTGTTTTATTTTCATCATTATTTACTCAAAATAAATATATTATAAATATACTCTTATATAGACATAGTTTTATTTTGCAAAGATAATACTAGAGATTATACTTAATGGCCCTCGGCAAGGTCGTCCATACAAATTCATTAATCAACTATAAAATATCTCGTCAAAATTGGTTAAGATTTTATTAACATTGGTCTATTTTAACTATGGCCACACTATTAGATGTTTATATAATATTAGGAAATATTTTAACTATATATTACAATTGTTTTCGATAACTTTTTAATTATTATTTTTTTATTATAGTTTTATATATTTTAAATAAGTAGATAATTTTTAGACGCCAGACGTACTTAAACTTAATAAGAACTGGTTCACATTGACCCATGTTACTGTTAAATAAATAATTTTGATTTTGAAAAATGACATTGAGTGTTTTAAAACAAATAAAACCATCAATATAACAATTTAATTTTGTCCTCAGTGACAAAATTTACATTTTTTTCTTCTTTGAGATCAAAATTTGCCAATAAGTCACCAACAATTTTTATATTTTATTATAGGAGTTTACTCCTTAACAATTGATTTCATATAGAAGCCCGGGGTATGAAAATTTATGGGAGTAAAATCAAATGTCACATGTCACACGTTACGCGTTACAGGCTAAGAATATATTTTTTTTATGTTTTAACTATATTTATTAAATTATTTATTTATCCTTCGTAAGGAGTAAACTCCAGTCGTGCGTCGGAGCTGACACACACACTTATTTTATTATTATAAAGGGCTATTATTATTATTTCGAATTAAATACAATGTAAACCAAAACCATTATAGTAAGGCCAGAGACAATGCAAAGAATGTATGTAAACAAAGCTACCCTTACACTGACTTTTAACACTTGACAACACTTGGTTACCTTTTTATGAACGGTTGCGTTACTAAGAGACAAAGAAAATAGCTTGTAATATATATTTTATTATTTTTAAAATTTCATTTTTAAAATATTATGAACCCCTGAAAGTTTGTTTACATTCTTTGTGTTGTCTCGCTGACGTTGCTTGAGATAAGGAATTTCATTTAATTAAACTTCACCAAATATAAACTAAAACAAGGCCAACAAGACAAAGCAAAGTATGTAAACAAACTTTTTTGCGGGTGGTCAAGATGGCTTTCTATACCGTGAAACAGATGGCGTCGGCCGCTTCGTGTGTGGAAAAGGGCAGAGAGCTGGGATTGCTTTGTCTCTTTGGCTTTACTATATATTTATGAAAAGTCCCTATACAAAAATGTGACATTTTTACGTTCCGTCCTTCTTAAATGCATGTCTTTAAGAGTGCGTATAAAGCAAACAAAATTTGTAATTTCAACCGCGTGGCCCCTTGGACATGACAGTGACACAAAATACGTAGAACTACGCACAACATGCGACGGAAGATAGCGCATCTCGCTCAATAAAAATGTTATGTGTCAAAAGTATTAAATATTAATTATTCGTAAATTACAATGTCAAATGAAAAATTGATATATAGAGCATTAGATAATAATCTGTGAAGTGAGATTACTGATGCACTTTTAGCTTTGTAATGTGTGTCGTTTTGAAAATAAAACTAAAATCTATGGAAATGAGAGTTCACTTAGTGATTTTTTTCTATCAAGAAAATTTCATTATATTATGTTTTCTGTCCGAGTCTTCACTTTCATTTATAATGTATTTATCTATTTTGAAAAAAATTTCTAAATTGGACTTTGTTTACTTAGATAAAATTCAAATCTATGATTGGCTATTTCTCTTTATACACATTGCTACCTCACTCTTGCGTTGCTTAATTATCTCACTTTGCTTACTGGCCGTATTGCAGCCATTATAATATAATACACTATACTCTACTTCTGGTGTTTAGTGAATCTGGTACTTTGCGAGTCTGGTTTTATGCGATTATGGGTTGAGCCGTTAATACAGTCAGTAAGATAAGAAATATCAAGCCACATGTTGATGACGGTCGCCTGTAAGCTATATGTATAAATATGTAATATATAAATAAATATGTAACTTTATGTACCTGCTTTTAGGATTTAGTATTTAGTTGTTTACCTTCGATTTCAATTGTGCTACTGTAATTTTTATCTTTATTTATTAATAAATGAGGGTGGACCGAGATTGCGGGCGGCAAATTGTTAACTTTTTGAGTGAGTTACCCACGTGCTGCGACACAATATACATACGGTCAAAACTGAGCCGCTCGTATCTCGGACATCGACGTACTAAATGTTGTATTATTTTTCTTTCGCAAACCGCGGCCACATTGCATCACCAACAAAAGTGGTTCTTCGAGCCGAATCAGCGAAAGGAGAAACAAAACCTGTGCCGCAGGGATGTCTTTGTTCCGAACATTCCGTTCGGTTTCGACCCGCAGCCAGCGCAGACGGGAACAGCTGGCGCATGATGAGATCATGCACGATGTGAAATCAGATACTCCAGCAGAAGAAACGAGAGGAATAAAAGAGGATGCGGCTAGTGAAAAACCCAGCACGCGCACGTCTTCCACTGCTGCACGCCAGTTGCAGCTGGAGTATGAAGCTGCTCAAGCTAAAGCAAAGATAAATTTATATATGGCAGAAATGAAAGCGCGCGTAGAAACGGAGCTACTTGATATGAAGCTAGCTGCTGAAAAAGCCAAACTCGGTTCACTTAGTTCTAGATCTAGAAAGTCGTCTGTATCCTGCACAAGTAAAGTTGTTAACCGGTTGGAAAAGTCAGTTGCCGCACCCGGCTCGTCACTGAACGATTGTGAAAATAAATTAGTGAGTGCCAACGGCGGAGGTGGCCATCAGCACCACCGCACCATTGATAACGGCAACAGCACGCGTAACAGCCCCAGCAGCCTTGAACTTGACCAAGAGGATAAGCAGATGGCACCCGAGCCGCACAGCGATATACAATTATTAGCAAGCACCCTCCGTGACGTCGTATCCCAATTATCGACGTCAAAAACGCACAATCAAGAATTGTTAACTAGATTAGCCACATCTAAAGACCTTCCATTATTTTTTGGAGACCCGATGGAGTGGTTGCAATTTAAGGAAGCATTCAGTGAATCAACGCGCCTTTGTAAGTACAGCGACACGGAGAACATGTGGCGATTACGCAAGTGCTTACGAGGAGAAGCAAGAGAAGCGACATCTTCTTTACTTATCAGCGCCACTTCACCCAGTGATGTCATGAGTACCCTGGAACTAAGATTCGGAAGGCCCGAAAATATTATGCGAAAAATATCGTTACAACTGAGGAAGCTGCAGCCGCTGCCACAAGCGTATCACGGCGAGATAGTAAATTTTTCGATTAAAATAAAAAACTGCGTCGCTGCTGTCCGTGCTATAAATCAAAATGATTATCTAAGAAGCCCCGAACTTGTGAGTACAACGGTGACTAAGTTACCGACGGCATTGATTACCAAGTGGGCAGATTACATGCACGAGAAGCGCAACGATGACGTCACACCTAGATTTGAGCTATTGTCAAACTTTCTGTACGAGGAAGCTACTAAAATCGCCAACTCGGGAGTGAGCTACGTGCAAAACACTGGCGAAGTTAAGAAAAAATACGATTACAACAAAAGTAATCAGAGTCAGTCAGTGTTATTGTATGAGAGTGTAAACAGCACCGCCTCAAGATGTAAGTTCTGTCGTATAGAAAAACACGACTTGATAAACTGCACGAGATTTAAACGCGCCCTGCGGAAAGACAGATGGAGATTCGCGCGCGTAAATAAGTTGTGTTACAAGTGCTTACAAGAACGTCACAAAGATGTAACAATGTGTTCTGCCGACAATTGTGACGTCGAGGGATGTGGAGGTCCACATCACCGCCTTTTACACTGGACGAAGCCTACCAGTCGCCAGTATACACCCGAGCAAAGACCGGATGAGACTGTGAATCATGTGAACGCGCAACAGTGTCCAAAAGTGTTGTTAAAAATAGTGCCGGTTACTATCCACGGACCTAAGGATAGCGTTCATACACACGCGCTGCTGGATGACGGTGCGACGGTCACCCTCATCGCGGCCGACATCGCGGATAAGGCTGGACTACACGGTAAAAATATTACGATGCGCGCCCGCGGCGCATGGGACTCCGGTGCGTTAATTTGCAAAACAGAAATCGTTAATTTCGATATAAGTAACGCTAGTGGTGTTCGATATAACTTAAGTGCTCGTAAAATGAGAGAACTGAATTTACCTATGCAATTGTGTTCTAATATAGATTTCAGTAGATATAATAATTTAAATAATTTTGAATTTTGCAAATGTGATACTGTACCTAAAATATTAATCGGCCAAGATAATTATAATTTGATTTCCCCTATTGTATGTATCAAAAACACAGGTGGACTGTATATCACTGAAACCCCACTAGGTTGGTGTGTGCACGGAGCCTTATGTCCGGTAAGTCAGGTGTGTTGAAGCGGCCCGCTTCACGGGTCGCTCTTTTGCTTAGTAATGAGTGTCGTGCCGACATTGGTGGGGAGGATGTTGATGACGGTCGCCTGTAAGCTATATGTATAAATATGTAATATATAAATAAATATGTAACTTAATGTACCTGCTTTTAGGATTTAGTATTTAGTTGTTTACCTTCGATTTCAATTGTGCTACTGTAATTTTTATCTTTATTTATTAATAAATGAGGGTGGACCGAGATTGCGGGCGGCAAATTGAACTGACTCCATCATCTCCTCCCAATCCACCAGGAGGGAACCCATACAGTGTGGCACGGTCAGCTCTAGTTGCAATGGCCGTTACTAATACTATGGGACAGGCTGCTGCCTGTGATAACTTATTATTTATGAGTGTCACAGGTGGATTATTCCAGGATCAATCCTATACAAAATTGGCAACAGGATTGGGAATATTTCATGTTGGAACCACCATGTGCTGGAAGTACCCTAATGGGACCCAGGAATCTCTCACACTGACTGGAATCTCAAACATCAGGGTCTATTCCCCAATTTATGAGGCTTGTAGCTTTGAGTTGGATGTTAAATCTTATTCAGAATGCCTGGGAACATACCCTTGTTGGGAAGCAATAAACTGTAACATGGAATCTAAGTATTCAAAAGTTGGACCCAAAGCCTACACCCTTCCATCAGGGCGAGAGTCTTGTGAAATCTTTCCAAATTTGTCTCAAAAATCATGTTTCTATAAACAGCTTTGTGTATGGTATTATTGGGATGTTATCCCCATACCAGACTTATGTGACCTAATTTTACAAGAGATAAGTGCACATTCCATTATGAGATTTAAGTACCACACAATATCAGACAATAGAATACCATTCACCATCTCAGATTTAGACCCATTCATCCAGGGGCCTTTATTTGCTCATCTGGTCTCAACAGAAATATCACCTGTGCAACCACCCACTAAATATATAAGGAACCACAAGGGCAAATTCTATTTCACAGATGCATCCCCACCAAGCATTGGATCATGTGGTCAAATTGGGGATTATCAAAAAGCAATCCAGGGTAATAGCTCCTTCTTTCCTGACTGGGACGTTAAATGTCGACAAGATGGTGGGACAGTTGGATGTTATACTGCCACCCCTGGATATATCCGATCATTAAGTATGGATCTTGAAAGAGAGGTTAATGTACAAACAACAGGATAATGTTGCTTCTACAGCTAGAGGATTTTTATCTCTGATGGTTAGATTATCTGAGAAGCCAGCTCAAGTAGTTAGAGCAGCATCATGTTCAATTAAGGTCTTGCAGACTTATGGGTGTACTGGGTGCACTGACCACCCATTCATAATACTAGCCGCATCCTAGCCTATAACAAAATTATGTTAGTGCTTCGTGCACAGCATATTACGATACGTGAAGTGAATGTTATTGTGTATCACATCAAATAGTGCCAGGGAATAGCTACATTCAAGTAATTAGTTTACGATTTGTACTCTGCGTGTGTAATTAGCTGCCTTGACATTTTGTTTTGCCTTAGTATTTGATATAAAAATGTGATCAAAATTCCAATTGAAAATAAAATATGTCACTGATGATAAAACATGGAACTTTTAGTTCGTAACGTGTACATATTGCTAATAATTAATATGTTTTATTAAAAAATATTTACAGAAATGTTTAATTTCCTGCTGATTAAATCAGATTAAACAAATTTTACATTAAATATCCAACTGAAATATTTAAAGAAATAATTTTTACCACTTTTTTATATCAAGCCAAGCACCCCCATATCAGTAAATGCCTGTTATTTTAAGACTACTGTACAGTGAAAAATGTCCAGAATATAATTTTAACGAAATAAATACATATACATAATAAATAATACACTGTTTTTTTTCTATGAGAACTATTTTTCTTTTTTACATATTGTCTCGAGGCCTCGCCTCTGTTGATTATAAGCTAAGAAAAAAAGGTCCATATTACAAGCACTTAAGGCTCAATTTGATTAGTATCTATCTAATACGACATGTGGACTGCAAAAACATAGGATCTTACGTCATCGAGTCGTACCTGGTGTTGGTGGTCAATGGGTCTGTGTCGTCGTGATTTCCGAAATTGATGGCGTTTCGGAAACTGTCCCGAAGTCGCTCAGTAAAAGTTTTGTAGTCAAAATTCGCTTGCTGACCGAAATCGAAATCGGCCACTTCTATCGTGTGCCTGGAAATAATATAATAATGACTTATAAATCAAATAAATATAACTATAAGCTGAACTTCAAGTAACACAGTAACAGAAAATCTGTTAACATTTCAAGATCAATTATATCTAAATTATAAGTGCAAGAAAATTTACTAACAAATCAAAATTCGAGTACCTCAGGGGGCATTTTTTTTATAAATTTCTAGAATATAAGTAACATTTTTTTTTTCTCTGTAACTTACCATTTTTGTATAATTTGGAAGAAACAACTGGTTTTTTTTTCACCCCTCTTACAAGATGATAAATATAAACTTATAGTAAATATAAAATTATAACAAAAATGCCCATGAGGACTCAAATTTTCATTTGTTATTAAATTTTCCTGCACATTATAATACATATGTACATGACATATCAAACGAATTGGAATATACCATATATACCAAAAAAAATCCTCCTTTAATATTTACGGATTTAGCTATTGAGTAGTCTAATTAAATATATAAATGATACATTTACCTATAAAGTACCTACAGCATCAAACTGTATCCCTCAATTTCTTTGTCATAAATTTTCTAAATTCTAACGTCTAACGTCAAAAATAAATCATGCACTGTTGAGTGTTTCGGTTAGTCTTTAAAGAATATGTAATGTTGTCAAGCAATAATTATGTTCTATTGCAGACTTACCTAGAACGGTGTTGGTAATAAGCAACGCCGAACATCACCAATATAACAGCGAGCAGACAGAACACGACCGGCACAACTATCACAGACAGTTGTGCGTGGACAGATGCTGAAAACATAAATTAATCTACATCAAACAACTATTTTTTAATAGACTAATAGTGGACACACACGATCAGTCCATCGCGTCAAATTAACTGGCGTGAAGCCAAAATTTGATCGTGAATGGTGAAAACTGATGGCTTGATGTCAAAAACTGTATGTAAAATCGGCGCCGTTGCCTCACGTCATTTTTTCGTCACGCCAAACGCTTGATCGTGAATTTCGTCCATAAGCGCCTATTTCACAAACGTCAAGTAGGCCAAACTGTCATTTAAAGTCACCGGTAACCGGGGATAATGGAGCTGATATTATACCTTTGTTTGTACGTTAAACGTTAACATTAAATAGAAAATAATTTTAAAAAAATCGGCTATCGAATGATGCAGTAAACCGAGTGCATAATTCAATATAACAGAAAATGATTCCTAAAAGTAACTAATCAACACTTTATATGTAGTTTGTGAAAGATTCCCTAATTCATATGTAATTCCATGATTACTCATTAGTTATTGGTTACGTTGCAATACATAAAAAACATGACATTTTTAAAACATAATGTGAAGATTTCCATATACAAAAATAAAACTGAAATTTATTTTATTTCTACTCTAATTAATTTCTAAAATGTGCAAAATTTGTCACATTTTCGTGGATCGAATTCATAAAATGTTATTTGATGAAAACATCCTAACTATTGATATACATTTCTCTACAATATTTATAAAACAAATCTAAATCGTTATTGTAGAGAATTTAGCTTTGTAATTTTTACCATTTTCGTATAATATGAGGATTTTTTTTTTATTTTATTTTTTTCACAAGTTGAATCCTAAAATTTTCTTTCACCCATTTATATTATGTACTCTAGAAATTCTAGAAACTTATATAAAAAAATCCCCTGAGGCACTCAAATTTTTATATGTTAGTAATTTTAAATTATTTTAAAAATGAATGAATTTTACATACCTTTGTAAATATTAATGGTGGCCCTCGACACGGTCTTTCCTATGTCGTTCTCTATAATGACAAGGACGGTGTGCTGATCGCTGTCTGAGAAGTAATGTATGAGGGGGAACATGTTGGAGACGGTTGTCGTCTTCGTAGCGCAAGTCTCGTTGCCGGTGACGTTGTAATTACCCGGCTCGTACATAGCGCAGAACGAGAACGGCGGAGACCCCGTGTACTTCACTTCGAGGTTCAAAAGGTCTCCGTGTTGGAGCCAATTCAGTCCGGTTATGTTCACTGTTGTTATTGGTTCTGAAATTTATTTGTGATTTTAACTTTTATTCTCCGATCATCGTTGAATGGAATAATGGAGTTAAATAAAATGTCTAGATAGACAAACCTAATAAAGGTTTACAGACATTGTTATCGTCTTGTGTAAAAAATACGTGTTAGATAATAAATGAAATAAAATATCAATAAAAGCTCCACAAATATCTAGGTCAATATCAATTTGCTTGCAATCAAAAGTGTCTTGCAATCATTATGGAAAAGCAAATGTTCTTTTCAATGTCTCAAAATATAGTTTTGTATTTAGAAATACAAAAAGTCTAGAAAGTTGAAATTTTAACATAGATTTATAACGTAAATATCTGCTAAGAAAGGATTTTTAAAAATTTCACCTCCGTGGGAAGACAGTAGCGGGTCTAAGTTAGTATATATCATTATTATATTATGACCCCTGGTTTTCACAATGTTGATTCCATGAAACAAAAACCTCATAGTTGACCTTTATTGTAATATTTATTAATTCTGTTTCTCGATTGTTAAATATTTATTTAGTGATGATTTTAAAAATACGAGTATAATAAAGAAATATTAAAAATATCATGTTATTTTCAAAATAAAATACATTTTTTTCTTCTAATATTGAGGTCAACAGACAGGCCGATAGTCCATGTGATAGTAGGTGGCTAATGTCGCCTATAACACAAGCAACGCCATGGGGACCATAGAAGAATTAAGGATAAGGGATAAGGATCATAAAACCTTATCATAAAGATTGAGTAATGGGCTATTGATGGCATCCTTTACTCATTCACCGAAACAAAACAGCACATAATATGCTGTTATTTCACGATAATATTCTGTAATGGGGTCGTTATGCCTAAATAATCATAACTTACCTCTAACATGAATAGTCTCTTGATAATGCCCATATGTATAACTTTCACCTATGGGAATTATACTCGTATTGTGGCAAATGAAGTCCTTTATGGCATGATATTTCTTTGGAGTTGACCGTTTGACTAACTTGTGTATTTGTGAAGATTCATTGATATTCTTTACTGACAATGATGCATTTGTTTTTGTCGGAACTGTAGTTATCTTTGGTTTAGGCGTTGTCGTTGTTGTTGTTGTAGTTGTTGTTGTTGTTGTGGTAGTGGTTGTAGATGTAGTAGTTGTTGTTGGCAACGGTGGTAGAGGTTTATTATTGGCTACAACCAACACATCGAGGAAATGATCGGTCATCACTTCTGGATAAGTATAGTTCATTGAAAAATCTGTCGTTTGGTCCACTAGATTGCAGTCTATAAACCAGTATAGGACTACGGATGACGCGTTGGCCTTTAAAAACCGCATCTCGTTTTCAGGCAGTCGAATCGTGTGTTCCAATGTTTGATTCACTGCCACAAATTGGTTTGGACGTATTGTATTGTTTTGTATTAGTGTTAAATTTCCGTTCAGGGTATCTGAAATAATAGTTTACAATAAATCCAATTAGTTTACATACAAAAAATTATGTGGAATACCGAAATTGCACAGCTAGTATATTTTATAATTTTAAAATGTTATATTAATTAATTAAAAATATAATATAGGTACGTTTTATAATATAATTATTAAAAAAAAAACATATCAACTTGAACATAAAACTTGGCAATTATAAAACAAATAATTATGCATGCATATAAAATTACCGATAATTAATTGATAAAAAAGCAACACATTCAGAACGCAATATGTTAATTCAGGGCCATATGTGTTTATGTAAATGCTTCAATTTGAAACAAATAGCATTACATTCAACGAAACAACGATCACTGTTTATTCAAGTTTATCAGTTAGGGAAAATATAAGAAAATTTAAACAATGCTTTTCTGAAACAGTGCATGCACGCAATGCATTAATTTTCCATAGTGCTAATATAATTACCTATCTTAGATATATTAAAACATACATGTGCATTAATGGAAAATATTAATGACAGTTTATATGTGTATAAATGTATTTATAAACATTTTTAGAAACATATTTATGATTGCTTATGTGTGCACATAACTACTACTAACATTATAATACTGAAAGTTTTGTATGTTTGGATGTTTTTTACTCAATCACGCGAAAAACTGCACGTATTTGGATGAAATTTGGCATACAGATAGTTTATTACCTGGAAAAAGTATAAGTTCCTAAGGAATTTTAAAAAGACTAACTACAGCCCGTACTAAGTCGCGGGCACAGATTCTTTATAATAAAAGTTTTTAAGAGCTGGTATAAAGAGAAATAGCTAATCCTAGATTTGAATTTTATCTAAGTAAACAAAGTCTAATTTAATTTTTTTTTTTTAAATAGATAAATACATTATAAATGAAAGTGACGACTGTAACAGAAAACATAATATAATGAAATTTTCTCGATAGAAAAAAATCACCAAGTGAGCTCTCATTTCCATCGATTTTAGTTTTATTTTCAAAATGACACACATTACAAAGCTAAAAGTGTATCAGTAATTTCACTTCACATATTATCTAAGGCTGTATGTAACAATTTTTCATTTGACATTAGGAGTGAGGCGTATTTATCGTAACAGGTAAAAATAACAGATATTTTAAAGGAACAGGTTGGAACTGTGACGTCTTAGCCGATTTAACTGTTCCTGTTAATTTTATCTGTGGTTCTATCATGTTTGTACTAGGAACAGGTGTAGGAACAGGAACAGGTGTGTACTAGGAATATGAAAGTATCCAACTGTTCACTGTTCACCTGTTCCGGAACAAGCTGTCTCTCATTCAATTTACCTTAGTTAAAAAGAGATACACCTATTACAGCCGATGGCGTTCGGAAACTCGAACAATATTTTAATGTAACAAGCAAAAGGGTTGCTAGTATGCAGTAATATATAGTAGTAGTTGCTAGTAATATATATATATATATATATATATATATATATATATATATATATATATATATATATATATATATATATATATATATATATATTACGTAATAGCGCAAAAAGATAATGAACTATGATTACAGTAATGTATCCGAACGTAAATTTTATGTCAATCAATATTATGACAGTGACATTTCAAAATTCAAATATTTTAATTCAATTTTAAATTTTTCATTCGTATTTCGTTTATTGATTTTCTTTTTCTTGAGTAAATTAATTTTTCATATTTCATTAAAAAAAATTGTCCTTAAATGTTTTTATGTGTTTGTGTAATTAAGAATAACTGTAAATATCTAGTTAGTTTAGTGCCTTTGTTTAAGTCCCTAGTAGTGTAAACCATATTTGTACCTAACCTAATGACTAGTTTCAGTAGTTTAAATTATAAATCTGACAGTCCTAAGCCTGTAAAATCATGGAGATTTTTCAGTCCAATGTGTCAAATGTGTGTTGCATGTATAACATGTGGTAGCAGTAGTGAAACAAGAACAGGTTTGGAACAGGTCATCAAGTAAATACTATCTTGTAAAAAATAACAGGCTGTTCTTTAATAACAGGTAAATGGAACTGTTATTTCGATGTCACCGGAACAGTTGGAACAGGTTCCCAATTTTACCTAGTACAGCCCACTACTATTTGACATTGTAGTTTACGAATAGTTAATATTTAATACTTTTGGCACTTATAACATTTTTATTCAGCGAGATGCGCTATCTTCCGTCGCATGTTGTGCGTAGTTCTACGTATTTTGTGTCACTGTCATGTCCAAGGGGCCACGCGGGTGAAATTACAAATTTCGTTTGCTTTATACCCACTCTTAAAACATATTTATGAAACGATTTCTTAGTACACATATTTATACACTTGACTCTACGTTATTTACCTGTTAATTGGAATGTAGTGTACGCCTTACAAACTGTGTACCATATTCCAGTAATGTAGAAAGTCTCCATTACATTCACATTGACTGTGTACTCTCCAGCTTCGTAGAGATCTTTGCTGTATTGTACTGTCCATGATGACACATTAGATGTAACTATATACTGTAATATATATAAAAAAATTATATTATTATAATACTAGCTGCTGCCCGCGATTTCGCCCCCGTAACTTTGCAAATTATATACTAAAACCTTCCTCGAGAACCACTCCATCCATTGGTGAAAACAGCATGAAAATGGGTGCAGTAGTTTTTGAGTTAATCGCGAAGAGACCGACAGGCAGACAGTCAGACAGACAGACGCAGTGGAGAACTTTGTTTTATAATATGTAAGGATAACAGATTTGATAGTTTTGTATGTGATTGTTTGAATGTTGGGATGTTTGTTCCTCAATAATGCAAAAACGGCTGAAAAGATTTGGATGAAATTGGACATACAGATGTTTATTACTTTGTTTAACATATAAAATACTTTTTATCCTGGAAAAATGTTAGGTTCCCGAAGAATTGTAGATCATAGAATCGTAGTTTTACATAAGATGGTTAACTTCTTATTTGAATATTCTCTGAGAATAATAATAACATTAACAACCAACTTATTTAACATACATATAAACAGCTTTAAGTTTCATAATAACACTTTTTTAAATAAACCATGTAAAATTTTTCAGGATAACTTTTTTGTTAATATCTCAAATCAGATTTTGGTTTGACAATGATATACCTAGTATTAAATACATTTTTGGTTTTTTTTTTAATACTCGTTTTAATAGCCTAGTTGCACAACTTGTATATTTTTATAGACATATAAATAGAGTAAATTAACCACATACCTCAATTCTGTTTTCGGGAACTGTGTTATCCCAGAAAACATATTTAACTTCCTTGTCATCATAATTTGTTATTGTGGCAGTAAATGTTATGTTGGACCCTCGAACAGCTGGACTGTCGCTTACGAGTGTAACTTTCATTTTTGATAAAACTGTAAACAAATAACATTATCAAATGAGGAATCCCCTAAATCCCCCTAAACTTCCAATATTCTACTTAAAAACGTTCTACGTTTTAAATTGGCCCTAAATAAAACCAAAGATTAAATTCACCTCCACAACAAACAACAAACTCAACAACTACAACAAAACTCAGCTTGCTTTTCAATAAATGGTTAGTAATATTTGCTTTTTTTTAATGTACATAATTATAGAAAATGAATGTTACATATGAATTTACACACGTATACCAATTGTATATAAAGATTTAACTTAGACACTTAAACCAATGATAAATACATACCATTTTCAAAACAAAACATAAGGCAACAAAGTAAAAGGAAATTAGCCATATCGTAGACGTCACACTATTGAAGAAAAACACTTGCACGTCAATTGTCTGATGAAACACATCAATGTACTTGTTCGATTATTTACAACTTGGAAAAACGAAAGGAAATTGTTTATGTTTTGTGTGTACGTACGAAGTTAACAATTTAGAAGAAAAGTATAACTAATTCTTTTTTTGTTATTGCCGTTGTTCTGTTCGTTCACGTCACGAACGTACACACTGGCACACACTGTCAGCTGTCAGGTGTCGTCACAGAACACTTTATATCAAATAAAGAACACTATATAAATGATGTAAACCATAGAGTATAAAGTAATATAAAGGATATGTCCCGAAACTCCCGAACCAAAAATGTAAGACATTTTGGGTACTGTGATCACAAATTATCCAATTTTGCAGACTAGTGGAGGACGGCATATTCCTACTGGTTCAATTGGGAGTTCAAACAAGGTTAGGCCTCTTGTTCACACACGTTTTTTCGACATAAAAAATCTACGGATTTTTACGCCGAAAAAACGTGAGTGAACAAGAGGCCTTACCGTTTGGGAAAGTAGACCGATTGCACAAGTTGACCAATTAGGAGAATACCGGACAAGGGTTAAATTGGTTCAACGTCAAAATGTACATTGGTCAAATTTTGATACTACATAGGACCTAATGGACCGAAAGAATTTTGACGTTGAAGTTTAACCCTTGTACAAAAGGCAATCAGACTTACACGTTGAACTTTGTGTCATTTGAACTTGCGCGTGTGTCATTTGAACTTGCGCGTGTGTCATTTGAACTTGCGCGTGTGTCATTTGAACTTGCGCGTGTGTCATTTGAACTTGCGCGTGTGTCATTTGAACTTGCGCGTGTGTCATTTGAACTTGCGCGTGTGTCATTTGAACTTGCGCGTGTGTCATTTGAACTTGCGCGTGTGTCATTTGAACTTGCGCGTGTGTCATTTGAACTTGCGCGTGTGTCATTTGAACTTGCGCGTGTGTCATTTGAACTTGCGCGTGTGTCATTTGAACTTGCGCGTGTGTCATTTGAACTTGCGCGTGTGTCATTTGAACTTGCGCGTGTGTCATTTGAACTTGCGCGTGTGTCATTTGAACTTGCGCGTGTGTCATTTGAACTTGCGCGTGTGTCATTTGAACTTGCGCGTGTGTCATTTGAACTTGCGCGTGTGTCATTTGAACTTGCGCGTGTGTCATTTGAACTTGCGCGTGTGTCATTTGAACTTGCGCGTGTGTCATTTGAACTTGCGCGTGTGTCATTTGAACTTGCGCGTGTGTCATTTGAACTTGCGCGTGTGTCATTTGAACTTGCGCGTGTGTCATTTGAACTTGCGCGTGTGTCATTTGAACTTGCGCGTGTGTCATTTGAACTTGCGCGTGTGTCATTTGAACTTGCGCGTGTGTCATTTGAACTTGCGCGTGTGTCATTTGAACTTGCGCGTGTGTCATTTGAACTTGCGCGTGTGTCATTTGAACTTGCGCGTGTGTCATTTGAACTTGCGCGTGTGTCATTTGAACTTGCGCGTGTGTCATTTGAACTTGCGCGTGTGTCATTTGAACTTGCGCGTGTGTCATTTGAACTTGCGCGTGTGTCATTTGAACTTGCGCGTGTGTCATTTGAACTTGCGCGTGTGTCATTTGAACTTGCGCGTGTGTCATTTGAACTTGCGCGTGTGTCATTTGAACTTGCGCGTGTGTCATTTGAACTTGCGGGAATAAAAAAATGAGATTGTGACCTGAACTATATATATTTCAAATTAATATTCATACAAATGTAGCTGCACCATACGAGAATGAACGCGACATTGTTGTCCCACGGATTTCGCAGTCGTTACCAAGTCAGGATCGCTTCACGAAGCACATTTTCATCCCATCCGAAGAATAGAGGAGCATTGGCGCTCTTTTTCCTCCCGAGCTCGTAGAGGATTTCTCAGAGCTTGACTACACAACGGAGCCCAGCTCAACGCCGGCTCGACGCTATTTCTCTGTAGCGAAGCGGAGCAACAGAAGCCGGAAGCTGCGCCTTGCTTCTGCTTCAATTCCCGACGAATGCCAATTCGACGGTGTCTCGACGCTGCACTTTCCAGAAGCGGAGCACTATAGAAAAGCTCGTTGAACGCCTTTGCTCATTTTTTCGGCTGGCAACACCACTACTCCCGGGAGTGAACACTTAACACCGATAACACGAATAGCAGGGGCCGCAGCACGAGTAGCAAGGGCTGCAGCAGCTACCTCCGTAGCACGGCGAGCAACACGGGTAGTAGCAAGGCATCTTCGTTCAGTGTTCTACTTTGAACAACAAATTTTAACTTCTTGAATGTGGGAGATAAAGTTTGGTTATTTTACGCTTTTACAGTTTCTATGTGTGTTGAAGGTTTGTAGGTTGTCTGTTGAATGACCTAAAGATTTTTTGCACTCACCAAGAAATGTCGGTCGAACGTAAATTTAAATTTTAAATTTAAATTTGAAAACTAGAGAACAAACTGACTAGGACTTTTTACCTTTGGACTGGCTGTCACAAAAATCAAATTTTATTACATACTAGCGGCCTGTTCCCGGCTTCGAACGGATGCAAATTATATACCAAAACCTTTCTCGAGAACCACTTGTTCTCTTTGGAGTTTTCACATACCTAATATAATTTATAGTTAGGTAGTTAGGTACAGGCGGCTTTCTCAGTTCGTGTGTATAATTTATTTCTAATTTTTAGAACCAAAAGGAAAATATTATCTAGGAAAACGCATTACGGGACAAAATTACTAGGCAGCTTCGTACGGATGCAAATTTTTTCTGCGAATTATATACACAAACCTTACTCGTTTATCTTTCTTTCTGTTATGGAAAACTTAACAAAATCCGTTGGGTGGTTCAGAAGGCGAAGAAACAGACATAGGCAGACATCGACTGCGCAACTTTCGCCAGGTTTCTTCAAATTCAGTTTTGATAAGCTTTTACATTTTAAAATATTAGTGTGTAGGGACAAGATTTAAATCACAGATTCACCCTGTGCCTCTGAAAACTGTCCACGTAATATGTCTGTGCGTAACGTTTCACATGTTCGTTCGTTTCTTGAATTATGAGAACGCTTTCTGAAGGCAAAGGAAGGCATTTTTAAAGGTAAACTAACTAGATTGTCAAAAGAAAAGATGTGTATGCAACGTGAACCGCTCATGCTTTCTACAAGTGACTACGGCGGGAAGAGGGAGCTCACTCTTCCCAACGATGACACATTTTCGGCCGCCTGAAGTATGAGAAGGGCGCATCTGTGATTTAAATCTTTGTGTAGGGATCGGTATCCGTCTGTTTTGTATTCACCAAGGGCCCATTACCCCATCCCTTCCTTGTTACTTAATCCTTCTATGGTCGGCAGCGCACTTGCAGCACCTATGGCGTTGCCTGTGTTTTAGGCGACAGTAGCTACCTGGGTACCGTTAAGTGGATCGTCAGCCTGTCTGTAGATCTTAACATAAAAAACCATCATTTCATATTTTATTCAATTTCAACCACAACAATTCCAGCTAAAACAATGTGAGCTAAAAATTAATTTTTAGGTATCACGAGTCTAGTCCAGTGGCAATAGAAGTCAGTGCCATGTGTAATTTTATTTTTATAATATAATGACATAATTATTATGATAGAATAATTTTTATATAATTATTTTTATAAGGAGGTTCTCTAGGTTTAACAGAAATAATGTAAAAAATATTAGAGTTCAATATATTAGTTCCTATCCACTGTCCTCGTGGGAAAAATAATAGCATGATTTAATGGAGAATACAAAATTAAGATAAAATCTCCATTGAAGACACGTCTGAGTTTGAGCCAGTAATGGTATGCTGAATTACATCGAGCGAACGCTATTATACGGTAGGAAGCCTAATGGGGTAGGTACTTCAGTCAGGAGTGAAGATCCTCGCTGACTGCCTGCTGCGAGAGGTGAGTCGGGGGCGGCGGACATGGGGTCGTCCGCCGGGCAACGAGGGGAGACGAAGTGCGGCGTCTGGCGAGTGGAAAAGATTGCGTGTCTCAGCGAACCTTTTTTTTTTTACAAGAGGAATCCATCATGAATACCCACCGGCCTGGGGACAGACCGGAGGGTAAGGCCCTGTCCGCACTGCGATATTTCACCGCGCGGTTTTTATTTTTGCGAATTATATTCCGCGTATTCGAATTATATTTTTATCGCTCGATTATGAAAATTTGGATTTTATTGGGTTGAAGAAATTTGGATAAAACTTAGCAAGCCAACTACTGTCAACTAAGTCATCAGTTTTACGAAAGATATCCTTGAATTCATAATAAAATAAATTATATTTTAAAAATTATAGTCAGTGTACGTCAGAATTATTCATTTAAACAATTAAATGCTTATTACTTTGTGATGTTAATGTAATTTATATTTCAGAATCAACACTCAATATTGCAGAAATACTAATCACAAATACAAATGCAAATTCTGTTCAAACTTCAACAGAGATCCCAATATCTGACCATTATTCAAAGGACGTTTTCATCGGAGGTTGACTAGAACACTGGAGTACTGTGTTTATCTAACTTTTGCGTGCCTACCCGCCTTGTCCTTTCACGATTCCCGCATTTGGTTCAATAAGACACAAATGGGCCTCGTACGGCTGATTCGAGTAACTCAATTATCACGCTGTGTACTTAGAGCGTATTGTGACAGGTAACGAAATAACTAGTTTAATGACGTCGTGCCTCGGGTCGCATTTTGATTAGAAAGGTTTGGTGATTGCGGTGTTTACGTGTGGGTAACTCTGTACATATACCTACACTATACACGTACGTATACTCTGTACATATACCTACACTATAGAGTACATGTATTTAATTTATATATGAACTCAAAATATCTATATTAATATTATTTGTTTGTTTGTTATTTTTTAAATGTTAAGGTCGACAAACAGGCCGATGGGCCGATCATAGAATCAAGAAGGCCACAGTCGATAGAACTATTCAACGAAATCATTCCTTGTCGATGACTGTTAGTTGTACGAAAAAAATCTTTCGTCGAAAGAAGGTTGGCCAATGGCCATGATTGGGCCAATAAATAAAGATGAAAAGTAAATTCGATTAACCCTTCTATAGACGAAGCACCTTTTTAGAAAAGCAAAGTGTACACTAGACGAAGCATTCGTTCTGGCATAAGTAAGTATAAAGACCCATGAAAGGTACCTACACCAAAAGGTTACTTAAAGTATCTATGATTCACAGAAATAGTCAAGGATTGAAATTGTTAATTCAAGGAAGTGCACAATAATATATGAACTAGGTAAGTATTTTTTATCTTTAGCATTTTAAACAAAGGTCCTAAGTACTTATTCTACTTATAAGTTTTACTGTATAAGGGGAAGTACGTAGGTAATGTAAGGACTGTCGGACCCGTTTCGACCGAACAATCAAATGGCAAAATTAATATAATTAAAGGTTATATTATTATGTAACAGCCAATAAAGTATAATGAATAGGTAAGTAAAATAATAAGTAATGTTATACCTACGTATATTATAATTAACTTTGCCCTATACTTATTTCGACGTGTTCACTCTATTTAATATAAACCATCTGCCGGTTTCGCATGGAGTTCCTTTCTTAGCGGATGCTTGCGTTATAAAAAGATCCTTTCTCCTTAATCCTACTAAAGTCGGTAGCGTACTTGCAGCACTTGTGATGTGTGGAAAAAAGAATGTTTTTTTCTATTCCGTGGTAGCGAGGTACACACTAGCTAGCTAGGCGCTTTGGTAACGCGCGCTTTGAGAACTACCACAATTTTTAGATATTTCGCCTATAATTTCTAAAAGGACAAAAGTTATTCGGTACATTTCTAAAGTAGACAAAAAATTCAATTTGAGTGCAACACAATGTTTTCTAGATGCAGCACTCAAAAAGTTCGAAATCTCTATTTATATAAAAATTACGGTATCACATGTTACTCTGCGATGAATTCCTAAACTACTGTACCGATTTTGATTAAACTTTGTAACTATATGTAATTTGGTCCAACTTAAATGATAGGATATATTTTAAAAGTTACGCGGAAGAAGTCGCGTGCGACAGCTAGTTGTATTATAGTTTTAGCCATCTTCCGAGCAGAGTATCGGCTAAAAATTTACAAATGAAGCCATGAGTGATCAAGAAGTTGTAGAGTAGTTATTTGGCTTTAATTTAAGTAATAGGCACAAGCGAAACACTGTAGGGCTAATGGACGAAATACACGATCAGTCCATCGCGTTAAATTGACTGACGTGAAGCCAAAATTTGATCGTGAATGGTAAAAACTGATGGCTTGATGTCAAACACTGTATTTCAAATCGCGCCGTTGCGTCACGTCAGTTTGTCGTCACGCCAAATGATTGATCGTGTATTTCGTCAATAATAATTATCTTTATTAGCCCCTAACTCTTAATTTGTGAGATTATCAAGCAGGCTTATTCCCACTAGTTCTGTGCTGTAGTTCTTTACACTGTAATAACAATACTGTAATTATGTGACTTTGATATCAGGAAACTAGCCGCATGCCTATGTAGTGAAGCCACAAATAATGTATTACGAGTTTTCGCGAAACAGCGACCGTATTGGCATCGCTCGTTTCCGATAACAACCACATTTCATAGAAATGTTTTTTATGTTGCACTCATTTTATGTTTGTTACAGGAATTGAGTTAATTGTTAACTTTGAAATGTATACCTACCTACCTACAGTGTCTTTGTGTTTTTATATTAGTCGTAGAAATGTCTTTCCAATGACTAACACTAAAATGGCTTCCACACGATACAATTTTACATCCAATTAGATTGCCGATTGAATTGGGTACTATCTGATCGTCCGTCCACACGTACACAACAAGATCGCCAATTTTAGTTTTCTTTTGTTACCTCTGCTGAACGGACTTGTTTGTATTAAGATGCCTCTTACCAAGAAGCAAGAATTTGGATTGGTCTTGGCTCTAACTACAAATGTAGATGAGAAAAAAAGAAAAAGATAGACATATTGTCGTTGTCATATTCCTCCATCTTGATTCTTGAAATCACACACGCGACAGATAGACTTAAAATGAGATAATATTTTAAATACGATTCTATAACTATCATCATAGATTACCACCTAACTTTGGCTACCGCTTGCTATCATCATCTCAGCCGAAGGACGTCCAATCTTTAGGAGTCTTACAGCTTTACCCTCATATCTTTACTTGATAAGCAAGCAGGGGATCCTAGTGAACTGCGGCATATACATTCCGATCCCCTGAAGGGATTCTGATGAACCAAGGAATTCATCAGGATCCCCTGGGGAATTCCAGTTAGGGGATCCTGGTGGACTCAGCCCCATTTTGTTATATCGTATAACTAGTAGTATAACTAGGTGGACTAACCCCACTGCTTTGGACATAGACCTCCCCCATAATTTTCCAATAGGACCGGTCAGAAGCAGTTATTTCATAGTTAATTTGGTCGCACAAAAAGTTTTAACGAATAAATTGCAGATTGTTATCTGGCGACTAAAATTGGATCCTTTACTACTTGGCTTGTTTTCCTGTGTACCCTTAGCTGTTCCCTTGATGGTACAGTGGAAAATAAATTTTCTACTTTACCTAATAAGAATCTTAGTCTCCAATATAGCCTAGTCCTAAATAGACAAGACTAGCAACTCGCCCCCGTCTTCACATGGATCCAAATGCAAATTAGGTACCTATGCACAAGCATTCCTATATATATGAAGTACATCGTTCTTTCCGTTGGGTGGTTTGGAAGAAGTTAAGGGAGCTATAAATTGGATCTTACATTGGTCATATTTTATAAATAAAAAATAAACAAGACCTTCACTTTATAAAAGATTTATTTTATAGTCAACAATAGACATTTACAATAGACAGGTTGAATTACATGAATTCTTCACGTGCCGGAACAAAACTGAAACAAAATAGGTGAAGTTATCAAAACATTATCAAAAAATACATATGTATAAGGGAACTGAATAATTGATACCAACACCTTAATGTACAACATAGAATACTAAACTAGATATAAGATTATTACTTTTAAAGCATTCGTTCTCATTACGTAGGTATGTGACGTAGGCTCTAACATAGACGTTAGATGTTCTACGTTCCTATATGTAAAACATTTTTGGAAAATTCTTTGCTTTTTTTACAGACACAAAATTTGAAGCCAGCTCTTGTATTAGGTATGCACTACGTATATGTAAGTATAAAATTACCTAGTTAACAAGAAAGTGGACAGCAGGCTCCTGGTAGCGGCCATGGATATCCACATCCTCCAATACAGGGATTACATTGTCTTGCATACAAGCAGTAGCCACCGCTATGCGGCCCGCCGTAAAACCCTCCGTAATAAACAGGCATTATGATTTTTAACAAATATTTATAACAAAATAGATAATTTATCTACACTTGAATAGATTTTGTGCGAGTAAAATTTTTCTAATTTTTTTTTTACTACATTGATTGTCTGTCATATTGATATCAGGCATGAAGGTTTCAATGATCATCGACAAAAAAACTTTACCTAATAGTACCTTAATTTTTTATTACCTACTTTGTGTGAAACCTGTTCGGTACAATGTATAACCATAACTCTTTATTTAAATGTCAATTGAATATAAATTGTCACCAATTTAGTCAAGCAAACACAAAAATACAAAGACCCCATAAAAATAGGAAAATTCTGAGAAAACTTAAAAAAATTATATCCGCAGAGATGCCCCAATACGGATGTTACCGCTGTTTCACGATTGGCACTTTCGCTCGATGTCCAGGAGGATGGGACCCACCATGTTCCTCTTCCTGTTGCCGGTCGCCTTGCGTACAAGGATGTGGGTGTTCCGCTACAGGACCTTGTTATAATTGTCACTAATATATATGTTTTGAGCTGTTGTACCTAGCTAATTTAATAAAAAAGTTATACCTATCTTGTGTTTTATACTAGAAACCCCCGTACCTGGTTTCGTACGATACAATTTTTTCCTTTTTATATGTTAAGGCAGACAAGCGTAGTTCTAATATTTGTTTTACGAGAGAACAAATTGGACAAAAAAGTCCAAGTAGTTCAAGGCGGAACTAGTGAGACTTTTTTCCCCAGTAGTGTTCCTTAGAACAATTATTAATTAAATAGTAATATTTTTCTATTCCCAACCATCTACAAAGTATTTTATAAAAATTCTACGAATTGCTACGAATGCCTTGCGTCTCAATTCTGTCTTCGGTTATTAAACACAAGTAATAGTGACAACAAATTATTTCAAACACCTACGAGTATTACCTTAGTGATTTCACTCGCTAGTATAGTAGCGAGTGAATTTTGTGAACTTTTATTTTTTAAGTAATGTCACAAAGTGCCTGTTGTTAAAAAATTGCAATAGGTAAGCCCAGACATATGTGTTGCTATCGGAGCTGTAACGCGATTTTCGTCTATTTCATTTTTTCGATCTGAAAACTTTTCTTTACTTACTGTGTTACTCACAGATTGTGTAGCTATTCTAGCTATCTTAGTAATTAAAACGTTCAGATTACGTACGTAAACCTCATAACCTCCCCTTTTCTTAAGAAATAACGTTTTGCCTTGTGAAACATACCTACAAATAATAGTGACAATACATGAAGGCGTTTCTCGGAAAGTATATATATATTTATGACCCCTATAGTACAGCATCGGGTAACCGATTCGATTCTATGAATAACTACACCCCTTAGATATACTAAAAACAATTTTATCGGTGCCCCCGCATTACTAGCTAAATGAATAGAAACGTGGTTCAACAGGTAATGGATATTCTATGTATTTCTTTAATAATAGACACCGAATTGAGGTTTCTACGAAATGGGGTCAGAAGCCCGCGTGTCACTCGTCCCTTGAATTTGTACGGGGTATATTTATAGCTAATACACTCACGCAATGTATCAAATGCTACGTGTAAGTAAACCGAAGTAATGGGGATCGTTATGGCTGTTTCATGAGAATATTAAATATTCTATTAGAACACCAAGTCATGGTTTATGTTTGATTCATTATGAATGTCCATCGGACAACATTTAGAAATAATTTCATATTTTTCCTATGTATTAAAAGCGTTGAAAATTTACTGTATACTAATATTATAAATAAAATTAATGTAGGCTGTAGGTGTTAATAATAAAAAAATAATTTTTAAATCTGTCCTGAAAAACTTAAGAAAAGTTTGTATATAGGTGTACCTACCTCTTAATAAATAAATAAACTCTATACAATTTGACTATGTGATGCCGTTAAATTAAAAGAATATATGAATTTTACTTTCAGACAAAAACATTTTATTCATAGCAAACAAAACTTGATTGATAATTTTTATATAGAATTTTTTTATGTAAGTATTGAATCCATGTCAACCGCATGCCGGGCCGCAGCAAGAATAACCCACGCCACCGATACATCCTCCTATGCAGCCATGACCACAGCTGAAGTAAGATCCAGCTACACCACAACGCGCTCTACAGATAAAACAAAATTAAATAAGTATAGTACATATTGTTAAGAAGAATCGACAATGGGTGTTACAAAATTTGGAAGACACACTATACTTATTCAAAGGCCATCGATTAAGACTCAATTCATCTAAACAAGATGGACAACGTCACAAAACAATTCATTCTCACTTGTTTACTACAGTACAGTACAGTGACACACGCAAGGCTCTCGGAGCATGTGTAGCGTGTAGCTCTAGTTTAAGCTCAGTTCTACTGATTTCACGTTTGCAAATCTAAGGCTTTTTAACACAAGAATACTTCAAAAACTTCTGTATCTGTTTCTCAGATCAGTCTAGAGAAAGAGCATCTCGGAGGACTGATTAAAGCTCTTCGTTATTTAACTGTTCACTAAAACACAGGACAATGATTATCGAATGAGTATTTGACTAGCCCGTTGGTCAAAAAACAGAGCACTAATCTCTGCTAGTGCTCTGCCTCAGGTGTCCTAGATTCAATTCCCAGCCGGGCTAACATGGAAATAAAAATTTCAAAGTTTGTTCTGGTGTGGATTTGGTAAGTAGCAGGACTAACTATCTGAAGGCAGTAACTAACCCCTTACAGAAGACCATGACGCGAGAAATGGTTTCGGTGATTAAGGGATGCCAGAGCCCATTTCCTTATTCCATCCTTTAAATTAAGGACAAGGACGCTCAACGTTTTTCCCAGCTGGTCGATAAATATCATCTGATTCATGGGCAATATCCGGCTACATATCTGGCTGGCAATCTAACTATCAGTAGATTCACGCTGCAGTTTTGAATAATTGTAAACAAGCCAGAATGAAGAGAAAAAATGTAAGTTCATTCACTAACTAACCCATGCATGCATCCCATGCAAGGCGCTCTACAATAGCATGGTGCACTGTTCACGCAACATGGTCCAACCCCGCAATCCCATCTTCTCGAACACGGGCCACAAGGCCCTCTCATCGGACCTTGGCATCCCAAGCAACAATTACGAACAGGCATTTATAACGGGCGTTTATTAATTATTTCAAATATTTATAAATTTATTGATTTTTTTATTATTTTGTGTTTTTTTTTTACAGTAATTT
Organism: Synanthedon formicaeformis; assembly: GCA_945859745.1. Taxonomy (NCBI): domain Eukaryota; kingdom Metazoa; phylum Arthropoda; class Insecta; order Lepidoptera; family Sesiidae; genus Synanthedon; species Synanthedon formicaeformis. The sequence goes on from OX243964.1 coordinate 6,086,087, forward strand.
TCACAAGTTGTCACCGCTATGTGATTAGAGTGACGCTTGTTTTGTCATCTATATCTATATCTTCTTCTATTTATTTCTGTCTATGTTGGTTACAAAACGGGGATTTTTTGTAAAGAGGTAGTATTTTGGAGATTATAATCAAGGACGAATCTTTACTAAGTTATAATGTAAACATACATATACATAAGTATACATACGTCTCCCAATTTCGCAGTCATTTGGGGCAACCCGTCTTAAGGCAATAACCACCCCCTATGGTCATGGTCACCAACATATCCAACTATGATGGGCAGCGCAACTGCAGCACCTGTGTATGGTGTTGCTTTTATAGGCGATCAGCTTGTCTAACATAAAAAATACTATTATTGTATAATATCCAATTTGCAATCACTGGTTACAATACGATCGTAACCCTATGTATCGATCGTATCGTCGTAAAAACGATGTAGTTGCTCTAGTACCATTGGACTGTAGTACCATTAACGGTACTAGTGATACTACTTGAAAAAGAAGCTAATTATAATATCCATACTTTACTACGACACTGGCAATTTTTTGTAAGCATTGTCATATGAGTATATAATAAGAAGTTAAATATCTGACAACTGGAAATCCGTGCATTGATGTCAAATTTACCGTTAGCACAAAATTAATAATTTAAAAAAAAACCAAAAACATTATAAAATATTGATATTTCTATATACAGGATATTATCAAAATGCCGTGCTCACCTTCTCCTTGCTGTCCAACATTGGGCAAGCCTGGATGTGGACAAGTAGCCGGTTTGGATTGCCCAGCACCGTTTGTGGGACCTTGCCCCGGTGTCTGCATAGGACCCTGTGGAAAACCTTTCGGGACATATAGTTACCGGTACCGAGGACCTTGCTAAATTTATTTGATGGTACTGTTTATTTATTGAAATACGTTTTATTAAATTTGTATGTGCAATTAGAAGTGATTTCATTTTAGTTTAATTTAACTTTTGTTTATGCTAAGATAGTCAGACAGGCTGACGTTCCTTTTGATGGTTTAACCTACCATAGGTTCCAAACCGGTAATTAATGATTTTGATCTGCACCTGTCAAATATACACAGAAAATGCTTATTCTGCTCGCAGATATATATTATTTCGTTGGCTTATTCGCGCTTATGCGTCTTTACTGTGATTGATATTGGTTCGAATTCCGGTTAGGTCTGCAGTTCTACACATCGATAAAATGCCGTTGCAGCAATCAGATATATTTATTTTATGATATATCTGATTGCTGTGATTAATGGGTGTATTCATAATGCCCGAGAAATTTGAAAAATGACAATACTTTTTTATTGCGACAAAAGTAAAAACTAATAAAGTATTATATTGTGCTGAATTGTACTTCTAATATTTTGCGAATGTAATGTTTTGCGAATATAATACGGCATTTTGAGAATAACTATAATAATTTGCGAATATAATATACAAGCGCTTACCGAGGTAATTGGCTCGAACAATACCTCTAGTGAAACATTCAATCCAACGGTGGATGGTTGATCCTGTCGCTGTAGTCTTTTATAAGTTCCTCTCTAATTTAGTTCTTTCGAAGGAAAAAAACTGCTATTTAGACGGGTGAGTCCACCAGGGTCCCCTAACTGAGGTGCTCTTGGTCCATCAGAATCCCCTCAGAGGATCGACGTAATATATGCTGCAGTTCACTTAGGATCTCCTGCTCTCATCAAGTAAAGGTGTGAGTAAAGCTGTATTAGACCAAAAAAAATTATTTGCTTCAATTCCATCAATCCACTATGTAATAATGGTACCACGGTCACCATCAGGACTATGCAATCACCACAAAAAAACTAGAAAATTAACGTGGGGTTGCATACAATTGTATTTAAATGACAGCACCTTTATTTGACTATTTAGATATTCATACAATATACTCGTACCTAACGACGACATTAGCAAAGATATTTTGTTGACAGGATGTACGCCATCTTAGCAGAACTTTGCCATTAGATAAGATCTATACAGGAAATTACAGGTTATAAATCATACTTCCAAGAAAGACCGAGTTAAAAGACACATGAATGTTTTGTACATTATTGTGGTTTTTTTTTTAGATAATTTAAAAGGTTTCTTTGTGTAAACAATGTAATTGTGTATTTCGCAGAATTCTGGAGCATGCCTAATTATGTAAATAATTAAAATATCGTTATCAAATAAGAAATTATTAGGAAAAAAAAGGGTTTTTTTTTATAAAATAAATCCCTATTTATAAAAGGAGATACTTTATTAGATATTTGTCGTGGTTAACGCACTGGTGAACCAAATAGGTGAACCCTGAATTGGAGTGGTGTATGGACTTTAAAAAAAAATTTCGACCAGCTCATGTATCTAGTTATTAAGGTTGACGTTTGGCTTAAGTCCCGGGTTCGATTCCTGGCAGGGCCTACTTTTGAAAGGAACTTTTCGAAGTTACATGCTGAATAAACTGCGTTTCGCAGTTTTTGTAACTCCGAAACTTTTACAAGACTAAGTACTGTGAAAAGGAGTATTCCCATTTATTCTATCCTTTTTTTCCTTCGACCATTTTTTCCCATTTTTTCCTTTGATCAAGTAGAACAATAAATGGAATCAAAAATCCCTGCTAATAGAACAAAACCCTCCTTCCACTTGGATCCACAGCTGGGGGCTCCACATGTGGATCCGCGGATACCTATCTCCTCTTAAATCCATATGTGAATCCGCGGATATCTCTTAAATCCACGTGTGGATCCGTGGATACTCCTTTTTCCTCTTCTATACACCTGCTGTGGATTAATAACACGCAACATATGAAAGGTGTGGCCACTAGGATCTCCTATCTACTGGATCCCCCAGGGGATCCTGTTGAACTCTTTGGTGCATGTGAAATCCCCTCAGGGGATCGACACCTAGTTATACTACTAATTATACGATATACAGTTCACCAGGATCCTCTGATAAATAGAGCAGTTCTTATATTCGGGTGAGTCTACCGCACCAGAATCCCCTAACTGAATCCCCCAGGGGATCCTGGTGAACTGGGTTCATCAGAAAATGGTAATCCCCTCAGGGGATTAACATAATAGTTCACTACTGGCTAATCAAGTAGATTCTTGTTTTTTTTTCTTTTCATACTTCTCAAGTTTTCCGTTTTCTCAAGAGAATCTAAAAGAAATATATTAGTTAAAAAATGGAGTGAGCTCGACCAGAGAATTGGTTTCCCGAGTTCACTATGTTTACCATGAGTTTTACTATAATGCCGAGGCTAAACCTATAACCACATAATTTCTGTAATTAGGAGACATTAAAACCAAGAAATTTAAATAATCATTTTATTCTTAAAATACACCACGCCACATCTTTCAATACTGAAAGAATACACGGGACAAACTCGCTAACAAAATAAATTACAGTACAAATATCAAATTTTCTTCCTTCAAATTTAGCACTGGTTACAATAAACAAACGGGCATAGTTCAGACGGCATTACTTTACTCTTATAGGTCCACGCACGCACGCCAGACTCAGCATGGCCCAAAACAGGGTCCACATGGTCCACAAGGTCCACAAGGTCGACAAGGTCCACAACATGGACTGCAGCAGGGTCCACAGCCGAATGGGCCACATGGTCCACAGCATGGTCGGCAAGGGCCACATCCACATGGGCCGCACGGCCCACACGGTCCACAGGAAGGCGGGCTAGGCCCACACGGCGGTGGACAGGAAGGCGGGCTAGGCCCACATGGCGGCGGACAGGAAGGCGGGCTAGGCCCACACGGCGGTGGACAGGGAGGCGGGCTAGGCTCACACGGCGGTGGACAAGGAGGCGGGCTAGGCCCACACGTCGGTGGACAGGGAGGCGGGCTAGGCCCACACGGTGGACAGGAAGGTCTGCAAGGTCCACATGGTCCACAAGGCCCAAAAGGCCCGCAGAATGGAAAACATGGTCCACAGGGTCCACAGCAAGCCATTATTTAAAGTATAACTGAACAATATTGTCTGAAATTTAAAAGATACGTGGTGCCTTGAAATTAATTTCAAAAATCACTGGAAAATTTTGATGTTTTTTGATTTTTTAAATTATTTCTTAAAAATTTTTTGGTGTTTACTGGATAAATTATTTAAAAGTACTGATGGTTTTTATGTTTTCAGAAATATTCCATATGATAGATAATTCGAATGCGGTTTTCAAAATATTGTTCGGCCAGTCTTTATTTTGAGGTTGAATACATTTTCATCTGTATCTGTATTTAGTATATTTGCATCTACCAAATGTAAAATTGTATATATTTATATACATTCTGTACTTTGAGAGAGATTTTTATTAGCTTACGAAACCTGTCTGTAAAGTTACATATTAGCATCTTCATTATTAATTTAAATTAACATTATGAACATTTAATTTAAATGAAAGCGTGGACATGGCTGCGTTAGCAAAAATTGTATTGTGGCTACAGACTGAGGATAAGACGTCTTGCATTAATGTGTACGATAAACCAGACAAGACATTTTTCTTGTCTAATGTTCGTGTCTGATAATGTGCAAAAGGCGGAAGTCGCGGGCACCAGCTAGTGAGCATTATAACGCTTGACATCATTGCTGTTATACTCTTGCCATGTGCTGGATTTTATTTTTAGATGATTCCTCGGGAACAGTACTTTTTCCATGTGCCCTGTGTACTTTTTTGTATTTCTGACAATGTATTTGTGTAGGTATTCAAAATTTCATGATGATCAGTTTAGTAGTTTAGGCGTGAAAAGGCAACAGACAGACAGACAGAGTTACTCTCACATTGATTCAAGAGTGCACTTTCTTCTTCAGATTAATATACCTACACAAACCTTCTTCGTTTATCACTCTTCCATTAGTATTTGTCACTATTTGTGTGATCGACAGATCAACAGCGTCATTTCGACTCACCTAGTTGCTTTTTGACATTCAATAGGGGCGTGTGCGTGACCATCACACATTCTTGTCAAAAAGAAACAATACAAATTTAGCTGCGTAATGTAGGTATGTATTGCCGACCAGAAAAGTGCTTTATCAGTTTCGATAACAAATTCCATTCATTTCAAAATTCGCTAAAGCCGCGTCCTCACTATGGCCGCACAGCCACATCAGGCCGGCCGCTCGGCCAGGCATTGTATAGTGTGTACAAGGCCTGGCCGAGCGGCCGGCCTGATGTAGCCGTGCGACCCTAGTGAGGACGCGGCTTTTAGGCTTAGATTTCAAATAGGTACTGATTACTGATTGACATAATTGTCACTTTGAATTTTCAAAGGATATTAGACCTTATTATTCCACAAAATATAAAGAATGTTCAATCTAGGGTGATAAAGCTCTTTATTTGTCGAGTTTACATTGTACATTTCTTGGATTTAACGATTATTTTGTACTAGCTGGCGCCCGCGACTTCGTCCGCGTTGATAAATTAAATAAAAATGTAAACAATATAACGCTTGACCTCTTGTTGCTATAATAACACTTTGGCTAGGCGTTAGTTTTTTATATTATTTTAGATGATCCCCGGGAACAGTTCTATTTTTTCAGCATAAAAGGTATCCTATGTCCTTTCCTGTATCCCTGACAACGTGTGTATGCAAAATTTCATGATGATCAGTTGAGTAGTTGAGGCGTGAAAAGGTAACAGACAGACAGAGTTATTTTTACGTTTATAATATTAGTAGCGATCATTTAAGATAGGTCAAAACTATGCTTTCTCAACTACTAGGTTGTCCAGTCACTTCTAATAATATAAGAGGTGGCAACGTTTTCGAAAGAGAATTTCAGGTCAGCTGATTTTTTGATATGTCGTCTCTCTTGCCCTTTCGGTTAGGATCTGGGCAGTCTGGCTAGCGGTAGCGGTTGCGTTTGCCTGTGCGCATCCTATTTGTGCGGGTAATATACTGACTTTTAAAATCATTTTATGAAGGTTCAATTTTCATATTTTAGCTTAAGATAAGTTTAACAAACATCCATCTCTTATTGCCAGACATTTTTATCGTTGCTAATAATGAGCCAGACGCGAATTTTGATTTCATTTTTATTAAAAATTTAAGTTATTTCAGAATGTCTGTCATTTTAATATTATGTTGTTTAAGTATGAACAGACCTAAAAATAATTTGCCAGACATTAATTCAGTTGTTAAACCATGAATCAGAACGATAAAGTCCTGAAAATTCATACAGTAAAATCATTTTATGAAGGTTCAATTTTCATATTTTAGCTTAAGATAAGTTTAACGAACATCCATATCTTATTGCCAGACATTTTTATCGTTGCTAATAATGAGCCAGACGCGAATTTTGATTTCATTTTTATTAAAAATTTAAGTTATTTCAGAATGTCTGTCATTTTAATATTATGTTGTTTAAGTATGAACAGACCTAAAAATAATTTGCCAGACATTAATTAAGTTGTTAAACCATGAATCAGAACGATAAAGTCCTGAAAATTCATACAGTAAAATCATTTTATGAAGGTTCAATTTTCATATTTTAGCTTAAGATAAGTTTAACAAACATCCATCTCTTATTGCCAGACATTTTTATCGTTGCTAATAATGAGCCAGACGCGAATTTTGATTTCATTTTTATTAAAAATTTAAGTTATTTCAGAATGTCTGTCATTTTAATATTATGTTGTTTAAGTATGAACAGACCTAAAAATAATTTGCCAGACATTAATTCAGTTGTTAAACCATAAATCAGAACGATAAAGTCCTGAAAATTCATACAGTAAAATCATTTTATGAAGGTTAAATTTTCATATTTTAGCTTAAGATAAGTTTAACAAACATCCATGTCTTATTGCCAGATATTTTTATCGTTGCTAATAATGAGCCAGACGCGAATTTTGATTTCATTTTTATTAAAAATTTAAGTTATTTCAGAATGTCTGTCATTTTAATATTATGTTGTTTAAGTATGAACACACCTAAAAATAATTTGCCAGACATTAATTCAGTTGTGTTCATGAATATGAACGATAAAGTCCTGAAAACTCTTACAGTATGATTCTACTGGTCAGAGAGAGACAGTTGCAGAATAAATCGCTAAGAACAAGATAGAAAACAGTCTAATTAGACAAAATGATTATAAAGTATTTTAAAGAATTTGATTTACATATAATAATTTTTAATCTTTTCTACTTCTTAGATTACTTTTTAATCCCTGATTTAAAAAAATATTGAAAAGTATTGAAAATGAATCGGACTTTTGTAAACTGTATATCTATATATACATACAATATAGATATACAATTGCGTAAGTTCAATATTTTTTTAATAATCAGATATTAATTTTTATTAGCATTTAGCAAATTTTAACATAAAAAAAATTGAAATAAGATAGAATTAGATAGCAGGAAATAAAACAACATTATTGAAAATTTTAAATTTTTTTTTATTCGAAATACTCTTGTCGCTATGATAGCGTCACGGAATTCTGTGATAGCGTCACAGAAAAAGGATGCATCTTCTTAATCGTCGTCATCTTCGTCACTCTCATTCTCAAAACACATTTCATTTTATCACTGGCCATCGTAACAAAATTTGAAAGTAAACATTAAAAACAACACAATCTCAAACATGTGGTTTTAGACTGACGCCATCTTGAAAACTTGCCGTGTACGCCACCGTGACTGTATCAATCTTACGCACTAACGAACAGCTGAGAGCACTCAACTGTCTTTTTGACTAGTAGAATCATACTGTAAGAGTTTTCAGGAATTTATCGTTCATATTCATGGTTTAACAACTGAATGGATGTTTGTTAAACTTATCTTAAGCTAAAATATGAAAATTGAACATTCATAAAATGATTTTACTGTAAGAGTTTTTAGGACTTTATCATTCTGATTCATGGTTTAACAACTGAATTAATGTCTGGCAAATTATTTTTAGGTCTGTTCATACTTAAACAACATAATATTAAAATGACAGACATTCTGAAATAACTTAAATTTTTAATAAAAATGAAATCAAAATTCGCGTCTGGCTCATTATTAGCAACGATAAAAATGTCTGGCAATAAGAGATGGATGTTTGTTAAACTTATCTTAAGCTAAAATATGAAAATTGAACCTTCATAAAATGATTTTAAAAGTCAGTATATTACCCGCACAAATAGGATGCGCACAGGCAAACGCAACCGCTACCGCTAGCCAGACTGCCCAGATCCTAACCGAAAGGGCAAGAGAGACGACATATCAAAAAATCAGCTGACCTAAAATGCTTGTTTTCCCGACGTTGCCACCTCCCGGACTATAATACCTATTAATGTTGACGTCCGTGACACGTAAGAAAATACTAAGTAACTTTGTGTCGTAAATACTCCAAGTATTACCTACTCTCACAACTTAATGACTTCATGGGAAATCATTTATGTCAACTCTCCATGGTCGAAATGCATTTAATGAGAATTGAAGCATGCTGAAGGTACACAGAAATTTTGATGTGAAATCTTGGTTGTAATTTAATAGCTCCATATAAAATAGCATAATTTAGCATCATTATTAATGCAGGTAATAAACTATCTGTATGCCGAATTTCATTCAAATATGTTAAACCGTTTCTGAGATTAGCGTACACAAACGCACAGACAAACAAATTCTTAGAACTATTTTTTGCCCTCGGTAACATAATGACAACCTGTACAAGTTGTCTATTTACAAAATAAATGTATGTGCAGGCAAGGCTCTAGCTGAGTCTAGCTGAACCCGACCACGCTATGTGGCGACGTATGAAAATTATGTTTATTTTTAATTAAAAAAATTGGTTTCCGTTGGAATTTTGGGAGAAAAAGTACATATAATAAGATTATTCCTCCGTCGGCTAGTTTTCGAATTTTTGAAGCATACACATAATATATCTGTCTATTTAACCGCTTTATTCTTGAAATAATTGTCAAAGTATTGTTTACACATCAATGACTTCTAAGTGACTGGAAATGCAGACAGTCGTGTAACGCTGGAATAAACTCGACTGCTACAATGTAAACCGGGCATTACCAGAACCAAAACAATGTCGTCGACGTTTCTTATGCAGTTTTTACCGCAATATAATAAGCACTATTACGCAAGTAATTTGTGTGTTAAGTTGAATTGAAGTAATGCAACAGTGTGGCAAATTGTGATTTAAATCGTTCGTGTTCTGTGACATACGCAACGCAATGTGTAATTGAAAGGTAAATTACACCGATTGCGGTCTTCCGGTGCGTTTCCAGAGAACGGTGCCATAACCGGCTGTCGCAACTCGCAAGAGCCGCATACAACTCGCTACCACATGACCGCTGCGCTGCGTTGTCACGCACTCGCTCGCGATACACGCGCGCTTTATTAACCAGGGGTGATAAACATTTTTTTCATTTTCATTTCAATTATACACGTAAGGCACCTTACATTATCATGATAAAACATGCATTAGGTATCGACTTTGCCTACATTGTATATGTAATATGGGTCGGGGTGTACTTTACGGGACACTGAGGCGAAAAAGACTTAGAAAAATTTCGCAAGAAAATTTTCATCCCTATTAACACCTATATTTTATGGTGCCATCGGAAGGGTGGTGTGATGGGGTAAAACTTTAGTCAAGGTCATTGACCTCTGAAGTTAATAACCTAGGAGCTAGAGGTCAAAATATTTCAGTAGGAGAAAAACACTTAGAAAAATTTCGCATGAAAATTTTCATCCCAATTAACACCTACATTTTATGATGCCATCGGAAGGGTGGTGTGATGGGGTGAAACTTTAGTCAGGGTCATTGACCTCTGAAGTTAACAACCTAGGAGCTAGAGGTCAAAACATTTCAGTAGGAGCACTTAGAAAAATTTCGCATGAAGTCAGTTCAAACAGTTTCGCACATGGAGTGAAACTTTCATCGCGGTCGTCCTTCAAGTGAAGGTCCTGGTAAAAAGTTGGCGACGGGATCTCGGAAAGTATGAGGGATAGAAAGGTGGCGTTTGCGGAATGTCATAGAGGGTGATCGGTATTTGCCACAGAACGAGTTATCCCCACCCCTTTCATACATTTTTTTTAAACTCCATACAACTTGTATGGACTTTCCGATCCCCGTATCTCCTCAACGGTGGCAGCTACCTGTACGGTCCCTTTGGGGGATAAAAGTTTCTCCCCGATGTCCACCCCCCGGTGCCGTCACCCTCCTCCCAACTCCCCCCCTTCAGCCTCCATTCATACAAGATCACACCTCGCGGTGTGACCAGAGACGGCGGTCGACCCGTCGCAGAGCGACGGCAAGGATCTACCGTGACACCGAAAAAGCGAAGTTTGAACCCCTCCCCTCTCGGACCCCCTCAGTCGTAACTCGGAAACGGCGCGACGCAGAGGGGTCGTGTTTGGGCTCATCGGAGACGTCTGGACGAGATAAAAAACTTGAACCTCCGTCCCGATGAGCCCAAACACGACCCGGCTGCGTCAAGTCGTTTCCGATTTACAGCCGGGGGGTTTGAGCGGGGTTCAAATTTTTTATCTCGTCGAGACGTCTCCAATGAGCCCAAACACGAAGCAGTTGCTTCAAGCCGTTTTCGATTTGCAGGGGGGGGGGGGGTTTGGAGGGGGGTTCAAGTTTTTTATCTCGTCCAGACGTCTCCGATGAGCCCAAACACGACCCCTCTGCGTCGCGCCGTTTCCGAGTTACGACTGAGGGGGTCCGAGAGGGGAGGGGTTCAAACTTCGCTTTTTCGGTGTCACGGTAGATCCTTGCCGTCGCTCTGCGACGGGTCGACCGCCGTCTCTGGTCACACCGCGAGGTGTGATTTTGTATGAATGGAGGCTGAAGGGGGGGAGTTGGGAGGAGGGTGACGGCACCGGGGGGTGGACATCGGGGAGAAACTTTTATCCCCCAAAGGGACCGTACAGGTAGCTGCCACCGTTGAGGAGATACGGGGATCGGAAAGTCCATACAAGTTGTATGGAGTTTAAAAAAAATGTATGAAAGGGGTGGGGATAACTCGTTCTGTGGCAAATACCGATCACCCTCTATGACATTCCGCAAACGCCACCTTTCTATCCCTCATACTTTCCGAGATCCCGTCGCCAACTTTTTACCAGGACCTTCACTTGAAGGACGACCGCGATGAAAGTTTCACTCCATGTGCGAAACTGTTTGAACTGACTTCATGCGAAATTTTTCTAAGTGCTCCTACTGAAATATTTTGACCTCTAGCTCCTAGGTTATTAACTTCAGAGGTCAATGACCTTGACTAAAGTTTTACCCCATCACACCACCCTTCCGATGGCACCATAAAATATAGGTGTTAATAGGGATGAAAATTTTCTTGCGAAATTTTTCTAAGTCTTTTTCGCCTCAGTGTCCCGTAAAGTACACTCTGTACGAAACGATACACCATTTGCAAAGAAACACAAATATTTCTTTATAAACTGCAATTAATTAATTAATCAATTGATGGTTATTAATTAATTAATTAATACTCATGAGGATATAAAAGGAACTAAATTTTTAGTAATAAGTGTATTAAATCAAATAGATATTTTCATACATTTAATTAAATACTAATAAAGTAGCCATTGATCACGTGTCAATAAATGATAAAACAAAAGAGATTCCAATAAATGATTTTCGGTTTATTCTTTAAAAACGTACCTACCTTAACACATTTCAACTCCGTAATGACTACTTAATTGTGAAGTTGTGTTTAGCCATTTATAAGCCCAATACTTCGGCGTGGCAATCATTCAGTCTTATGTTATGGAAAAAGCGTGATCTATAGTCTGCAGAAGTCTGTGCACAAAAACTTTAACCTTACAAAATGCTACTCGTATTGAAATGTGTGCAACCCCTGATGTACACCTCTCACATCCGTCGTTCCCTTCCCACGACTAACAAACTGTAGGAAGTGCGTCCCAAATACTCAAAACGTGTGGCTCCATTATAATAATACTTGTAGCTCTTTCCTTTTTACAGGGAGACCATTCAACTGGAAAAATTAAATTTTTTATCGTATACAGTACGTGCTTGCATATAATAGGTAAATAAATAAATAAACTTATATACACACAATGCACTGCTTCAATTAATGCAAGTCGAAATTGCAATAAATGCAAGTCAAAATTTACTTATTTGTTTAAATTTTAAGAATAAACACTAATTTGCTTTGATTAAAAGCTGTACAGAAATCTGAAGCCCGAATTGGAATTACCAATTGTTTCCTTTGTTTAAAGATTAATGTATAAGAAATTCTAAAGTGTTAGTTAACATATTTCTCCGAATCAATTTATGAATTTGATTGGGTATGAGAATTCAAATTACTTGTTGTTGTTGTTTGATTAGATTTATTGGAACTTGGAGCTATTCTAAGAACAAAGTCTGCATTCTTATGTCATATTTCAAAATTTTATGAAGTGTTCGTAATTTCATATTGTTGGTAAAAATAATAATAACATTCACACTACAATCAGTTATTCGGTTTACATAATAGACAACCTAGACCGACGTTTTTTACCTATTTAAATAAATAGTAGTGTATAATTTTAAATAGAATCAACGTTTTTAGTAAGTAGGTTATAATACTCTAACGTTATAATGATGTAAATTAAAATAATATTCGCATGCAGTGAAGAATATTTTGATTTAATTTGTTTGGTTGAAACAAGTAAAGGTGAAAGTTTTAAGCAGACAATTTTCGCTAATTAGCAAAAAGATCAAAAGCTTAAAATTTAATAACAATATTAAAATAAAAAATAAAAAACAAACCGGTAGATTCGTAGAAGCATTTCACATCACTGAGAATACAATTTGTTTGTTGGATTATCAAATATTTTCACGATGACATCTCTCCGTCGTAATTGTTCGGGAAAACGACGCACTCTGGCTGTGACGCTTGATGCTACGTCATATGCAATAAAAGAGTGTGCTCCCGAAATAGAAAATCCCATAGGATTCAACACATATAAGACCGACGTGGGTGATTGTTCAATAGAACTATAACTAAACAATCATGAGGGACTCAGTTCACTGGAGAAGAGTCGAGGCGGCGTCGAGTCGGGGGCGACAAAGCCTCTTCTATATTTTCTACTAGCAAACCGCTCCCGGCTTTGCACGGATGCAACTTTTTTCTGCAAATTATATACACAAACCTTTCTCGTTTCTCTTTCCATTAGTCAAAACCGCATTAAAATCTGTTGCGTATTTTAAAAAAATCTAAACATACCTACAGAGGACAGTCGGTGGGAAGCGACTTTGTTTTTGTGTTTTTGTACTATGTAAAGAGGAAGATGTAATCATATGGGGTCCGTCCGCTTACTGCAAGTGTCAACGCCGAAGCTGAGGCGCGGCGCAGTCGAGACGGGGGCGCGCGGCGTGCTTTCTACTCGTTGCCAGGACAACTTGTGATGCACTGAGTGCTTCATTTACACGTATTGGTATTGTGAAAAATACGAGAAAATTTCGTATGTTTTATCGACCGCTTCCCTTAAGGCGACAGACAGACTTACAATTGACAATTGACAAAATGGCGGCAAGTTGTCCTGGCGAGGAGTAAGAAGAACGCCGCGCGCCCCCGCCTCGACTCTTGCAGTAGTAGAGTCCTTAAGATTGGAGTCGCGCGTAACCATACCATACCGCCCCGTCGGATATGTGCCGAAGTCGTAACGGAGCGTCACATGTCCGTTCGTTATTATTTGTCTCAATGATTCAGTACTTGTACGCGCAAGTTACGCAAAAGTAAAACGTCGCTTCGTCCACGCCAAGGTCCGCATCGGGATCGAAATAAACAGTTAATAAAATTTCTGAGAATCGCTATTTGTGTTTACAAGTGTTTACAAGCTTCTCAAACTTCATCGTTTCAAATTCATATGTGAATTTCTAGTTACGTCTTTTGAAACCGATTTTTTACCTTCCTTCCAAGTAGAGAGGTACATGCTGTCCAAGTAGAAAGCTCTTTGGGTATTCGCAGACAAATTTTTGCAGTTTTATTCAAAAGCATGAATTTATGTATAAGTTCTTCGCAACAGCATAAAAAGCTTCGTTACATACTATAAGGCAAAATAAATAAATTTGACATTACCTGTTTTTATTATTGTACTGATCGCGAAACATAACAAAAAAATAATTAGTCAATTGAAAGCAATTAAAAGATGCCTAAACAAGTTTAAGCAGCAACTGACATTCCAACATTTTTTTCTATTATGAGTAAAAGATAATTAGAAATTCTAAATTTATTGTTTCAGCGAAGTCGAAACGGAGAGTCGTCCCTCATCAAGGTGGCAGCAATGCGAGTGCTGAATTTATTAATGTATAATTAACTGATTACATTCTGTTTAATGGTTTCATTGTATTTCTATATAAAAACAACACGTATTTACCGCGTCTTCCGCGTACTGTGCCAAGGCAAGGCAGCCTTTCTCGCTAGTGCGGCCGGCCCGTATTGTGCGCTGCCTGCGCCCATATTCCCCGAACGCGGTTGCCCGTGCCGCTTTCTACGAGTATAAATCGGCTTATACAGAAATGACACGTTGCGCTGCATTTATTATTGTTATGTATTCATTTCCAGGAAACATTCGCCACTGTGTTTACACGATCTAACAAACGGCGAAGAAAAATTGAGAATTTCCATTGCGTCTAAAATTTTTATGACAATGTGGTTAGGTGGAAAATACTTCATATTCGAGAGTAAGTACTAATCTGATTTAAATAAAAATCAATAATAAGTAGAATAGAATTTGAGGATGGCATATGCTAATATATTATTCCAAGCGGCGATTCTTAATTCAATTGAAATTAAGAAAAACCATTACCAAATTCTCCAAAGTTTAAATTAAAAAACAATGGCCTTGTTTTGAACGATGTCTTTCTATTCCCTTGTTTAGATATATTTTTAGCAGAAAACAAATACTAATCTGATTTAAAAAAAATTAATAATAGAATAAAATTTGAGGATGGCATAGGCTATATTATTCCACGCGGCGATTCTTAATTCCATTGAAATTAAGAAAAACTTTATTACCAAATTCTCCAAAGTGTAAATTAAAAAACAATGGCCTTATTTTGAACGATGTCTTTCTGTTCCCTTGTTTAGATATATTTTTAGCAGAAAACAAGAATTACTCGTATACTACCTACAAAGTGATCAGCAGTTACTTAATTATTTAATAATTGGACAATTGCGATAATTTCATTTTCAAGACTTTATGAAACACATGAAACCTTTTATGATACTGTATTAAAAATCATATTTAAACTTTTCAACATTTAATATGTATTATCACAATGAAAATTTAGCATAGGTATATTTGTTTACACAAAGTCGAAGTGTTTCTCGGAGAAAGAGTCTTAAGTAATAACATGAATTGGATTCACATCAATAAGTATACTAAAACTTGTTTAATTATGACACCCAGCAACCAGCATCAATATAGCGACCGTTATTACTGGGGATTTCCTCGAATCTCTCGGCTTCACTTAAGTACTCGGAATAACTTAAGGATGGCACGAGTAAAGGAAAATTTAACAAGAAGGCCCGATCAACCAGAAACTCTCATTAATAACCTTTTCCTGTTTCAATGCTTCCGTTATTCAAATGTTAAATATATTATGACGTTATTCCTCTAATTTAATATAATAATGTTGTATGTGAAGATGTTACTTTTTCACGCAAAAAACTACTGAAAATATTTGATAAAACTTTAAATTAATTTAGTTTATACAACAGAATAGCACACTTCAACCAATCATTTATACTAATAATAAATCTGTAAGTGTAGGTATTGTATTGTATGTATGTGTGTTCCTCCATTGTTTGTATGTATCCTCATGAAACTTGGTAGATAAACATTTAGATGTACAGGACACAGGATAGGCTACTTTTTTATTTTTTCAACGCGGACGAAGTCGCGGGCGCCAGCCAGTTAATAATAAAACTATAGGGATTTTTGTGCGTTTGTTACTCGATCACACCAAAACGGCTAAATGGATTTAGGTGAAATTTGGCACATAAAGGATAATTTTTATCCTAAAAAAATATTAAGTTCCTTTGGGATTTCCAAAAAAACGAACTATCTACAGTGCGTGCGAAGTCACACAGCTAAGTAACTAACATTATAAATGCGAACATACTTATTAAATGATGATAATTGTTTAGCATTGTTTATTAACATTCAACATTAATTGTTTAGCATGTTTAATTAAACAAAACTCGTACATCGAATAAATGATTTTGTATGTATAGAAACTTGAGTTTCGGCAAACACTAATTGATTATGTTATGGTTAAGACACGGTTAAGAGATTAATTTGCCTTTTGTCATACCGACTTGAGGCGAAACTCCTATATCATGTTCACGATATAAAAACAATACGAAATCATTTTCTGTTTTATTAAATTATGCACTCGGTTTAATGCATCATTCGATAGGCGATTTTTTTTATTATTTTCTTTTCAATGTTTGGAACTTTTACCGTACAAACAAAGGTATATCAGCTCCATTATCCCCGGTTACCGGTGACTTTAAAGTATTAGTAAGTATTTAAGTAGGTTTAGCCTACTTGACGTTTCTGAAAGAGGCGCTAAAAGTTATTAATGTAAAAAAAAACTGTAATAGTAACCGTTATTTTATTTTTTGTTATTTAAAATTAATTCAAAATTGTAATTTTTACTTACAATAAACGGCCTGTGGGAGTGACGTAACCTTTGGGGGAAACTAAAAAAAAATTGTTAATTTTAGATTAATAGCGCAGGGCCAACGAAACAACGCAAAGAATGTAGAGGGTTGTCAAAATAGCTTCCTATAGGTACCATGAAACAACGACTTCGTGTAAGGGAAAAGGTCATAGGGCCGGGTTTGTTGTTGGTGTTGTTAAACAATAAATATACTTCTTCGCTTAGTATATTTATTGTTTGAAAATAGCTTGAAAGGCATACATACATACATACATACATACATACATACATACATACATACATACATACATACATACATACATACATACATACATACATACATACATACATACATACATACATACATACATACATACATACATACATACATACATACATACATACATACATACATACATACATACATACATACATACATACATACATACATACATACATACATACATACATACATACATACATACATACATACATACATACATACATACATACATACATACATACATACATACATACATACATACATACATACATACATACATACATACATACATACATACATACATACATACATACATACATACATACATACATACATACATACATACATACATACATACATACATACATACATACATACATACATACATACATACATACATACATACATACATACATACATACATACATACATACATACATACATACATACATACATACATACATACATACATACATACATACATACATACATACATACATACATACATACATACATACATACATACATACATACATACATACATACATACATACATACATACATACATACATACATACATACATACATACATACATACATACATACATACATACATACATACATACATACATACATACATACATACATACATACATACATACATACATACATACATACATACATACATACATACATACATACATACATACATACATACATACATACATACATACATACATACATACATACATACATACATACATACATACATACATACATACATACATACATACATACAGACAGACAGAAAAAAAAATTTAAAAATCGTCAATTTAGTTTCAGTATCATGTGTAGAGCCTATAAACACGATATCTCTGAAAACAAAGTAAATTACTCCATGACCGACCCTTACAGATTTATTATTAGATAATTTTTAAGTTAAAACTTAAAAATTATTGATAATTTTTAAGTTAAGGTCGGCAGACAGACTGAAGGTCCACTTGATGGTAAGTGGCTGGCTAGCGCGCTGCCGAGTACAGTATCATCTACACTATACACAGTGTATCATTCCATAAAATCAGTGAGTCAGTATTGTGATTATGACGTAACATTTTCGGTTTTATCCTTATAACTGCGTAACATTAACTGCAAATAGTTGTGTTTCCTGTTCAATATATTACATAATATAAATTTCCCACGAGAAACATGGTGTTTGGTTTACCAAATCACATTTATAAGTGTGAAAATTATACGACGAAGGAAAATATTGTATTTTTTATCTTATATATTTTTACGAAAAATAAAGGAATTTTTCTTTGATCTTTAAACCAAGCACAAAAGTAATGTTTCTATCATAGGTTTCTATGAAAAAATAGGTTCTGTAATATTCTTAATCTAAAATGAATTTTAAACTATTATGTGCCACTATAAATTGTTAATTTTGGCAAAAAAATTAATGCTTTTCTTATTCCCTAAGACTGCGTGGTCCGACTGCTTCGTCCAATTGATTGGCGATTCCATTGACAATTGACAATTGGTCAATTTGGGCTATTGTCAATTGACAATTTTTCATATAATTTTTTTACGCTCTCGTTAGCGAGTGCGGTCATTATAAACTCATGCTAGAACCACTAGTATGTTTTATCTTTCTTTGTGTAGTTTGTAGTAAATTTATAGCAAATATAGGATAATTTATTTCGATCAATTATGGTATGCACAGACGCACAGATAAACACACAAAAATTGTAAAAACTATACTAGTATTTTGACTTCGGTAACATATGTACAACGTGTACTTACCTATAAATTATTTTTTTGAATAAAATAAACTTTAAAAGCGAAGTTTTTACTAATTAATAAAAAAATTTAAATTCCTATTTTATTTACTTTGTTTCTTATTTTATTTTATTTGCAAAACAAACAGTGAATTTATCTTCTTAAAGTTAATTATTGTACGCAAGTATTTCATTTAGTGGATGCAGGCCGCTTCTGACCGGTTCTATTGGAAAATTATGGGAGATGCTGTGTCCAGCTGATGAGAAAATGATGATGATGAATTCATTTCTAAACACCAATATAAGTTTTCGCATTAAAATTTATATTTTGTAATATTAATTAACAACCTTTGTTTCTTATCTAGTATTAAATGATACATTCGAAAAAGTTATCAATGTTCGTTCATTTATACTGAAGAACTAAGGATAATTTATACTTATTCTTATTACGAAGAAATACTTAAGTACACATATCCACATACTAGGCTATTTGAAAGAAACCACTTAATAGATAATTATGTCTGGGAACTGCTGGGCAAAAACAGCTGTTGTCGGAATTACAGAATATTAGACCTTGTAAGTGCGTTTTGTGTCGTCTGTCCGGGCTATTACAATACGCGATTTTCAAGAACTATCGGAATAATGAAGGGATTCGTTTGTTCTTGGAATCGACCCACTTATTAGTATAAGTCGTTTCAATAACAATTTCTACGAACACATCGAGAGAATGAACCCCCAATGTCACAGAATTAGCCTTGAATGTGTTTCTGAGAGAACCCTTTATTAGTACACGAGGAAGATTACCAGGAATCGGTTCGTTATCATTAAATGTACTATTTTTTTCTGATAAAACCTTATCTAATCAGTATAATTCCGGTGATATAATAAATTGTAAGCATTAATTAGATTGCCACGTGCTCTTATGTGCTGTTCCCCATTAGTAATAATGGTTTCCGTTATCTATGGCTGTTCCTCTCTAGAGTTAACTAATCTGGTAGGTAGTGGTAGTGTAGTATAACTAATTATATAAAAAAAACTAAATTTTCCTACGATATTTCCCACGATCTTAGCAGCTTTAGCCAAATCGCAAGAGTTCCTAAAATTGCAAAATTTCTAAAATCACAGACGTCTTGACGTAAACGATCGTAGACAGCGATTATTTGTTAGCCATATTCGCAGGATGTTGTAGGCCATATATTAGGTTCGGTGGAATGTATTTCCGGTTTAAGAAGATGTACCTACACTGTCTGTCTTTGTTTTAAAAGAGACTAATATCTATTGGCACTATATTATTTCTTTTTATGTAGTATTCAATCCAACCAAAAGTTTTTCTCAAAAAGATGTGAGATGTAGAGTCGTAACCACCGCAGTAGGTTGTTTTATTTTCGTGTATGTATTTATTTTTGAAAGTCCCAAAATGTCCTAAATGGGACATTCCTAGTGGGACATTTTGGGAATGGACCACTCTTATCCGAGAGAGTGCATCCTTTTTTAAGGACAGAGCCAGAGCTGCCTACCACGAATCAGTTTTACGATTTCAGATGAAATACAAAGTAGACAATAGCGGAACGAATTCGTTCCACTAGAACTCGTTATCTCGCTTGTATTAAATTATTTTGTGTTAAATGTAACGTCACGTTTCCCAGTAGTGTTGTAATCACGAAACTAATTACTGTGTCCGACAGTACTGCGTACTGGGCAGCGTTCGGTGGTACGGGCCCTCTGTGAACTTCTTGGTACTTAATTAATTTGCCACTACCTACTTTTGTACCTACTACATAGTACCGAATGCGATACAATTCGAAGAAACAGCAGCGCCAGTTACTGTGGACTGGAACTGTGAATGTAATTATATCTACTTACCTATGGGATTTTTGAAATTAAGTATATTATTTGTATATATAACTGTATTCAGAGTGAAGACTAGCCACTGCAGATAGGAGTTTCACATGTATTTAAAAATTGGAATATTGTTATATATTTAACTTGATCTATAACCAGTAGATACCCGCGACCTCTAAGTTTTGGCCAATTTTTTTTTTCTATGAAATCGCGACCTCTTTATTAAATTCTATTTATTGTCGGGCCTATTTACTATTTTTCATTTATATTTCTATTTACTATCAGGTTGCTATCAGGCCTATGTCGAGCAGTGAGTATTAATATGCTTCTATCTATTAAATTATGCGAAATGATAGTGTCGCCATTAAAAAATATGAAGAGGGAAGCCCAATACAATCCGGCCGACACAAATTCTCGACTAATAAGCGCAACTAAGGTTTCTTGAAACTCCATTGCGTAATTTTATTGTCACTTGCACAGTTCCAATAAGGAGAAACGCAGCAATTTTCCACATTATGCGAATAATTATGTAATCGATTGTTTAATTAATTTGATGACACGAATTAATTTTACTGAATTTATCAATTTAAAATTAAATATTTTAAATTGTAAGTATGTACAATCACATAATATGGCTGTACTGTATCTGTTTTTTTTATTTTTTTATTAGTTTTTTTTTTATACGTTATATCAAATTTTACAGCAGATTTCCGAAAAATGTCTACCAAATTAATTCATGTAATATTAGTGATGTAAGGGCTGCATGGTGACTTTCATATGTATACTCGTATTTTTTTTATTTTTTTTTTATGTTAAGGTCGACAGACAGGCTGACGGTCCACTTGATGGTAGGTGGCTACCGTCGCCTATAACACAAGCAACGCCATAAGTGCTAGAAGTGCGCTGCCGACCATAGAAGGATTAAGGATAAGGGTAAGGGATTAAGGGTATATGATATGATATCATTGAACGATATAAATAAATAAGTACTGTATGTACAGAAAAGGCTTTAGTGTCGAGTCGTTAAATAATGTTAAATCCTTAAATAATAAATTCAACATTATCTCGTAAATTTTTGACACTATCACTAGATTTGAGGATATTGCATGCGATTGTATGTTACCCGTGTGTTATTTCCCTCCGGAGCATATCACCAGATTCTCAAAACAACATTCGCAATTTATCAGATTCGATATTTACCACACTTTTTACTATGGAGTAGGAAATGCTTATCACTTTGATAAGCAATAATATTTTTGAAATGAAAACTTCTTTAGGCGGACTTCGTTATGGAAAAGAGGCTGACCGTTTCCAATGCAAATTTGGGCTAAAAATTTCTAAAAGTTATGTTAAACACAAACAAAACTCAATATTACAAGTAGTGTCAATTGTTACAGTAAGCATTTGGGCAGCCCTCCTGGAGGCAGTCATCGCTTCCTTATATTAATATTATTAGTAAGAAAGGGGATATCGAAGAAGCGTTGACCTAAAATCTTAAAATTTACTAAGAAATCTATATTCTATATGTGTATTTGTATCTATTTTTTTTTTTTTGCTTTTTTTTTTTTTTTGTTTTTTTTTTGTTGAGTAATAAACATGCAAACATACAAACTTTCGCATTTACAATATTATTAGGAATTGTATTTTAATCCGAACATTAAAGTTTCTTCGAACCGATAGGATATTATGATGCTTCTGTGAATTTTGCGTATCTACTGAAGTTAGTGTATGCATTCAGTTGGGTACTTATTATAGATAACGTCAGATTATTTCGTTCTCCGTATTCGTAGATTAGATATTCAGCGTTTACCTATTCATCATAAGCTATTTGCTCTAATTTTTCCATTTTTCTTTCTGAGAAACCGCAATCCCATAATCCCCCAATTTTGTGAGGATGGATGTTTGTTACTCTTTCACTCAAAACGGTTTAACGAATTTGGATGAAATTTGGCGCATATTTAGTTAACATGTAGAATACTTTTTATCCTGTAAAAAATGTTTAAGACGGATAAAATCTAAAAATATCGGAACTTTTTAAAAATCCTGCTTTAGCGAATGTTTACGTTATAAAAGAAATCTAACGTTTCTAGACTTAGTAGGTAGTTTTGGCTGTGCGTTGATAGTCAGTCAGGACAAACGATTTTATAACCTAAATATAAGTATCTAATAGTTTTGTGAAGTACTTGATAACTAATTAATATGTTAAACGTTTCAGTTGTTACTGACTGGCTGATATCAAAATGGATAGAGGCCCAGAAAATATTTATAAAACAGTATTTTTCCACATTAAAAACATATTAACAACTAACGGTCATAGGAAAATATCAATGAGAAAAAATGTGTTGGTGTCTCTACACGTCTCGCGTCGTCGTAAGCCTCGGTAAAAACTTGGGATTTCCTTAGCCGCGTCTCAAAGCGAATAACGCAAATTCCCGGTTTATTTTTAGACGTGAAATGAAACACAAAATTGTTCTGGGAAAACACTGAGAACACATAAAATATAAGTCAATTTTTACTTGAATATATTTAGGTTAGCATTCCAGCGAAAAGAGAGTCGTCACTGACTTTATACTAATACTAGACTGGGCGACCGAGCTTTGCTCGGGCCAATGAATTGTTTAAAAAATTTTACATGTAAGTAAGAAAGAAAGAAACATTATAGAAAAAAAACCCAGCTCTAATAAAAAAGAAAAACAAAACAATTGTTTATTTGTTTGTTTTTTTTTGACAGACGGTGGAGGAGACAGACAGACGTCTGTCTGTTCGCGATAAACTCAAAAACTACTGCACCGGTTTTCATGCTATTTTCACCAATGGATAGAATGGTTCTCGAAGAAGGTTTTAGCATATAAAAGTCACGGGAAACAGCTAGTAATTAAGAATTCAATCAAAATGTTATAAAACGAGCAAGCGGTATTACTTTTGTAACCGTTCCATTAAAAAAACTACCTAAAACGAATTTTCTCGTAGATAAGACTATGACAAATCGATTTCTAGACCTAAAAAGCCTCTAACCCTAGATTTTCGTCAAAATCGTTAGAGCCGTTTGCGAGATTGTCGTGGCGTACAAGAATTCCTCGTTTAGTATTTTAAGATAAAATATAAAAATATTAATAGTTTTGTTTGTCACCAATTCGATTGTGTTGCCAATTACTTACAAAATATTTTGCCTATATTTAATTTGTATCAAATTGAATTGATATGGATTTATATCCAGCCAGTCCCCACCGATAAATCAATCTCTAAAGATGTATCTGAGGATGTATCCTATTAATAATGTAAATGCGAAATTTGTATGTTTGGTTGTTTGTTACTCAATCACGTAAAACAGCTAAACGGATTTCGATGAAATTTCTCACACAGATAGTTCATTGCCTGGATTAATATGATACTTTTTATCCTAGAAAAATGTTAGGTACAGTGGGATTTTCAAATCTCAGTGCGTACGAAGTCACGGGCACAGTAAGGTCATGAAATTGACAGCTTTTGATTCAGTTTCTTAGTTTAGTGTATAGACAAAAATATTTTTTTAATAATGATTTCATACATAAAATACCTATACATATACCTACATTCAATTTTAATTTTCTTTTTCGTCGAATTTGACGAAAATTTGAATTTGACTAAAACGAAATTTAACGGTTATACAAAAGCGGCGCCAAAATTTTGTCGACATACAAAGAACAAGAACATTCAAATACCACTTAAGTTTTACTATCCAACTGAATGTTATTGACGATAATGTTTTGTTTTGTTAGTTGGATGCGCGCCCGCGCGCACACGTGAGTAACATCTGTCTTGTAAGTACAGTCGATGGGATAACAAATTTTACAGCCGTTATAATAGCCTCTGTAAAAACTATTAAGGTCACAGAATATATTAACAGAACATTGAGAACAACTGTTTATTTTTCACTTGAATAAAAAAAATGCACAATTTTATATGAAAAAAATAAAATATATTACATATTGCCAAATAAAACGTCCATGGTTTTTTTGCAAACAATATTACTTTAACACATCATCAGTGAAACAGTTAGATATTGATTAACTAAGTTTCAAAGAAACACTTTTAAACGTCAGTTTACTTTTACCAAAGTTTTTAGGAAAAAATAGCCAAGATTATGACGACGTGTGATAATAAAAATTATAAGGATGTAATTGGTATTTATTATATTTTAAAAATTACAAAAAGAATGCTAACCTAAGTTTCTTTCGGGATTACCTAAATGTTTAAAAGCAATTTGAAGCAGTTTTTATCTGTCGGTATTTATGACGTAGATAGATACTAAATGGACACCAATGGTGGAACACTAATAATTTGCCAAATAACGGTGTAGGTATATGATGGCTGATCGAACAATCGCCAATCAAAGCCCATTGTGATGGCGCCCATAAATGGTTGTCAAAATGTATATTAATATTATAACGCCGACTGTACCGGTGCGGCGGTGTGAAGAAAATTATTCGGAGAAGTGTGGCGCATGCATGTCACACGCGTTGCCTTTCAAAGAATGTCTGATTATGTCGGCCCCTTATTGATTACTCTTTTGATTGTACCAAAGAAATCACCTATTGTTGCGGCTTGTCATAATACTTAATTTAGATTAGAAACGCGTTCTAATTTCTCATAACTTTTTTTAATATAGTGAATAATGACACCGTTGTAGAGAGTCTAGCAAGGTCGGCGGGTAGCGCAATAATTTTGCAAAATTAATAAATAATGATCCCCAAAATAGACGAGAATCTAAATAAGGTAATCGCCTGGGAACACCCACGTTTCAAAATAATAATAGGAAGTAGTAATAGTAGTGGCAGGGCACACTGAGTTGGGTCATTGTTAGTTTGCCACTAAGTTAATTCACCACACAAAAAAAACATCGTGTAAATTTGCCACAGTTCTATTTTTATGAGGTAAATTGAGTAAATTTATTTTGGATTGTTGTACATTTGCCACAGTAGTTTTTTTCTTTACAGACAGCGGAGAAACTAAAACAAAAATAAAAATATTATTTATTTTTCTAATGATCACAGTAATTCTTAAAATTTTAATTTTACATTCGCATAAACATCATTTAATTATAATTACAGAATTAATTGTAAAAATAAGGATCAAATCAATTTTGCCGCACCTGTGGCGTGCTTGTGTTATAGGCGGCGGTAGCCATCTACCATCAAGTGTATTTGGCCAAATATGCAATAAAAAGAATACTTCAGAATATAATATAAAGAAAAGACAACACGTGGGAATTGTATTAGAAAGTTAGGTTAAAGTAAACATTACATATCGCATTTTTATGTTATTCCAATGGTCTGTTGAAAATCTCTAAGTAACTCTAATTCTGTACATACTTAGTATAAAATCAGATTTTGATGCTGTTTTCACCATCAATTAGATAATTTTTCCATACTTGATTTAATCAAGTCGATCAAATCAAGATACTTGTTTTAGTTTCATCATTTCACGGAGTACTAAACCATCAGCTGAAATAATTATCATTTGGTACTTCGATGGATGTAATGTTAGCGATCGATGTGTAACTATATTTAATTTAAGTAAATATATATGTAGATATGTGTAAGTATATTTAATTTAAGTATATGTAGATATACTTCTAGGTATATACCTAATAATAGCATTCGAGCGTTTTACCAAGATTTGAATTACAGTAAATCAATAACACTAATCTTATTAAATACAACGCCAACGTAGCATATAAAAACATTTTTAAACAATACTTACCTATACACAACGTAGATACGAGTACACGAGCCTTCAAATCGAACAGAATTCTCGGAAAGAAAATAATTCCTTGAAAGCGAATAAGTATAGCTCTCCCATGATCTAGACTTCTATAGTAATATTATTTTCTCGTTTATTGATAGAGGAATGCAGACTGTTTCAATTAACCATTTATTCAGACTGTTGCTAGTAATGTAGGTCTCTGGTCTACTCTTTCATAAATATTTTTTAATTTATCTTAAAATTGAGGCAAAATTTAAATATTTTTTTATGTAAAGGTCGATATGACTTATGTGACATTTACGGTCCACTTGATTGTAAGTGGCTACCGTCGCCTAAACATGAATAGGCTACAGCATCAAACTGTATTGTATCACCCAATTTTGTTATCATCATTTTTCTGAACTGCCTCCCACTGTAAATATAAATATAATTATTCACACATTCTACACAGCACCATCTAGTTCCAAAGTAAGCAACTAATGCTTGGATTATGGATACCAGACAGTTGATATAACATAGATTATTATTTTTTTTGTAAATACATACATATTATAAATACAAAACATCCATGACTCAGGTACAAAGGTAAAATGTTAACACATAAACATTTGCCCCTAGCGAGATTCGAACCCGCAACCATTTGGTTAACAGCTAGGGTTACTAGCCACTAAACCAAACGCGTCGTCACTGTGTCACTGCAATACATGTTGGCCGAGCTAAGGCCAACGCAACGCCTTAGCAAATCGACACAAAGCAAACTGTCTAGCTAGAGCAAGTTTGAATGAAACCAAGCAAGCAAATAGCCGATACAAACATGTGAACACTATTAAAGAAGTAAGTAACTATTAATGTGAAAAATATTATCTATAATTACACAAGAAAATATTTTAAATAAATATTACACACACTTCCCGATAAAAGCGTCCTTAATTTACAAAGCCCCGTTTAAGCGATGTTCAATAAATGATTTCATGTTACGAAATAATTAGTTTTATCATTAGTCAAGTAATGTCATTTAATTTAGGTAAACAATAAATATTTTGTTCTACTATTAATACGCAGTGACGTGACGACGTATCAAATCATGTTTTTCTGTGATTAGGTTAAATGGTGGTGAATGATAAGACGTTGGATTTTTTTACGCAACAAAGTTTACCATATGAACTAAATGGCATGTTAAAGCCCTGCACAGAGGAGGCTATAATATACATAATTATATTAATTTTGCAAAAATATAATTTTTTTTTTATTTTTTTATTGTTTTTTTTTTTTTTCAAAAAAGTGTCATTATGACACTTTTTTGACATCGAATATCAATTGTTTTAATATTTTTCGTTTGGACGTTATTGTGTAAAAATGATTTGTAGGCGCTTACCCTTCTTTATTGAAAACAGGTATCGTAAGACCTATCTATAAAAAGGGGAATAAGGAGGATTATGATAATTATAGACCTATAACTATTTTGCCAATTATTGATAAAATAGTTGAGAAATATATAAATACGCAAATACAACAATTTTATAGCAAAAATAGCATACTAACGGGCAACCAGTTTGGCTTTCAACCTAATAAGAACACCACTCAACTATTATCTTTGTTTACTGACAGTGTATACCAACATTTAAATAATAAAGAGCATATTATAGTAGTTTTCATTGATTATAGTAAAGCATTTGATACACTCAGACATGACAAACTTTTACAAAGTCTAGAGGACTATGGTATTAGAGGTAAAGTACTAACTTGGTGTGCTGACTACTTAAAAGATCGAGAATATTGTGTTAGGGTCGGTAATGTAAACAGTTTCTCCGTAAATGCAACGGAAGGTACTGCACAAGGCTCGGTATTGGGACCGTTACACTATATTACATATGTAAATAGTCTTTCTAATAGTATAAAACGCTGTGAAATATACCAATTTGCGGATGACACATGTCTGCTAGCCGCAGCAAGTAATATAGAAGTGGCTATCAAAGAACTTCAAGATGATTACGATATACTCGCTAAATGGTCGCATGACATGGGATTGGTACTAAATGCTAATAAAACGAAAGTTACGTATATTAGCACTAGCCAAAATAGATCTATGTTTGAACCTAAACTTATAGCTCACAACCACCAATGTATACATTTAAACAGCAAAAAAAATCTAACATCATGTGAATGCAAGACTATTGAGGTTGTAAATAAACATACGTATCTTGGACTAGTCATAGATAATAGACTTAACTGGTTAGAACACATTAATCACGTATGTGATAAACTGAGAGCAATACTAAGTAAATTCTCTGTAATAAAAAACAAAACACCTTACAAACTACTGTTATTGCTTTACAAAACTTTAGCAGAACCAATAATATGTTATGGGCTATCTAGTTACGGAAGAACTTTTAAAAGCCACTTGGACAAAATTTTCTCACTTCAATTGCGTATTTTAAAAGAAATATTTCCTAAAAACTTAAAAGAAAACTGTGAAAAAGATTATCGCAAATTATTCGTACTGTGTAAAATTCTACCTATAGAAGAAAAAATAAAACTTATATTATTAAAAGAACAATATTTTAATGAAAATTTAAAAACTGAAAAAATAACCTTTTCAAAAAGATTATTTGATGAATCAAAATTTAATTTACCCGACTATAACAACCTTCACGGAAAAAGACGTCTGGCTTATGTAATCCCGAATCTAATTAACCAACTACCTAAAACATTAAAAAGCGAAATAACACCCAAAAACATGACATATAAGCTAAAACAATACTTTTTACAATTAACTGCAGATAAATATAATTTTTAACAACAATAAATGTACATTATTCATAAATAAAAAAATAAAAAAGTTATAATCAATTGGAATTCTAAAATGCTAAAGTGGGTAATTCTAAAGAATAGAAAGTGTTCGTGAGCGTCAACAAAAGGTTTAATCATGGGTAATCGAAATGAATTATAATAAATGTCTGTATAAATGTATATATTTTAATATTATCTATATGTATGTATATATTGATATAAATTATTTGATATTAATGATTATGTAAACTGAACATGGTGTGCGGTGAAACTCTAAAGAGTTTATGTTTACACCAATGTTAATTTAAAATGTAAACATTACTGTATTAATAAATAGATAAATAAAAAAAAAAATAAAAAAAAATAATAAAAATGATTCATTATGGAAAAAAATTAGTCACGTGCTGTAATCAAGTATACCTCTGCTATAAAAAAAATGTCTACTTAAAGAAAGTAGGGGCTGAAGCTCTACCTTATTCCACGCTTACTTATTGGGTAGCTGAATTTACGAGAGGCAGATCGACCTGTAAATCTGATCTCGCTTTTGCCGACCCTTCTACGATGGAGGTAGAATAAAATGTGGAAAAAAATAGAAAATATGGTATTGGAAGATAGAAGAAATACAATTAAATATTTAGCAGAGATCCTACGAATTTTTTTCAGTAGTGTACAATCAATTTTAACAGACTTTAGTTGAAAAAGGTGTTGGCAAGATGGGTGCCTCGTTTGGAAGTTTCAAAGTGGAATTTCGAAATCCAGATAAACTTTATCGGCGTTCTGTAACAATGGACGAAACGTGGGTTCATCATTTTTATCCGATTGCTCATATATTTTTATATTTTGTCAAGTTATATTTCTGAAAAGGGATGTCGATTATAATGTCTATTATAACTATGTGTGTACTGGGCCTTAGGATAATCCGGGGTCAACATTCTTGATTTGTAGCTACTCTATATCGAATCGAAGTGACGAACGACGTGGCCCACGCCTAGCAGCTGCCTCACTTACCAACCTTGAGTGGAAGACCATAAGTTTTATAAATTAGTTGACAATGCCTCGAGTTATTTCGTGGAAGCACCAAGGTTGGTAGTTCTTAGAAGTGCGGCGGGCAAGGCAAGTACGTACAAATCGTAGAGCGAGCGACGCGCGCTCATGTGTGGGGCTCGCGACTACGCAAGCGCGGACATACCCTCTCCCCCTTTGCCTGCCCTCCCCCCTATTTCATCCTAGTCGCCGCGTGTTTACTTCGAGTTTGCGCGCTCGTTCGTTCTCGCCCTCCACTGGCTCCACTCGAAAACGCACACTCGCAGGCCTACGCCCGCCACTCACTAGCTAGTAACCAGTCTACCTTTGTGCACGAATGTAGTGTTGTAACCTCGGCGAAACGTCTCGCCGAACTTTCACCTCCCGCGATATCGTTATCTGTGATAAATGAACCGACATTGAGTGAAATTGAATGTGTGCGTTCTTAGAAAGCGTTTCTGTGACGGCACGCGGAAGGAGGGCCGCCGGCGGAGTCGATTTCTGCAAATTAATTTCTCCACCGCACTCGGCTTCTACGAAAC
This sequence comes from Synanthedon formicaeformis, assembly GCA_945859745.1. Classification (NCBI taxonomy): domain Eukaryota; kingdom Metazoa; phylum Arthropoda; class Insecta; order Lepidoptera; family Sesiidae; genus Synanthedon; species Synanthedon formicaeformis. The sequence goes on from OX243964.1 coordinate 6,116,728, forward strand.
TGCTTATAAAGAGTTTTACCGAGAAGCGAAACGGCCATAAAGTGGTTTTGAGGAAATATTAGTACCTACCTAATTGTTAGTGGTGCGTGTGTTTTCGTGTTTTCTCGTGTTATATAAGACGATTACATTGGATCCCAATAAACCACCGATACCCCCAATGGTGGTTAAACTGCCAGGTAAGTCACAGTTAATCTCCCATAAGTAATATTTCGATCGGCATGTATAGAGGTAAAATTCCCCTCCGGCCGTTTTAATTCGTTTGTTTAAAAGTATTCAAAATTCAGATCAAAACCACAGAACAAATACATAGACTATAATAAATAAAAATAGCTTTTTTACATACACACACTAATTCCTCGGGAGCATAGACTATATTTTGTGTGAATATAAAAGAATGTTTTCAGTATGAAATTTTAAAAAACGTAGTTTGGTTACTCTATCACTCTCAAATCGTTGGATAGGTAAAAATCTCCCGCGTAAAACAACCGACTTTACATAACCAGAATTATTGTACCAGCCTACCAGGGCAGGAACAAAAACTCGTTTCTTTCAAAAATTCATGCTTTGAAAGTCGCGGGCAAACTATAATTTTATTTATATTTATATTATAAGCGGGCGCGTCTTTCACCAACGTCAAGTAGGCTAAACCGTCACTTAAAGTCACCTGTCTCTGGGAATAATTTAGCTGATATACCTTTGTTTGTACGGTAAACGTCCCAAACATTAAATAGAAAATAATTTAAAAAAATCGCCTATCGAATGATGCAGTAAACCGAGTGCATAATTCAATAAAACAGAAAATGATTTCTAATCAACACTTTAGTTGTAGTTTGTGAACGAGGCGCTAAGTATTATAACAAATCTGTTTAGTAGTGATCGCTTTAATTTGGACAAGTCGCACGAGTCATTTGTTTACTATCAACGGAGCAGAAGCATGACATGTAAAACGTGTAGGACATAAGAATGTTATCAACCAGTAGTTATACGCATACATACATACATACATTAATTATATATTTGTATGTACGCAACAATGTGATATGATATGGCATGTGTGGCGCCAACAATACCATTATCATCGGCCTTCGGGTCACTGACTATTTTCCATTAGGGTTTTATTTAGAACTGTATCGTACTGACTATCTACTTACGAGTATGACGTCATAAAATGAATAAAGTAGTTACCTTGATTGATTGGATGGATAGTTTATAATACCTAATTAGGTGCCTATATTCCATGTTATTTTTGGCCAATATTAATCACAGTATTTTGTTTCAAACATGAGTTTTTGGTTTTTATGTCACATAATCCTATTGTGCAAACTGATAAACTCATCCTTGATTCTATGTAGCTAACCGAAGGTGAAAACCCCCTTCAAAATCAATTTCGTGGTTTAGTAGAAGTTAGCGGAATATTTTTAAGTATTCAAAATCCAAAAGGGGCAGATTGCGATATTATGATTCATAATATTGATCCTTTATATTTCTTTTTTATTTATTGGTTATGTTTTTATATTTCTTTTTTATGTCAAATCATAATAGCGAGTTATTCGACTATTCGCCATAGGGAATTATACTCGGTATTCGACTATTCGCTATAACAACTATTCGCGGCATATATAAAAGGATATTGAAATCCCGTTAGGACCTTCATATCTTATTATTTTGGATTTCATGGATTAGAAATATGATGAAGTTAGTCATTGTAGAGCCAATGGAGAAGACACGCCTTTGACCAGCGTTGAGAAGAAGTTGATGGTAATAATATACAGATAAGTACATTCTCAATCTAAAATTAATGCTGGCTGGCTGCAAACTTATTCGCTATGGTTAGGGAGCCCACGATGCTAAATGTGTAGTCACTCGAGGGTCGTGGGGACCTATTGGACATTGAAGATTGGATGGTAAGAAGAAAAAAAGGTTATATGAAGTTTTTCATTTCAGCGGTGGGGTGAGCCTCTACAGGCGTTCAAAATTTTGTAGGCGTTGTATTTTAAAAAATCCTCCATATAATCGTCAGATTAAGAATCAGCACGATCAGGAATTTAGGCTGAACCGTCTGTATGAAAACATTTTGTAATACTCGAGGTATTACAAAATGAGAAACGTCAAAAATATTTTTTGCATTTTCAAAAAGCTGCCACGAGCTTGCGTTACATCCGAATCGTCTGAATTTTAAATGGGAACTTAGTTTAGGTTCACTTAACATCCCCTCTGAAAATCTGACGCGTTCGAGTTGTATTTAAAATTTTACTCCCAACCCACCAACCAAACCGTCAGATTAATACATATCCGTTATCGGAGACACGTGGGGTATATACATTGGCAATATCTGACGCGCTCGAGTAAATCCAAAAAGCCCCTCTTGGGCTCCCCTACCACTATTGAGTTTTGTTGATGACTGTACACAGTGGCATAATAATTTCGTAGTATACGGTAAAAGTGGGTGACATAACAGTGTCGTGTAGGAAATGGTTATAAATATGAATGCAACGCAACGCGCGACCGTGTCATCTGTGACCACTTGGCGCTCTGCTAATCACTGCCGCCATCGCCCGTCTCTTCTTATGAAAACAATTAAGGCGGCATCACGCCACTTAACTTTAATGCTTCCATGGAATTTTAAACGCTTACGAATAAATCATTTATTGATCATTACAGCTGTGTGTGTCCCTACATTAATTAATTTTTAATTTGGAGACTTTGTATCTTGGTAAACAGAGTTATCTTATCGTAGGTACCTATGTATGTAGGTAGGTACGCACGCATGTTTATAGTAGTTTTTTTTTTATATGAAACTAAGTTTTTTATATGAACTTCATGTGACCATAAAGAATTTCTAATTAATAATAGAAACGCGTTAGGCTAGGTGCTTCATAAGGTACTAATATAATAAATACCTACTAATAATATAGTAATAATACTTTACTAATATTATAAAGATATAAATACCTATATAGTGGAATTTGTTAGTTTGTCTATATAGGGAGGATAATAAAATAATAACCATACCAAGAATACCTTTATTATATACCTATATAGGTACCTATACATATATATTTTTATATAAGAAATATTATATTATAGGTACATTGTATAAGAAAAAGCAATTAAAAAAATTTGCTAGCCGTTCAATTTACCGATCCTTCGCAAAAATATAAGATTCTTGGAAAATGATTCTAAGAAATTCAATCTTAGTAGGTACGATTCGTAGGAAAATATCGTTTAGATTTTCCCAAGAAGAATTTAATATAATGTCAGACGCAATACAATTTTGCTTTTCAATTGTTTGAATTGTGTGAAATTGAACATTCTGAACTTCTAAGAATTTAGATATTTAATAAATTTTACGAATTTAATAAATAAGACTTTTGATTTCATAAATATTTCTTGGCTCACAAAAGTTCAGCCGTTCTCAAAAACTAATCTTATTTCCAAAAAACTAAAATAAAATAACTTAGCTTTTTATGAAAAAGTAGAAAGATTTTTAGGTTTAATTTGATTTATCCGGTTTTCTTTAACTCGATACGAACGAAAGCAATTTCAATAATGCGTCTGTGTCTGTGTGCTGTGTAGATGGAAGCAAAAAGAAAGATTGGTTACTTACTATATACGCATATGGACCTCATATACTGAGTCCAATAAACTCAGTTTCATTCAGTCCAGTCGCTCAAAGGACACACTGTCTTGCATACATGCGATACGCAACGATATTCTATGACTAAGAATATCGTTGGTGGTACGTCAAAGGTACACAGTTTTTGTAAAAAATTTGAATATATACATATTTGTCGACATTATTATTACACGTGTTCATAATTGCAATTATACTTGTGGGGATGAGTAGGTATTTAGGTACATATTTAGTTTTATGGAGCCCATTTATCGCTTACGTAATGTAAGAACGTACCGTATCTTTTCTTTTTGCTTCCATCTACGGTCTACTGTCTGTTTTGTAATAGCACTTAACTGTCCTTACGCTTACACAATTCAATTGCATTGTTCACTATTTACAGGAAACGGCAGTGGTAAATCGGTTACTCGGAAATGAACTTGCCTTTGTTGGGGATATTTCATTATTTACTGCTATTTTACGAAATTTATTCATAGGTTTTTTTTTAATTCCGCTTAGTGGCTTACAAACAACAAAAATTAATTGTTACACTCTAATTAACTGTGAATTTTAAGAATTTTTGACCACTTATAAGCTTCTTCTATCTCCTTACTTTGATACAGTCGAGAAATTTTCAGATATGTGACGGGATTTTACGAATGAGCTGGAGAAATCGGCCAAGAAAATGTCTCATTATGTGCACCTGTTCTGTGTTTGTTTTATACTAAAACTAGCTGCCCGGCTCCGCTTCACATGGAAGAAATTTTTTTCTGCAAATTAAATTATGCAAAAACCTCCTCGTTGATCTCGCTATTATTTGAAATGGAAACCGCACCTACGTTCCTACCTTATATATTTTTGAAAGTTTGACTATTGGCTTCCACACTTTAATTCAACCAAATTATTGACGAAAGAATCTTGTCCTTGTATGTACAGTTTTTAGTACGTCGTGTGTCATAGTAATCTCGGGTAAACTGATAACATTGCTGACGTCACTTGTCACTGAATATGAGTGAAAGTATTTCTTCGCGATAATTCAACGCCTTCAAAAATGTCTTCAAGCAATGTGGATATTATAAATTCTGTTTTTAAAGCGTGATGAGTAATACCCCTGTAAAAATACCCGTGGTCTCAATGGACAATAACTTTGTATACTCAGGATAAAATGGAAAAATAAGTTTGTATACTCAGGGTAGACGCAAGCCGAGCAGACGACATAACTATGGTATGGCCGAAGTACCAGACCGCTGTTTCTAGCCGCCGTCTAGAGGCGAGGGTTAGGATAGCCATGATGATAGGAAACCTGCGATAGGAGATGGCAATACGAGAATATACTTAGGACATTATTACAGCAGTAGTGAAAAAACGCCACTGCGTACCGCAGACATCAATTTGGCGACAAATCCTTTATTGTTATAATTGTCGTGAAATAGCAGCACGTGTTGTGTTTTTTATTACACGAGTAAAGTAAGGGATACCAAAGACCATTCCTATCATCACCTAACGAGCTAGACAGTTATTCTACCTCTGGCTTTGTTGGTGTTCCGTGTTACAGAAGAGACGGTAGCTAGATACCTTTGCTAGATACCAACCAACGAGTGGGCCATTAGAGTCAACTTTTTCATAAAACAAGAGTATCTTTTGAATTAATAAAATTTGTAATTTAATATATTAATTTCTAGCAATTTTCAAGGCCATAAAACGGTATTTTTTCAAGAATAAAACTACATAAATCCAACCACTACCGACGCAACGTAAATAAGAGGAATTTGCATAGAATTTTGTTACGAATTAGATCTCGTGGAACTATAAATAGAGCTGTGTGCATTGATAAAATGTATCGATAAGGAAAATATAGTTGAATAAAGATTTGCAATTCAAAAGAGGTTCAATTACAACTAGTCTTTCTACTCGTATCTAAAAATATGCCAATCATTTGTTTTTAAATAAGGTTACAGAATAATAAAATTGACCTTTAGATGACCTTTAGTCAGTATACTAACCAGCGGGCCAATGGAGTCATGCATTTTATGCAGTATCATTCCATTAATGCTTAATAATAATTCTTTTAAATCATAAAATAAAAAGTGAATGTAAAAAATATAATTACAATATTAATCAATTGAACTATGTACTGGGAACAAAAATTCTCACTAGTTCGAACTAGCTAGTGGGAATAGAAGACTGCGAAACCACCAGAGCCTAATTTTAAAAGTTCATTTTAAGAGTGACAATGCTGGGAATCGAACTCGAGACCTCTGAGACAGTGCTTTAAGACGGGCACCCTAACAACTCACGTGGCTGGTCAAAATAGTACCTATTAACATCTGATGGACTGCTGCATAGTTCTGCCATGCCATGAAATAGGCTCTGCCACATTCATCATACAAATATCACCGAAATTTAGAGAATACTTTTCCGCGGCTTGTGCACTGTATCGTAGCTATTGTAAGGCCGACTTACACCGTACACAGTACGAGTATATTATGTTAAGGCCTGCGCTGCGCGGGCGCAGGTATGCGTGTTCCGAGAACACGCCGCATGCGTTTTTGCTCCTTTTTCGATTTGAGTTTACCGAGAATCGAATGGCTCGGTGGCGGTCCTACTCAGAACTCGTAATTAATCCCTGGAAGCCTCCGACCCGAGGGTTGTTTGTAAGAAATTGCCAGCATTATGACTCCATTTTTCATTTATTTTTTGGCATTGTCTTATTTCGAAAATTGCAAATGGGTTATTGTTCGCAGAAGGGCCAAACAATGGCACACAAACATTATGCACAGCGATTAAATTTTATGCAGCATTCACCTTTGACCTCGGGCTCTTTAGAATATACGGCCAACAGTGCCGTAAATAGGGCAGTGCCACCGGTGCCCAGGCACAGGGCGTAGACCCTGGGGGGGGCGCAAGAATGGACAGACCAGGCAGGACTATTATTTTTTCGGTTTGCTCCTGATAAGTTCCCACTGCGCCCCTATAGTGCTCGATTCCAACACATACGTACCTACATGCCAGTATCATCAAAAACGTCTATTAAATTAGACAAAACATCGAGCTAATTTTTTTGGCAGACACAGTAGGTGGTATAATAGGCGAAGTGTCCACTTAACATCAGATGGCCCGTCTGCTTGTTTGCCCACACCTACATCAGTTCTTTAAAAAAATAGATTTTTCTTCCAAAATATTAGATAATTGGTCCACCAACACCAAGTTCCTTTGTGCTTTATTTTATCAACCTGAATGAAATAAAGTAAGCCTATACATAGCATTGCTCTATCTAGGGTACCTATAATATCTAAAAAAAAAACAAGGGCGCAGTTATAGAAGCTCGCACAGGGCGCAAAAAAGGCTATTTACGGCACTGACGGCCAATGTGATTTCTGAGAAGCAACTTGCGCATGTATGTAATATATGTAATGTATTAGCTACTTATATTTTTGCCTATATTATTAACCACAATGGCCCAGCAGAATGAATGCTCTACTGCAGATTCTGTACAAATGTCCACCAGATTTTTCTCTTCAGAATTAATGATTTATTCTCTTGCACTAACTTTGAAAGAAAAAACACCGTGAGGTAACTATCCTAGGTTATCCAAGGAATGGCAATGAACAAGGAATGACGAATAATGCCTTCGACAACAATAAAATAAATATATATAAATAATAAATAACCAAAACTAAAAACTATAATTGTATGGTCCCCAAAGTGATAACTATTGATAACTAATATACAACGGTGGGCGAAATAATTCAAATAATGAACACCCAGTACCTACTGTTAACTTTGAAAAATCATTGAAAAGTTCATTCCGATACAGCGCACAGATGTCAGCGATAAAGATGTCACATATTTTCTCAGGTGTTATGTTTTTCATTTTTCAACGCGGATCATAAGTATGTCGCGGACTCCAAGCTAATTCTGTCTATAGAAACTGAAGTGCAAGAACCTGTTCGTAGAAATTGTGTTTATCGTAACAAAGTTTAGTCATCATAGATTTAGTGCATGCAAATGGTACGCTAACAAAGTTTATGTAAATTTATGTTAAACTCGTCGGTTAAACTGCAATAGATAAGCAAATATATAAACGTAGGTACTAAAAACAGACTTAGTAAAAATATACTTTAGCTTATCATTCCATTTAATGTTATGAAGCTTTTTAAAGTATCAAAATTGTATAGCAGACGTTTTCATTAAATCTTTCGTGTTAAGTAATGAATTTCTCTATATCTATACTAATAAATAAAATTCAATTGTCTGTTTCTAATGTCAAAATAACTTATTTTTACTAAATGTGAATATCGAAATACATACGGTACTGTTGACGACAGTGGCGTCGATTTTTTTATATTTTTAGACGATTCCTCGGAAACCTAATATTTTAACACGATAGAAAGTATCCTATTATGTTAAATCAGGTAGGTATTAAGCTATCTATGTGCAAAATTTCATTCATATTCGTTTAACTGTTTTTGCGTGAAAAAGTAACAAATATTCATTTATTATCACAAACTTAGCATTATAAAGTGCAAAATATTTTACCAATAAACTTAAAAATTAACATTCCAAACAAATCTATTCAATATTTATAAAGGGAAAATGTAAGAATCTCGATTCGTTTCGCATGGTAACCATCTACTGTATTGTTGGGTTAGGTTGGGAGGCACAAAAAGAGTAAAAAGATGAACTCGACTCGCACAGTTTTCTCAGAATCGCGGCTAGTTTAAATTTCAATAGCGGTCTACTGCGAATCCACTTGACAGTTGGTTTCGTCTAACGAGCCGATTTAAATATTACTATGAACTCCATTGAAGTAAATTAGTCCCTTCACATGATCACTGGTTTGATATTTTTAAATTTATTAATACATTGGACACTGGAAATTTACAAGATCAGTTAATTATTTCACAAAGTATGACAGTTACTTAGGATTTTAAAGAATATTTTAATTTTTCACTACATTCAAGCTAAAAACTTTAAACGTAAAAACCTATTTGTTATTTATTTAAACAAAAATTGTAAATTTTCAGCTTAATTAATACTTCTAAATGATTTTATTTGAAATTCAATATTATCTCGTACAACTAAGCGAAGTAGTTATCAAAAATTTTTTTCTTCTATAAGAATCCCACACAAATGCGACGCAACAATAACCGCTGAAATGTCGAGGAAATATTTATAAACTCACCATTTTTATATCTGCCCTCAGTCTCTTGACCGCTTTAACTCCGGCTAATCTTTTTTAAGCCTTCTACTGCCCCTTAGAACCCTTCAGCCTGAGCCTTCAGCGTTCAGAACAACACAGTCGGATTTAAAATAAAGTTGCTATGGCCTCTCTATCTTTTGTTCGACTTAATCTCCACAAAGGAGTTCTATATGCGTATTATTTTCACTATTATTTTTGAATTTCTATCGAAATGTTTAATATTTCATATACTCTATTCTATTTAGCAAGAATTTTTATGTAACTAAGTAAGTACGTAGATACTTAAACAAATTTAGGTACCTAACCTAAAACACAAAGTTTCAAACGATAATAACCACATTGTGGCTTTAAAGCACAAAAAAACTAGTGAATTGAAACTTTTTATTGGTTAGTAAAAATACTTTTGTTATAATTATTTTTATAATAAAAACTTTAGTTTAATTTTTTTGTTAATATTTCACATATTAAATGAATAACTAACAGTATCTAACAATGATGTTAAATGTCATTGGTATCTAATAGATTTGATTGCTAATGTGCTTTGCCGGGGTGAAGCGCTCTGCTGTAGTAAAATCCTGTAGTAACTAATTGTAATTCAAAATAATAGCACACAATCACTATATAGATAGAGTAATAATAAATCTGCAATGTTTACAATCATAGTTAGAAAATGTGAAGTTATACGGTAAGGTCATCCAGGCTGTATCATCCATGGCTATCATCCATGATGACGTAAGATTATATTATTCAATACTTGTTTACGTTTTTTATAAACTGTGATGACGTAGTAAGTGTATTCACGGAGCGACCTTTAATGTTTCAGAATATTCAGTTGTTTTTAGTTGTTATTTTTAGATAGAGGACGTTAGGTAAGCCATAAGTTTGTAGTTGAAAACACGTTTGTAACTTGGCCGCAAGTAAAAATAGTCTTACACATCTCTCTCTACACAGATTAAACAACATACAATTTAGTGTATACGGAATCGGTTGTTCTACATCGGCCCACGTAAAACGGAACGCGTCTATTTTAAAAATCGAAATGGCTACAGACAGGTCGACGTTCCGGGAACCACAGCGCAAGCAATGTTGAACGCGCAACCGGTCGGCGAAGTTCTTGGAACACGCGAAGGTTGCGCGGCTAAAACGTTCAATCGAAGCTGTTATTGCCAAAGTAAACTCTTTACGATTCCTCGTATCTGAGCGAGAGCGTCCGAATTGCACTAATATTTTATTAAGTACACGCTAAATATAAGTATCCGTACTAATATTTACATAGTTTAAAACAAAGTTGCTTCCCGTTCCCGCAATCTGCCCCTCTGTGTTACGCTTAGATCTTAACAGGGAACTCGGGTACAGCAGAATTTGAAAAATAGGTATTTGAAGAAAGTATTGCCATCGCGCTGCGCCCGAACGACAAACTGTCTATGTGTGTGTGAATAGTTTGTGCGTAGCGTAGGGGCCCACACCCGGCACCCGCGCGCCGCGCCGTATTGTTTTCATATTTCAACTTACTCGCTCATATTAGTATTTGTTGATGGACTTGATTCTGATTTGCTCTACTGTTTGGACTCGGCTTGTGAACCGGATTTTGAGTAATTATTTTTACTCTCTGTTTTTTGTCAATTTACCAAGAATGTCATATTTTCATTTATCGAAGGCAAAAGCTGAAGAGCTTCAAAGTTCTACAATTGGCCAGAGTGATAATGAATTGTGGGCTATAGAGAGGCGCAAGCGTATCACTGCGTCAAATTTTGGGAAAGTCTGCAAGTTACGAAAAAAACCTCAGTTGCTGGATTATTAAAATCATTATTGTACTCCCAATTCAAAGGTACACCTGCTATTAACTATGGCAAGGAGAAGGAAGACGAAGCGATACGTCAATTTTCGGAAGAAACTGGACTGGGGGTTGTCAAATGCAGTTATTTGTAGACAGAACGAAATTTTTTTTAGCTGCCAAGTCCTGATGGATTAATAAATGATGATTCCATTGTGGAAATAATATGCCCTTATAAAATCCAAGAAATAACTCCAAAAGAAGGGATAGAAAATAAAAAAAATGACTACTGTACATTTGAGAACAATATGTTGAAATTGAAAAGAAATCACAATTACTTTTATCAGGTCCAAGGACAATTGCATATCACACAGAGAAAATACTGTTATTTTATTTTGTGGAGCCCTAAGGGATTACTTTATGAAAAAATAAAAAAAGATGACGATTTTTGGCTAAAAGTTGAACCAAAATTGGATAATTTTTGCTACCCGAATTAATTGACGGTCGTATTCCCAGAAATTTACCTTTATGGGAAAGAGTAGAAATAACGACAGAATAAATAAATTATTTGGAAAATTAAGTATTTTATTTTAGTAATAAATACATATTTATATTTTCGGATCGTGAATTGAACAATCACAGTATCACACGAAATCTCTACCCCGCGTCAGTGATGGAAAAAGCTGTGATGGTCAATTCACGGTCGGTTCCGCCTAGCTCCGCATCAGTGAATATACGCCCTTATATTTGTCTGTATATTGATACTTCACTTTCCTATTAAGTATATCTGGGCTCTATCCCACAAAATTTTACAAGTGCAATGATACCTTCTTGACACACGTTTAGGGAATTGTATATTTGTAGCCAAAATTCTACATATATGTGTACTTATTATTACAATTAACTGTAACACAAATCTTAAACTTACAATTGTATATATAAAATATTTGTAAATTTTTCCGGAAAAACATTTGTAATATTTAAAGTTTTGTGAACAATAAATTGTAGACTTGTCGATACAATTTAATTTCCACTACAAATTTGTTACTTGTATATTTTGTGGTACGCACATATTAGAAACTTGTAACTTGACACTTGTAAAATTGTAATTGTAAGTTTTGTTGGATAGGGACCTGAGCTACAAGAAACAACTAAGATAAAAACTGATAAATGCAAAAAATGATAACTGTTTAATAAATATCGATATCGATAAACAACTCTAGAGTATCGATAACATTATCGATAAATACCACTTCCTTAGTTATATACGTATTAGTCTGAACCCCCTTCACCTCCAACCTTCCCCCGTATTGTGCGATAGGGACAAATGCAACTCAGAGCGATTATACCTACAATTTTTTTGACTAAATCGAGGTTTCGTATTCCCCTGTTTTCTCCTCTAAAAATTGAGTCTATCGAATAATTTTTACACAAATATTTTCAAGAAGAACTAATCTATGCCCCTATCATTTTTTTTAACTTAAAAACTATTCAAATTTGTTTTATAGTCGTCTGATTAGAGTGACATAAAAGGGCAATTTATTACGATTTTTGAGAAGTCATATTTTCTTATGTAATTAGTTGGTGCAAAAAAATAAATAAGAGGGGCATAGCTTTAGCAGAACTAGATTTTATGACAAAAAATGTTTGCTCTAGAAGGATTATCCAGGGAGAAAACAGGGGATTACATTTGTATGGAAAAACGCTGCTAGCGTTACCTCTTAACTACGCAACGGATTTTAATGAGATTTTCACTAATGGAAAGAGCGTTACACGAGGAAAGTTTTGCAGGAAATTTTGTACCCGTGCGAAGCAGAGAGTATTAGCGATGTGAAATGTGAAAGTAACACTGTCTGTTGTATATCGTCTAACTCCTCCTAAAACAAGCAATGGATTTTGATGCGGTTTTCACCATCAGTTAGACAATTTTTTACAAAAGATTTATAGATAAAATAAAACTTATTTTTTATGGAATAAGAAATAAAAACAATATATTGTAAAACTGTCCGTCCGTGTCTGTCTGTTTCTCCGCTACTTCTAAACAACCCAATGGATTTAAATTCGGTTTGGAACAGGGCGAAGTTCCGGGCGAAGTTGAGAACGGATTGCTAGTATAGTATAAAGTAAAATCCTCCTTTTACTCTATCTGTATGAATTGGCTAATTTTGGAAAGCTCTAAAAGTATTTTGTCCCTGATTGTATCTTTGGAAAGAGGAATTTCCGATGATGTTTTATATGTGTATAATTCATGAATATCTAGTTTATATTTTTGTCGAGTTATCACGGTTTTTGTCAAAGCAGGCGGGCGCCCCAAACGCATACAGCAGCGTGGCCGAGTTCAGCTAGTTAAATATATTTCAAAACAGTTTTCCTTTTACTGAAATAGTACTTAGATATCTTTGATCTCTGTTGACTTTCTACCGAGTATCGTTAAGGAATTCCTCACGTTAGTTGGTCATGCGGTTGTGGGCTAAGTTTGATGAAATCTTTGGTTGCCGCCTTGTTGGCGCCGTACGTCGTTGTGGCATTGCGTGGCAAAGGCCACCCGAGATTAAAGAGAAAGGCTTTACAGTACAGTCAATAATAAAGCCGCTTGTTAAAATGTATATATGTATACCGTACTAGCTGATACCCGCGACTGATATTGATTATTGACATTTTTTTATCGCTTTGACGACGGTGGCGCCTCTACGGCGACAGAGGTGTCAATTTTTTTTATATTTTTAGATGATCCCTAACATTTTTTCAAGATAAAGACTAATAAACTATCTGTGTGCCAAATTTCATCCAAATCTGTTTAATAGTTTTTACGTGAAAGAGTAGTTTTTACGCCTCTCATATTAGCTTGGACCAAAATACTAGTCTAGTTTATTTTAAGACACTAATGCGTTACTGAGAAGCAATCCGTATTTCACGTAAGCCAAACAATAAACTGAACATTTTTTTGTTGTAAACCAAGGGTTTCTACGTAATTAAACATCATAAAATTAATAAACTATGGTGTTAGTTGTAAACATGGCTTACCTAAATTAATCTTTTCGATGGCTAAGAGCACAGATGTGGTCGTATGTGCACTTGAGTTAAGTTGAGTTAAGTTACCACCATTGAACTATTAGCGAAAATTTATGTTACCCTTTTTAACATTAAAAAAAATGTATTTTTCACAAATGTTAAAATATATTTTTATTATTTTAAAGATGACAAAAAGAATGGTATCCTGAGTTTCTTTCATGGCTTCTTCTTAAGATCGTCATCATGCTGGTTTTATTTTCAGAAATCCTCGTAAATTTAAATTTATTATGACGTTTATTTATAAGTGTTTCTTGGAGAAACCTAATTGATAAATAAATATTATTTAGATTTTTGATTTTAGTGCACTTAACTCATTTTAAAAAGTTAACCTACTTAAATCTGTGCTATACCTAAGCCATCGATTTTGAAAAACTTTTTAAAGCAGTTGGTAAGAAATGACTTTCCATGTTTTATTCTAGGACTTTATTCAGTGTCATAGAAATTATATAATTATGTGGCATCAATTCGAATTTCTGTTAATTTTTTAATATTCCTTCACAGTGCGCGATGCTACTGAACAATAGCAATTAACGTGATTTAATGTCCGTCTCTTCCTAGAATCTCTTTGAAAGTGCTAATAAAATGACCGTTGAAATAGGTGCGCCTTTTTATTTAGCAAATAAACTCGCAAACTCAGTTTTAACGCTTCATCGTCCGATTCGGAGAATTGTCGACTAAAAATTGTACTCAGAATGTAGGTAAACATTGTGAAACGATTCCACGGATCGCGTTATGTAGGTACACGCATGTTCATTTTCGTTCACTCGTATTAGTGAGTGTATTTAGAAAGGTGTAATTTTAGTATTATATATGTCTGCATGCATCACTTACACTTTTACGCTTCAACCCTTTTGCACTTATGTTTTTATGAGTGAATGGGTATTGCTCGCTCTGACAGTAGGTGTTGGTTGATAGTTCACATTTTAACTATGGGTACTAGCGACATACTTACAATACTATCTATAACTCTGAAAACTTATAGATGCGACTCACATTTCATTATATTTTTTTCACTATTGTAATGTGTTAAAACGGCCATCATAGCATGCACGTATAGTACTGTCCTCAGTGACAAACTGTAGCATGCCAGCTACAGCGATAAACTGTTGTGGTGACAGTAACAGACCCCTTACAGGAGACCACTTTAAACTAACCGCATGTGTGTGTATCGGTGAGTAATTGATGCCCTTTTCCTTATCTATACTTTTAACCCTTTGACCCTTATCATTTCCTTACTCAGGCTCAGCGCTCTTGGATCCTAACTGGTGTTGTTTGGTAGCCACATTTCCAATCAACCTATTTACCAACTTTCAAATAAAAAAGTATATAATACCTAATGTGCAATTTTTTATCATATAAAAAGAACAATCTCGAATTTAATCCTACTTAATAACACTAAATTAAATTGATAAATAAGAAACAAATTGATTCAAACATAATAGTTAACAAGAAGTCAACGTACTGAGGTAAAAACATAAATATGTAGGCTATAGGTATAAAAGTTATTTATTGCTTATTATGTTTTTTGCTTGTGTAAGTAGGTAAGTAATAATAAAGTAATAAGTAATCGTTACATTATAATTTATTGAAATGACAAAACCGTTTTAAGAAAGCGCCATTTCTTGGAAGTTTATTTCGAAATTGGGTTTATAAATAAATGTGATGAGTCAGGCGCCGACATAAATGTTACTCGAAGGCTAAAAGCCTACTTCCAGTAACTGACTCTACCCCGCATTTTGTTTCACAGCTACCATGACGCAATCTAGCCTTCCACGTAAAGATTATGATTATTATAAGTTGAGGTATTATTTACTGCATTTCTGTTCTCACAAAACCTTTTTTTAACGCCCGACGCAAAAGAGATTCTAAGATTTCTTTTTTTTTTGTGTTATAAAATTTTAAACTAACGTCTTTTAGCCCAAACATGCTATATCTGCTGTAATTTGCCGAGGAGTTGAGTGTCTCGCAGACTATTTGATGCTGCAGCATCAGGTCAAGGTTCCATTCCATGTCATGGAAATACCACCGCAGTAACAGCATACCAAATTTCACATCATTCGAACATGTATAACAGTTAGTGAAATCCCTTCGTTAACTAGGAAATGGGCTGATGGTCTTCAAAAGCGTGAACAGATCTTCATAAATAAGAACAATCCTCATCTTGTCAGCTTTGGAAACAATAAAATGCTGGATCAAAATCGGTCCAACGTTGGGAAACTACAATTCCGCTGACACATACGTAATGTCAGACTTATAACGCCCCGTTTTTCATCAGGCGTCAGACGTTAAAATATAGTTACATGCGGATAGAGATTTTTTTTAAATATAGAATTTGAGATAACTCCTATTATATATTTAACACAAGAATAACTTTCGATGACATCATGTTTTCCATTCTCATGATTGTGACGATGACGACGTCAGTCACGGTCATAAGCGACTAAAAGCAGTCGCCGCCCGGACCTCACCTAATTCACATACCGGCACGCTAAATATTATAACTAATACTTACACAAGTATGTCTATTTGAATAATCTTTTAACGGGATCACTTTTCTTATGACCGGAAACAAACCAATCCAACATCTATCTAACTATATTATATCTGGATAGGTCAGCAGCCCACACCCCCAATATAAAGTACTAAGGTAACACAGATATTATTATAACATAAATAATATAAACAACATCTCTATAATATTATATACATAAAAATTTCGTGTCCCGTTGTTTGACGCCAATGAACTAAACTACGAATCGATTTTGATAAAACTTCGTTACTATGTGTAATACGGTCCAAAGTAAAAGACAGAATAGTTTTTATTTTGTAGCTAGTACTAATATAAAGTAACAAAAATGTTATTACTGATATAATTTTGTCTCGATTAATTCAATTATACTCATTTTATTTTCTATATTTTTCATAATTTTACAGTTACACAATAACTGTCGCGCCCAGAGTAAGTCCGCTAAATACATAGACATACTCACATATCTAGCAACCATACACTTTCACACCGCCGCAGGAAGGTAATAATAGTGTATTGACCTTTTTCTTCGTGTCATAGCTTTGAAAAATCATCTATGCACCCACACATACCTCCGCTCCGCCTTAGGAATGTACGTCTTGAGTCTGGACAATATGAATACACTGTAGTTTAGTTATATTTCTGATTAAGTTAGTAGTTCTTCTCGAATATACATTCTCAACACTTATTAGTGTAAATATAGAGATAAAATACATAATATGTGGAAATATAGAAACTTAATATGCCCACCATTATTGAAGTCATTATAATTTTCGAAAGCAGAGTTCATAGAAATGTTTGCTCAGCCTGAACTCCTTTTTGAAGTACCGGGAACAACGGTATTCGCTGTAAATTTGAAATCGGAGTGTGCCAAGTTCCGCGAATTCGTTGACCTCCCTAAAACCTCGCCCGTTATTGATCTCCCTCGTGACATTACACAAATATTTATCATTAGCTTTCGTTTAAAGATTCAAAAATCAATATTAAATTTTCATATTTTTTAACGATCGCCTTAGACTTTCGACTACTTTTTTTATAATGGTATTTGCTTTGGTAGAAGTACTTATAAACTAGAGGTCGAACAATAGCAAAGTGGTCGAAATTCAATTATAATTCATTTAACTTTTATGTACCAATCTGGTGCCCCCGACTTCGTCCGCGTTGAAAAATGAAAAACATGAGATAGATGTTAGAACCCGAGAAAATATCTAACATCTATCGCTTTGGCGATGGTAGCGCTGCTATGGCAACAAGTAGCGCCCAATTTTTTTTTTTCAAGGATTTTTTCTAGATAAAAAGTATATATGTTAATCCAAGTAATAAACTATCTGTGTGCCAAATTTCATCCAAATCAGATGCCGTTTTTGCGTGAAAGAGTAACAAACATCCATACCATACATCCTCATAAACTTTCACAGGATATTAATCTCTTCTCAGCTTGACCACAAACGTTGACCATAAACAGAACACATACTTGTGGTAGTGTGTGTGTGTGTATATAATGTTTATTTTCATTAATTTATTTGTAATGCATTTTGGTAATATAAAAACATTGGATTTCTCCAGTTTCTCTCTATAAAAACTTTAATTACACTAAATTTCACATCCTCCATCCGCGCAATTTTGTTAAAAAGGGATCCAACGTTTACGCTTCACGTATTAATATATAATTACGACTACGAGCGAGGGTACTATTTAACACAATACACTGGCATACAATGCAATCATTTTGATTGTACTACAATATTGCGGGGTTATAAATTCACATGAAACGAGGAGGCAGCTGCGTGCGGCAGTATGTCTGTGCGCCAGTGACACGCGGCAGATGGTTGTGAAAGCTGCGCGGGCGCAGGTAAGCGATTCCGAGAACGCCGAATATAAGTAATCGTGCTACGAGGAACTCGCTGTAGCCCGCGCAGACTGCCAATCGAAACACCTGCTATGTTCACAAAACTTCAAATTAACTAACTGTAGACAATGACGTAACTAATAATTATCACTACTAGATCCTTTGGCGACAGAAGCAAAGACTAAACGGGCGATCGTGACAAAATAATTGGAAATGTTACAAACTGGAAATGACAAAATGTTAAATTCGTCACTATATTAAATATTAAGTTCAATATGAATTCAACTGCAGATTGATTAAGCGTAATGGAATTAAACGAAAATAAAATAAAGAAAATTAATTAAAAAAAACTTAAATAATCTACGTGTAATTAAAAAAATGGTTTTACGTAATAGAAAAAAAAATATTAGACGATATCTCATTAGGTGTAAGGGATTAAATGGACGAAATAAGAAAAGGACGATTTCGGAACAAAGACTATATATAATTGGTGTTTCGGAAACGAAGAAGTTAGGAAATATAGAAATAGGAAATATAGTTAGGAAAATAGAAATTGCCACTTTGGAAGTTGCTAAATTAGGATGAAGACAACTTTCGAAAAAGATAAGTTAGGCAATGGCCAAAGTCCTGAGGGAGAGTTTGGTTTACTTAGCGTTAATTACTTTAGCCTTCAAACTAATACATACATACATTGTTCAATATAATCATGTGATGCAACATAAAACTGTGTCAATGAATTTCTACGTATCTCTATCGCTGTACTTTAAACACAAGCGAGTACGCGTCATCGTCATACAGATTTATATTCTACGAAGATGAAGCAATGTTTTATTTATTACTACGAGTATTTAGCATCTATTTAGCATTTGCCCCGCGGCAACGCCCACTTCTTTTATCAAATAATTTGTAGTATCGAAAACAAGGGCCAATGATCTGAGTTAATAAGTTTTAAGATGTAAGTATCTAGTGTTTTTATTTAAAAGTTGAAAACAGACACGACCATCTGTCTAGCGTGTTTTTTTCTAGGTTCATGATTATACATATTTCCTTAACTTAAAATATAGGTTCATGCCTATATAATATTTATACTTAACTTTTCATATAGGCAATGTCGTTCACATGTATTAGTATAGGTAAATCTTACCAATATAATATAGCGTTAGTATAGTGAATTAGTGGAGTTAGGTCACTGATTTAGTATTCAATTAAAATATATATGGATTGGATACCTATCTATACAAAATTAAGTATAAATTGGAGGGTAGGTACACGACATACCTACCTCTTGTTAATGACTTCGAAATGTTATCGCGTTTGTTGATAACTTTATTCTTGTAACTTCATTTATAAACTGTACAGTGTAAGTGATAAACAATCAAATTCTCGGAAGTGTGTGCGATAAATATAGATTAAGTGCGATGACTCTCGACCAAAATTGTTTTGAGATAGCGTTTATGAATAATTACCAACATTTGTTCGAAACTTAGCCTTGCTCTGACCTCTCTGTTGTTGTTCATTCAACATTAGAACATATAACTAATATCACCTAACCTCTAATAAATTACAAATAATTAGAATATATCTGTAGCTGAGAGGTAAAGAATCGTAAGAAGTTTCAAAAGTTTTACGTTTTAAAAAATAAAATTAAAAACAAGCATAATAATAAACATGGCATTTAATATCAAATCAATAAAGTTAAAAAATATTACCTATTACATAACATTTTTAATCTCGATTTGTACACATTGACCCAAAGATTTAAATTTTTGCATTGAACTTTTTAATTAGCTCTATTGTAAGCTGGTCTATTCCCAAAATGTCCCACAAGTAATGTCCTTTGGTGATTGGTCCTTTATCTCTCAGCTGCAGATTTATTCACATAGTGTAGTTAAGTCACTGAGACCAGTATACCGTGGTTTAAGGCAGAGGTAGTCGCGGACATTGGCTTGTCAAGATAAAGCAGGCCACGTAATTTATACGCAGAAACCGAATGACACAATATAACAAGCCGTAGATGAGAATGGCTAGATAAATTGTTAATTATCATTGTTGGTTGGTGAATGAATTCTCGGAAGTCAGTGAACGTTCAAGTTTTGTATTCATATAGTATACCTAGGAACAATTGTATGTTTTGCATTGCTTGCTTTTTTTGGTGTTGCCTCGCTTTACTAAAATGGTATGGTTGTTGTCGATTGCTGTGTCTCGCTGGCTGGCTAGTACCATCCATCCTTACGCAGAAACCAATCACAAAACAACCGTTACAAGACTTAATATTGTGCCTATAGGTTTGTATCTTCCTTCCGTTTATTGTACCTAGTTTTTGTACCTACTTAGCTGCTGCCAGTATGCAAATTAAGCCCAGCTCAGAAGAGCTATACCTATTAATGTATTTAAATATGTTATAGCAACGCATAATATTACAATATTATATTATTTTGAAGGCGAAATATACATTTTAGCATCTTGCACCGTATGTGTTATATTACTTGTATGCTCGTATGTATGTACCTTTATCATAATCACTACATATTATGAAATAAAAAGACCTCCGCCGTGTCTGTCTGTTGTCTGGCTGTCTGTCTGTTCGCGATAAACTCAAAAACTACTACAACCATTTTCATGCTGTTTTCACCAATGGATAGAGTGGTTCTCGATGAAGGTTAAAGTATATAATTTACAAAGTTATGCGGGCGAAGTCGCGGGCAGCAGCTAGTATATTTATATTTTGACATAATCTATCTACCTATAGATAAAATAGTTTATCCTGAGTACTGGCTGACTATCAATCAACTCACCGCCAAAAATTATTGAACATAAAAGTCTAAAAATATTTCGACTCCGTGCGAAGCCGGGAGCGGGTCGCTAGTAATGTAATATTATAGTTATACTGGATTTAGTACCGCGTTCATACCTTCGTCCTTATCCATGGAATACCATAATAGTACAGGTACCTACTTTAATTAAAATACAAGTAGGAATCATACAAATTCAGTACTAAAAGTTTCTAATTCTATGGTCTTTAATCGTCTATCTCGCTTATTTCGCTCGATTCTCTCACTCGCACAAGTTCTGTTTATTTCAAAAAATCATTCATTCATTTTTCATTCCGCTCACCACGCTGCGCTCGATCGGTTGTGTCTGCGCTGCATCTAACAGTGCTCTATTTTAAGTTTTAATTTATTTCTACTCGGTTTCTTATTGATTGTCGTGTAGTGTACGTGTTGTGGATTACTCCCCGAATGCTTGAATAGTTTTTGTGAATAAATTAAACCAGAAAACGTGGCCTCTAATAGAGAGGCGAGTGGTTCAAGCAACCTAAAAGCTGAAAGTGAAAATAAAATGTGTGTTAAAGAAAAGACTCCCGGGTTAAGTTATCCACTAAACAACGAAACTTTATCGCAGAGATTGTTTGAAGAGAAAATGTGTGTCGTAGAAAAGAATCAAACAAATTGTACACTCGATATGCCAACTTTAACAAAAAAGTTTGCTTTACTAAGTAAGTAGTAAAAGGTTACTATTATATACCTTTATGTATATTGTTTACATAGGCTGAGGAAACATTTATATTCCCGAATTTTGGATAGTTTAGTCATTAAACTCTCCAAAAATTCTTAACATTTTCCTATTTATGTTTCTCAGAAATAACACTAATAATGCTACAAAATTAGTTTCAAGATTGTGACATATTAACTATTTTCTTACATTTTATTTTGCAGTCAACAATTTTTAACATAAAATGAAATAATACAATTCCTAAGTATAAAATTTTCAAATCTTTATTAGAAATCTATAATTATGTTTACCTTAATTTTCAAGATATTGTGTACAAACTTATGTATCCTCTTTTATTATATCATTATAAATATATTAAACATTATAAAAGTTGTATTTATTTAATAGTAAAATCTTTGTAATGAAGCAAAATTGGGACAACCTTTTTAACATAATTCTCATAGCTTTTTTTTATAAACTTTAATTTCAATAATCCATTTTGAAGTAAAGTTTATGAAGCAACTACCTAGTTAGTTTTCTGTGGTAAAGTGAAAGGTGAAATAACCAAGTGAAACTCCTACCATGCAACAGTTTTTCATTGAAGTTTTTTTAATATATAACTGGCTGGTGCCTGCGACTTCGTTTGGGTTGAAAAAGAAAAAAAAATTAAGCTAATTGTGTGTCCCGTACATCCCGTTGGTAGATAAATATTTACGGGTAGATAATCCCGTAAATATTTATCTACCAAGTTTCATGAAAATCAATTAATTCGTTTAAGAGTTATGGAGGAACATACATACACTTACAGATTTATTATTAGTATTGAATAAAAATAAATTAAGTTGTTATGTAAGTATAAAAAAAAAACAATATTTTGCAACCAAGTTGCCGAAAAATAAATTTAAATGGCTTACATTACTTAGGCTAAATTTTAGTTCTTCTAAAATCCTAAAGAAAACTTTGCGATGGCATAACTATCTCTAAACCATTTCTTTCATTAAATTGAAGACACTTTTTGTGTCTGTTTCTCTCTCTGCTAACTTCTTCTAAACAATCCAATGCTATCCCCTGCTTCCAATGATGGAAAAAGCAATCAATGAGGAAGATACACAATTTGCAGAAAAAAATTGCATTCCTGTGAATCCTGAGGCAGGCCACTAGTGTTATATATAAAAAAGATACTTAAAAATAAAAAAGCAGCACAAGGATTTATAATAATAATAATAATATCATGGGTCATGTATTTAGGCTGATACAGATGATAGTTTAAAGAAAGAAAGGAACAAAGGAAGCAAAAAACCTTTTTTGGTTTCACAGAACATTTTATGGTTTTGTGACAATAAAATAGTTTCTACTTTTTTTTATACATTCCTCAAATAGTTTTTTTCTTTTTTCTCAGATGCCGGTGTGGAAGTGGGAGTTCCACTTGACTGCTGGCCCGGTGGAGTCACAAAATGTCCCAACTGCAGATACAAATTGCGGGTGTCACTTGACCCATGCGACAGCAACATTAACTTGCCTCAGTCCCCTCAAACGCCGGTAGCATTGCCCTTCCTGAAACCGCCCACAATCTTGCCAAAATTGCCCACATATGTGATACCGCAGTCGCCTTACAGTAATGAAATCAGAGTATTGACGGACACACTGAGGGCATTGAGGCTATCGGGATGGTATTACGGAAATTTGGATTGGCAGGTTAGTATCTTTTCTGATATAGTTTTGTATGTTAAGGCCGACATACAGGGTGACGGTCCACTTGATGGTAGGTGGCTACTGTCGCCTATAATACAAGGAACGCCACAGGTGCTGCAAGTGTGTTGCCAACCATAGTGGAATTTAGAATGGGTTATTACACATACAACACATGCAGTTATTTCACAGTGGTCTTATGTAAGCTGGTAGGTGGTTACTGCCGAGTACCTCCAGATGGGCTGCCCAAATGCCTTGCCACTACTTTCCAACTTATGACAGAACTTCAGCAGGGAAACTTCCACTTGATGGTATAAAAATACAGTTTAAAGGAAAATGTGAGGATAGGGAAACACATGTTGATATTTTTCATGATAACCTATGTTTTTTTTTTTATATATATAATATTTTGTTATAGGGATTTTTTCTTAGTTTTTTCCTTAATATAATTATTTTTCAATTCATAATAGTTAATGAAGTTGTTTGCCTATATAATTTTATCTTATCATGAACTATTAATAAACAGCTGATAGATAACATTTGCTTTTGCTAACTGTTAAAGCTAGTATTATGTATGTATTCCTTATGTCTTATTAAAATAACCCCAGATTTATGTCTGATTTACAGTCAGGCTATAACTAGACCAATTATAAATGTGGAGCTTCTTTCATTATTTCCTAATACAATAATAATTAACTATAGGAAATTTCGTCTGTTGGTTGTAAATCTTTATTATTTAAAGGATATTATTATTTACTATAAGGATAGTGGAATAGTTTCCTGTAATTGTTATGAATGAACATTAAATATGGCAAAAATCATTCGTGATTAAAATTCCCATCAAAGACTGAGTCATTTGGTTTTATGTAACAGTTATATATTTATTGTTTTGTTGAATTTCAGGGAGCAAGAAGTCTTCTCATTGATGCCAGCATAGGAGCTTTTTTAATTCGCGATTCTGGAGATAAAAATTTCATATTTTCTCTGTCTATTCAAACTGAAAGAGGACCCACGTCGGTTAGGCTACATTATCATGAAGGCTTTTTTAGGTGAGTTAAAATGATATGTTACATTTTGAAATATGTTAACACATAAACATTTGCCCCTAGCGGGATTCGAACCCGCGACCGTTTGGTCAACAGCTAGGTTTACTAACCACTAGACCAAACGTGTCTTCAAATAGATTCGTTATGTAATAAATACGGTAACAATTTTATTTTTACTAAACCAAATTTGTTTTGCTTGTGGATAAAATGATAAAATGATAAAAATTGATTTTTTTAATATTGTGCACATATTTCTAATAGTTTATTGCACTAATAGTAGTCTATATAACTTTAGATTGTCCCCTGCCTGGTAAAAGAAGTTTGACCAAACCCGTTCATCAATTTTTTGAAATTAGTTTGGAGTAAGAGACATACAGATATTTGAGGATTTTATTATTTTTTTATATCACAAATAATTATTTAATTTTAATAATTTGTATAGGGGAAAAAATTAATGATATAAATGTATATTTAAGTAATCCTCCACCAGGCATTTGTTATAGCTATGTTCCAATTATGTATAAAAATGAAAAGTAATATAATTTGTTAATGGAGTGAAATATTTTTTCCAGGTTAGACTGTGACAGGCCTCTGGCGAGGTACATGCCTCGGTTCAGATGCGTGCTGGAACTGGTCCTGTATTACACGCGTGTGGGGGACCGCGGCCCGGCCGGCACAGTCTGGGTGGACCGAGAGGGTTGTCCTCATTCGCCCGTACTCCTCAAGACACCGCTCAGGAAAAGTCCACCCTCCCTGTTGCACTGCACTCGCCTAGCCATACACAAGACCCTCAACGCGGATCCGCTCACCCCCAAACTGTGGTGCGCCCCCAAGCATAGACTTCTGCCTCTCCCACAATCCCTCATAGACTATCTCGGTGAATATCCATACTCGATCTAACACTAGGATCTGTAATGTATTATTAACTATTTATTTAGTCTAATTGCGTTCCGCGCCTGTCGTAACATTTAGGCCGGTTTCAGTGCTCTCCTGACGGTCAGTACTGATGTGAATTTTCAAACAAATGACAAGCGCGTTGGTCGCACGGTCGGCCATGCGTATCGTCAGTACTGACTGTCAGGAGAGCACTGAAGCCGCCCTTATTAGTTTAATTTTATAATGCAGTGGAGATTACTTTAAGTTGGGATGAAATTCTGTGTCACCTGTTACATTCGCCAAACGAGTCTCAAAGAGTGAATACTTTTCGAGTTTTCGTAGTAATGCTTGTTTACCCGCGATATTTTCATTGACTGGTATACAAGTGATACCTAGTTAATTCGACACCACACATAAAATAAAACTGTCGTAGGACTGCACGTCAGAAATGGGAACTCCGTCATCTGTTAACACCTCGACAAGCTATTGAAGAGGTTAATCTTATTATGTACTAAGAAGTATTTACTGATTTGGGTAGATGGCGCTTATTTAATACAATTAAACGTTACCGAGGATGTCGCTCACAGAGTGTTGACAGCGCGATTTCACTGTTTTTTTTTTCCATATATTAAGTGCCCAAGTTTTCACTTGAAAATCCATCTGGAATTTAAACCTACGTCTGACGTATTGGTAGCCGAGCGTACTGCCCCCAACGCTATACTATCACTGCTCTGTACATCCATACTATTTAGGGCCTCTTTCACAAACTACAAGTAAAGTTTTGATTAGATACTTTTAGAAATCATTTTCTGTTATATTGACTTATGCACTCGGTTTACTGCATCATTCGATAGCCTAATTTTTTATTATTATTTTACCGGTGACTTTAAATGACAGTTTGGCCTACTTGTTGTTTGTGAAACAGGCGCTTAGTATAATAATTTACTAAGTCTATACTAATATAATATAATCCGTCACCCACCTGCCGCTAGGTGGCGCTTTAAAAGGCGCCGACGTCGCCCTTAGAGGAATCTCCACTGTTATAGTGTGTTATGATTCCTGCATTAACATTAATAATAATAATTATAATATGTCTAAGTTAATTTTGTACAAAACGAGTGCATTGTATTTATTACGTAATACATTCTAGTGCAGGTTACTAGCGAAAGGGCCGGCCCCTAATTCGTACTAACAAAATAGTGATTAGATCTTTAATGTATAAGTATTTTTGAATATGGGACTCAACTACGGTTTATACTAGTAAAAATAGGATTCGATATTTTTGTTATTGTGTTTCTGTATATAGAGAGATGATTTAAGAAATTAATTCAAGACTGATAACTTGAACATCAAATGTGCGTTCTGTTTCTTATTATTAATAAATGTATGTTCTAATTAATAAATGCTAAGAACTCAAAAGCATTATGCTTCCTTTCTCTGTAGTTACTGTTATACAAATGCTAACTGTAACACGTCCTTTTAGTATTGTCTATTAAACTACATTAAATGGATTGTCTCCATTCATATGATAAATTAAAATTATTGTTATTCTGATTCTATACAGATCCGACTGTACCTATATGTAAACGTTTTGTATATTAAATATAAATAGCGCATCTCAGGCCCCCCAGACATATTATATTTGTTTTCTAAAGGACAAAATGTGAGGAATGAATTCACATGTACTTTAAAACATTTATGTGTATCTGCTAATACAATATTTTTGGCCAAATCAATATTTTTATCTAACCACTACCCTTTTTCCTTGGTGAGCCAGTGTCCTTAGTATCTTAGGTCTTAGGTCTTATAGAGCCCTCCAGACGATTTTGGCCACTACCTAATTCGTCATTTTCTTATTTCGTCCATTTTTTTTAATACCTATAATGACATCATCCTATATCATTTTTTTTTCATTTCCTGAAACCATTTTTTTAATAACAAAATTTGATCAATACACACTCACAATTTATATTAAACATGAATGAATATCAATAGCAAATCACAATTCATATTGAACAGTTTTTTTTTTTTTTTTTTTGATGAAACGTGTATTGACGTAACCCGCAAATTAAGATTCAATGATTTAGGAAGTGGATTAATAACAGCTTCTTTAGTAACAATTTATAAAAAGAGTCGTAGGAGTGGACAAGTTAGGAAGTGGCCAAAGTCGTCCGAAGGGTTTTTATTTTAATTTTCGGTACAAAACTAATGTCGCAATTATTCTGTCTTCATACAATTGCTATCTATTGAGTCAAATATGCAAGTGATAGCATAGCTTGGACTCAAAATGATTAGAAAAATATCCAATCGTGAGATCTTAGCACGAGAAATGCTGTACTAATGCCCTAATCTTGTCTTTCGTAAATCACCACATCAATTGTAAATATTGTTACTATTTATTTCATTGATAAGGGTTCGTTTACTTGTAAACTTTGTATTCTTTTGTTCCTAATAATTTATTAGTATTAATTTCTTCCTATGTTTTCATTAGCCTGATTATAATATTTCGCAATGTCATGAGATAATCATTCAAAGTGCCATCGAAGCAATAATCAAATCAATAACTAAAATATAAATTCATCTGAAAAGTAGAGGTTTTTTTTGAGGCTGAGCATTGTATGATAACATATTTTTGTTTGCTAATTTATTTCTTATTTATAATTTTCTTATTAGTGTAAGTTTTTAATCAGTCCAAATCTTCGATCAAATATTCTGAACAGAAATGTTTAATTAGAATAACAAGAAAAAAAAGCAAAAAAAAAGTTTTTAGTCGCTTAATGAAACTCGAACCTTTACTGTTGAATGAGAATAAAAAGAGGCATATTATCTACTTATTATGCCTTCTTTTCACTATGACGTTTCTGAGTAAAATTTAAAGCCCATCTATGTATATTTAATCGAAGATCCCAATGCATACAATACACCATTTAAAACGTATGCATTGGTGCTAGGTTCACTAATTTTTTTTTTTTGATTGCCCATCGTTTAGACAAATTGGGGACAATGAAACATAAATCACATTCCTTTACAATAAATGTGGTTTTTTTAAAAAAAAATACATGTACTAAGCCTTATAGTTAGTCAATTTTGTTCATGTATATAGAATTTCTTGTTTGAATTATATATAGGGAAGAAGTTATGCATGTACCTTAAATAATCTCAAATTTAAATTATTTAGCTTTGTGTGTTCGTTAATAGGGGGCGTCTGGCTACTTTCGTATATGAAAAAAAAAACTTACTTGTAATGAAACTTGCGAACAATGTAATATATTTTAAAGGTTCAAAGTAGTCGGCCTCATGTTGGCATACAAATATTTTTTATTTTTATAATAATAAGAATTGTAAGGGCAAAAGCACCAATTGTGTGTGACATAATAGTGAATATTGTGTAAAATATGTATGTATAGTTATTAATGTATAAAAAGAGTAATTGCGAAATAATTTATATACAAAAATAAATATAATATACAATTGCCTAAAACTGAATTTTATTTTAATTATTGACCTGCTACTGCTTCTTCAAAGAAACAAATTGTCTATAATATACCTACTTAGAATGAATGACAATGGCAGGTTCCAATCCTATCCTACTTTTTTACGTGTATACTTTAATTTGTTTCCATAAATTAATTGATTTTTGACATAATTAATTATTAATAAGTATATCAAAAGCTTTACTACAGTCATTGCATCAAACTAAAGTAAAAATTTGAGACTATACTCTTGTCTCCTCGGCAGTCGGATTACATTCAAGTCCGACGGACGCTAATAAATAATCCTGATGTCGTGAAATTTAGGTGTTGCTACAAATAGGGCCTTTTTGCGGTGAAACATAGAAAAATATTCTACTATGTACAAAAAATTACAAACGGTAGAAAAAAATTAAAGTCTCATAAAATGTGTATTCAAACTTTATAACTCCCATGGCGCTAAAAGTTTAACTTAAAAAAAATTATAGACTGAACTGATTCACTGAAACTGAACATCATAGTAATTCAGTATCAGTCAGTTCATTCCTGTCCTGTTATTGTGCTCTTCTGTATAGAGAGTACTATATTCTTTGCTCTTCTGTGTCGGTACGGTATTACTTTTTTTTCTTTGCTTTGGTCGGTCGGTATAAGTTACTCTATGGTGTCGGTTGACTGCGGTTGGTTGACTCAAGTTGACTGTATCTTAACTACTTTTTGATTTTTGTTAAATTTTATAAATATTCTATTGTAGTGCTCGTGGTTTCGGATCGGTGGATGCCTTTCCAAATCAAAGTTTCTTTAAAACTTTTTAGTGAGCGATATCTACTACGATACTACCTTATCACTATCAACAAAATTGTCTTCTCTGCGTAAGGATGTAAGCGTGCACCATGTCAACAAATGGCAACGGAGGTATTTATGCACCCTTAAAGCAAATTCTAACCGATTCAGAGTCAGAAGATGAACATAAATTAGAAAATGAGATGCACATCAAACAGACGGACAGTTGTAATAATCTCGACATCAATAGCGGCCTGCAATCATCGAAAAACTTCAGTATGAGTGATATGGACGAGTTCAATACTAATTTGAATACAGTCGAAAGCACAATGGACAACGTGAGTTTTCTTCAATCTGATGTTTCCAACAAGATGTCTTTATACCGCCGATGTGCGTTTATAGCTTCTATTCTCATGTGCGTTTTTACTGTTGTAATATTTCTGTGGGGCATCCCGTGTTCGGATGTCGGCAGTTGTATGAGCAATGAATGGCAGGACAAGACGACAAGTTGGGAGTTGCCTTATGACGAAATAGAGTTATCTGGTGCTGTTCAGGTTGTAAACGGACTAATTCCTAATACAAAGAATCTCATTTTTATATACCGTGGCAACCACATGAAACAACCGGACAAGAATCACAATGACAATGTCAATGGGGTTTTACTTATCGTTGGAAATTCTGGTAAAGTAGGTTGGTATACGAGGGAGAGTAGAATACCTACTGAAATAAATTGTCACCTTGTTGACGTGAATAAAGATAAGCAAAAGGATTGTATAGTATCAGGCTCCGAGGGATTATTGGCTGCGTTGAATCCTCTATCTGGCACTTACTACTGGTTCATCAATAAGAATGGTAAAGCCGTTAGTAATATAGCAGCAATAGACTTTCCCATACTTATGAAAGACATGGACAAAGATAAGGTTACAGACCTGCTTACTGTGGCAACAATGTTGCCGAATACAAATCATAACTCACTTTTGATAATATCTGGTGCAACAGGCAACATTATCGGAGATGCTATGAAAATAGAGGACTGTCTATCTGTGAAACTCCTGTCCGAATCTGACTCCATAAATATAACTTATATTTGCAAAAATGGTACTACGGAAGCGGTCCGCCTTATTACTTATCCAGCTCTTTACAGAAAATTGTTGAAGATTGAGCAAACTGTAAAACCCCCTGCCTTGCCAACATTAAAAAAGGTCAATTTAAGTATTAAAAAGAATATTGGGAATACAAGAGAGATATTCACAAATGGACCAGGAAAACTTATTGTTGAGAATTCCGGTGAATGTCCAAGTTCTTGCAGAGTCAGTTTAAAACTGTTACTCGAGAGGAATGGCACAACAAACGTTAGCTGGGAGTACTCTGCCAATCATGTGTACGCTATGAAGCCTAGCTCGTTTGCTTTCGCCAATTCTGTAAGAGGCTTTGTGTTGAAATTATGACAGTGGAATAGTGCACATCTCACAGATGGTGCACTCAATGTCAATGAAATACGATACAATGTACAAAATCAAACCCCCAAGAACGCTGTTGACATATTCTACTATCGACCGACAATAAATGTTGCCTCTATATCATCGTTTATCAAGTATGCAAACTTTACGGCTCACGACATATCCGAGAGAATTGTCCTCGTCTCGTTTGATAGAGTACAAACACACCATGTGAATGTTAGTCAGACAGATATTGTACAAATATGCATACGAGGGAATGTTGATACGCACACGCCATTGCCAGTATGCCAGCCGGATCTTGAATATCAAGAAAAGTCATTAATGATAGCTGATTTAGATGGAGATCAATCTCACGAATTAATTTCTTATTATAGCACATTTGTCGCGCCCGAATCGTATTCTCCAAAGAATACCAACCCATATGACAATTGGCGATTGAGCTCTGTAGTTAGGGTTATACGCCTTGAATCTGAATTGCCAAAATTATTTGTGACAAGTAATTAAGTAAAACAATAATTAATGAAGCATGCATACAAATTTTGCTAAATAATCTCTCTGTTTTATATGTAATTCATGCTCTTAGACTGAGTAAATGTACTCGAAATTTTAAGCAGAATTGTTTTAAGTATTAAACCTTAAATCTTGTAATATATAGAAAATGTTTTAATTATATTGACATTATGAAGAAAGCACAAAGGGATCTGAAGTGGAGGTATAACATCTTGTAACTAATTTTAATTTTCTAACTTCACGAATATTTTGAATTGCCTGCACTTTTTTGGTCTTTAATATCTGCTCATCAGGATTGCTACTGACAATGGGATTCCATAAATTTTTATGTTTTAACTGCTTCAAGTTCAATGATGAAGATTCAAGAAGTGATATTCTGTTGAAACAATACTGAAAATATCTAACTCAATCCAACGCAGTTTGGTGCTGAATGCAGCAATTAATGGCTGCCATATCTAAGCTTTATTGCCCAGAAAAATTGCTTAATTTTTTTTATCCAATTTCACATAAATTCTAAATTTATATGAATGGTTTCTAATTATATATTACATGATCAGGTCCCCTACAGTTAAAATAATGTGTGAAAGTTTATGATTAGAGATGGGTTTGCTCTTGGCCAACATCCATCTGTGAAGCGAGCTCACCCAGAAGATGCCTATTGTATTTAAAAACTGTTCTCATAAAAACTTCATTGTAACTAATGTTAAGAAATGTGCATTCATTTGCATTATTATATAATACTTACATACCAAAGATAATTTTATATCGTTTGACTAAAGATAATTTCTATTGTATATTTTTTTTTTGATAAATATATAATTGATATATATTCTTATAATTGATATAAGTTAATGCACGAATCAATTTTAATGTCTAGTCAATGAAGTCTGTTTCGAGTTATAAGCCAATTAATTAATGTGTAGATAGATAAGTTATTGCCTTGTGTGTTCCATATAAAAACTATGTAATCACTAATAATTGTAATTTTTAAGGATAATATTGGTGTTACAAGAAGTTATTTACTTTGCCATGTACTTATGCCAATGAGCAGTTGCACTTTATTGATCAGTAAGGCAAACCAATTAGGCTTGTATATACACATGATTTTTTCAGCACTTTTTACCCCATCCCAAAATTGCCCAATGTTTCTAAAAAAAGTTCACTTTAATATTAAATGTCTCAGCATGTCCCTCACTGAGCGTGACGGCGCGAGTTTAATGTTTTTTTCCATACCCAATCATAAAAATTTGGATTTTTTCGTATCTATTTTGTTTTAATCATTGAAATTACAGTAGAATAATATAAACAAACATAATTATTATATTTGGAACTACATATAAGATCTTTTAAATTATATTCTTAAATCTCGGGCAAATGAAATTTCAATTTTCCAAAATGGCAAAAAAATTAAAGGCAAGTGAATAATGGTCTAGTATTTTTGTCTTGAAAACAAAAATAAAGTATATAATAATATGTAGGATAAAGTTTTAGTATTATTAGATTTTAAAAATGTTTAAATTAAGCTCTATGCGTGTTTTAATTTTGATGTGAAATTGTGTGCCTTAGTTATTCAAATGGCTATGAGTTATTATGTTGCTGTTAATTTGAATAAATCTTTAAATCTGATTGATTTTTTAATGTCACGAAAAGGTTTTTATAACTAGCGACCTCTGATTATCCCTCTATCCATGAGTGAAGAGACAGAATTAAAAACGGTCCAGCCGTCCTCGAGTTTTGCGCTTAGCATTAGTGCCCGCGACTTCGCCGTGTAACTTTGTAAATTATATACTAAAACCTTCCTCGAGAACCACTCTATCCATTGGTGAAAACAGCATGAAAATCGGTGCAAGTAGTTTTTGAGTTTATCGCGCACAGACAGAGACGCGGCGGAGGACTGTTATAATAATATGTAGTGAAGAACAATAAGAGTCAAGAACGGTATTGGTAAAGAAAGAATACGATCGGTTGTATTAATCATCGATGGTATTAATGAAGATGCAGGAATATTTGAAAGGTTTTTTTATTTAACCAAAGTACAATAAAAATAGGAACTGTATCAGTTGACGTAACGAATATTCATTATAATAAAATAAACTATGTCTCCATCGGCTTTAGGAAAATAGTGAGTCTTTAGGACCTTCACTGGTCAATCGTCATTGGTTGGTTTTAACACACTCTTCGCTTTCCTAGACGTCCAATGACCAATCGGGTATCATTTCAAGTTACATTTAAAAGTAACTTTTTATTAATAAATCTGTAAATTTATTAATAAAAATACCCTTTGCGATGCAGTTCACTATTTTCTTAAAGCGAGTTAGGCCCGTGACATAATAGGTGATCAAGCGAACGCCATCATTATACTCGTAATACTGGGCGACGTGTACAAGCTCAGTTATTGTGTCATGG
Organism: Synanthedon formicaeformis; assembly: GCA_945859745.1. Taxonomy (NCBI): domain Eukaryota; kingdom Metazoa; phylum Arthropoda; class Insecta; order Lepidoptera; family Sesiidae; genus Synanthedon; species Synanthedon formicaeformis. Next base: position 6,150,495 of record OX243964.1, read on the forward strand.
GCCTTATTTCGATAAAATTAACAATCACATTGCAAAAACAACTTCTTTATTAAAAACATTTGCCTCTTAAATTAGTAATGAGAGTAGTTCTATTTGAAACAAAAGAAAAAAATTAATGAAATTCTAACTACCACTTAAAAGATAGTTCGCTTTCTTCCAATTCAACTTAATTTTTTTTTTACTTTTCCAATATTTTTAATTTAAAAATTTCTAAAAAAATATTACTCTTCTTAACATTCATCCCTAATTCAATATTTTGTCCAAAAAACGAAATAAACTGCATTTTATATGCATATTTTTGCATTAAATCTGAACTTATAAACTATACTTAAATGTTAGGATCTCTGTGGAGTGTGCAACATATCAACTTTTCTAACTCCAAAATGACGAAAACAAAAGCAGCACCACTGGCAATATTCTTTCAAACATTTATTCATATTCATTCCTTATTATACCTATTTAATTATCTTATATAAATTATAATGTTAAAGTGATTCGTCTCCTTTTGTAGTTAGCAGAACTATTTAGTTTTTTTTTCTTTTTCACAAAGCCTGATACTAAAATTCAATATAATATTTTTGTAAAATGGTTTAACTCTGTGTGACATTAGCGAATGAAAAGATTTATCACATTATTAAACCTGTACAAACACAAAAATGCTTTTATTGTGAATTTCCTTTCGATAAATCGTAAAAATATGATAAACCTTTAGAAAAAAAACGTTATAATGTATTTTTTTTTTCTTTCTTTTTAACCATTACAGCTAACTATTATATTACGTTTTAAAGAAAGTTCGTAAAGTTTTCATATTTTCTTGTATTTCACAAGGATTTGTTTGCTGTTTGGCAAAGTGTATTTTTGTTAGAGCTCTTTCTGCTCTAAAAAACCGTGTTTTTGGTTTGTTTGGATAATTTAATTTTTCATCATTTGTCAGGCTGCTTTTCATCGAGGCCATAAAGCTGCCAAAGCCGCTCGGGACATATGCAACGTGTATGGAGAAGGAGTCTTAGGCGTGTCTACTGCACAACAATGGTTTGGAAAGTTCAAAAATGGCGACCTTGACCTCGCAGCGGAATTCGACGAAGACCGGCTCAAGGTACTTTTGAAAGGAGATGGTCATCACACAACCCGTGAATTGGACTGCCGAAAAAGTGGACTGCAGTGCGATGAAGATCTCCAACCACCTTCAATCAATTGGTTTCACCCAAAAACTGGGGAGCTTGGGTGCCTCAAGAAAATCGTCTTCTGCGGCTCAACATCACCCGCCACCGAGCAACACGTGGACACAAGCAGCGCTTTTTGTATCGAATCATCACGGGTGATGAGAAATTGGGCCCTAGCCAAGAGCAAACCAATGCAAACGGGAGCGTTGCGTATTTAAGAAACGATAGAAAATAAAGCCGGGTGATTATGTGATTAGAAAATTTTATGTGGACGTCACAACAACAAATCACCGGGCTTTATTTTCTGTCGTTTCTTAAATACGCAACGCTCCCGTTTGCATTGGTTTGCTCTTGGCTGGGGCCCATTGTGTGTATACGTCACTATGAATCAAGCAAATCAAGGCACCATGCACTGGGAAATGCTCGAAATGAACGCACCGCCTCGATCTACACTATGCAGCTGCACCGCGGAATGAGGCTATTGGACTAAAAAGACCCGATCGACAAGGCCAAGTGATCTTGCTCCACGACAACGTCAGGCCGCATGTTGCACAAGTCGTCAAATCCGCCCTCTAAGAGCTCGGTTGAGAGACTGAGAAGGGTTTGGAGTGATAAGAGAATTACGAAAACGACCAAGATCCGCCTTATGAGATCCCTTGTATTTCCCATCTTTCTTTACGGGGCTGAAACCTGGTCCCTAAGACTTAAAGACCGTAGAAAGATTGACGCACTGGAGATGTGGTGCTGGAGACGCCTCCTAAACATCCCGTGGACAGCGTTTCGTACCAATAATTCAATACTAACAGAACTTAAAGTTAAGGACAGGCTTTCGTCGATTGTGCTATTACGAATACTAAAGTTCTTTGGCCACATCTCCAGGAATGAAAATTCTATGGAACGGCTTGTGGTTCAGGGTCGGGTAGAGGGCAAACGTCCAAGAGGTAGATCGCCTACCCGCTGGACAGACGTGATAAAATGCGCAACCGAATCTACTTTAGTACAGTGTGCTCGTGACGCAACAAATAGACAAAGGTGGAGAAGCATCGCAGGGGCGGCTATACGCAGCAAGGAGGGTGAACACGACCATCCTCCGTGTACATCATCCGCACAACCACGACCACTCTGACAAGAGTGTGCGACTTGATATATATATATAAGAGCTCGAATGGGAAGTTCTTCAACACCCGCCGTACACTCCAGTCCTTGCGCCACCGGATTATCACCTTTTCCGCACCATGTCGAACCAAATGTTCCAAGGGCTGTTACCTTCGACGGCGAAGAGGACCTCAACAACTTCTTCGACACCAGACCGGGCGATTTTTTGGCGATAAATTGGTCAACAATTGGTCATTAACAAATTGGTCGAGAGGTGGGCCGAGGTCGTGAACAGCAACGAAGAATACATCATTGATTAATTTATTGTTATAATTATTGTTTTCTCTTCAAATAAATCTTTGTCATAAAAACTATATGAACCTTCTTTACAACCCAATAGTTACTTATTTGTTAAAACAATAAAAGTCCAATATAATATATGTACTAGACAAGGGTATTTAATATGGGCAAATTCACTGGAATGACAATTTATAACAAGGTTTTTTTCTAGGTGAACTAGACGGATCACTTTAACTATTTAAGTTAAGTGACTTTGTTAACCTGGTATGACGATTGGTTTCTGTTTTCTAGATGACGCTTTCTGTGGCGTAGAAGAGGAAGGCTGTTCTTCCGAATACAGCACTAGACCGAGCCTGGCCATTTGTAGGGCGACATTGAGACCGCTTTCATCTTCTAGTTTCACAATCAGCTCGTCGTATTCGTGTCCCCTGTAATCGCAACAATGTTTCACTACAATGAAAGCCTATTTCCATATATCGAGAGTATTCTGGCAGAAACGGATAAGTTTACAAAATGTCAAAATGAGAAAAGAAAAGAGCATTTAAAAAGTTTGACGGCTCATAGTAAAACGGTGAAATAATAAACCATAAAACCATAATAAAAGCTAATTCATTTATACTGATTTGCTAGATAAAAAGAGCAAGAAAAGATAAATATTCCTATGTACTTTAACGCTCACTTTAACATCTTGTTGTATTGAGATTTAAAAAAAAAAAAAAAAATTTCACCGTTGCTAATAAATTTTTAAATACAATTTATTTCCGTCATTGATGCCAGAGCTCATTTGCGTACCCTTTCTCAATTCCTTAATGGGTTGAGATGGAACAGGGGTTTACTTACACGACGGTCGCCACGCAGCGCTTGTTGAGCACCAACTGCGAGAGCCGATGGCGCAGATCGGCCAAGTGGCGGTAGTCGAACTTGAGAGGGGTGACGTGGGCCAGTCGCGCCACGACGGCCTGCGCGGGCAACGCACAGTGGAACGGCGACAGGGGGTACACGTTGGCCGACCGCACCCACATCATGTTGCCGTAGTCCAAGTACTTCACCTGTGTCAGATAAGAGAACCTGTCCACTCTCATACTGAGCACTACGTACGCAACGCATTGCAAAATTACAACGGTTAGATTGATTTGAAATTACTTCGGTGATATTTCTATGACTTGGTCTGCGGGATACTCACTTCGCCAGCAATTTACAGCAGATAAAGCGGGTTTGTAAGGTTGGTCTTAGTGTCACGCGGACCATCAGTACGGAGCGGTCCGCGCGTACGTCATCCGCGCGGACCGTTCGCGTATGTCGTTTCAGTATCGTCCTGACCGCCCCGGAGTACACTCGAACTCGTGTCAACATCACAATATCGATTCGCCATGATTGTACTCCGCCGACGCGTGCGCTCCGCGCGATACTAAAACGCTCACTACAGGCAGAGGCGCGCGGACGGTCGTCCGTACGGACCCGTCCGCATTACTCTAAAACGCTCCCTAGCTTTAATAAATATTGGTCCGTGCGGAGCAATCCGTACTGACGGTCCGCGTGACACTAAAACCAGCCTCAGATCTAGCAGAGACGCGACAAGCATTCAATATAGAACTAATAATTCAGTACACAAATAGGTATACAGTTTCACATCTCACTCAACTGCGAACCCTTTCGTGTAGTGAAAAGTTGTGTGAAGTGACACTAACTAAAGTGTATTTATTACCTGGATAGTTTGGTCGCCCCGCGAAACGGAGAGGACTTGTGCGCGATACACCTTCCCGTCGGGAGGGAACAACGCTGCCACTATCTCTCCAGGGGCCGGCTCCAGCTGCGTTATCAAATATACAAGTTTGGATAGTGAGTACAAACAAGCACGTCAGTAAAATTATGTATACTATATATACAATATACATATAAACTTTCCTCGATTAACGCTTATCCATTAGTGATTTAATGCTGGACCATTAAAATCCGTTGCTTAGTTCAAAAGATAAAAAAGGAACAGACGGCGGGAAGAGACTTATATGTACCACCTTATAATATGTAAAGATTTCACATTAATAGTTTATATACGCAACCGATAGATATTTATGAGAGCTGACGATTGAGATGCAAACAAACGTGGTAGCTTCTCCGAGTCAAAATGTATAAGAAAGACACTCATCAGCAATAGAAAATCAGCAATTTTTGGCAGTTAGTGATTGCCGCGTCAACATTATCCCTACTAAAGATAGCAGCTTGTGGAATTAATTAAAACACTAGTATGCCACTCGAGTCTGTCGCCACGAGTCGCCGGGTAAGACGCGCAGGCGCATTAGATGTGTCTTTTAGATTTAATGCGCTCACCTCGAGTGGCTTGTAGCTTATACGCTCAGATTGAATATTCATGTCGCGAACGAGGGCTGTCAGTGTTGTCGGGTAAAACCTTTCTCCAAACTTCGGTAGCTCTTCTTCTTCTGTAAATTCAAATTGCAAGTTCTTGTTACCTCATTCTTATAAGGAAGTGTAAATAAAAGGTAAATAGTAGTGAGGTGACGTACCTGGTTGGTTGTCCAGAAAGTGTACGTAGACGCGGTCGAAGTGGCAGACCTCGATGACGTGCACACGGACTTTGGCGCCCACCGGCGGCATCGGCATCTGCGGCAGACGCGCCACCACCTCCACGCGGTCAAGCGTCCATCCATCTGCAATACATCATTATCACTATGTCATCACTGGTAACACACATTGCTCTGAGGAATTTCGGACGAGATGTCTCGAAGCTTCTCCAACGAGCTGGATTCGACATTGACCTCTTTCTCGAGGTTGGCTCTACCTAGTTGGATTGTTTGTCTGCAACAATGCACAGCGGATATTCCCCTATATGAATGCGATATAGGATATGCAGCACGAATATTATTTATCTATCACAGTTAGCACGAGAATAATATGTGGTGAACTCACCAGGAAACAATACATCGTGCTTCAATTTGCACCTTTCGCCTTTAGGGCAGTGTTGACCTCTGGTGGCGTATATGCAATTGGCCGCCTCGTCTTTGTTATTGTAGCTCTGAAACACATGGAAACACTCGTGTAGACTTGGAAACCGATATCTCTCAGCAGACTCTGCTTTCAAAAGCATTTGTTTCAAAATATTTTCTTAATATAATGAGGTTGGCACTTGCGTCATTAGTAATTTTCTTACGATATCATCAATTACTTATAATTATACAATACAAAGTGCAGAATATATACAAAGTTATTGTAATGCATAACAAAAAATAATAATCAGATCTCAAGTGTTTGAATCATTGGGATAATATTGTTAATTGGAAGCCCATACAACTTCATCACAAAACACAAAACTCGAAAGTTAAACCAGGAATGTCCAGTCCAGGAACCCTTCAGTTTGCTTCACATACTACTGTGAAAACTACCATCGAGTGAACCTGACATACTATCCCATACGTGGAATTAATAATTTTTGAAGTGAAATTTGTTTAGGCGCGTTGTAATGTAATGTAAGTGTCATCGTCATATCATAGGCGTTGATAGCTGCATATGAAATTAAACTTACTATATATGATAACAAGGGTCAATATGGTTTATACTCGTACCTTTGACCAATAAAATAGTTTCATATAAACATAAAACCTTTATTAATGGTCTGTCATTATGAATTTATTATTGTCATTGTGTATCAGTATTATATAATTTCTCTTGTATTTTTTGCGATAATAATTGCGACAATTTACCTAATTCGATAATGCTAAGAAAGATAGACTTGACTTGACTGACTAGTCTCGGGATCTGCTACTTTTGATTTTAATTTCAATTTTGCCTTTTTTATTTATATTTTATTTTGCCTTTTTTATTCTTTTTTATTTAATTAGTGAAATTTGAATCTAGTTACATTCGGACACTTAACCTTACATAGGTTATCAAAAATAAAAGTATAGAAGAAATGTGCAAAGATCAATACCATATAGTGAAAAATTAGTGAAAAAATAAATAAATTGAAAACATTTTGAAAAAATAATTAGTAATAAAAACTGTGCTAGTGAAATAAAAAATAATTAAAAAAAAAAAAAAAAAATTAAAATAAAAAAAAAAAAAATTAAGATATACCCTATACACTATATAATAATAAATTGTTCATTACTAGAAATAGTTAACGATTTTTAGGTAGCATTGCAAGAGGTCAATTGGTAAAGTATTTTAACGTATGGCTAGCATTTGACTGGTGACGGTTCGTATCCTTTGGAAAGATTGAGGTAATGTTTTTTAAATATATTTTTTAAGAAACTGTTACTTACTTATTATATCAGGTATAGGATATCATAATCAATCAGAAATACTTGCAAATACATAAAAGATTGCTATAGACAATATAAACATGAATTTCTTGGACAACATTACCTTTCGAAAACGACGCATTCGCACCCAATCTGACTCAACGGTAAACAATGAAAATTTATCCCACGATGAGCCACTAGATGTCACTAGTTTCAGCATTCCAAATGAGTCTATAGATGAAGATACGGAATATGTTTCTGGTCTCAAAACACAAATAGAAAAATTGAAGACAGATCTATGTAGTGCTAATAAAGAAATAGAAGTACTAAATGGAGAAATTACCTTATTAAAAAAAAGCAATGAAAATCTTTTAAAAAAACAAGAAATATACAAAAAAATAACGCATAGTCCTACTCTAATGAAGTCACCTATAGTAAAAAAGAAAGTTAAACAGAACCGAAATAAACAGACACAAACAAATGAAAACGATAATGTGAATTTAACTAACACGTGTGAAATAAGTGACCAGACCATAAAGGATACTAAAGTAAAAGCTATCGAAAACACGTCAATTAATATTTCACCACAGATGGAGAAGCCACAAATAGATTCACATAAAGGCAATAAACATAATGACAAGAGAAACATGATAGTTCTGAGTTCTACCACAAATAAAAATAATATCCTACGTTCAACATTAAACTATTTTCAAGACAGTTATGAAATATGCCATTACTCAACACCAAATGGGGGAATTAGACAAATGTTATCAGGCCTAGACACAAAACTTAAATATTTTAATAAGGATGATTATTGTGTGATAATGATAGGAGAAAGCGATTTCGAAATTACGCAGAATTATTTAGATTTAATATTAGAAATAAAACACGCATTACAGAATTACACACATACAAATATATTAATATGCTCACCTACTTATAAATATGGTAACAACACTCACATGTATAATTCGAGAGTTGAACATTTTAATAATCTACTATATTTAGACCTCCTAACAAATAAATATGCCTATTTTATAGATAGCAATAAAAATCTTAAAAATGATTTTACTATGTTTAGATACAATGGAAAAATCAACCGTCTAGGTATGAAAATTATATTTAAGGATTTATCTTTTATAATTCAAGACATTAACAACTTTAAAACTTCAAATACAAAAGAGACACAAAAAGCAGAGTCAAATGAATCAAAGAGAAATACTACCCGCGAATGTGAGGAATCCACATCATCAAAACAGGTTTTTCACTAAATAGGCTCCACATTCTACATCAGAACATAGCTGGACTTCTTAATAAATCAGACCTGCTAACCATTAACCTACAAGTACTTAAAGAAAATGGAAAGAATATTGATGTTATATGCATTACAGAACATTTTATGCAGGTTGGATTTGAAGAACTTTGTCACTTACCAAACTATACTATGGCTGCCTGCTACAGCCGTAAAAACGTAAAAAGAGGAGGTACATGTATATTTGTGAAAAGGAACTACGCATATAAAAAACTTAAAGATATAGAAAATTTATCAATTTCAGGCATATTTGAATGTTGCGCAATAGAGCTTATACATTATAAAATAATTGTAGTATGCATATACAGAATCCCAAACACAACAAATTTAAGTACTTTTTTTGAAAAATTTGAGCAATTATTGATCTTTTTACAAAAAATAAAAAATAAAAATGTCATTATTGCCGGAGACTTTAATGTGGATATTATGAAAAATAATAACACTACATCTGAGTTTCAATGTCTTTTACTCAGTTTTGGCCTTAAATTTGAAATTAAAATACCAACAAGAATAGGAAGCAATACTTGTATAGATAATTTTATTCATGACCTCAAAAAATGCAAGTCTGAAGTAATAGAACTTGCTCTGTCTGACCACACTGCTCAAATTTTGGAAACGCCGGTCCTAGATAATCGTATAGGTAATTTTTGGCGCTATAGAAAAAGGGACTATTCCAATGAAAATTTAACAAAGTTCAATAAATATATAAGCGACTGGAATTTTTCAGAAATATATACAACTGATAATCCTAATACTGCTTATGATATATTTCTTGATGATTTTAAAATGCTCTACGAACTGTGTTTTCCATTTAAACTGATTACAATTAGGACAAATTATAAAATTAAATGGCTATCAAAAGGTCTGAAATTATGTAGTAAGAGGAAAAGGAATTTATTAGACATTTATCGAAGAAACCCGAACGAATCAAATAAAAATAAATATAAAAATTATTCGGCATTATTTAAGAAGATCATAAAGTTAACTAAACAGTCTCAAAATAACTATGCTATTATAAATGCTCAAAATAAAAATAAAACAGCCTGGCAAATTATTAACAGAGTAAAGCGAGATAGACCGAGAGAAACTATTACGGAAATTAATCAGGAAAACATAATAGTATCTGATCCAACACTGATGTCTAACATTTTCAATGATTATTTTGTGGACAGAATTAAGCCGTTGTCAAATATCAGACAAACAAAGTCCAACTTAATTAAAAGCAGTAACTCAATGTTTTTAAATCCTTGCACGCCAATAGAAGTAAATAATATAGTCAATAATTTAAAAAATACAAATAGTGTCGGCTGGGATGGAATTGTTACAAAGGTAATAAAACACACCATAAAAAATATAGCAGGTCATCTCAGTCATATTATTAACCTGTGTATAAGTGAAGGGCTGTATCCAGAAAAATTAAAGAATGCTATTATAACGCCAATTTATAAAAATAAAGGAGACAAAGGACTTTTGATAAACTATAGACCTATAGCACGAATCTCTGTTTTCTCAAAAATATTCGAAAAGTACATTTATAAGGAAATAAGTACATACATGGAAAAGTACAATATTTTTACAAGTGAACAACATGGATACAGAAAAAACAAAACAATAAATGAGGCACTTTATAAATTCCTAGATGTAATCATAACAAATGTAGACACTAAATCTCCAATATGTGCGGTATACATGGACATGACGCAAGCATTTGATCATGTAGACCATGCAATTCTTCTTGAAAAACTCGAAAGTTATGGAATAAGAGGTAATATATTAAATCTGATGAAATCATACTTATACAACAGGAAGCAAATTACAGAGATTACTAGAATAAATAGAGATAATAAAACACATGAAGCATTTTTATCTAAGGAACGTACTCTAAAATACGGCGTCCCACAAGGTAGTGTTTTGGGACCATTATTATTTATAATATACATTAATGATCTACCGAAAACTGTAGACCATCCTATGTGTCTTTTTGCCGATGACAGCACAATGATGATAAAATGCAGTGATAAAGATACCTATAGTAATGACATAAACACTGCCTTAAGAAAGATTATATACTGGTTAAATAACAATAATTTAAAAATTAATTTGTTAAAAACAAACGTCATGCATTTTAGTCAGAGAGTAAGCGATAAACTATACTTAGACATAAATTACGAAGATCAAACTATAAAAGAAATTAATATAACAAAATTTTTGGGCCTTGAAATTGACAGTAAATTAAATTGGAAAACTCACATTGATGGTGTCAGAAAACGATTAAGTAAACAAGCATATGCCCTACACGAACTATCTAAAACTGTAAGGATTGAAGCTCTCTTATTGGCATATTACGGCCTTGTCGAATCTGTACTAAGATATGGACTTCTATTCTGGGGAAACTCGACTGACAAAAATTTTGTCTTCAAAGCACAAAAGAGGTGTATCAGAGCAATGTTTAAATTAAAAGTAACAGATAGTTGTATGCCCTATTTTAAAAAACATAAAATACTAACACTTCCTTCACTTTTTATATATGAAGTTGTAGTATACGTAAAATCGAATCCCACTTTATTTAGACGAGTTTCAGAAAACAGTAAAAGAGAACAAAGAGACCCGAACAGGCTGTGTATTCGCAAAGCACACACAGCCCTTATGCACAAAAGTGTTTTTTGTCAAGCACCAGTCATTTATAATAAGATTCCGAATAATATTAAGCAGCTCAACATTAATATATTTAAGAAGAAAATTAAAGAATTATTAGTTCATAAATGTTACTACGACTTAAAAGACTATATGTGTGATAATTTTGTGGATAGTGGTGATTAATAGCTTATTTTGTTATGTAGTGTTTTCAAAATATTTGCACACCCCAAAGGGTAGAATGTAGCGAGCCTTTATACATTATAAATAAAAAACATTGTAAATTACCTATATTCAGCAAATAAATTATTATTATTATTATTATTATTATTTAAAAAAAAGGCTATTACAAATTGCTATTTTTACTAATGACACTGGCAAAATCATAGGACAATCATCTGATGGAGCCGAGACATAAAAGAGAAGAAGAATGCCAAGGAATTAAAATATCATACAATTATTTTTGTGAAGCTACTTCTTACGTGAGTCCAACGACTGACATTATTTTTTTAAAATTAAAATTAATTTTATTTTATTAAAGTAACAGCTCACCGTAGCAGCTACGAGCGCGTCCTCAGTTTCTAAATCGTTTTCTTCCGCTTCAGCTTCTACAGCATTTTGTGATAAAACTAAAAAAGAAATGAAACAATTACCGATGACATTGTTTTATATTGGACTAGCTTTTGCCAGCAACTTCGACTGCGCTTCTTTTTCTTAGGTGTTATTGGTGTCAAAACATTTATTCAGTCATTATTGCTCGTATATCATATGGGTAGTTGAATTTGTTTATTTTTATTTGTATGTATTATTAATGATTTTTTTCTGGACAGCCAGGTGTTAGTTTTTTATTTTATTTTAGACTAGCTGGCGCCCGCGACTTCGTCCGCGTTGAAAAAGAAAAAAGTAGCCTATCTTGCGTCCTGTACGTCTAAATGTTTATCTACCAAGTTTAATGAAAATTAGTTAATTCCTTTAAGAGTTATGGAGGAACTTATTATTATTGTTAGTATTGATTGGTGATTCCTCGGTCCTTTTTATCTGGATGAAAAGTACTCTATGTATGGCGTGTAGGCAAAATTTCACGTAGATCGGTTGAGTAGTTAAGGCGTGAGAAAGTAACAAACAAACAAACTTTCGCATTTATAACATTAGTTATATATAGTTAGGATTCAATAAATGCCACGTATTTTTACGCGTATTTATGCTGTCGTATTTTTACAATTCATGTAAACCGTCACACATTTGTTTAAAGAGGTTGAAAAATAAAAAAAAATTAAATACAATCAAGAAACGCAAAAAAAGATAATTCCATTAGTTTAATACAGTATTTTTACCTTGAGATAGAATCAGCTGATTGAGTGTTATGTTGTTTCCCAGATACACAGTCACGTCATATATATCGGAAAAACTAAGGAAAAATAAAGAAGAAAAGAAATAATTATAAATTAATGTCATGAAATTGACAGTTATAAACTAAACGATAACCAACAACTACTACTTTTTATAAAGTTAAAATGTGTTCGCTCTCTTATCAGTACTTTAGTTTAATAACGTATGCCATAATAGCAACTAAAAAAAAGTTATTTTTGGAAAGCAACACAATGCGGTTTCTTCACAGTGCCACAAAGTGACTGCGTTGTGTGATTGGATTGAAACAAAAACATAGAAATGTATATAGAATTAAAATATTATTATACTACACGTACTAGATAATTTTAAGTAACTATAATAAAGCCACTAGTTATGCGAGGGGTACCTACCAGAATTTATTTTACCCTACACCTAATAAGATTATAGAATCGTATAACTGAAATATAACCCCCTGGGGGAAAATAAATAAAAAAATAAAGTTACACAGGATAGCCTGAAATTGATATGACTTTTGACGACTTGTGGTTACTATTTTTAACAGGTGGCGATGAAACGTTCGAAAGTCATAGCGGTAATGTTCCATAGTTTTCTACTACTGACTTATTTTTTCGTGAATATTTCACATTGTTTTAATAGCTATTCTAATATTCGGAGATAAATTGAACAAATCAAAGATCATAAAAATCAGTCCAGCTGTTCTCGAGTAACAAATGGTGTAACTAATAGGAACTTTCTTTTGTAATTATATATTACTATATAATTTCTCATGCGTGTGTTTATGTTTTTATCTTACGAGTTCGTAATTGAAAAATTAAATACAAGTTTAAACTTTGGTGAAAAGTGTACTGTGAGAGGAGATTTGAGGAATCACTCTGTAATATTTATAATATTAATATTATTTTATACTCACATATCGTCAACTTTAATTACACACATCTCTCCTAAATATTTTTTAATAGTTGTACAACAGCGTTGTGTTATTTTCTTGTCCAAATTCCAGGTCAGATCAATCTGTAATTTCAAAAATATCTTTATTTATTTGCTTGTTTCAACATTTTTATTGATATAAAGCCACACATTCAATAATTAAAAATTCAATAGTACAATAGGCTACTTGACAATATTGATATTAGCATAGATTATTGGTATAAATGACAATTATAGTATATATTTTTTAACAAACTACTACCGAGTGTCTCGGGGGAAGAGTGCTCATTTTTTCAATTCAGAACAAAGCGAAGAATCTAAAGTAAGAATCATGAGGGTAGCGAGGAATTCAACATACGCCATAAGTAAATAGCCAAAAAATATATACACATATACATATCAATGACCAAGAAAATATTATCCTTATATATATAAAAATTTCGTGTCACGTTGTTTGTCCGCGATGTGCTCCTAAACTACTGAACCGATTTTGATAAAACTTGGTAACTATATGTAATTTGGCCCAACTTAAAAGATAGGATAGTTTATGTCTCAATTTTTTATTTTTATTTTTTGCAAATTATATAATATTATTAACATAGCGTCATTTGTTGTATGCTTACTCAATTCAGCAATTATTTGTTATAATTTTAACTAAGTTCCGTAAGAATCTAACAGATGTCGGTGTAAGGTAATTTAATAAAAAATTGCACCCGTGCGAAGCCGGGAGTGGGCCACTAGTATGAACATAAGGAATCTGGACTCGTCAAATTATACAGTCACTAGCGACCCGTTCCCAGCTTCATCTGGAATTCAATTTTTCCCGTTTATCCTTCTTTCCATAAGTGAAACCCCAATTAAAATCCGTTAATTGGTGGTGGATTAGAAGTAGTTGGCGGAGAAACAGACAATATATATAATATATATAAATGTACTAGCTGGTGCCCGCGACTTCGCCCGCGTTAACATTAAGGGATGTGGCGCCTGACTAAATCCGTAAAGCAATAATATAACGCCTGACATCTTTGCCGTTATAAAATTTTCAGGGATTGTATCTTTATTTTTAGTAGATAACTGGTGCCCGCGACTTCGCCCGCGTTGAAAATTATATACTAAAACCTTCCTCGAGAATCACTCTATCCATGGGTGAAGGAAGACAGCATGAAAATGCAATAGTTTTTGAGTTTATCGTGAACAGACAGACAGATGCAGCGGAGGAACTTTGTTTTATATGTAAGGAAGGATTGTCAGCTATTAAAGTTGTAATGAAATAAATGGTTACTGCGAGTCAACCGTTTTACATAGAGATATACCATCGCGGAGTTTTCTTTAGGCTTTTAGAAGACACACAATTACCTAGTACATATATCATTTTTATGTATCTCTTTTCTTACGGTTTAGCCTACGTAAGCTATGTAAATCTATTTTTTAACGACCTGTTTTGTAAACTATTGTTTTTTTTTTTTCTTCTTACATAGCAACTTCATTAGGTTTTATTATAATATAAAATAAAAAACCTTGCTTGAAAAATTATCAAACTTATAGTGAAAATCCGCTGCTAAGCGTACATGCGGAGGAACAGACAGACAGACTTACCCTGGACAGTTTGCAGAAATATGCGTATGGTGGTGTTGACCGGAATTGTGGCATGAGAATGAATATGCGATCGCGTGGACACCACATCTTCACTCCCGTGTCCACGAGGTACACATAAAACTTATCATCTCTCTGAAAATTATTATACTTACTGACAAACTATAATTGACAATTATTGTTATAAACTAACCTTCCCCGACTTTCTTATTCTATTGAGCACAAACACGATATATCTGACGAGTTGCTGACGAGTTTCGATCTCGAATATCTTTACTGGGGATTGAATTTTTCAAGTGGGGATAATCTCCATACATTTTGGGCTTTTCTCGATCTTTTCACATTAATCAAACAATTTTGCGAAATCCTTTCAACTTTGGAAATGGGCTGAGGGTATTCAAACATCTAAACAGCTCTTCATAAATTATTGTTAAGAACTATTCCGATCACGTCAGGTTTCAAACAAAAAAAAAAAAACCGGATCAAAATCGGTCCATCCGTTTGAGAGCTACGATTCCACAGACAGACACACAGATACACACAAGTGAAAATTTAAAAATGAAATACCTCATCAATGGTTAGAGCGCGATAGAAGAGACTCGTGTCAGGTTCATAGACCGCACAACATTTATGTCCACTCAACTCGGCTGTAGTCGCGTTACGTACATCGTTTGTATTGTAAAATTGAGTCATGTCATACCAATATCTAGAAAAATAAAAATAAATAAATTTAACCATTACATACTTACTGTATTTCTATACTGTAGAGGTAAAGTTTGTATTGGTGTTTGTACACGAAGTGGCAGGGCACACTGCGTTTCACATTAATTTGGGCAGCCCGTCTAGCAGCAGTAACCACCCCCTTACAGAAGACCACCGTAAAATAACAGCTTGTTGTGAGCTGTTGTGTTCCAGTGAGTGAGTAAGGGATGCCAGAGCCTGATTTTCGAATTTTTTTGGACACAAACACACGGAAGCCGAATTATAAAGATTTACATTTTACAGTCTACTGTGATCACAAAATCTTACTTTTCTACTTCAAGGAAATCTTCGGTGATAACATAGAAACATAACTCTTCGATGTGTATGATAAGTGCATTGTATGTTGTATCAACTGTGAGCAATTTTGGTTTGGGCAGCATTTCAACATACTCTGAAAATAAAATGTGCAATTTTCTTGACAAACAGGCTGACAAGTCCACTCGATGGTTGCTGGCTACCGTCACCTATGACACAAGCACTAAACATAATGTAATAGCGAAAGATAGCATAGCAGCAAATTTTTTTTGTAATTTATGGATATCCATGAGTATATTTTAATCTTTATAAATAAAAATGAATCACTAAATGTATTGCTAAGCACAAAACTCGAGAACAACTGGACCGACTTTAATTCCGTCTTCACTCATGCATAGATAGATAATCAGGGAAGGTTTTACGTTAAAAAATGCACCCCGGGCGAAATCGGAAGCTGGTCGCTAGTAAACAATACAAATGCGATTTATTTTCTCATATAGATACCAATTGATAAAATATACTTTTCATCTGGTAAACAGTTGGGTGAAGTACGACCTCTCTTCGGATCTTAGACCATAATATCACATTTACTACACACCTCGGAAAGACATTCCATTCACTTGTGCTGTCAACTCAGACATTTGACATTCTGCTCCCACACCACTGATATTAAGCGACCCTTGTCCGTTTGAATCATCCACTGATTCATATTCATGTGAGGGATTCGACTCTCTCTGTGAGGCAACATTGGAGTCAACATTTTGTATGCCTGAGTCAACTGGTCCACTTGAAGTCACAACGTGATGCTCTATTTGTTCATCAGATTTATCGGCTGTAACAACCCTAGGCTCAGAAATTTGACACACACTCTCTGCAGTGCTAGCGATTGAGTTTGAACTAGAAAAGATTATAAATGAATCTTCTAGTTTTATCTTTTCAGCCTTTGTTAACGGTTTGGGGCTATAATTGTCAGTTACTTTCTGTGTAGATGTTGACGGTTCGGATAATAAATCTATCAAATGGACGTCTTCAGCCATCATAGGCTTCAATATCGCTTTTGTGTCTTGTTGTGGATCTTTCTCTGCGGTGTTCAGTTGGCCTGAAATTAACACCATAAATTATCAATTTACAATTATTTATTTTTTCAGTTCTTAACTTCGTCCTCGGTACAAATCACAAGGTCTTCGCCCTGTCAATTTCATATATGTATTGACAGTTATAATCAAAATTCTGCCATCTCAATGATTTTCCAAAAATTTTATTTTATACAATACAATTTTCCTCCCTGACTTATAAAAAAAGAAGAGCAAAAACTATTGTGCCGTTCTCAAACGATGCTCTATTAAACATGTGGCAATTGATTTTTATTCATATAAATTCTTTATTTTATTTAGTAAACTAAATAACTAAAGTTATATACAGAAATATTATTTTATTATATAAAATTTATATGTGCAAAAAAAGTGCTTTAATGTGAAGATTAGAGAGAAAATTCACATATTTACAAAGTGACCATTTTGTAACTAACAAGAAATCAAACACTCAACATGATGCACATAATAATAATAATTAACAATTATAAACTAACCCTCGACTTTCTATTGAGACCAAACACGCTATATCTGCTAAGGAGTTGTGTATATATGCAGACTATTTGATGCTGCAGCATCAGGTCAAGGTTGCCATGTCATGGAAATACCACCAAAGTAACAGTATACATACTAAACATCAATCGAACCTTTGGAAGTTAGTTAAATCCCTTCGTTAACTAGGAAATGGGCTGATGGTCTTCAAACGCATGAACAGAACGTCATAAGTTATAATAACTAAGAGCTATCCAGGTCACAGATATCAGATCAGTTTGAAAAAAAAAAAATGGATCAAAATCGGTTTGGAGCTACAATTCCACAGAGTAGAGTGTTGGGGTTAAAAAGGGAAGAATAATAATTACCAAATTTTGCGATGCTCAGCTGAAACCCGGTTACATAATAATTGTATTCGTCCAGTTGACGCGTACAACTGAGGAAACTATCCCTAAGATGATCTGGGTTGCAGTCACAACTCAGTTGATTTACTAAACTTTGTGCCTGTAAATAAAATATTACTCATTATTAAATGCCTTATTTAAATCTAAATAACTCTCCGCTAGAGGCTTCATCAAAGGTGATGCATATGCATATGACTCCCACCAATTTCTCTGGCTTTGACCTACACTTATGATCTACCTACGCCATGACACAGCCTACCTAGGTAGGTAACTTCTACTTAAGTAAGTTTCAAGCACCCCTGACTTAGGGTGACATACATTTACTTATTGAGACTCAGGTATTTCAGATAGAATGAAACTATCAACTTACTGTTGCTTTTAAGTTGTTAAGGTTTGCAATCGTGACGTCACAAAGATTGGAAAATTTTGAGATTCTGTCCTCAAGCTCACTTCGCCGATATGTTTCCAAGAGCGCTGTATCAATAAAATTTTGACTCCTGCAAAAATCGAGACCATGAAGACCTTCGCTAGGTACCGCAAAAAAAACTGTTAAATAGATATTTAGCTATATCCTTTCAGATGCAAAATCCACTTGAAAAACTTACATTATAATAAATAATTAAGTATCAAAATTTAAACTTACATTGTGTCGTTACGCTTCCCACAATCACACTGAGACGGATATTTTATTTATGTCTTAAATTGTATTTGCAATAGGAGTGAGGCGTATTTATCGTAACAGGTAAAAATAACAGATATTTTAAAGGAACAGGTTGGAACTGTGACGTCTTAGCCGATTTAACTGTTCCTGTTAATTTTATCTGTGGTTCTATCATGTTTGTACTAGGAACAGGTGTAGGAACAGGAACAGGTGTGTACTAGGAATATGAAAGTATCCAACTGTTCACTGTTCACCTGTTCCGGAACAAGCTGTCTCTCATTCAATTTACCTTAGTTAAAAAGAGATACACCTATTACAGCCGATGGCGTTCGGAAACTCGAACAATATTTTAATGTAACAAGCAAAAGGGTTGCTAGTATGCAATACATATTATTATATCTATTAAAATAAAATTAATAATAAAGCTGAACCTGAACATTATAACGTAGATTAAGTTCACGTTCATATTTATTTTATTTTATTAACGATATATATATATATATATATATATATATATATATATATATATATATATATATATATATTGCGTAATAGCGCAAAAAGATAATGAACTATGATTACAGTAATGTATCCGAACGTAAATTTTATGTCAATCAATATTATGACAGTGACATTTCAAAATTCAAATATTTTAATTCAATTTTAAATTTTTCATTCGTATTTCGTTTATTGATTTTCTTTTTCTTGAGTAAATTAATTTTTCATATTTCATTAAAAAAAATTGTCCTTAAATGTTTTTATGTGTTTGTGTAATTAAGAATAACTGTAAATATCTAGTTAGTTTAGTGCCTTTGTTTAAGTCCCTAGTAGTGTAAACCATATTTGTACCTAACCTAATGACTAGTTTCAGTATTAGTTTAAATTATAAATCTGACAGTCCTAAGCCTGTAAAATCATGGAGATTTTTCAGTCCAATGTGTCAAATGTGTGTTGCATGTATAACATGTGGTAGCAGTAGTGAAACAAGAACAGGTTTGGAACAGGTCATCAAGTAAATACTATCTTGTAAAAAATAACAGGCTGTTCTTTAATAACAGGTAAATGGAACTGTTATTTCGATGTCACCGGAACAGTTGGAACAGGTTCCCAATTTTACCTAGTACAGCCCACTACTAATTTGCAATCACTTTGTTTTGCACCCGCCAACAATTTAGATTGCTGTTGGTTTAAAAATTGTATAATCTATAAAATCTCAAATAAAAATAAAACTTCGGTTTTCGGTTGACGGTATTTGGACTATGTATCGGTTCCAGTGACGGTTCGATTCGATTTTGTTTTATTTTTTTATTTTAGCAGCATTTGGCATAAGGAGTTTAGAGATAAGGAGCGCCATCTTACATGGGTGTTAAACTGAAAAAGTGGCCACAAAATCCGATAAATATAGATGGCGCTAGTGTGAACAGAGAGAGTTTGAGAGTATGGAGAGTATGGAATGAATGTAGCAGTACTTGACGGAGTGAAGTGCGCCGAGTTGAACACTAGCGCCACCAATTTATCGGTTTCGACGGACACTTTACTCAGAGATTGTCCTCCTTATACTCAATTCTCCTTGGTTTAACACCCATGTAAGATGGCACTCAGGGGCCCTAGACAAGTGCAATAAAAATGTATGGGATAGACATATGCCTTCGCGTGATTTAGCGCAGGCATATGTCAATCCCACACATTTTTATTTAGCGAATCGAATCGAATGCACTTTGTCTAGGGCCCCAGGGGCCCTAGACAAAGTGCCATTTTAAAAACGATAACGAAGTTCGCTAAATAAAAAATGTATGGGATTGACATATGTCACGTGGTACGACGAATTCGATAACCAAGTTGGTAGACAAATGTTGCTTTTCGAATCGAAATGATTTATTAGCGAATGGGTTCTAGTGCTATTCCCATACATATGCTTAGCCAAGTGGCACTTTTGACGTTCGTTTTCGATTTCGTTTTCGTTTTCGTCTTCGTTAATGTAACGAAGCCCAAGATGCTGTAGATATCGACACAATTCATTCGCCGAGTGTTATTTTTCGTGGTAAAGTTGTTAAAAATCAAAGAGTACATATTTAAAAATGCATTCTCTACGTTTATTGTGGGCTGCACAAAACAAAACTGGTTGAGGCGCCAAAGGAGGTTTAAGTTGCGACGACAAATGGAAAAAATACACGATATGCCGGAACTATTGTTTACACAGCATTTTCGGTTAAATAAAATAACTTTTAGAAAATTATGTGACGACCTAAAAGCTCAGCGGTTTAAAAGGGTCTGAAGAAATTCCCCCTTGAAACAAAGGTAAGAAATTTCACATTAATAAACCTACCTATTTGATTACCTATATTACCTACATACAGTTAGCTAGTCATAACCAAAGCAGTGCCAGCTTATATAAAACCTAATCGTCTTTTTAACTTCTTATAAAAATGTTAATTTTATTGTAATGATAGGTACCTACGTATTATTATGATGGTTTCACCTAAAATTATAAACTGCAACCATCGATGACTGCAACAAATTAATAAATTATAAATTTGGTTTTAGTGCCTATTAAATTGCCTTTTGTATTTTTCAGGGCCAATATCTTACGCAAAGGACAACAAGTATCTACATCAGAGAGGTTGTTAACGCCCTCAACCATAATTGTATGGGTAGCTGGTGGATAGTGTTTCCACAAACACCACAAGAGATCCCAAATCAAGAAGAATTGATTAGCAAACTTGGAAATATTATGACTTGACCCATAATATGTGAGTCATGTGTAATGAAACGTGAAGTTCACAATTTTATTTTATTGTTACATATTTTTACATTTACTTTGTATTATAATAAAAATATATAAAAATTGTTTTGTTTTTGTGTACAATTTAAAACAAAACTATATATATAGAGGTAATGTAAGTAATTATAAGAGTCAGGGTAAATAAAATTATGACACAGACAACTTTTTATTAAGCAAACATAAAATTTGAATAGTAAAAATCACCTCTCAATTTTAATATTGAAGATATTAAGTTAGGAAGTATTAAGTAGATAAGTTTTACTAAACATAACCCTAAATAACTATCATTGAAATAAATCTCAGTCGATAATACCTTTGGGGTATTCTACCTTTGATAAATATTGTGCAAAACTTGAAAAAACATAATCTGTCTCATAGTTGAACAACATTGTCAGTCTTATTGGATTAAAAAGTACAAGAAGGTTAAGTATATCCCTACATATTTACATATTAATTAGCAACTCATTACATACACCAGGCTGCCAAATAAAAAACAGGAGTTTTTTCCATGAATATTTGGCTTAGCTGGTAGATGTTTTTGAATTTTGAGTCATTTCAAATGATGTGAAAGTTTTCTTTGTTTGTTTTGTTCTTTTAAAAACGAGTTCACTTGTGAGCACATTTGACACTTGTTATTGGAGTTCTCAGTGTTTTGTTTTGGTCTAGTATTTCATTCTCTGCTTATTACTCATCACTATACACTATATGGGATCCATTAACTATTAGAAAAACTCGATCTTCAGTGCGCACATATCTCTATATTTTCATAATTCAATTACAATACTCTTCACATTCATTTTACATAACTTATAAATCAATAGTAAACATAATCTTTAAAACATAACATCATCTCCCAATCTATTTTTTAAACTATTTTATTTTCTAAAACTAGTTAGTATTATTCCAATAAATACTTCCAACAATATTGACGGCTTAATTGTGATATTTACTTCGCAACCATAGCCAATTTTCGTTTATTAGCGAATGAACCCATTCGTCACAACGATAACGATCGTAGTGTCACTTTGGCTAGGAAATTGTTTTCGTTATCTCGGAAACGATTGACGAACTCAATAGCGAATCGCTACGGAGCGAATGCAACTTGTCTAGGGCCCCAGGGGCCAAAGAAAAAGTGCCATAATGATAACGATAACGAAGTTCGATAGTTATAAATGTATGGGAAGTATCACGTGATTTAGCGAAGGCATATGTCAATCCCATACATTTTATTTTTAGCGAATCGAATCGCTACGGAGCGAATGCAACTTGTCTAGGGCCCCAGATCTAAACTCCTTAGTGCCCCCCCTGATAATACCATGGCCACAAACCATAGAACAATAACAAACTACATAGAAGAACTAACTGTATGGCTGTATTATGCCAAAGAGTATAGTAAGTACCATTAGTACCTAATATAATTATAAAGGGAGATGCACAAACTAAATAATAGATACCGGGGACATGCATTAATGCATGCACCACAATGCTGCGTGCATTGTGATGCGCGGACACGCACGACGCTGGCTGGCTGTATGATTCTCTAGCTAGCGCATAGCTAAGTGTAGAACCTAACCTACTTTATGGTTTTATAGTTTTTGCATAATAAGCAGGATTGATTACTCGAGCAGGACATGTAGTAGAGGCCGTGTGTACATTTCTAATAGGGTGCTTATTGTAATCTAGCAATTAATGACCCTGTCACATAGCTGACGTGTTAATAGATGTACATAAAACATATGCAAGAACTTAGGGTTTAGAACGTCCGATTGCCAATATGCATTTTTTTAATTTTTCGAGATTCTATGAATATCACTAAAAGTCATCGAAGAATTTTAGAGTGATTTTTATTTTAAAATGTCACTATCTACCTGCAAAAAAATCTAGGGACAAAATCACTAAAGTGGCAGGGCTCCGCGCTCCGAGCAAAAATACCGAAACACTAAATAAACAAAAATTTTACATTCATGGCTGATGATGCTCGAGAGAGTATATAAATATGTTAAATCTCGGGGAAATTAAATTTCAATTTTCCCGGGCCTGTAGCACCCGCACACTTAATTTGGCCTGGCTGCGTTGGCAAGACCAGTGGCCAGCCGTTCGATGGGTAGTCGAGAAGGAGGGTTGTATTTTGCGCTATAGAGTTGTTGACTTATACCTATAGCGCGCAAGTATGGCACCGCCCGAAATAATAATAATTACCAGTGTTAACTCCCGCCATAGACACTATTATACTATTAATAACTATTACTTTAGTATAATAGTGTCTATGACTTCCGAACTATATCTCAGAGATATAGTTCGGGAGTCATAAGCCTGAATAATAATGGTCTCAAGTAATTATTTTTATCTAGAAAACAAACATGGTGCTCGTTAAAAAATTTAAAATATAACACCTGAGAAAATATATGAGTATTATAACGCTGTGACGACGGTGATGCCCAATTTTTTTATACATTATCCCAAAAAAAACCAGGATATAAAGTGTTTAAAACAGGTAATTAACATCCATCCTCGCTAGCGAGGACAAAGCTTACCTATGTTTTAGATTTTGACACGTATGAATCCGATGGGTTGAATTAATGAAGATGCAGGAATATTTGAAAGGTTTTTTATTTAATCAAAGTACAATAAAAATAGTCAGGAACTATATCGGTTACAATAACGAATATTCTTTATAATAAAATATACTAGTCTCTATCGGCTTTAGGAAAATAGTGAGCCGTCTCTGGTCATCGTCATTGGTGGGTTAAGCCACGCTTTTGGCTCTCCGACTAGTCGATCAATGACCAATTGGAAATCTATTCAAGGAAATTAAAGAGGCAAGTTCTTTGTGGCAAAATTTTTTTACACACTTCATCTATTCATAAATGTAAAAAATTTTAGCAGAGAGAGACGAATAATTAGCTATTTTATAACTAATTTTAACTGTAAATCAATTTATTTGGAGAATCTACAAAAAAAAATTTATTACAATAATTTTTTTATTCGTTTCTTTATGTATCCAAAAAACGTATTTAAAAGTAACTTTTCTATCAATAAATATGTTTTATTAATAAATATAGAAAAATACCCTCACTCTTTACGTTGCAGTTCAGTATTTTCTTAAAGCGAGTTAGGCCCGTGACATAATAGCTTAATAGGTGATCAAGCGAACGCCATCATTATAATACTGGGCGACGTGTACAAAGCTCAGCTATTGTGTGCCATGGGCCTTAATATTTCGATAAAATTAACAATCACATTGCGAAAACAACTTCATTATAAAAACATTTGCCTCTTAAATTAGTAATGAGAGTAGTTCTATTTGAAACAAAAGAAAAACAAATTAAAAGAAATTCTAACGACTTCACTTGAAAGATAGCAATAAGCGCGCTTCTTCCAATTCAATTAAATTTTACTCAACTATTTTTTTTTTCTTTTCTTTTTCAATATTTTTAATTTAAAAATTTCTAAAAAATATTACTCTTCTTTATATTAATTCCTTATTCAATATTTTGTTCCAAAAACGATTTAAACTGCATTTTATATGCACATTTTTGCATTAAAATCTTAACTTATAAACTATACTTAAATATTAGGATCTCTGTTGAGTGTGCAACATATCAACTTTTCTAACTCCAAAATGACGAAAACAAAAGCAGCACCACTGACAATATTCTTTCAAACATTTATCCATATTCATTCCTTATTATACCTATTTAACTATCTTATATAAATTTCAATGTTTACATGATTCGTCTCCTTTATGTAGTTAGCAGAAATATTTAGTTTTTTTTTCTTTTTTAGAAGCCTGGAATTGTGAATTTAGAAATTCAGCCTGAACTTGTCGCACTTTAGAAGCACTTACATCGTAAAAATATGAAAAAGCATTAGAACGTTATGTAATATACAATAAAATAATGTGATTTTTTTCTTTTTTTCTTTTTCACCATTACAGCCAACTTATTATTATAGTTACCATTATAGTTAACTATATTTGTTAAAACAATAAAAGTCCAATATAATATACCCTTGGTATTTAACATGGGCAAATTCACTGGAATGACAATTTTTAACAAGGTTTTTTTCTAGGTGAACCAGACGGATCACTTTAACGATCTAAGTGACTTTGTTAACCTGGTATGACGATTGGTTTCTGTTTTCTAGATGACGGTTTCTGTGGCGTAGAAGAGGAAGGCTGTTCTTCCGAATACAGCACTAGACCGAGCCTGGCCATTTGTAGGGCGACATTGAGACCGCTTTCATCTTCTAGTTTCACAATCAGCTCGTCGTTTTCGTGTCCCCTGTAATCGCAACAATGTTTCACTACAATGAAACCCTATTTTCTTTTTATATACTCAGTCCGACCATTTGTTATACTTTTGACATTTGCACGCCTATCGAGTTACGATTTTTTTTGACAGTAAGGTTCACATTGAGCTATCTATCGACACCGCACCGCACAGTTTATGTTGGACTAGCTGGTGCCCGCGACTTCGTCCGCGTAGAATTATATGTATATAGAAACCTTAATCGTTTTAACGCTCTATCCATTAGTGAAAACCGTATTAAAATGCGTTTGTAGTTTAAAAGATCTGACCGCTTCAGAGAGGCGGCCGGGCGATTGGTGACGACACGCATATTGCGAGCTTGTAACTTTTTAATTTTTGAGATTTAAAAAAAAACTAACTACTAAATTAACTACTGTTATTTCGATCGTAGTAGTGATAGACTGTCGATAACAATTAGATTAGATGTCAGTGATACTCCCGATGTCGTCCTAATGTTGAAAATAGATATAGACTCTCACGCCGGCCATTCGGACGACATATATAAGATTGGTCCAAGGACGGAGCCCTGTGGTACACCAGCTCTTATGTCATGAATTGCAGATGTTTTATCACCTTCACGCACTTGGTACATACGATCCGACAGGTAAGACTTTTCACAAGCAGATAGTAGCTGTCAGGCAGAGAACTTCTTATTTTCAAGAGTAGCTCTTTATGCCATACCCTGTCGAAGGCCTGACGGATATCCAAGAATACAGATGAGCAGTACTCCTTTGTTTCAAAGGACCTTCGTATTCTTTGGGCCACACGATGTACTTGCTCTATCGTAGAGTACTCCCGTCTGAAGCCAAACTGATGTTTTGGTATAATTTCATTCTCGATTAGTATCGGGGCCATTCTACGAAGTAGTGTCTTCTCGAACATTTTAGACAAGATTGGCAGAAGATTGATTGATCTGTAGGATGTTACGATGCTCCGGAGGTTTTCCTGGCTTGTGGATCATTGTGATTAATCCGAAATCCGGAAAATGTTGTACTCGAATTATTCCATTAAACAGAACAGTAATAAAAATCAATGCCTTTCGTGGGAGCTGTGTGAGGACCTCCTTAGTTATCAAATCGAATCCTGGAGCTTTGTTCTTTGGAAGCTGTCTTGTAGTTCTTATCAGTTCTTGTGCTGTTACCGGTTGAGGTGGAGGAGACAATTAGAAGCCTTGTTGGAGTGTTTCATCAATCACTTTTTCGAAGTCAGTGCAGTTACTCTCGTCTGGCATGAAGACTCTGCTAAGATAGTTGGCAAATAGATTAGCTTTATCCTTAGCAGTCCTAGCCCATCCCTGATCAGTGCTAATTTCATATTTTATTTGTTGAGGTCTTGTCATGTTCCTCGTAAACTTCCAGAGGGAATAATCAGTCGAGGTTGTAGCAGTAAGATTTTCCAGCCTATGCCGAAGTGCATCGTTGTTGGCATTATGTAGCATGTCTCTAAGCTGCTTAATGGCTCTGTTTAAAGCGGTAATAAATTTTTAAATACAATTTATTTTCCTCATTGATGCCACAGCCCATTTGCGTATCCTCTCTCAATTCCTTAATGAGTTGAAATGGAACAGGGGTGTACTTACACGACGGTCGCCACGCAGCGCTTGTTGAGCACCAACTGCGAGAGCCGGTGGCGCAGATCGGCCAAGTGGCGGTAGTCGAACTTGAGAGGGGTGACGTGGGCCAGTCGCGCCACGACGGCCTGCGCGGGCAGCGCGCAGTGGAACGGCGACAGGGGATACACGTTGGCCGACCGCACCCACATCATGTTGCCGTAGTCCAAGTACTTCACCTGTGTCAGATAAGAGAACCTGTCCACTCTCATACTGAGCACTACGTACGCAACGCATTGCAAAATTACAACGGTTAGATTGATTTGAAATTATTTCGGTGATATTTCTATGACATGGTAACCTTGATCTCACGCTGCAGCATCGAGTGGTATGCGGGATACCCATCTCGTTAGTAACTTATAGCAGATAAAGCGGGTTTGGCATATATAGAAGAGACGCGACTAGCATTCAATACAGAACTAATAATTTTGTACACAAATAGGTATACAGTTTCACATCTCACTTAACTGCGAACCCTTTCGTGTAGTGACACTAAAGTGTATTTATTACCTGGATAGTTTGGTCGCCCCGCGAAACGGAGAGGACTTGGGCGCGATGCACTTGCCCGTCGGGAGGGTACAACGCCGCCACTATCTCTCCGGGCGCCGGCTCCATCTGCGTTATACAAGTTTGGATAGTGACTAACTGACTACAAACTATGTAGATAAATATTTCACATTAATAGTTTATATATGCAACCGATAGATCTCTATGAGAGCTGACGATTGAGATACAAACAAACGTGGTAGCTTCTCCGAGTCAAAATCAGCAATTTTTTGGCAGTTATTGATTGCCGCGTCAACATTTACCTATCTAGAGACAGGGATCTAAAGATAGCAGCTTGTGGAGTTAATTAAAACACTAGTATGCCACTCGAGTCTGTCGCCACGAGTCGCCGGGTAAGACGCGCAGGCGCATTAGGTGTGTCTAGGTCTTTTAGATTTGTTGCGCTCACCTCGAGTGGCTTGTAGCTTATACGCTCTGATTGAATATTCATGTCACGAACGAGGGCTGTCAGTGTGGTCGGGTAAAACCTTTCTCCAAACTTCGGTAGCTCTTCTTCTTCTGTAAATTCAAATTGCAAGTTTTTGTCATCTCATTCTTATAAGAAAGAGTAAATAAAAGGTAAATAGTAGTGAGGTGACGTACCTGGTTGGTTGTCCAGAAAGTGTACGTAGACGCGGTCGAAGTGGCAGACCTCGATGACGTGCACACGGACTTTGGCGCCCACCGGCGGCATCGGCATCTGCGGCAGACGCGCCACCACCTCCACGCGGTCAAGCGTCCATCCATCTGCAATACATCATCATCATCATCACTATGTCATCACTGGTAAACACACATTGCTCTGAGGAATTTTGGACGAGATGTCTCGAGGCTTTTCAAACGAGCTGGATTCGACATAGACCTCTATCTCGAGGTTGGCTGTACTTAGTTGTACTGTTTGTCTGCAACAATGCACAACGGATATTCCCCTCAATATCAATAGAATAATGTCAAAATAAGTAATTTTTACTAAATGTAGGTATACTTGTAGCAAACTGACTGCTTGTAACTTTGGCTATATTAGGTATTTTGAAATAATTAAAAAAAAGTTCTGTTGAGTACAGAACAAGTTTACATGTAATAAAACGAAGAAATTATTTTGAAGGACACTTCTTCATTATGCGGCACGAATATTATTTATTTATCACAGTTAGCACGAGAACAATACTAATGGACTACCTTTGTGGTGAACTCACCAGGAAACAATACATCGTGCTTCAATTTGCACCTTTCGCCTCTAGGGCAGTGTTGACCTCTTGTGGCGTATTTGCAATTGGCCGCCTCGTCTTTGTTATTGTAGCCCTGAAACACATGGAAACACTCGTGTAGAATTGGAAACCGTTATTTCTCAGGAGACTTCGTTTTCAAAGCATTTGTTTCAAAATATTTTCTTAACCCATTCATTGCCGCTTTAAAAAATAGTTAAATTACACTTTTGCCGCCATACAGACATCTTCTCGTCCAAAATCCCTCAGTGTCTCAAGACAAAAGTCTTTGACCAATGTGTGTTGCCAGTGATGACATATGGCGCTGAAACGTGGTGTTTTACTATGGGCCTCGTAAGGAAGCTCAAAGTCGCTCAACGAGTTATGGAAAGGGCTATGCTCGGGGTTACACTACGAGATCGAATCAGAAATGAGGAGATCCGTAGACGTACGAAAGTTACCGACATAAGCCAGCGGATCAGTAAGTTGAAGTGGCAGTGGGCAGGGCATATAGTACGGAGAGCCGACGGCCGCTGGGGCCGGAAGGTTCTCGAGTGGAGGCCACGGAGCAGCAAGCGCAGCGCAGGACGTCCACCCACGAGGTGGACAGACGATCTAATAAAGGCCGCGGATCAACGGTGGATCCAGGCTGCTTCTGACCGGTCCAATTGGAAAATTTTGGGGGAGGCCTATGTCCAGCAGTGGACATTCTGCGGCTAAGATTTCTCATAACCATTTAAATGTTTGGAATTCATCATCTCAGCCGCAGGACGTCCACTGCTGGACATAAGCCTCCCCCAAAATTTTCCAATATTAGGACCAGTCAGAAGCAGCCTGGATCCACCGTTGACCTGCGGCTTTTATTAGATCGTCTGTCCACTTTGTGGGTGAACGTCCTACGCTGGCTTGTATATCTCACTGTTACTTTGTGTTATCAATATGTAAACGGGGAATACATCGAGTGGACCTGACATACTATCCCATTCCAGGAGTTTTAAAATTCCCTTATTAAAGTAAAATCTTACCGTAGCAGCAACGAGTGCGTCCTCAGTTTCTAAATCGCTTTCTTCCGGTTCAGCTTCAGTTTCTACAGCATTTTGTGATAAAACTGAAAAAAAAAAATAATAAGGTCGCTGATGAAATTGTTTTATATTTGCTTAGGTGTTATTGGTGTTAAAACATTTATTCAGACTTTATTGCTCATATATATTATACTAGCCGGTGCCCGCGACTTCGTCCGCGTTCTCTATAGTCTATAACCTTCCTCGATAAACGGACTATCCAACACAAAAAGATTTTTTCAATTCGAACCACTAGTTCCTGGGATTAGCGCATACAACCGAACAAACAAACTCTTCAGCTTTATGTATTAGCATAGATGGGTGGTTGTTTTTTTTTTATTTGTATTATTAGATGATTCCGCACAAACACTTTTTTCTTGATAAAAGGTGCCCTATGTCCTTTTCTGTATCCATAACAGCATGTAAGCAAAAGTGGTAAAGGTGTGAGAGCGTAACAGACAAATAAACGTTCGCATTTATAACATTAGTTATGGTTAGAATTCAATAAATGCCACTGCTGTCGTATTTTTACAATTCATATGAACCATCACACATTTGTTTAAAGAGGTAGAAAAATTAAATAAAATTCAAAAACGAATTCTACCTTGAGACAGAATCAGCTGATTGAGAGTTATGTTGTTTCCCAGATACACAGTCACGTCATAAATTTCGGAAAAACTGAAATAAAAAAAGAAAAGAAATAATTATAATGTCATGAAATTAACAGTGATTAACTAAATTCAGGTACCCCTTGCATAACGAGGGACCTTATTATACTTAAAATTATCTTATTATGGACGAAATACACGTTCAATCATTTGGCGTGAGGACAAACTGACGTGACGCAACGGCGCGATTTGAAATACAGTGTTTGACATCAAGCCATCAGTTTTTACCATTCACGATCAAATTTTGGCTTCACGTCAGTCAATTGATCGTATATTTCGTCCATTAGTAAAATATTCTAATTCTATTTACATTTCTATTTGTTTTTGTTCAATCCAATCACACAACGCAGTCACATTGTGGCAGTGTGAAGAACCGTGTTGTGTTGCTTTCCAAAAATAACTTTTATCAAGACATGGGTGACATTAAAAAGAAAAAAAGGTGAAATTACATATTAACAGTTAACGCATTTGTATACATAGATTACTCTTTCTATTTCTCTATTGGTAATCCCAAGGGTGAGACAAAAATCTTCGACCAATTAAAAAATGTACCAATAAATGAATTTTCTTCACAATTTTTAAAGTGAAAACTTCTTCAGAGCGCCTTGGGCACTTTTTAGTATGGGGAATAAACACTGAACACAGCCGTCACGGCTTCTTGGTTCATAATAGGTTTAACTTCGTCAATAGTTTGTTAATATGTTAACAGGTGGCGATAAAACGTTCGAAAGTCATAGCGGTAATGTTCCATAGTTTTCTACTACTGACATTTTTTTTCTGTGAATATTTCACATTATTTGAGGAATAACCCTGTAATATTTATAATATTAATATTATTTTATACTCACTTATCGTCAACTTTAATCACACAGTTGGTTCCTAAATATTCCTTAATGGTATTAAAGCAGCAGCGCTGTATTACTTCCTTGTCC
Organism: Synanthedon formicaeformis; assembly: GCA_945859745.1. Taxonomy (NCBI): domain Eukaryota; kingdom Metazoa; phylum Arthropoda; class Insecta; order Lepidoptera; family Sesiidae; genus Synanthedon; species Synanthedon formicaeformis. The sequence goes on from OX243964.1 coordinate 6,181,924, forward strand.
ATATTCCAGGTCAGATCCATCTGTTATTTTAAAATCTTTATTTATTTGTTTCAACATTTTTTATTGATAGGTATAAAGCATCGAAGTACTACAAATATGGAATTTGCGTCACAAATGCCAAAGCGGCACATAAAAAGTGCGCCTAAAACGGAATCATGGCGGTCACAGTATGATAATTTCCTACAGCAGGCCGACGCCTTTGAAGTTGGGCACCTGTACTTTATCAAAAAAGTACACGCACTCACAACACTTGCCGCACGCACTAAATTAATTTAGGAAATTAAAATGTTAAAGACGCGATAGCCCTAGAAGACTTGTACCCAGCTACTAAGAACGACGAAGTATACAGCTGGGTCTCGTCCCACTCGCGTCTCACCCCTCACGCCCTCCCCGCAAGATTGCCCTGTCGGCCTACTGTATGAAATTAATATACTGTGGCGGAGTCTTGCCTCATAATCGACACCCCGACCAACCGAGGTACTAACGACCAAGTTCTACTATTGATCTTGAACTCCAATGTGTTGACGTAAAGTCACATTTTCTTTAAATGGCAGATATTTGGTTGGTTTTAAATGACAAGAGTTCTTTCTGTACGCATGTCACTTTTAAATGTTCGTAGTGCTTTGTATGACGTGCGAAATCCATAGTTGTAGTATATTGAATATTTCTGCATTCAATAGTTCTGCGAGTCAACTGTTTTACATAGAGATATGCCATCGCGGAGTTTTCTTTAGGGTTTTAGAAGACACACAATTATTTAGTATATCATTTTTATGTATCTCTTACGGTTTAGCCTACGTAAGCTATGTAAATCTATTTTTTAACGACTTCTTTTGTAAACTATTGTTTTTTTTTTCTTCTTACATAGCAACTTTATTAGGTTTTATTATAATATAAAAAAACCTTCCTTTAAAAATTATCAAACTTATAATGAAAATCCGCTACTAAGCATACATGCGGAGAAACAAACAGACAGACTTACCCTGGATAGTTGGCAGAAATATGCGTATGGTGGTGTTGACCGGAATTGTGGCATGAGAATGAATATGCGATCGCGTGGACACCACATCTTCACTCCCGTGTCCACGAGGTAGACACAAAACTTATCGCCATCTCTCTGAAAATTATTATACTTATTATTATAAACTAACCTCTCCCGACTTTCTATAGAGCACAAACACGCTATATGTGATGTAAGTTGCTGACATCACTGGGGGGATAATCTCAATACAATTCTCCTTTCACATAAATAGAACAAGTTAGCGAAATCCTTTCAACTTTGGAAATGGGCTGATGGTCTTCAAACGCCTGAACAGATCTTCATAAATTATTGCTAAAAACTATCCCGATCACATCAGCTTACAAACAAAAAAAAAAAAAAGGATCAAATGCGGTCCATCCGTTTAAGAGCTACAATTCCACAGACACACAGATAACACACAAGTGAAAGTTTAAAAATGAAATACCTCAATGGATACAGCGCGATAGAAGAGACTCGTGTCAGGTTCATAGACCGCACAACATCCAAATTCACTCAACTCAGCTGTAGTCGCGTTACGTATATCGTTTGTATTGTAAAATTGAGTCATATCACACCAAAATCTAAAAAAATAAAGATTAATATTATAAATTTAAACATTACGTACTGTATTTCTATTCTAATAATAATAATAATAATATACAGGTAAAATTTGTGAGTTTGTAACTTTCGGGATGCCCCATCCCTCCCTTATCCTTAAGGGTCCCTGTCGGCAATCGAGGGTTGGGAATGTAAGAGAATAATATAGAAAAAGATGCTCCACAACCTTGAAAAAAATCACACAGCTAGCCAATGAATGTTACTTTTTGTTGAAACATTCGAATTTAAGATAATGCTTATGGATAAGTGTAAAAAAAAAAAAACAGAAAACCACTAAAAACGTGTAAATCGCACTCCCGTATTGCTACAACTGAGTTGTATCAAGAATTATTAAATGAATTGTATCAAATAATAAAGTTAAAACTATAAAAAAGTTGTTGCAATCTTCATTTCTTAATATATAACGTGTGTGTGGACCTTAATCCTTATATGGTCGGCAGTGCACTTGCAGCACCAATGACATAGCTTGTGTTTATACACAATAAGTATATAAAAACAAGCTGATTTCCGAATTTTTTGGACATGAATATACATAAGCTAAAAATATATAAAGATATTCATTTTACAGTGTACTGTGATCATAAAATCTTACTTTTGTACTTCACGGAAATCTTCGGTGATAACATAGAAACATAACTCTTCCATGTTTATGATGAGTGCGCTGTATGTTGTATCAACTGTGAGCAATTTTTGTGGAGGCAGTTTTTTATCACACTCTGAAAATAAAAATACATAGAACTGAATATTTTTTTTTAAATGTTATCTCGACAAACAGGCTGACTGTCCACTCAATGGTAGTTGGCTACCGTCGCCTATGACACAAGCATTAAACATAATGTTATAGCGAAGGAAAGCATAGCAGCTAGTTTTTTTTTTTAAATTAAGGATATCCATGAGTATATTTTAATAGACAATACTAATACGATTTATTCTCTCACAGATACCAATTAATAAAATATACTTTTCACCTGGTAAACAGATGAAAAGTATCACATTCACTACATACACACCTTGCAAAGAAATTTCATTCACTTGTGCTGTCAACTTAGACATGTGACATTCTGCTCCCACACCACTGATATTAAGTGACCCTTGTCCATTTGAATCATCCACTGATTCATATTCACGTGAGGAATTTGACTCTTTCTGTGAGGCAACATTGGAGTCAACAGTTTGTATGCCTGAGTCAACTGGTCCACTTGAAGCCACAACGTGATGCTCAGTTTGTCCATCAGATTTATCCGCTGTTACAATCCTAGGCTCAGAAATTTGAGACACACCCTCTGCAGTGCTAGTGATTGAGTTTGAACTTGAAAAGATTATAAATGAATCTTCTAGTTTTATCTTTTCAGCCTTCGTTAACGGTTTGGGGCTATAATTGTCAGATACTTTCTGTGTAGATGTTGACGGTTCGGATAATAAATCTATCAAATGGACGTCTTCAGCCATCATAGGCTTCAATATCGCTTTTGTGTCCTGTTGTGGATCTTTCTCTGCGGTGTTCAGTTGGCCTGAAATTAACAACATAAATTATCAATTTACAATGATTTATTGTTTCAGTTCTTAACTTCCAGTCTCGTAAAATCAGAAGAAAAAAAAAACTAGTGGCACTCCGGGAGTGCCGACAGAAGAGAAAACTTGAAAAATTATGTGTGTAATTTTTGAATCATCAGGAAAGTACATACTTATATACCCCCGACTTTCTATTGAGACCAAACACGCTATATCTGTTAAGGAGTTGGGTATATGATGCTGCAGCATCAGGTCAAGGTTGCCATGTCATGGAAATACCACCAAAGTAACAGTATACTAACCATCAATCGAACCTGTGGAAGTTAGTTAAATCCCTTTGTTAACTAGGTTAGTTAGTAGTGGAGTTAGTTAAATCCCTTTGTTAACTAGGAAATGGGCTGATGGTCTTCAAAATCCAGATCACGTCAGTTTGCAAAAAAAAATGGATCAAAATTGGTTCATTTGGTTTGGAGCTAAAATTCCACAGAGTTTATGCATAGAGTGTTGGGGGTTAAAAAGGCAAGAATAGTAATTACCAAATTGTGCGATGCCTAGCTGAAACTCTGATACAACATAACTGTATTCGTCCAGTTGACCCGTACAACTGAGGAAACTATCCCTAAGATGATCTGGGTTGCAGTCACAACTCAGTTGATTTACTAAACTTTGTGCCTGTAAATAAAATATTACTTATTATTATTAGCCTTATTTATATCGAAATAACCCTCTGCTAGAGGCTTCATCAAAGATGATGCATATGCATATGACTCCCACCAATTCCTCTGGCTTTGACCTACATACGCCATGACACAGCCTACCTAGGTAGGTACCTTCTACTTAAGTATGTGCATCACACATGCTTATGGTGAGCAAGTTGATCGCTTGTTCAAATCCAAGCACACCTGTCCTAGGGCATACATTTACTTATTGAGAATGAAATTATCAACTTACTGTTGCTTTTAAGTTGTTAAGGTTTGCAATCGTGACGTCACAAAGATTAGCAAATTTTGAGATTTTGTCCTCAAGCTCACTTCGCCGATATGTTTCCAAGAGCGCTGTATCAATAAAATTGAGACTCCTGCAAAAATCGAGACCATGAAGACCTTCGGTAGGTACAATAAAAAAAAAAATTAGTAAAGTGTTAAATAGATGTTTAGGTATATTCTTTCAGATGCAAAATCTACATAAAAAACTTACATTATAATAAATAATTAACTATTAAAATTTAAACTAATTAAACTTACATTGTGTCGTTATTTTCGCTTCTCACAGTCACACTGAGATTCTTATTTGTCTTCATAATCTTGAATCCAATCCAATCAAAATAATATCTATAATATTACTCCAATCCAATCTAAAAAACAATACTTCGGTTCGGTGTTTGGTTTAGCTGCATGCATGCATAGACCACGGTGGTATCATATATAAAAAGTTACTCTATGGGTGGTATGGTCTGTGGGTGGTATGGTATAACTTCGAACCATAGAAAAAGTATTATATTATATAATACTTTCTCTATGCTTCGAACAAATTGTCATAGAGTAATTTTTTATAAACTGGACTAAGATAGTAGCTAAGGAGGGTCTCTAAACTCCTTAATAGTAGCTTTATATTTCCGTACCTAGCGACATCTGGTGTTCTGTACAAAAAATACGACAATATCACCGTGCAAATTGTGTATAATTGTATGCGACTCATTTCAGTAGGTAGATAAAAGCGTACAACTACTTTGCTTTGACTTAATATTTAAATGGATCGGTATAAACCGATATTCAATTTTATTGAACTATAAAGTTCAAGAAAGTTTTTGGTACACGACGATAGATGGTACTTTTTACACTGAAATGTAAGAAGTACCATTTATCGTCGTTTCGTTGCATGCAGTTATTGCAATTAATATGATAATTTTTATTTACAAATTGTTATTAAAATAATGCACAAGTATTCAAATTAAACGTAAAAATGTTACTACAATAATGAAAAATGGTTTATATTCTTCAGTGTAATTTGAAGAACGGAATTGAACGCAATGCAATTTAGAAGCTTGTGTTGTGATAAAGTAACTCTGTGTAGTCTGAGGGTTACTTTTCTCTTTTCTATAGGTCTGTGGCCTTTGTTATTGTTTTTAACTTGGTTTATTTCTTTTGCTTCAACTAACTTTCAACTCTTTGCGGTTTTATCACACGACGATTTATTTTAACTAACCCGACACGGCAAACTAAAGGATTACGACGATTCAGCTTTACTCGACTAACACGGCAAACTACAGGATTTCGACGAACCGGCTATTATTCAATTGAAAATACGCTTGAAAAACTGGACTTGTGCCTTTTGATTGGAATGGAATAGTTGCAACGATATCTATTAACAGATGGCACTAATATCTGCTATTATTTCAAACTACTCGAAGACAGATGGCGCTTATCTATTTATTATGACTACAATTATTAAGGTGAAATTAATATGAAACACCTTCACTAAATGGTTCATTAATGTAATTGAAGTGCCAGTCATTTATTTGCATTCAACCTAAGGTCCCTTAAAGGTATTTATGGAAGCAAGTTAGTTATAACTAATAAAAAATGAAATATAATATAACATAAATTATATGATTTATTTTTTTGATAAAGAAAATAATTCCTTACCTTTACTGCTTGCTATTTATATTGATCAGGATAATCTCTCTATAATGTTATCCTACTCAAAAAAATATTCATTTTGAGATTGAAAATCACTCAACTCACTCAATATAGGTAGGTAATATATTGAACATCACTACAAACTCTACCGCCGTTACTTACAGTGAGCAAAAGAAATTAGTTGTCATCCGAGTCCGTACTTTAGTCTTTGGTCAACCCTGGGTAAAAAATTTCAAACACTCGAAAGTTACCTAACTATTGTTAACAAACCAGCCGCGTACACCTTTAGGTTAGGTATTAGGTTAGGTGCTTGGTCCACTTGACTTTCGGACACCAAGAGAATCCAAACCTCTCCAAAATTCACATAAATGAAACGTATTTCATTTAATGAATCAATGAACTCTCACATCCCTAAATAGTCAACGGAGTGGCACGTCTAGACTAATTGGCGGCAAGAAAGTCTCTCAAGAGGTAGGCCTTTTCTTTCGCCAATTATGAAAATTTCCGTAGCAGTAACAGTAAAGTCGACAAATATTAAGTCTCAACCAAAGATTGTCTCAACATCCTTGACAAGACTGCTATTTAAATGGTTGTTAGCCCACTATTTCTATCGATGTTAGTTTTCTGCATTGGTGTCCTCTTAGCTCTATAATACTTAATCAACATGTAGATAATACTTAGCTATACCTAGTAATAATATAAAAAAACTTATAATGCCTATCAAACTATTTGTTTAAACAGATATAGGTACCTAAGTAGTACCAAAGAGTTGTATCATTTAATTTATAGTTATATACCTACCAAGTCCTAATTATCTAGCAGCCTCTATTAAGCTACATTAAATTAATAATCATGAAGCAAATATAGTATCTACCTAAAAGCTACCTTTTTATGTTTTTGTGATATACAAAGAATTATACCTTATAACTACCACTTTTATACCTATATATAGTTAGGTATATTTAAAAACAGGTGATAGGTAATTACAAATTTGCCAACCTATTTTTAAAAAGGAATAAGTATTTTTTGTGATTTGATCGATATTTTTAGTTTTTAGGTTTTATAAAATTCAATGATTTCAGTTAAAAAGTAAAATGAACAAATTTTTGCTAAAATTCTTTTATTTTTTTGTTTTGACAACCCTAAGTAGGCACTGGTCTCATAGTTTCAGGTCCGTCTAAGCTAATTAGATAACACTAGCATCAACTAAATAAAAGTAGACGAGTTTTATCAAAGTGAAATGTTCCCAAAGCAGCCGTGCTCATTAGCCGGCGGTTGCGAGTTACGCAGTACGTTTCAATTAAAAAGGCGAGCAAACTAAACAAGAGGCACATAATAAATTCAGGACGAGCCGCGTCTGCTCGCTTCTAATTGGATTCAAAGGCCCGGCCAACCAATTAGTGCGAGCGAGACGGACAACCCGAGGGGTGTTTCTGGTGCTGACCAAGCGCGAATTACTAATGGGAGCATAGACTATCAGGGGAGTTTACGCTTTATGTCGAAGTGCTATAAGGCGTCTGTGCATTAGTTCCGAATTAGTAGCTTTGTGGTAGCGTAGGTAAGTTTCGCACCCGGTCATACCTTGATCACTCTCGCCTCCCTCGTCCGGCCATGTTGAACGCTCGAGGCGTTTGGTGAGCTATCATTACTGTCGCGAGTGACTCGCGCCACGCGGACCGTTTACCTTAATTTAACGTAATACCCAGGGACAGATACTTACGTTGATCGATGCTAATAGCCTTTATTGATATAGGCTAGGTGTTATTAGTTTACCGCTGGTGCCAGCAAGCTATCTAGCGATAGTTAGCCACCATAAATTGCGCTAATGTCTCCATTTGACGCGTTCGTGAGGCCCTCAAATTGCACGCTGTTACCCGTTTTGAGTTATTTGATAATTCATAGACATTTGCTTCAAGTTGACGAGCTCCGTTTATGGGTTTGGCTTTTAAAAGTTTACCAATAATAAAATTTATATAATGGCGAATTCTCGCGATTCATTTCCATTGTTGACTCGTTCATTGAAGCAGGCCAGCTTTCGTTTAAGCATTTATAAGATATCTTATTTACCGGAAAAATAGTTATAAATAATTTCAAATTTATTCGAAATAAGTTATTACTCGTATGCATCACTACACACATCCGGACCCAGAAAATATCTCTCCTTGATTCCTAAACTACGTAATATTTACTGTGGGTAGTGATCAAATAAATGAATAAATGGAAACTAAATTAAAGTACCTACCTGCGCCACCGTATAATGGGTAATACAGTACTTGGCCAAAATATTAGACCACTCATGGACAACTCAATTAAAAATGTCGTTTTAAATGACCTTTGACAAACTCTTGATATCTTGATAAACTTGAAAAACTTTGTATAAATATTGTTTTATTATACTCCTAAATACACAGAGTACCTACACAAATAATAACATATAACGCCTGTTTCTCAAACGTCAAGTAGGCCAAACTGTCATTTAAAGTCACCGGTAACAAGGGATAATGGAGCTGATATACCTTTGTTTGTACGGTAAACGTCTCAAACATTAAATAGAAAATAAAAAAAAAATCGGCAATCGAATGATGCAGTAAACCGAGTGCATAATTCAATATAACAGAAAATGATTTCTAAAAGTAACCAATCAACACTTTACATGTAGTTTGTGAAAGAGGCCCTTAAATAAATGTTTGTAACCAAATGTAACAAAAAAAAATAATTATAATAAAATAAAGAAGAAAGAAAGAAATATTTAAGTTTTAATTAATTTTATTTTACCTACTTACGTTTCACAAGGTTTCACAAGGTGAAGGTAAAAGGTGTTACGTATTCCGTTATTTAGAATCTATATAGGTATACGGTAATTAAAGTTGTTAGAAGACCACTCGAGGGCTAATTTTGTGTCTAATTATGATTACAACTCTCGCCAGGAACCGCGAGCGCTGGCAGCACTGGCTCGGTGGAGGCGTGAGTCCGCCCCTGTTGTGCTTCGTTTACATTACGCACTAGTAGGTACTATACCTATTCTGTGGCACTAGCTAGAGACTTGAGTTTGAAGCGCCAGGCCATAAAAAAAAGAGTTTGAAGCTGAGAAACAAGAATGATCATGGGGTAAATATCACTAGTACATAGGCGTAAAAGTTGCAAGTCAAGTCCTACGATGTTTATTTTATCAATTTTACACTGCGTACTTACGCCTAAATAATTATTTATAGATTTTGGTCTTTATGATTTGATTGAATAATACAATTTTAGGTTGATTGACATTAATAACAAATAAATCCTTAATTTTTTTGCGGTTTATTTGAAATTCTGAATCTCTGGCAGGCCGTATTGAAGCTGGTGGGTCCCGATCCAGCCCGGGGTCTGGGGTTGCTCATGTATGAGCTGGACTATGCAATATAATTTTTGTTGGGAAAATGGAAATTCAAACTGAAATACTTCGTTTGTAACATTTTTAAAGTAACATAAACAGTTGAGTTCCGTAGGATTGATGAGCTCTTTGGATGAGTGGTTAGCTTGCTTGCATTAACGTTCTACCTCAGGGGCTCCGGGTTCCATTACCGGCAGTGTCAACTTTGAAAATGAACTTTTCAAAGTTGACACTGGTCTTGATTTGGAAAGTAGTAGCAGGGCAGACGGCGTATTGCCGTCATTTGGGCAGCCAGTCTAGCTGCAGTAATCACCCCCTTAAAGAAGACCACTGTGAAATGATAGCATGTGTGCTGTTGTGTTTCGGTGAGTGAGTGAGGGATGCCAGTGCCCATTTCCCAATCTTTAATACTATTATGGTCGGTAGCGCACTAGCACCTTATATGGCGTTGCTTGTGCTAAAGGCGGCGGTAGCCACCTACCGTCAATTGGACCGTCATCTTTTGACAATTTTAACATAAAAAAGTTAAATCAGACTATCTAAACCTCTTATTAAACAAAACAATTATATTTACACATAAAGATAAATTATTAAAATTAGAAGTTAATCATATAAAAAAAAGTTAAAATTAAATCCTATCAAACTACATTTTATATATACATCAAATACGTAATGAATGGTTCAAATCTGACGTTAAATGTAAAAAATACACAATAGACTAGAAGATAACTTAATGTTCGCGTGTAAACGAGGCACTGGCGGCGTTCACTCTGTAATTATTGTTAACATTCTGTTGTTTCACTCGTGGCCCGTAATTAAAACATAGTTAGAGTGAACAAGCCTCTGAGCTCAGCCCAGATTAATGCTTTAATAGAAATGTAACACACGATTACAATAATGGAAAAAACAACCGGCATTATCGCGCCGAACAGAACACCTCGATTAGTGATTGATGTTCACATAATGAGAGCAATTTGTTTTGTTTTCTCACTTGAATATGATTTTGTTACAGAAAGCATTCAGAAATCTGGGTAGGCTTTTATTGGTTTAATAAGTTTTATTAGTAGCAAGGAACACTCCGTTTCACAGTAATTTCGGCAGCCGATCTTGCTGTAGTAGGAACTCATTTACCACGGTGAAATAACTGCATAATTGTGTTGTTGTTTTTCGATGAGAGTCCAGTTAGAGACCAGTTTAGCTATCATTCATTCATATGAAGACTTTTTACCGAACAATATTTTAGTGTTGAGCTTTTCTATTTAATACGAGAAACGTTAAATTAAGTTCGAATGGACTATAAAAGGAATGAAACAATGTCATCACAGTTCCAAATAAAGAAAGTCACAACACGAGGCCCACAAATCAATTTCTTTCACGCGAACAGATCATTAAAGTTGAATTAAAGCTATTTGTGTAAGTCTTACTTCGTGAGAAGACGACTCGCTCGTTCAATCATTCCTTTGCACACAGTTCGCTATAACACGACCACTTAATATAGAGCTGTGGCTGTGTTATTTATATATAAAATGATGATTTGTGTTTGTGTGTATGTAAAATGGTAGATTGAGATCTACCATTTTTCTAAAAAAAAAAGACAGATATAATATGGACAATGAGAGAGACCGATAGGTAACCTTCGTTTTTGTTTTTTATAACAGAACAGAATAACATATGATAAAGGCAGTATTACTAATTACATTGTCCCATAGAGAGTTCAATTATGTAGGACTTATTAATGGGACAATGTAATTAGTACGTAGTACGTAGAGTAGACAGTCGCTATTATGGGGCAGGAAGGTTCTCGAGTAGAGGCCACGGCAAGAGCAGCGCAAGATGTCCACCCACAAGGTGGACAGACTACCTGATTCCGGCCTGACCTGATCTGACCGGCTGCCTTATTATCTAACAGCAGATGACTTGCGACCAACTTGCGACAGGCGAAAACTTTCTTTCAATTTGTGCCATATCTCACTAAATCGCGTTTATGGTATCACGTAACTCATAACAAAGGTGTGGTTTGCGATAAGGCCTTGCGGACAATAACAAAAATTAAAGTACATCATTTCTATATGACAGCACACGCGATCGCAAGTCGTGTCCTGTTAGATAATAATGTTGCATTTCTATTGGAATATTATGGGGGGGGGGACCTTTCTTTACCTCTTGCATCAAGCGGGCCATCTATTAAGTAGTTGGGTTATAGCAAAACTTATAAAAACTAGTTGGTGAGGATAAGTCATTTATAAAGAATTGCATCTTGTTTTACTAATTTAATACGAGTATGTGATTACATCGCGTAGTCAATAAGCAAGTAGCGATTTGTCGCTCGTAAAAAACACACGTCCATTTCAACGAAATCATATAAGTTGAAACTCAAAATTACATACATGAATGGCATTTTACGAACCCAAATGACTTCATCAAGACATTTTATGTTCTGAATAGTGGCTGTGAGGATATTACCATTATTAAATTATGCTGTTCGCTTTGGAAAACGTGTGCCGAACACAGCCATTTATAAGTTACGATGTTGATTTGTGAAATGATTTACCTAAATATTCATTTACTTGCACATTACCTAACAGAACACGGAAATCATTGTATGTTTTATAACTAGAAAACACACAGACGGTCACTAAGCTACTTATCTTGAATATATTTGCATTTAATTTAAGCAAATATACAAATTATCTCCAAATTCTGGAATATTTTTATTTGCGTTTAAAAATTTTTGTTCGAATTTTTTACCGAATTTGCTAAACGCATTTCACTTTTATGTGTATTTTTATTTTTATGATCTGTTATTCGTATGTTAGTAGTAATTGGAGCAATGAGGCTGAGATTTGACTCTTATAAAAAGGACAGTAGTTTTTATTAGGTACACAAGGAATTGTTATAGAAATAGTTATAGAAATAGTTATAGAAATAGTTATAGAAAGGAATAGTTATAGTTATAAGAATAGTTAGTTTATAGTTGTAGATGGTTTCTACTAACTTTCTACAACTAGTTTGTAGAATGAGTTTGTTTGTTTGTTCGTATGTTTGTTACGCTTTTACCAGTGGCGATTTTACACATTTGCCGCCAGTAGGCTATTTAAATTTTGCCGCCCCTACTGACCCCTGAAATTCGATATCCTAGTTCACAATCATAATAATATGAAAAAAAAAAAAACTGTTGTAATAAGGTACTCCAATTTTGCCACAGTATCAGCTCCCGAGAGGAATGCGAGCGACTTCTGGGTCACTTGTATAATAATATTTAAATTTATAATGACGATCATAAGAGTTTCACCATGAGAGTTTCTTGTAGAAACTTAATTGATAAATAAATATTTTGATTTTGAATATTTTTTATATAGTTTCTGTAAGACAAAAACAATTTTAGGCCAAATTTGCCGCCCCTTAAAAGCTGCCTCCTTTAGGCTCCAGCCAGTAGGCCAAAGCTAATGGCGGATTTACCAGAAGGCTGAGTACAGCCTTCTGGTAAATCCGCCATTGGCTTTTACGCCGTCACTACTCTAGGTACTCACATACATCTGAAAATAACATTAAAAAAAATTCAACGTATGACAAGAACTGTGGCCAGATAGGCTGCTCAAATGTTTGCGAAACGCAGGGTGCCTACTACCACTAACTTTCCAAAATCAAAAAAGAGCCAAGTGAAAAGTTCAAAAGCTCTTTTCAATTGTGTAAATAATAAAATAGCTAACTAACTACACACCTATGCAATTAAATATAGGTATACAATAATATAACTGTGTAGTAGGAACCGCTTAGCTTTTACTACCTACATATCGTAATGGTTTACTGCCATTTACGAGAAGAAAATTGCTTCCGGAAGATTCACATCTAACAGTTAATTTTAACTAACTAATTAAATTATAAGAGAAGCAGAGAAAAGTGAAGGTAATGTTTTTAATTAAATCTTATAAAACTTTAATGTTTTCTAGCATTTACGGCTCACATTAGCTAAACCTTGAATGGGTTGATTAAATTGATTAAATAATGTCGAATAAAATTGTACGTTAAGTTTATTGTTTTTAATCAAAGTCCACTCAAATTAGGATTACTCACGTGTGCTTCCCCAGTGGAAAAATCAGTAGGAGTCGGGGTAAAAGGTTCGTCACCTTAAAGTAAATTTTTGCTTGTATCAGGGCATACCAAAATTTCATTTTAAACATCCGTCCGTTATCTCTGCTTATTGCTTTAGTTTCAAAAGGTACTAAGAGTCAATAACGACTTGAAAAGTGACGAAGGTTTTCGTACACCGACTCCACTTACAACGCGGCGCTAAGTATATATATGTAAATTTAAAAAATAATAATAATTCAACAGTTTTGATGATATTATTGCAAAAATATAATATAAATATTAGGAGGATTGAAAATATTAAAAGGATTAACTTGTAAAATAACTGCTTTTGACTAAAAATGTAGGTATTATAAAAAAATTAAGGTTATAAGAGATAAACAATTTTTAAATTTTTTGTCTGTTAGTTCCGGTCAATCTCCAAAACGGCTGGACCGAGTTTGACGGATGTTATAAGGAATAACTTAGACTACGTTTATTTTAGAAAAAGAAATATATATAGAAAAAAAAGCGCGTGCACCGCCGCCTTACGAACTTCAGTACGCCTATAAATAAATGAAAATAATTTAAATTAAATATTTTGCTAATAATACAAGATAAACCGCTGAGGAACCATCTGTCTGTTTTCTAGATAACAAACAATGATTCGCCTAATCGGTTTATTTAGTAGATAGTCTATACGAAATAACAAAACCAAGTCATTTGATTGTCAATTGCGACCGAGACGTTCCCATATTAATTTACAGTTCCTGTCACACCCTGACAGCTCGTAATGCGCGACCATTTGTATAATGTGACTTCTATCCAAGTAGATAATGTGTTCAAATACAACTCGTTTCGACTGCAGTTCGACTCTTCTTAATGCCTACTGATTTCATGTAAGTATAGAATCATAAACGTTACAATGTGGGTACAACTATATGGTTTTTATAAATTTTATTATCTTACTAGCTGGCGCCCGCAACTTCGTCCGCGTTGAAAAAGAAAAAGTAACCTATCCTGTGTCCTGTACGTCTAAATGTTTATCTAAGAAGTTTCATGAAAATCACTCAATTCGTTTAAGAGTTATGGAGGAATATACATACATACATACAGAAAAAAATTCTAAATATCGTCAATTTAGTTTCAGTATCATGTATAGAGCCTATAAACACGATATCTCTGAAAACAAAGTAAATTACTCCATGACCAACCCTTACAGATTTATTATTAGTATGATGATGATGATGATGATGATGATTTTACATCTTTAAGCATCCTTACAAACTTTCGTATTTATAAAATTACCTACGATGGAATCTTATTTAATCATCAATACTAGATAATAATAAATCTGTTAGGATAGTTACTTTGTTTTAAGAGATATCGTGTTTATAGGCTCTATACATGATACTGAAACTAAATTGACCATTTTTAGAATTTTTTTATGTATGTATGTTCGCCCATAACTTAAACGAATTAATTGATTTTCATGAAACTCGGTAGATAAACATTTAGACGTACAGGATACAGTATAGGCATTTTTTCCTATGTATGTATATGTATGTTCCTCCATAACTCTTAAACGAATTAATTGATTTTCATGAAACTTGGTAGATAAACATTTATACGTACAGGACACAGGAAAGGCTACTTTTTCTTTTTCAACGCGGACGAAGTCGCGGGCACCAGCTAGTTTTTAATAAAAAGGTTCTCAGACAGGCTGATAATCTGAAGCTGATACCCTGTTTCATCCCTTTTGGAATGTCTAAAGGTAGCGGCATGCACTTGATGGTAGATGGCTACACCGTCGCATTGCCAGTACACAAGGAATGCACAAGCAATAGGAATGATACAAAAGCTCTTCCGACCCCGACAGTGTAAGGAAATAGGGACAAGGAAGGTGATGTAATGGAATTGAGTCTTAACATCCCTTACTCACTCACAACAATACAAGCACAAATGCTAAACGTTCTTATCGGTTCTTGTGTGATCTCTGATTTTGCACTGACCTATATAAAGAAGACAGCCATTCTAATTGGCTACATTCTCATAAATTTTCTTTTAACGCGAAGATGACAAAATACCGATTAGCAGTGATTACAAGTCGACTGGTGTATGATGATAGCCTATTTTTTGCTATCGCCTTATTGGCGTGCCGTCTAAAAACATGGTGACATTGACCATTTATAAATGAAAAGATAGTTAATACACTGTCGATCGATCAACGTCCATATTATTATTATGTTGTTTTTATAGGCCATGAAGTAAGGCTTCTTCACACAACACGCAAATTTATTGGTCATGTTTAAAGTAAAATTGAGAGGGCAAAATCCTAGTGTTAATCATATAATCTCAAAATTGTAGTGTATCGTTATTAGGTTTGGAGATAGTGAAATTCTGAAGCTTTTTTTTTTCAAAATTTCCACTAGAGTAGGAAGTTATACTTACGAATGCTTATAATGTTTCTGGGAAATTTCAAATCTAAGTTTTCAGAAAAGCGTTGACCTAAGAAAACATCTCATATGGTTATCATATGGTTTTCCCAGAAGGGTCAACTTTGGAAATAAACCTTTTAAAGACCTATTTCCTGGTGACATTTTATTACTAGTGCGATACGTAGCAATTTTTAGGGAGGTTCGGACATGTTCTCGAATTTGAACAATTTGTGTTGCAGTGATGACATATTGTGCTGAGTCGTGGTGTCTAACTATGAGAACTCTAGAAAACATAACATCGCTCAAGGATATTGAATCAGGAATGAGAATACCAGTAGCCAAACGAAAGTCGCTCAGTAGCATAATGTACAAAAAGCAAAATGAACAAAACGCAAAATAAACACAACGCAATAAATGTAGATATATTTCACCTACACAATCGGACGGATTAGGTTAGGATTTCAACTAAAGACCTTGGACCGATCGGTACCACAAAATGTAGTGTGAAAGGTGTCTTAAGAAAGAGGTATCAAGACAATTTTTGTTATGACATAATTATAGAAGGTTTACACTACGTATATTATCGGTTACGGAGAGTATATGAGTGCGTAACTAGTAATCAAGTAAATCGTTCTTAAATTACATTATTGCAATGCAATTTTTATCTGTCATACGTAAATGAAAAAGCAGCCTTGCTCATAATAGAGACTCATGCCTACGCTTATTACCATAATAAGCGAGAGTTGTTGCTACCAAAGATTTAAAATAAAATTATTATATTGGTGTTTAAAAATATTATAACGGTGATTTGGGAATTTTATTTATTTATTTATTAAAGTACACAGACAGAATGCAAATATGTAGAATTGTACATGAATTAAAAAAATACGTGTATATGGTAATTTACTAAATATCAGTCCTAAATAGTGTACTTACATAGCACGATTAACTCAATTTGAACTAAACACTAATTAAAACAATAAAACACTAGCCTACTTAAATATTAGCCTAAGCGCCTCTTTCACCAACGTCACGCAGGCCAAACTGTCATTTAAAGTCACCGGTAACCGGGGATAATGGAGCTGATATACCTACCTTTGTTTGTACGGTAAACGTCCCAAACATTAAATAGAAAATAATAAAAAAAAATCGCCTATCGAATGATGCAGTAAACCGAGTGCATAATTCAATATAACAGAAAATGATTTCTAAAAGTAACTAATCAACACTTTACTTGTAGTTGGTGAAAGAGGCGCTTAATCTACTTTTAAATAAAGAAAACCTACTGTCGAATATATCAAGATCCACCTCAGATCCGACCACCAGCACGTCATTAAAAGTTCGACACCCCCTAACCAAGGGATTGTAATTTTATAATTTTAAAAATATATTACCTTATTATGTATTACTGTTACCTTTATTTATATATTTCTCTTTTCTCAAATTTACTGTATAAGTGGTGTAGGTAATTGTTTGTTTTCTGAAATAAAATAAAATAAAATAAATCAGGTAAGAATAGATCATCATCATCATGATTGAAACCGCAGGTCCACTGTTGGATATAGAACTATAATTTTCTAATAGGACCGTTCAGCGACCCGCACTCCTACTTAAGGTAGTCTTTCCACCTTGTGGGTGGACGTCCTGTGCTGCGCTTGCCGGTCCATGGCCTCCACTCGAAAACCTTGCGGCCCCAGCGGCCCTATAGTCTCTCCATACTATAACGTGTCCTGCCCACTTCCCTTACTGACCCGCCGGCTTATATCGGTAACTTTCGTACGTCTCCGGATCTCCTCATTTCTAATTCAATCTCGCAGTCTTAATTTAAATCATTGGCATTAAAATTAGAATAGTTTATAATTGTGCAATGTTAATGATAAATTTTAATTCAAAGTCGTTAATTTTAGGAGAGTATTAGTCAAGTGCTTAATTGCCTTAGAGCTCTCTGGCTCAAGGTTTCAGGCAAGGCCAAGTTTTAAAAAATGGCTCCGACATGGGTGTTTTAGTAGTGACTGCAGGCAGTAACCGCCACCTTAAAGAAGACCACCGAGAAATAACAGCATGTCTGCTGTTGTGTTTCGATGAGTGAGTATTAAGGGATGCCAGAACCTATTACCCTATCCCGTCCTAATTCTTTAGGGCACCTAAAGCACCCGTGGCTTTGCTTGTGTTGAAGGTTACAGCCACCTTACATCAAGTAGACCGTCAGCCTGCTTGACGATTATAACATAAATGAAATTAGGTATGTATCTATGCTTCATATTGAAATTTAATATATTAAATTTTGATTGTGTTATGTTGCTTTGTGATATAAATTTGATGAAGTAGCAGTAATAATTCATAAAACACAATGAAATCCATTTTGTAAACTATTAAACCTTTTTGGTTAATTCCAAACAGCCGTGTAATAAAATTAGAATAAACTCATTGATTCGAACGCGAGCTTCGAATTTTCAAATTTGGAACACGCGCGGCCATCTTCCAAATTGCTGCTATAAACGCGATAATTGGATCAGCTCATTGGCCAGTACGAGTAGCTTTAACTGAAACCAAATTTTATTTAGGTAGCGTCTGACTTTAATGTTGATTTTATTAAGCTGTTCTTATGCTGTCAGTATATACTGACTATATATTAATCTTGATATTATTATATAGTCTAGATATTAATACATGTCATATATTGGCAATATATTTATATTTCTTATGTGCGTGTGTATTCCAGAGTCACTGAACTCTTCCTAAACGGCCGGACCGATTTTAATTCTGTCTTCACTTATGGATAGAGGGATAATCAGGGATGGTTTGTATGTAAAAAAGAATTGGTCGCGGACGAAGTCGCGGGCGTATATATATATAATTTTCGTGTTACAGTGTTTTAACAAAACTCCTCTGAAACGGCTTGCCGGCCAATATGCGATCTAACCTAATAATTTCGATAAGATAAAACAAGTAATATTAACAACAATTTTTTGTTAATTTTTAATAAGCGCTATGATTAACATATATATTCACACTTTAACAAATTAATAAACAACACTCAAGCACCTTTCACGATCGCACACAACTCAATATATCTATTTTATCAACATGTATGTGTGTGTAAAACGGCCAGTGAAACCAACGTCAGTTTAGGACAATGGTTTAAATTTTTTTTAATATTTTAAAGAGATTTTACATTCAAATTTTCGGCTTGTTTATTAATTCTTCATAGAGAATTAACAAGCCGAAAAAGCTCAATAGTATACATTTAAAAAATAAATTCTTCCTACGTGTGTTCTGAAGCAAGCTGAATGACCTTCCAACATGTGAACTTTTGGTTAATCTTTGCATTGCTAATTAATCACACAAATCTTTTCCACAACATTCGCCACAATATTGGCCATCGTGAAGTACTTGGCCATGCGTATAGTAATGCCGGCTAGCATTATTAAATGTAGTGTGAACTCCCCAAAAAGCTTATCAATTAATTCTATTCAGTTTTTAATTTTAAACATTAATCTCACTGAAATGGATGATATATCAATTTAACTATAAGTATAGTTGTTGTTCCGTCGCAACAACTATGTAATCAAATTGATTGTTCCGCAAAATAACTAACGAAGAACGAGGTTAGGTTAAGGATCGCTATATAGATTAACCGAAAACTAATCATAGTTTAATGTTTATATTCAAAAGAGATAACGAATTGTTATGTCACTGGCCACGAGACCACGAGCTCATTCCATTTAAAAAGCCAAAAAGGCCGGGAAAAAATGAAGCGTTCGAAATTTAATTTATACAAAATTGAAACGTCACGGCTCACAAAGGCCTGGTTCACAATGGCGTCATGCAGTCCGCTGCGGCGGCGGGAGTGTTAACACGAAAATTAAATGCTGATATCACAATTAATCAAGGGCCTATATTAATAATTGGCTATTCACTGCGCCGAGAGGTGTCAAATTATATTGCTCTATTAACGGTTCACAGAATAGAATGAGATTTGTTTGGCCCTGTTTACAAATATATATACAAATAGAAATACTTTGTTAGAAAACGGGTTCATTGTAATTATACGTAAGTATTAGTATAATATGTTACAGATCAGTTTTCTTTTAGTAAAAGACGTTTCTTATTCTTTAAGAAATAGTATTTCTACAAATATCTATTTTGTGGAATTAGTAAGCATCACCTGTGTCGTTGCTTGTGTTATACCTAGGCGATGGTAACCACCTACCATCAAGTGGAACGTCAGCCTGTCTTTCTACCTTAACATAAAAAAATGCTATTAAAAAACTAGTTTAATAAACAAATTAGACTATTTAAAAAGAAAAAAAAAGATAAAGAAAAATGTAACGTGACTAAGTGGTAAGGGATCATTTCGAAACGACAATAAAAAGAATATTTTAATAACTTCTAACATGTCCATTAATATATTTTTTAATCTACACAAATGTCTCATATTCGGTCAGATGTTCTTAACTGCAAGTGATGGGACACGTATTTTTTGTTTTATCGATTCTTATATTGTTAGTTTTATTCTAATTATCTTTTAACTTAAATTTTAAATTTAAATTATTTTGTATTGTGTATCGTGTTTTTTAGTTCTCAACTATAATCCCATTGATTGTATAAATAAGATTAAATTAAAAAAAATAACCCACTTCGCAATCACCTACTTTATATTTTTTTAGAAATAACTTACGCATGCTATTCCAAAATCGATAATTAGGACAAAATATGTAAATATGTAAACAAATGTCAAATATTCAAAAAATATAAATGTTATACAGAATCGGAAATCGCCATGAGTTTTTCGATACTATTAAAGAAACATTTATGTGTCCCAACTCTAATATAAGGTTTAGACAGACAGGCAATAGCGATCGTTATTTATGGTCGATATATTTTTAGGATTAGTGAGAAAATTATTTTATTTCCAGATCAAATTATGAGTACGTTACAAAAATACCGACCTAAAAAGGATGTCTGTACTGACTGTACATACATATTATTTTATTCTCATCACCTTAAGCAAGGGCCACCGATTCGAGAATTAACAAACAACTTATCGTATTTGTTTTAGTAATTTTGTAATTGATGTCAAAACAATTTAAACCTTAGGAGTTTTGTTAAGTATAATCTTTAATTTAATTAATTAGCAGGTGATTTTGATTATCTTTTTGCAGTGGCAGGGGACATACTGCGTTTTGCAGTCATTTGGACAGCCCGTCTAGGGGCAGTGACCATCATGTGCGTTGTTGTGGCTACCGTTGCCTTGACACAAGCAACGCCACAGGTGCCGCAAGTGCAACGCAAACTAGGTATTATTAGGATTAAAGATATGGGATAAGGAAGGGATAGAGAAATAGGCTCTGGCATCTACTATTTAGTTTGTGGGCTCTGGTATTCCTTACTCGCTCACCAAAACCTTGCGAACAATATTAAACTGCGCCTACTTGTAGTAACTATTACTTATTCTGTGAATGCGCTTGCCAATCCGCCTGCCAAGTCAAAATCCCCATTGATTTCCAAAAAGCGATCAAAATACAATATATTTTTATATTACTTAACATTTTGATTAAATTATAATAATTGTTAATTAAATAGTTATATAATTCTTTAATTAAAATACCATACCTTCTAAATTGAGTCACGCCATATGTTTTATGGCCAACATTTTAATTTGAAATTTGAATATTTTTCAATGACATCTAATCATAAATCTAACGTTAATTGATTCTATTAGCAAAATAACGGTCGGGATTGACATTAATCGTCACATAATCGAACATTTCTTTTAAATTAAGGTACCTAAAAAGACACGCACAAGCTATCGAGATAACATCTCACTCGTATCTACGGAAGCGGTTATAATCCAAAAGTTGTTAATAGTTAATATATTTTTTATAATACTCGTTTATCGATAGATTACAATTTGCTTTTATGGCGTGTTCGCGTGTTTAATTATCGTTAGCGAAGTTTTCACACATTTGGATTTTTTTTTATTGAAGTCAACTGTTTATGCCGCAATCTTGCTATAACAAACATATTTTTGTGTAACTAAGTATAATAAAATATTATTTATATTTATTTATCGTTATTTTCAACTTAAATGCTAAGAGTTGGATCCAATACAAAAAATAATTTAATATTTTTAACAATATAATAACAAGAAATGATAAGTACCAAAATATTTCAAATAAATGAAAAATGTTTTTCGTATTTTATAAATGAAAAGTTGTAGTAAAATCTCTTTGTTTTTTACTGTTTTTGTTGTAACTGGCGGGTTTTGATATCATTAAATAGATGATATGTGAACAACAGTAACATAAAATGGTTTCCCGTCATTTTGATCGTTTTTCTGTCCGCCAAAATTTAACGAAAAAATTAGATACACTGAAATTTTATTACAATTACCTATTAATACAAAATTATGTTTGCTATCATTGAATATATTTAACTCTTATATTAAATATCAAATTTGTTTAAAGCACAGTAAATCAAACTACATTTAACAATTTTGCTGGATCAGAACCAATCCAAAACGGGTATGGTATAGTAAAATCTATAATTTATTATTAGTAGTTAAAATCAATTATTCAACTGTTAAGACCAGTTAAGACGAAAATAAACTGACAGCCTGACCTCTATACTCTATTCTATACATATTTGAGCATCCTTTTAGCACTTTTAGCACATAATACAGGAAAGAATCAGTTTAAAATTGAAATTACAACTACATCTTCGTCCTACCTTGTCCGACCTTCAAAAACTTTTTGGAGGAGGTAGACAATTCTATCGGTTCGATTATAATACATCTCAAACAGTTTTCAAATCTCATTCACCGTAACTGATACAGTAATTTAAGTAAAACAGATAGGATTTATGGGCGCGCCCACGCATCCAGTGGCGATTACCATTATACAAGTTAGTGTTTTGTAATATAACCTTACAATGTACATTCAAACTATAATAAATCAATTGCTAACGATAAATATTATATCAATACAAAAGCAGAGGTGTTTATAAATCGCTCTCTCTATATAAGCAGGTTTTCACTACTTACCTAAATTTTTTTAAGACATTAAAGACCTCTTTCAACAACTACAAGTAAAGTGTTGATTAGTGACTTTTAGAAATAATTTTATGTATAATTAAATTATGCACTTGGTTTAGTGCATCCTTCGATAGGAGAATTTTAATTTTTTTTTATGTTTGGGACTTTTACCGTACAAACAAAGGTATATCAGCCCTATTATCCCCGGATACCGGTGACTTTAAATGACGGTTAGCCTACTTGACACATGGTGAAAGAGGCCCTAAGTATGTGATTAGTTTTAAGTTTCAAATTTATATCTTGTATATCTACTTATATAACATATAATAAAATCGTAAATGAGCCGTGTCTAAACATTACTTACCGAGGTAAAAAAAAGTTTTTAGAATTTTTGTCTGTTTGTCTAAAAAATAGTAAAACATTTTTGTATCCACGGATTTGTAAATAATTCGAGTCGCTAAACATACCTATACCTAATCAAATAAACAGAAAAAGACAATTCAAATTTACAGCATAAATCAAATTCATTCACGTGTTCAATATTAAAAATGAAATATGCGTTTGAATGAATAGATTTCTATATAAATATTAATTTGAACAACTCTTAACGAAACGGGTCTAATTTTTAGTTATAGCCCATAAATCTCTATTTCTCGGACGTGTATAGGTGAGAGCAACATTTTTTAAGCCTTCACGCGTCGTCGTCGCTTTAAAAATTAACATAACATGCTAGTATTAACACTTATTGATTTGTCTGTTTGTTTTCTTACAACAGACAACATTCATTTTTAGTAAGTATTAATGTCAATTTAGCACGACACGTAACCTTATAAATTTATGTGGAAACGTCTTAGAATGCAGAAATTAAGAGAACCTGCTCTTCAAACAATAATAGTACTTGCTATCCTCCGATACAGATACGCTTCTTGGATATTTCTGGATTCTAAATAATTAGGTACATGTATGGTTTTGTAAATCTATACCGACTCTAATATGTATTACTTAACATATAGTACGAGAAAGTTTCTCCGTCTGGTGTTTACAAATTTGAACTACTATTTCAGGTTTTCAGGACGAAATCGTTGAATTAATCATTAACATTAGGTATAAGTTACTTATTAGGTACTCGATATAAGCCGAGACCTCATAAAGACCTTTCTTTACAGGTTGTACTAACTAACAGTCTAATATAAGTAAGTCTGGGTGTATATAAAGGCAATTATGTACGAGTACACCCTAACTACACTTATTCAGCTTCAAAGCTGAAAGACTGCTGCAAAACTGCCTTTTTTTACGAACAAAAGCTAAATAAAAGTAGTTACTCTTTTTATGTCTTAGAGCCTCTTTCACCGTCTCAGAGTAAAGTGTCAAGTAGACTAACCGCCATTTAAAGTCACCGGTAAAAAAGCGTACGAGTTTCACCATCTTCGAGTAGCATTACTCAATGGGTAATTTTAATGAAATTGAAACAAGATACTCGTAACATTTACTCGCCAATTAGCTTACTTGAAAAGTAACGAATCAACACTTTACTTGTAGTTGGTGAAAGAGGCTTTTATTGTATTTATTAGCTGGCGCCCGTGACTTCGCCGTGTTGAAAAAGAGAATAGTAGCCTATCCTGTGTGGTGTACGTTTATCTACCAAGTTTCATGAAAATCGGTTAATTCTTTTAAGACTTATGGAGGAACATACATACATACATGCATACATACATACATACATACATACATACATACATACTTACATACAGAAAAAATTCTAAAAGTCGTCAATTTTTCAGTATCATGTATAGAGCCTATAAACACGATAAAACGAAGTAACTTACTCCATGACCAACCCTTACAGAATTATTATTAGTATTGATTGATGATTGCTTGATAATAAAAATACGCTGCTGATAGGAGGAACTGTATTCTGTAATCAAAATCGTCCAGCGAAACGCGAATGAAGCTGAATAAGTGTAGTTATGCCTTATTAGCTTCAATTTATCTATCCCATGGCAAATGTAGGTATAAGCGAATGTTTCCCGATATCTTAAGAATTATTTACAGTCGTTTCCATACGAATGGCACGTTCAAACCGAGAACCCTTTCTTGTATTTATAAAGCTGTCAATTTCGAAGCCATTTCGGGTTAAAGTGGAAAGAGACGCAGATGCGCGGATGGTCGTAACTCAAGAAAAAACGTTCTTAAGGCGGCGGTGCGAGAAAGGCTCCGGCTCGCATTAAATTATTATGATTTATGTGTTTTAGTGCACTCGGTCGAGTTCGCCTCCTTAATTATACGTGAAGGTTTAACGAACAAAGCCTGGTTAGGGCATCATGATATCCGCGCGGGATTCTATGGATAAACTGATGGATCTGTAAACTCTTCGCTATCGTGAGAGTATATACACTTTATTTTATGTTTATTGTGTTAGGTGGTAGGTGGACAACTAGTAACTAATATAGACAGGTTTATAAGTTGGTAACCTGAGAGAAATTTTAAATTCTAATGTTTTCACTTTAGTGACTAGTTCAGTGCCTTAACTACCTAAAAAAAGTGCTTATGAGAACTATTTGTCAAAATGACTTCTTTGAAAATATGCTATGTGCAGCAGCTAAAATCTGTTTTGTGCAAAATTTAAGAAACAAATAAGAATAAGTTTACGTATAAAAACCCTAAGGGCCTCTTTCACAAACTACGAGTAATGTGTTGATTAGTTACTTTTAAAAATAATTTTCTGTTATATTGAATTATGCACTCGGTTTACTGCATCATTCGATAGGCGATTTTTTATTATTATTTTCCATTTAATGTTTGGGACGTTTACCGTACAAATAAAGGTATATCAGCTAAATTATTCCCGGTGACAGATGACTTTAAGTGACGGTTTAGCGTACTTGACGTTGGTGAAAAAGGCGCTAAGTTTAAATAAATTACTTTTTTTTATAAACCTTCACGTAAAATATTTCAGGAAAAACTTTTTTTATTATATCTTAAAATATACTATTTGCACATACTTAGCAGATTTCGGTTTGAATACCACGATATCCACATTTTTTTAAGAATTCTATATTATCTACTCAAAAAATGTTACACGAGAGGATGCCTGCCTACGATACTAGACTGTGGACCTACCTACTTGTTGGAATTATACCTTTATGGTGGTACCGTTTCCAATTTGTTGTGAATACATGAACCGTACGATAGAGCTGTCACTCCAGCCATCGTCATGTGACAGGGGACCGTTGATTGATTAATTTATTGTCACGTTTACGTTAGCAATTTGACTAACTGTAAAGTCGATAATGAGATTATTCGAAGAAAAACAAGTGTCTGCTTTCACTGTAATACATTTCGATCAGGGTCGTATTAAGTTTATTCATAATCGTGCCTTTTCCTTGTATTTTCTGACTAGCTTTCTCCCGCGACTTCTTCCGCTTAACTTTATAAAGCCAATGTTATTCGCTGATAATGTAGCTTTAAGTATGTAGGTTAAAAAGTAGAGTTTTAAAAATCGGTCCAGTATAGTCGGGCTGCCCAATTATGATTGCGAACGCAGTGTGCTCAAATCTTTACATTCTATCAATTTTGCCCTGCCACTACTTCCAAATAAGTGTGAATGTGTATGTGTTTGATTCTGTTTATATTTTTATTATTTCTTCCGCCTATAGGTATATAGTTTTTTGTACCACATTCCTTATCAAAAAGGCCTAATACCTGTCCTAATACCTGTCTTACTCTTAAATTCCCTTAATGCATTACTAAGGTCGACAGCACACTTGCTTGTTGCTTGTGTTAATAAGCGACAGTAGCCCCCTACATGAAGTGGACCGTCAGCCTGTCTTTTATTGATAATCTTTATATAAAAAAATATTTATTACTAATTTATACCCAGTGTTCTAACTTGTTAGCAAAGAACTGCTAACAGGATATGTTGGAATTAAATTGTCGAAATGTCCAGCAATAAATATTAGTCTCGCTAATAAGAATGTGGGTAAAATTAATAACCACACGCCATAGAAGACAAGCCTACCCACAATTATAAACACTTCATTTGTGAATGTCAATAAAACGATTGTCCGTAATTCGCGGCGGCGCTATAATGAATTATTCTTTTTTGCTATTCACGAACACTCACACAAATTACATCGCATTATCTTATGTAAATGCATGTACTCTAAGTAAAATGTGATAATAATAACCTTCTTATCTGTCAATCCGATTCGCCACGCCACAATCACGTGGAAATTCTGAATAGGCTCGACAATTTATGACACTCTGTGCATACAGTTAAAAACATACTTTAAACATTGCCTTTTAAAACATACATTCCGATGAAGCTTGCTCAGTTTTTGACACACGAAAAGAAACCTTAACGTCGCGGGGGTTAGAAACAAAATTTGTTTGCATTTTATATTGCAAGCGAGGTTTAGATAGAAATCTCTCGGAGCGAACCGGTGACCGCACGTTATAATGACGATGTCGGCAAAGAAGTCATTATTCATTTTTTTAATACAGTGTTTTGTTGAAACGACATTTTCACTAGCGTAATCACGATTTGTACAGGCAATATATCAAGGTAATAAAAGACGCATTATTACAGCGCGCCGAAGCGACTGGCCGCCTCATATTTTCAATTTGATGTCTTCATCGACACTCTGTTTTAATCTATCGATTAGCAGTCAAATAAAGCTTCAATTAAGTCTGCCTTATCGATGGTGGCGCCTTGCAGCTGCTTCTGACACGTCCTTTTGGAAAATTAAGTAGGAGGCCTATGGTTTTTACTATTTACCATACTTTTTCCATTTCACATTTTTCATTAAGTATAAAAAAAATGTTTTGTTTAGACAGCGTTCCGAGTGGAATTTTAAAGTTGCACTTACATCTTGTTGTATTTCAAAACAACAAACGCTCAAAGACGCGAAAGGAAACCAATTTTCTTACACATAATAAAGCCATTTCACGAACAAAAACTGCGAGCTGTTAACTCACAATACAATGAAAACCGCAACAAATAATAATTTCCGACTGAAGCCATGAGTTATGGCGACATCTTCAGAATCGCCAAAACTCAATTGCACGTGTGACTTTGTCTTCACATTGAATTTGAACTTAAAGTCGCGTCGAATAGAGTCGTAAGTGTGAGTTATGGCGGTTTTAAATAATGTTGCGGAGTGTGCGAGGCAGCTGAAATGGCGTCAGTGATGGCTCAATCAATAGGGAACGACTGTGGGTGTTTAAACGTGTCGTCGGGAAAACAATTTACTTTACAATGTACTGGGAGCGGATACGGGAGAAACATAGGTGTGCATTCCTTTCTTGGAACACGTCTTTTATTGTATTGCAATGGACAGTACAATCGTAAATTAAGACATTAAACTTTTTATTTAATTCGCAACAAGTATATATCTGTCAGGTATAGTTACCTAGTAGCATAAGCCGTAAATGTTGAACATCATGTTTAATTTAAACCAGATTGCTGAATGAATTTTGTTTGAGCTTACCTCATAAATAATGCATTATTTTGATCTGCTTATTGTTTTAACAGTAGTTAATCAATTGTTTGCCAATAATTATAAGTTGTATGCTGTTGCGTTTCGGGATGTGAATAAGTTATGCTAGAGCAAATTTTTTTTATATGTTAGGCTACAGCTGCTGCAGCTGCAAGTGTAGGTACCTACTGCCGATGATAGTAGGATAAGAAGGGTACCTATGTATGGAAATAGGCCTTATTTAAAAAGATTTCTAAGCTACTCTTAAACTAAGTTACATAATGACAATTCCTACTTGAGACATATCAATAAATAAATATTATACTTATTCCAATTCCAACGGACATTATGGCTCTAAAAATTTTTGTTTATTGTAGCAGTTAATACTTTTATATATAAAAAAAATGCTAGCTAGCTAATTCGTGGTCTATAATTTTACTGAGGGAAAAACAATGTAAATTTATGAAAAAAAAAATTACTTTCGCGTATTATTGCGAAACAAAAGTAGATATTAAATTGGGAACGTCACAACAATAATATGTTGTAAACTCGTTTATCACAGCACATATCTCTATAGTGTAAAGAACCGTGTAGATAGTTGCGGCTGGGCCGCTCGGCGCTCTTGCGATGATGTGATTATAGTTAATAGACACGGCGGCCAAGATATCTTACTCTCGCGGTCGGGTAAACGAGCTTATAGGAGACGCCACGAAGTTTTCTTAAAACTATGCAGTAGTAACAAGGTAACAACACCTTACAGAAATCATTTGTCTTCACCTTACAGAAGAATTGCATTACGCTCGGTATAGTGTTGTTTGTTTCATTTGTCACTTCGCAGAGGCGGCAAGGTCGCATATCGATACCTTAATTTGCAAACCAAATAACTCCTCTGAGGCAAACTTTACAGGGGAGACTAAAAACGTTATAAAGTTTTTGTATGATACGAGAAAAGAAAAAAGACAATTTTACATTGGAAATTATGGCTCGTATTAACCGATAGACCTTTTAAAAAGTTAAGTTTCTCCCGTATTCAAAAAGTCACTTTCAACCAAAAGTGGAGTTATTCGTTTTGCGAATTAAGGTATCGATATACCAAATCACACGTCTCTCTTGTATAATGATTGTTTATTGTCTTGTACATTATTTTGTATAATGACCACATTATCATTACACAACAGTCATGTTTGATAACGAATAGTTACGTCTGTTACTTTTAGATAATAATCCAGTAAGTCAGCAATTAAATAACATTTTCTCTGGTGTTTTTTGTGGCAGGTACCAAATTAATGATTCGGAACTTTATTTTATAACAATTTTCTAAATAAAAATGATAAAAAAATAAAAATAAAATAACCTTAACACAGTCACACTTTTAACATAAATTAAACTTGTGACAACATAGGTAACCTACAAAGTAGGTTTTTATTTCTGTGGTAGGATTGTGTTAGAAATGAGAACAAATCTTGTGGTAATAAACGCAGTAAATTAGGTACCTCCAGGAACATCACTTAAAGTTTTAAGACCTTATTTTTTTAATTTAAAGTTATACCTACCATTTTAAGTAATATGGAATACGTAATTTTAAAAATATATAAGTACGTCATGTGTATAATATAAATTGAAATGTGGTGTGTTAATGAAACAATAAAATTATTTTTGCAGGTGCCAATAATAAGCTCGTTTACCCTGCATTCCTGTCGCAGCAGGGTGCGCGAGCGCAGCGGGGCGCCTCGTTATTAGCACCTCGCGGTTCAAAGCTCGCCGCGAACCCCCCTCCACCCCCCTCTCCATTCCACGCCACGCGATCTGTCAGTCTGTCGACTCGAATTAAGTGAAATCATTTTAATTTCTATCAGTGTTTTTGTTTTGTGTTTACGCTGTAAGATTGTGATGAAATTTATTTCAGTTTAAAATTTATTTTGTAAAAACTGTATTGTAATTTTTGTTACCTACATTCGAATATATATTTTTAATATGTCAAGCCTAAATCACACAAAATTTCATTGAAACTGAAATTCGCTTTAACTTGAAAAGTGCAACAAGAGTCAAGTAACTTCTTTGGCATTTCTGGGAGCGAGAGAGAAAGATTTAGTAAATTTGTTTTATGTTGAGGTTCATCCCCGAAACCAAGTGTTGTAGGTACCTAATATGTCTAGATCTCAAACTGAGTTAACAAAGAGTTTATTTTTTCTCTTCTTCATTTTATGTAGCCCTAACAAAAGTATTTAGTTTAATATAAGTATATATGCGTCTGTTTACTTACACATACTTACAATGTTTGGTAAAAAATATCTCTTTCTTCTATTGGCACTTCATTCATCATACCTATAAAGTGTAATTACAATATAATTGCATTCTAATTATGCACAGATGATTAATGTATGATTTACTAATAAACATTAATGTTTGTCTGTGCGTGCGCATCTTACGCGGCTCAGCTAAACGCTGATTGGTCGACGGTCGCCGCCCAATTTACGCGGGGCGTGAGCTCTTGCGCACCGAAAAACAATGAACAGACACTTTCGAAAACTGGATTTTTAATTATTATTGTTATCTAATTTTCGTTTCACAAAGACACTAATAACGGTTCGGATATTTCTCTTTAATTGCTTATTATGAATGTAGCGAGAGTCTTAATTGCAGGCGTTTACCCTAGTGTTTTCTATTTATTTACTTTTTTGTAAATTCCTTACAATTTTTATCTCAGAATCTCCATTATATAAAAATAACTTATATAAATAGTTTTTTAGAAATTGTAAAGAGTGAATGTTCTTCAGGACATTTTCACTGGAGATCGTAGCTGGAGATGGATGAAACTAGACACACATAGCTTACATATAGACAAGTAGCTTTTGCCTGCGACTTACCTATGTGTTATTTTAATACACTATTTAAATGTAAAGTTTTATCCAAATACGTTCACTACCTAGTTTATGTGTGTAAAAGTAAAAAACATCCATAGGTGAATACCTATATTAGCTATCTAACGACGCACCAATTCTGTCGCATTAGTTTCAGTACCTACTTGTACATCTATTCTGGGGTAGGAAATTAGTATTTGTTAAATGTCTTTTATGTAACTAATATATTTATATTATAACCTATAAGTAAGTAACTATTTCATTCAACATGAATATTTAATTATATACTTACTTATATACATGTATACACCTAATTAAATACATATTATTTTACTGTAAAATATAAAATTAAATAAAACAATTTTAATATACATATCTAAAAATAAAATTTTATTTTCATCCCACATTACTGTCTTTTCAAAAAAGAGACATACACGCCTACGTATCAATTAAGAAATGTTACGGTACATAAACGATTTTATATTAAGAAATAAAATAAAACAAAAAGAGGCAGAGGCAACCCTACGCCGGTAACAGGAAAGTTCACGCAAACGTATACTATACACGAATAACACGACCGCTTTAAACTTATTAATACATCAACTGCACACAACGGTACAAGGGGAAATTATTATTTAGCCGGCTAATAATGGAGTCATCATTTCGCCCGTGACAGCTTCACACCTTGAGACGGCTCCGTGAATTGACTCTCTTTATTATGCTCTCGGTGTTTTTGTGTTTTTTGTTTTCGTGTTCGTTTCACGATCGGCTTTGTGGGCCCGACGGCTTGGCTTGGCCGCCTGCCGAGGTGTATTCGTGCCCTAATCGTGAGAGGTGTTAAACAGGCACCGATGTACGAAGATAATGAAGCCTTTTCATAAATACATACCGCGTAAAACAATTAGCTTAATTTCATTTTATTTGTAATGAAATGTCAGTCGTTTGATTAGGGATAATAGGTACTTATATGATTGGTTATGAATCAAAAATGGTATAAACCTCTGGTATTTAATAAACTTTTTGTGATTTATATTAAGATGGTTTTTTGCTTTTTTATACAAGCTTTATACAATTTTAGCCTTTCATATATAAAATATCTCAGCATTTATTTTCATCAAAAAAATCATATTATAACTTCTAGTACGCTTCTAGTTAATAAATGTAGCTATAACCTCTCTAACTGTTTTAATTTAATATATATTTTAGCAAAAAAGTAATATGAACATAATATATAAAATTATTTTTTCTCTTAAGTAGGTACCTACTACTTTTGTATATTTTGTAAAAAAAATACATGTTTTTATTTTTTTTCACCCCTTCTACAGGCTGGATTCAAAAATTTCTTTCACCCTACGATTACATATACCACTAGAAATCATATCAAAATTTCATATACTAAAAGTATACTTTTTACATAGCAGATCACCAGTTATGTAGGTATATATCATTTAAATCAGAACATAGGTATACCTTCTCCATCATAGTTACAAGATTATAAGAAACTTTGGCTGATCCAGTGTCGGTGCGTGTGAAAAGCGGCTAATCGGTTCAATTGTCCAAATCAATAAGGCCAATATCTCACAATCTCCAATCATTACATTGTATTGTGCTCAGCGCTCGCTCTACCGACGCCCGACGCTTTGTAAATATTTTATTAGTTCGACAAACCATTTTACTAGACGCCCTCTCAATGGAGAGTTGTGTCTGTTTTTCATATTGTATATTTAATAGGTACATATATATTGTTATACACTTGCTTCAGCGTCGTAGATAGAATAAGATTTACAAGAGGGCCATTTAGATTGTAATTTTCATTCAATTCTCAGAGCTCAGACCAAATAACAACTATAGACCGAATTTTGCGAACGACATTAGGCCGGTTTTATAAAAACATGTGTTACGCACAAAATCTCAATACAGTTTACTGTATTATACAAAAAAAATTGTTTATTTTTAATGAAAATATCGGTTCTCATGTTTATTTACGTGTGAAATGTGATTTTTTTATTTTTGAATACTAGTGAATATTTTAAGACGAGGCGTGTGTGCATATTACAGTGTATGTACACAACGAAAGCGTAGTTTTACCAGCTTCACTCTTATCTGCCATAGGGCTATATCTTTAGTTCTTATTTTATTTGAGGCTCAGAGTAATGAAGGTTTAGACAAAGTGCGCCAAAGTGAGAGCCTTTCAATAGTTTCTTTACGACTTAATTTATAATTACAAAACATCAAATCGACTTTCTCTATTTATTTATAAATTAAATTACCTACGTATAAAGTTTATTACATATATAAACATTAAGGAAGAAAAACCTTTAAATGATAACACTAACATCGATATATCATCGACGATATTTTAATAACAGAAAAATAAAAAGTAATAGGTATAAAAAACGGTTTTCCGTCATTTTTCTACTGTTCTTAATTAGAAAAGAATTAATCTAAAGGATTTATTATAAAATATTTAAAACAAGTTTTAACGCATTATTATCAATGATTGGTTAAGCTTTACATGTTATCACGATTAGTTAGGTATAAACTATAAACATGTCTTATCTTAGGTATCTTTATTATCACTTTGTCGTTAAAATTTAGAATCGCAAAGATACCATACAAGTTTCTAAGTAAGAAAATTATTTACATACCTATTTACATACAACCTGAAGTTTATATTACATAAATCAGTGTGTTTTTAATTAACCTCAAGTAGGTATGCACGCACAAAAACCACATTAAGAAACTAGTTAACAAAGAAAACGCAAGTAATTAGCAATAAATTAAACTTTCAATTACTAGCTCGAGTTAATTAAGTCGTAGCGCGCGAGGCAGACCGTAATTTAATTATGTATGTCTGTCATACTTGTACATGCACGCACACACGTGGAGCGGATACTGTATAAAGATACAGGTGCGCGAGCGCTGTCTTTACCTTAGCTCTGCCTTAGCGCAATTTGACAACTATCTACAATATATGGGTGAAGACCAAATTTTTGGTCATTGTTGTACAATGGAGATCACAATGGAAGAAATGTGGCACTTCGGATTTTGTAAAGGTTGGAGCATATGAGGGTGAAATAAATAAAATAAAAAAGTTTCTAATGACTTTTTTTATTATTGACAATCTAGAAAACGCTATCTAGTAGAATGGCACAATTAATTGACCTGATTCATTGCACACTAAGTGAATTCAATAGGGGACTGTTTGTGATGTCCTATAGTATAATTTTGTATGTGATGTGAAATTATAAGAAATGTGATGTGCACTTATCTTTTCAATTTCCTTTGTGACACGTCGCACAATTTCGTGTCAATCGTTGCACAATAGAAGAAAAATTGTCACGACCGGACGTAAACTATGTTATATTTAATAAACAGTCAAACAATTAATTTTACAGTAAATTAAATAAGCTAAAGGATATTTAACTTTGAGCAGTCATTTGAAATATTACGTTATAGTTTTAACGAGCCTGCTGAATGAGTGATTAGGGAGCTTCAGCGACACTACATATCTTTATTGCTTAACAGCCTTAACGCTCTGTTCCTGGGTCCATTCCAGTTCGGTTCGATTCCAGACGATCTACTCCCACTAGTTCAATTAGGAGTGAACTAATGGGAGTGAACTAGTTCAATTTTGATTGAACTATAAGGGACTTTTGGTCTCAACTTAGGATCAACTTTAGAAATGAACTTTTCAAAGTTGGGTCTAGTCTAGACTGGACTGGCTCTGGAAAGTGATGGCAATAAGGCACACTACACTTCGTAGTCATTAGGAATTTTATGTTTCGTTGTATGTTAAGTAAGTACCTAGATAAACACCGTCCAAAATAAAATAAATAAATAAAACATCTTAAATTCATTTAATGTTTCAATGACCAACTATATAAATGTTCCGTGAAATAACAGCATGTGTAATATTGTGTTTCGGTGAATTATTAAGTGATTCCAGAACTCATTTCCCTATACCTTCCTGATGTGCAGTGCTTTAAGTGCTATTTAAAATGTATGTCGCAAATTACAATAAGTCTCATATCTCTTCCCTTGACTACTATCATAGGTATTTTATTTATTAAATTATTAAAAAAAAAAATACAATTAACTTTTGGTTCTTTAATTAAAGTAGAGAATACAAAGTGGAGAGTAAAATGCGACCGGTGAAGGTTTAATTAATAAGTAAAACACTAATTATAATAAAAGATGACGTATTGTAATTGTCTGAGCCGGGAATGTGCGTCGTGGCCGGCCATGTTCGATAGCAATCGTAAAAATACGCCCCGCCACATTGGACACAGGCACGTTGGTACGAAAGCGTATTTTGTGGAAAAAATATTATACAATACAGTATTGTGCACATAATAATCTTGACCAGCTGTCTTCATAGTTATACGAGTAAAAGACTACATTCATTAACTGATTTACAAGATCCAAGAGCGATGTTGCAAAATATAAATACATAGGTATATATCATAAAATTCTTTATTATTGTATAACTGAGATAGTAGATAATATTCATAACCCATTTAAAACTATTTAATTTTATAACAATTTATGTGACAATACCTAACCCTAGTATAGAAAAAAAGACAATACCTAACCCATTTACATTGGTCAAATTGGGATGATCCTAATTTTCTTATTGTGTAATTTTTACCCAATTTTGTCTGTGCCAATTTGCTTTAAATTGGTCATTATCCTTTATTTTATTAGGGTCTGCAGCTAATCTGCATGTTCCAAGTTTATTATACATATGCGGTAAGTACCGAACAAAATAAGCAAAGAGACAGGCATGTCATCGGCCTGGCTGCTTCTTTTCTTTTTTTTCTTACTCTTATATGAACCTTCGGGCTTCATATGATATCTCAAGACATTATACATTATAACTTAGCATGTACCTTGCAAAACCTACAAATTTTGACTTTAATAGTTTTTTGGCAACAGTAAATTAATAACTTTTAGAAATTTATTCCTAAGCAAATTGGATTAGAATTATTCTCTGTTTCTCTTAGTTCAATAATATAACCATAAAATAGATGATTGATATTATAGGAGTTTTATGAGTAATTTTGACTGCGGAGTCCCGATAAGAAACCACTGTGCGCGGCTACATCGGCCAATTACATAAAAGCGTTTCATTTGCCGCTGCAAAGTGTACGTTCAAAGTGTTATTGTGTGACCCCGCGCGATACTATCGCGTTTGTTTCAACTCAGTATACACCACATGGTACCCTTCTTATTTCACCCTATGGTAGGCCTCAAGTATTAAAGAAATACTCGTTTTGTGAAGCTTCATTTTCATTTTAACTCACTGTACATATCTACACACTCCCCAAATTCGCGTGGAGTTGAAATTTAAAAAAAATCCTTTCTTATCGGATGCTTAAGTTATGAAATAAACCTATGTTCCAAATTTCAGCTTTTAGATCTTGTAGTTTCTAGACTTAGTCACGTAAAGTCTAGCTTAGTCAGGACATACGAGATGTGTGCGAGACGACTACTAAAAATATATTTAAAATAGGCTTTTCGTACATTTCATAAGTATAGATTTAGTGAGTTTATTATAATTATTATGTTTTCGCGAGTTTGTGTGTGTTTTTTCGGCAAATAGGTTCACGTGACCTCAACTTTGATAGGAAATGAATCTATTTAAAATATTTAAAAAAAAATTACTTTGGTGTTAAGATTTCATTCTTTCACCATCTGTCAAGTAGGCTAACCTTCATTTAAAGTCACCGATCACCGGGGATAATGAAGCTAACATTTGTTGTCTCAAATATTAAAAAGAAAATAATAATAAAAAATTAGCCTATCGAAGTATGCACTAAACCGAGTGCATAGTTTAATAAAACGTAAAATTATTTCTAAAAATAACTAATCAACACTTTACTTGTAGTTGGTGAAAGAGGCCCTGTGTGTTATGAACTATTTTTTACCATTTTAAACAATTCTGACATATGAAATCTCTTAGCGCAAAGTGAAATGTTGCTCGTATTGGGTTACTATACGGCGTGCGATTCAAAGGCATCGCCTATCCCATATTAATTAATGAGCACCATTATTCTTACCACATTTATCTGTTTAATCCTTCCCTAACAATAATAGTGTAACTAGTGCGTGGCATAATATTCAGACAATCAATTTTGTATGGAGAATACCAACACTTATCTTCTGTATCTATCGCAATTCTTTAATAGCACTGTATGAGTAAACTAAAGAAAATTAATATTGTATATTTATAAATCTTACTAGCTGGTACTCGCGACTTCGTCCGCGTTGAAAAATAACAAAAAGTATTAACCTGAAAACAGTTAACACCTAGGTAACAGGTGTTATATACCTATTAGCTGGTGCCCGCGACTACGTCCGCGTTCTGGATGAAAGGTACCCTATGTCCTTTCTGGTGTCCCAGAGAACGTGTATGACAAATTTCATGGTGATAGGTTCAGTAGTTTTTGCGTGAAAGTGTAACAAACAAACAAACTCACATTCACATTTATAATATTAGTAAGGATTATGACATCTTTATTGCTGTTGACGACAGTATGCCCTACCATTACTAAGACACCCAGACCAGAGCCAACTTTGAAAAGATCATTTCCAAAGTTGCTTGTCGGGAATTGAACCCGGGACTCCTGAGTTAGAGCACCTACTAAGGCAAGTTAACGATTCGACCAAAGGACTCGTCCATTGGTCATTTCATTCTTCAAGTTATATACTTAATAAAATATGATTTAACTGTTCGATAGTAGGTAATTACATGCAAAATAATGAAATAATGTTTCATTGATATAAAAAAATATACCATAATTTATTACATAAAAGCTTTATAAAGAGGACTTTAAAATAATAAAGAAACGCTGAAAGTATCTCATTGTGGCTCGCGTTATCAGGACCGTGTTGTAATGAAACGGGAGTTTCTATAGCCTGCATTAAGGAAGGCCCCAAAGAAAAAGGTCCACAATGGTCCGCACGGTAATCGGTTGGATTTATCAAAATAATAAGGCGTTAAGAGTATACCCTTAATAGTTTGTTAAGCGGCGGAACGTCGGAATAATAAGCGTACTGCCAGCAATAACAATAACAATGAAAAATAATCATCCTCCGCCCAAGTTGGTACCGCCGTGCGTTCAGATTCCACTGTGGGTTACTAACACTTTTTTAATGTGGAAAGATAATGTTGATTGAGCCTGGACCATGCCGGGACTTTTCCTTTTTTTTGCTATTACCTACTACATTGTGCACTGACTTTAATCATATAGTCACACAAAACTGTCGAAGTTAAATAATAAGAAGCCAGGTGATCATTTGAGACGAAATACAAGTTAATTGCTTACAAAATATCACGAAGAAAATTCGCAAGGTTGGGATAGCCTAATACTTAGGGGAATTTGAGATAAAAACGAAAAATTCAAGCCACTCCTCGTTCTGCAGCCTTGAAATGGCGACAAGTACCCACTGTACAGAAGACCAGTGATTATAAGTAAGTAAATAGGTAAGTAAGGAATGGCTCTATATAAACTTGTCTTTATCTGGGCGCAAAGCAAAGCAGTGAAGCCAAATCGAATCATACCAATCTTTCGTCGAAGCGACTCACGGCTCACGGCATTACTACACTGCGGTGACCCCCATGTCGACAACCATTTTGTCTGCCACCTTCTGTCATACGAATATTTAAATTTTATATATAAGCATAAGTGTACATATTTTTTTCCAATTGATGCAGTGCACACAAATTACAATATTTAAATATTATGCAGATGTTATTCAAGGGTAAT
This sequence comes from Synanthedon formicaeformis, assembly GCA_945859745.1. Lineage (NCBI taxonomy): Eukaryota > Metazoa > Arthropoda > Insecta > Lepidoptera > Sesiidae > Synanthedon > Synanthedon formicaeformis. The sequence goes on from OX243964.1 coordinate 6,220,736, forward strand.
TAATCAAGGGTAAGAAAGTGTAAGTATTTTATTAAAGTGTAAAGACGTAACAAATAAAATTATTTAACGTGCGAAGTATGATATCGGTACAAGACTGTGTGTCGGACCGGGATAAATGTTGGGGCGGTTGGGCCGTGCAGGCCGTGCGAGCGTGATTCGCGATAGCGATGCTCTCGCGCAACTAGCCAATATAAATATAGCGCAGTCACTACCAATTTTGTATGAAGCGGTTACTTCATAAAGAAAATTTAAAAATAATTTCAACTGGAACGACACTAGGCGAGTACATTGACGAGAATATTTACAAAATAAGCAATCGTCAGCAAGGAATATTGAATGAAACAGATAAAAGTAATTTTTTACGTTTTTCCTGCCCAATTTTTCCAATTTTTCTCTTTATAAAAATTTTCCTCTAAAAAAAAATAGGCGTAATTGCACAGATCAACATTATTAACTAAAACCTTTAGGTTTTAACACTTTTAACTTCTAAGGAGCAATTTACCAGATTCTTAATCAACCAGATTCTGCTTCGGATAAACCGACAGACGTAGTTATCGACTTACCTATATAATTTTATATTATTCGGACAACAATAATTACCCCAAATAATATATCTATATCAATAACAAATATCTCGATGGATATTTGTTAAAACATAAATTCTCTCAAATATTTCTTATAGGGTTCAGTTTTGAAGGTGAGAGTCCCGTTCATTAATAAACCAATTAAGTGAATCCGCGAACGCCGGATCCCTCGGGGTGTTTAACCGCTCTATATATTTGCGTAATTTATAACAAGTAATAACAATGTGTGCCGTATCTGCTGGGTAATTTCTCAAATACACACCTCGCCTGTAGCGGCGGGTATGTTACAAATTAAATAGCCAAGCTGCCCGGCCGCCTCGCGCCGCAACGCGAACACTCGTCCGTCCGACTCGAACAATCGCGGTAGGTGCCTACACACTTATTAAATGATAAGTTGATAGCATACGTGCATAAAGGTTGCTGTGAAGTTTCTCTTTTAAAAGAATTTTTGAATTGCAATTTGAAAGTCCGTGCGAAGTCCTGATTTAAAAGTATAAAGAAATGCTACTAGGCCGGTGACACCCAATGGTATAGGTATGCTACGAGAAAGCAAACGCAGTCTAAATCCTTTCTGTACGAGTGAGTGAAGCCATTTATAGGTATATATTATGGCATTATTAGGTAGAAATGGGCTCTATTATCCCTTGCTCATTCACCACATTATTATGAAACAAAACAACACCGATAGGTCTTCTGTACCTATCGGTTGGTTACTGCCGGAAGACGGGCTGCCCAAATGACTATGAAATGCAGCCTGCCACTAGGTGTACTTAAATTTGTAATTAAATGTGTATTATTTTTTACTGGTTTTTAGAGTACTTGCAACTTGCAAGTAAGTAAGTTAAATGTCTCGTATACATTTCCTTCCGAGAAAATAGTATGATCCGGTTGCTATTAACTAATCGATTCGTTTCATTGGCGACTATTTATTGAAAAATTAGCATACAGATTGCTTATGTAATTATTGGTAACTCGTTATATAAAAGCCATCTATAGTCATAATTATAGTGGTTTGCCTTAGTAATTAAATGGTTAATAAAATATAATTTCAATATAATATTAAAGCCTATACTTATAGGGCATTGCACATCGAACAAGATCTTTGGAACATTGATCTAAAACAGGGAAATTACCCATTATTCCGTTCCGTATAATGTGTAAGAAGTTATTAAAAGAAATTCTTACTAAAATTATCTAATCTGGGCTAATAAAAAAAATAATTATTATAAATGCCAAAGTTTGTGAGGATGTCTTTCGCAAAAAAAAAGGTTTCGTAGACTGCGCGCGATGTCGTAGACATAATTAACCTAGTAATTATGTAAGTTATGACTTTAATTATATTAATTATTAAATTTTCTAAAAGTATGCATTATTAAAATTGTAATGGAATTATTATAAAAAAATACAGTAATTTTGGGCTAAGAGTTTAGAAAATAGAGAACACTATTTAAATATTTAGTTAAATATTAAAAACGAATTTATATAAACAAAAAAAGAAAAGAAAAAATGTAAAATATGGGTCTAGTTAAATGAAAATAAATGAATTTGAATTTAAAATCATTTCAATACTTATTGTAACTGTAATGTTATATTAAGTAAGTAAATAAGTAAGCAAGAAAGAAATAAAGAAAGAAATAAGTAAAACATGCATCAACTGCAATATAAAACAGTCTAGTGGTTGCATTGAGTGGTTGTAACAACCCTCTTACGTACACTTTTTTATCCTATCAACTTAGGAATGTCACTAAAAATTTCTTTGTACAAATTCAATTAACCATCGCCTCTAAAATTTCCATTTCTATCCAGATAAGTATACATAATATAGCAATCATCCGATCATTGGAAACAATTCGAGATCACCGGTCTGTATCCAAATAATTGTGGCTAACGACTGCCAACCGTATAATCAAAACCGTATCAGGCAGAAATCAATTTTTCATCGCCGAAGTCGATTTAAAAATTATCATACAAACCGGAGGCGTACGTACCGCCCATTCTAACTAGATCTTTAACGTGACCCGTATGTTCCTTTTGAAATTGTCCCTGCAGTAGGGGAAAGGGGGAGGCGAGGTGTCTCTTCGTCGGATGGTGATAATATAATTACTTAACAAGTGCGCGGCGCTAACCGGGGACCAATAAAATTGATTTAGATACATTGAAGGCGATCGAGTAATCACTGTGTACAGCGTTTTAGTGTGTGTAACGAAAATGTGACATTGAACTGTGAAATTATAAGGCACTTGTGTATTGTCTTTGTATGTACCTAATTTTGAAAGGTATTTGAATTAATAAAAACATTGAAAAATTTAATTAAGTAACTTACTTATTTAGGGGCGGAGGTACGCTTATGAAATAAAGGTGTTTGTTAAGGTATTTTTGGCTCGGCACTGGATGCAATTTTCTTGGACTTTCCTTGGACTTCAAAGAAAATTTGAGAAAAAAAAATTGCCAACGCATATAGCGATTCATTTTTGTATTTATATATGGATTAACATTCTGGAAAAGATTTCCAGCGATGATACTAAGAACACACATGATAAGGACAAACATACATGATAATAACAACAAATAAATAAATGAGCAATTCGATCAAATCAATCAAATTCAAATCAAATGCGGGATCCGTAAGGATTTCCCAACGTTAAAACAAGGCCTGGATAATAAATAAATAAAAATAACTAAATAAGTCTTCATTAGATTAGGTAATTCCTCGATATTAACTTCTAGAGCGGTTACAGTGTATCTGAAGTACCTATATTCATGTAGGTATACTTAAGTATTTCGAACAAGATTTTTTTTATTTCGAAACAAGACACGCATTTTCAATGTTTATTTGCTGAATGTCACACCCGGAGTGTAAAGAAATAATAATGTAGACAGCTAACAATGTAGGTAATTGGTAAAGCATTTAATACGTGGCGATCTGTTAACCAAGAAACCTTTACAAAATTACAGTTCAATTACTTATAATATTCCTTATCACTTATTGGGTATAAATCACAAAAGTTATGATGTTTATATTTCAAAATCAAAATATTTAAAAATATGTGCCCTCCATCATGATCTGCTCACTTTAGATTAATTTTCAAAGTATCTCTTTGCTATGCTGGGAATCGAATCTCCAATAATATAACCATTCAACTAATTATTTATTTTAAGCGTTTTTTATGTTTTTTTTTTCAAGGTTTATTTTCTCTCTCTCTCTCTCTCTCTCTCTCTCTGTGCTTTTCAGTCCTGACGGTTAGCCGTCAACTTCCTGAACCGGTATCAGTCAAGAGCCAACTGAAATAGCTTATTTTTAAGGTTTAAAGTTGAAAGGCTTTAAGGTTTTACGAAATCTTAAGGTTAAACAAAATAAAGGTTTATTTTTAAGATATTTTTATTAGAATTTCATGCACTTGCCTTAACTGCCAATAATCTCACGTCGTTGTCGGTAGCAAATAAATAATTATGAGAAATAATTTGTTTTTACACAGTGATTAGAAGAAGCTTTAAGAGGCGGCAGAGAGTCGCTTCGGGGTATAAATTATGGACTTGAAGAATTAGTTTGCGTCAACGAAGTGTTGCAATTAGGTGTATCTGTAATTAAAGTAAGTTGAAATAAGTAACTTACAAGTAAACAGCACGTTGGATGTTAACGGGATTATACGAGTAGCACGCACAATTAATATACTTTGAACTGTTCGCATCTGTCAAAGGACCATTGTAGAGCTTCTAGTTAAATGGATTTAAGATTTCAAGAAAAGCTGTTATTACAGTTTTGATTTTATTATTTCAAATGTAATAAAAAAAATTACTGAAAATTGAAAATATAATTTTTCTACAAATTTTAGTTAAAAAAAGTTTTATTAATTACTCTATATATATAAAAATTTCGTGTCACATGTTTGTGACTACTTGAATTCCTAAACTATTGAACCGATTCTTATAAAGCTTGGTAACTATGTGTAATTTGATCCAACTTAAAAGATACGATATATAAATTATTGCACCAAGGGCGAAGCCAGGAGCGGGTCACTAGTATATTATTAATATTTTTTAATGTAGGTAAATGGTAGGACGAGAAAATGAAAGTGCGTTGTCGACCTTGAATTACATAAATAATAAAGACATGAGGCGGAGATAGTACCTGATAGTACCTACCTATTAATTGTGTGATTGAAATAGACAAATATTTTCCACTTTATTTATATAAATTTGGCGCAATTCGCCCCACTAAGTTTTTGACTTGTTAATGCAATAAATCGATCAAAATATAACAATTTCTACTAATATTATCTTTTAATAATATCAAATACTGATAAAATGTGACATAGAGTATCTACTTTTAACTTTTTACGAAGCTTTAAAGCTAGAAATTAAAAAAGCTTTCTCAATCATACTATTCTATTTACAATGTTTTGCTTATGGGTTATTAAAATACAAATTGTTATTTCGATTATTTTTCTTGTGACATTTCCAAGCCCCTTTCGAATTGGCGGTAAACACGAATGGAGTGTCAGGAAAATTTAAAAGAAAAAAGAAGCCGACACAAGAGCGCGACATTTTCGTGTGCCGCCACAATGTAGGAAGAACGATTGCGTGTTGACGGAGTGGTGCAACAATTTTCACGTCCGCCGATCGCACAATTTGCTTGTCAAGGCGTCTTACAACTCAATTAAGACATTCTACAGGCCAACGCGCCGACAATGATGTTTCGGCCACGCCACTACTAATTAATTTACACCTTACTTAGTTAGGCGCTTACTTGTGAAAGCCGATATTGAGTTGAGGCAAGAAAATTCAAAATATTATGATTTTCGACGATGGATTCAGGCTGCTTTTGACCGGCCTTCCTGAAAAATTATGTGGGAGGCCTGCGTTTAGAAGTGGACGTCCAGAGATGACTGTAAAAATGTGGTATACTTATATGTATCAGTGTTATATAAAGCAATTCTAACAAATTAAATTATAAAATTATGGCAAGATATACCTAGAATGAAACGAAATTAGTTTATTTTAATGCAAAATAAATCTAAAACCCGATTCGACAAATGAGTTAAAGCTTCTTAAATGTTTTTTCAGTTACCATTATAGATTAAATTTACCTATATGTCGATTGAAAAATCGTTGTTTTCGTAGGGACCTCCGCATAAACGGAACGCTTTAAATAACTGAACAGCACGTGAGAACGCGTTCGCAATTATCTAAAATGAAATAAAAAATGTAACAAAAAGTGACCGCAAAAAGATACGTTAACAGATTACGTTCGAATTTACATCATCAAAACACTGAGTCAACAAATGAAATGAACCACGTTACGTGATGTTGGTCAGCGTTACGTCGCCGAAGCTGGAATCGAGCGCCGCAACCCGACAATTTGCCCACCATCACATTCAATCACCTCAACTAACGACCGACGGCAAAAAATGTACGACAGACGCTCTCAGGAAGTCAGACAACAATAAAAAAACAAATAAGTAACCCGACAAATTAAGTTATAACCTAAAACACGTATGAAGCCATCATCCCAACGGTGTAATCATATTAACGACTACAAAAGGAGCGGCAAAAAACACAAAAATTAGAGGATCGGGAAATGTGGGCCAAACAAAAACGTAACGTATCGCCTAATTATAGCTGTTGTTCGAAAAAACAATTTTAGGAGCAACGCCCGGGTACACACTCGGCGACTTTGGGAATAACAAAAACACTCCATGTTTTTATTATCAAACAAATACATGGACGATTCTTGGCATTAGTCTGGGCAGCTAGATTTGTGGCTACAACTACCCTCTTGCAGCAGACCGTCATGGAAAAGAGACTGTTTCGATGCGTTAGTAGGGGATGTTTTTCCCTCTATGTGATTTCCCATCAACTTGAATATTATCCTGGTATATTGCTTGTATCAACGGTAGCCACCTATACCATTAAGTAAACATCGAAAAATACTTTAAATACATTAATCATATCATCATCAGTCAATCAATATCTACTAATAATAAATCTGTAAGTGTAGGTATTGTACGTATGTATGTTCCTCCATAACTCTTAAACGAATTAACTGATTTTCATGAAACTTGGTAGATAAACATTTAGACGTACAGGACATAGGATAGGCTACTTTTTCTTTTTCAACGCGGACGAAGTCGCGGGCGCCAGCTAGTACATAATAAAAGGAGAAACCACATCAAAGATGTCTACTAAATGACAATGTCAATGTGCAGCAAGTTCAGTCACCAGTCACCAGTATGTTAAATGCTAAATTACAGAAAAACCGAGTGGCATATTAGTACAGTTTTTTTATAACACATAATAGTCTTGTTATAAGACATAATAGTACAAGAGTACAAGTAAAACACAACTATTATAATGTGCTGCTATTTCACGGTGATCTTTTGTGTGCTTCTGTGATTACTGCCACAGGTAGTAATCACAGTTTATGACTGCTGAAAGTAGTGGGTCCTAAAAATCAATAAAAAGTACTTCACACAAAATGAAGCGTAAGCAATAAAATACGTATTATAATTTCAATACGTTTCCTATAATACATGTTATTAAATATAAGTTTATAAAATAAAAATCGAGTCTCAAAAATGAAATAAGATTCACGATTTTAAATGTATTTTTAAAATTGAGCCAGCGATGTTAAATAATTAAATACAGAATCAGTGACACTAATCCAGAAAACGATTTGGCCAAAAATCGCGCCGTGTTGATCGCGCCTCGACCGAATCCTTTATTATTTCGACGTGTATAATATTTTTATTTTGGCCCGTCCATGATTATTATTTATGAATTATTATTATTTGAGAATTTATTATTAGCTTGCAGAGCAAGCGCGTCCTTTTCAATTTGCTAAGGTGCGGAGAATTCGAGCTCGCAGGTATCGGCCACGGGTTTTGTTCCTTTTTTGTCTTCTGAACTTCTTCTTGACATTTGTTTTCGTTCTTGCTTAATTAAATTTCGTTCTCGGAGGTAACAAATTGATTTGGGTTATTTAATTACAATCTTAATTTGAAATGGAGCAGATCATTAAGTTGATACGGTTAGGTACACGTGTAAACACCAACACACAAGGGTCTTACGTTTTAATATAAAGGTTTTATTAGAACTAGCGACCCGCCCCCGGCTTCGCACGGACAATTTTTACAACTTTCCTCTTCATAACAACCTTCCTCGGACTTCAAAGAATATTTGAAATAAAATTGCAGAATATTTGAAAAAAAAAAAAACATGAAAATGATGTTAAAATTCAAAGAATTTGAAACTGTGTAAGTTTCGTTCGATGTAATTCACATTAAAGAAATGTAAAATTTTAATGGTTAAATTTTATATATAATGTGATAAATTAAACAATTGTGTTGCTTTGTAAGTTTAATCAAAGAAACGACAATATAAGTTTAATATTACCAATTTTCATTGATTTTTCTATTTACATTGTCATAGCAATTTTAGATTGACACCTAAGTCAAAACATAAGTTAAAATAGTATACACTAAAGAGTATTTTACCTACATAGTAAAATATTAAATTAATACATTATAATTATTTACATTATATTTACACACATTTATATTATTAACTTTACATATATATTATAGATTTGAATAAAAAAAAACTACTTATTTAAAAAAATATCTTATAAATATTATAATAGAAATTGGCGACTTGGCCTTGGCCGACTCCAAAATTAACTGATTTTGAATTTTCAATTTATTTTATTTTTAAGTAAAAATACTTGTGTAGGTACATAGGTACAACTAGTTTTCAATTTGCAAATTCTAAATAAATGTGACTAATTATAAGAAATTGAAATCCCAATTGCGAAGTTAATTCAATCACGGTTTTTACTACGAATTTTATTTTTAAATGTAACGGGTATTAGAAATAAATTGCTTAATATTTACTTACTTTTGTGCAGGAATATATTTTAAATAATTTTTTACACTTATTAATTAGGTATAACACAGGGTAATTAAATGGATTAGTGACGCGTTTGAAAGGTATATGCGTTGAAAGGTATATATGGTGGTTTTTATTTGCAACGCTCGAAATCAATGTTACAGTTCACTTCATTTCTTAACGAAATGTGCGATTTCCTTTTTTATTTAAATTTACTTTCTTACTTCTTGTTTTTTATTTTCCTTTTCAGGGCACACTTTGATTCTTAGTAATTAAGCATTAAGTTATTATGGCAACACTTAGTTTATGCACGAAGTTCGTGAAATTGTGAGAAATTATTCCTTGTTAAGCCGTTCGTGAGCCCGATATGTGAGTGAATTCACCACACTAACCATTTCTAAGAATTTCTACATGAAATATCCTTTAAGAAATCTAACAGTTGAAAGAGGAATAAAAGGAGAATATTTTTATAAATAAAAATTACACCCCGGACCGGGCGAAGCCGGATCTAGTACGTAGTTCTATTAGTTTTAAGAATGAGAAATTGTGTAAGTAATGAGTAATTTTAATAGGACTTTCGTACGTAACGAAATGCGTTTTTCTTTAGCATAAGGTCTAACAGACTTTGTATCCTCCCGTTCGCCATATGTCTTCAACCTCTCAACTGTATTAGAATTAATTTGAGAAGGTCGTCGACATTGAATTAATCCGTTAAATTGGTTTTTAATATTGGTCCGGTATTTTTATGGAATACCTAGAAGGGAACAGAATGGCAGATGGTCGGTCTCATTTTAGTGAGGTATGCCTTGCCTCACTTAAATTATATCCTATACCTATGCAGCCTGTCCCTAAAAATTAAAAAAAAAAATACAGAAGAGATTTTTCGTCTATCGACACTACGTGGGTCCCTTTTTGCAGGATTCCTAGTATGGTCCTAGTTAAATCTTTAGTTTAACTCTCCAATGGTTTCAGTCATTCATGAAGCATAATAATTCTTACAAAAATAAATAAATTTTTAAAGAAATTATTGATTTCTTTTAATGTTAATACATCAATTACTCATATAAAACAATACATTAATAAAATAGTTAATGGCATTACACATTTTTCTTGCCTAATGTTTTTAACGCTTAGAAAAATATCTGAATCAGATAAGAACGAATTAACATGGGCTGGCACTGAAAGGGTCGTTTCTGCTATTATAAAGAAATTAGTCCTAAACACGACTTCAATGGCCACAAATTGATATAATAAAAGCCGGCCAAGTGCGTGCTGGGACGATTTTCGTTCAGGGTTCTGACGTTGATATGTAGTCAAAACTGTTTCCAGGTCGCTGTAATAATGACAGTAATTGAATGCCCACGGTCACCGCTGATCTCCAAATTTCTCGTTAAAAGATCACGAATCAGTACGGAATGATAAATGGTTTATTTTAAGTTAAGTAACTTATAGGTAGTTGGATGAAGTTTGATTCATTCATAGGCAGTAAATAAGAAAACGACGTTTACTTGAAGTTTTTTAACAATTGCTTAAGCATTTGTTTTGTAAAATAGAAAAATAATACAATGGTCTCTTTACATTAAAAAAATCTTGTGGATGCATTACATGGTATGCTGTATTACGTCAAAATTTCTTGTATATAGGTACAAGAGTAAAGGGGTTTGGGTAAAGTTGGCATCATTTTCAACTTTGGCGGCCACTCATAAAAGTAGCATAATTTGAAAAATCAGTTCGAAAGTAGCATTTATTATTATGGAACTATACCGCTAAATAACATCGAAACTGAGATATTTGGCTTCATATATTACTTAAATCACTACTTCGTCTATATACACTACTTCGATTATAATCGTCTATGTACACTACTTCGATGTAAAAAATACATAATTTAACAGTTATTGATACAAAACGCTTCCTAGAAATAGATTCACGTTCACAAAAGTCCCAAATCGACGAATGGTTCAGCCAAACCCCTCCCTTTTTTTTTTATAACGCGAGGAAATCTGCGAATCAGATCCGCACCGACCATGGGCAGATCGGTGGGGTATGTGGGACTTCTACCCACTAAAACCCCGCTGTGTTTCTTCACGCCGTCTATGGGCGGGGGTCAGGGGACGTTTAAACACGCTACGGTGTCCCCCCGCCAGACGAGGCCCGCACATTTGCGGGCTCCACCTCGATAAGGCGCGGAGTGTAACCTCCGCGCCGTGAAGAGACGGAACCCGGAAACCCCTCGTTGCCCGGTGTTGTGATGACGGCGGACGACCCCATGTCCGCCGCCCCTGGGCGAGGCGGCACAGGCCGCCTATTCTCCACCTCTCGCAGCAGGCAGTCAGCGAGGGGCTTCACTCATGAAGCACCCCATAACCTCTTCTCTGCAGCACAACCTACCGCAGAGTTGGAGGCCGCTTCCACCTGAAACTCTCGGAAAACCCCTGCTCGTCTGCATCTCTACGGCATTAAGGGTGGGCGGCCCAAAGAGGGTTTCCGCCTGACATTTCCACATCAATCGCGGCAGCCCGAGACAAGCTTCACCTCGTGATATCGTCGGAAGAGTTACTAGGCCGGGTGGCGAGTCCGGGTGTTCACTCTTCCGAACGACTGCAGAGTGTGTTTACTAGGCCGGCCGCGCTACCGGGTCTTCACCACCGTCCACAAAGCCGCGATTGCAGTACTCTGCCAGACGGTCCTACCCTGCCGTAAAGCTCCGTCTTTGCGTGCGTTGCCCAACTACCACTGAGCGACAGAGCTATCCGAGAGAATCCGCCCGCTGCGACCCGCGCCGGTCTTCGTTCGCAGAACCGAGACCCATACCTCGGTCCGACGCACAAGGACCGGGGGTGCCATCTCTCACCGGCCTACACCCGCGTGGGCCGAGTACGGTTCCTCGGCTCAGCGAGCGGTGACCGATGAAGCTCCAACGGACAGTTGGAGCCTCCAAACCGTTGCTCCGCCACGAGCTCCGATGATCGGAGCCCGCTCGGAGCACACGCACGTGGGTCTTCTTTGTTCCCTAGCGACAATCCGATCAGCCAAGCAAAGGCCGGTGACCCCACTGGCCCCTGCAACCGCCCGGATTGCCGACTGATTTACTTCTGATTTACTTCTGAATTGGATTTTATGGGTTTTGGTTTTTTAAACTGTACAGTCATGTCTTATGAATTATGTTGTATCTGTCTGTACATCATGTATCATGTATCATCTTATGTATCATGTCTGTACATCATGTATTATGTTTATATTCTCTTGGGACGAGGATTACAAGGATCTGATGCATTATTAGGGCACTATTGTTCTTGTGTCGTAGGAAAACGGACATTAGGTTGTTGTTCCCATGTGATGTCAATAATATGGTACATGGGATGGGTAAGACACCAAGATATAGTTCCTCCGGCGCAGTTCTTGGACACTATAATAAGGAATGACATAGAAAATGAAGTTTCTGACGAAGAAAATGATGATTAGTAACTTTTTTTCATTAACTTTTAAATTAATAAATATAAAAAATAATGTTTTTTTATTTTATTTTTTCATTTTATTGCTTGTTCTTGAAGAGCAACCAGGCGTAAAATTCGTATCTTTAAATCCTTATATCTCTCGTTCGATATAGTTTGGAGTAATTCTTTTTGCACATTATAACATATTTTTGCAAGGACTTTAAACGACAATAGTTTTTATCAATGGCCGCTAGAAAAAAAAATGATGCCAACCCTCCATACAAAGTTACCCAATCCCCTTTATGTTTCTAATTATTTTGCTATAACTTAGTTTAAGGTCACAATGTTGATAACTAAAAAAAAGATTTTTTATTATTATTTTAGAGCAACCCTAAAGCAACCCTAAGGTGTCGCTCCATAATTAAGTGATTACGTTAGAACGTGTGTCGGTTCGATTTCTATCATTGTTTCAAGGTGATCATTAGACCTTTCTTTACTGTTCAAACTGTGTGGATAAGTAAATGCAAAATGGAAAGTTTTTGATCACAGTACCCATAATGGGTAACGATTTTCCACACATTCAAATGTATCTCTATTATTTCTTAACCACGTGACCTCACTTTTTTTCTTTTTTTTCTAAGAGCGTCTAACTTAGCCTATCGCCCCGTGCCTGCTTGGCGTTGATTTCTGGGACACCCTGTGTATCTGTATAATAATGTAATATGTATATGTGTCGTTCATTGTAAAAGTGAACTATCTCCTTGTAACTGAATTTTAGAATAACGAGCTTTTTGCGAATTATAGAGTAGGAAAAAAAAATAAGCATTCATTCATTGTTTTCATCTATGGGATTTTAATGCAACTATTGGAGTTACTTCACTTTTTTATTGAAAGATATGACTAAATGTGATACCATTAGGCAAGAAAAAGATGGTTTTAAAAATAGGGAGTTACACCACTTTTACAATGAACGACACATATATGTATACATACACATAGATATACGTATAATACATCGACTTGAGTATAATATATTATATAGGTAGATACACTATATAGATTTATGAATTTATGAACTTCTCTCCGAATGTCTGTATTCTGTATAGACAGGCATGACGCGTTCAGCACACAATATATTTGTATGATAAATATAATTAAATACGCGAATGTGAAATAAAGAAAAATGTTTAAAAAATATTAAATAAAATACTATTTCGAAAGCTCTTTAAGCTCTCTACTGGATATAACCAGTATAGATATCAATTAGTCATGTTACAAGACATTTAACATGGAATAGAAACTAAAAGTGTTACAATGTGAACATTAATTTATAGCTTACCCCGAGTTGCTGAAGATAAATGTCCAACGATAACCGGACTAAATGAAAAGTTGCCCGCACCGAATTGAATCATTTGGAAATGAATGCCTTCATTTGCATACGTGGTAATTAGTCTGTAATTCATGAGGAGTGGACCCTGTCAGGCTTAGCGTTTGAATTATACGTAAATGCATGAACAGGTACCTAATCATTACTTCACACGTTTGTGTACGAAAGTGTAAAAACTATTGAATTTATATTGTTAGGATAAAATATAATTTAGTAATCTGTGTACTTGCCAAAATAAGCTCACTGTTCTACGAGTATGTCCAAATGATATTTTTTGAAGTTTTTTACATTTTAATTACTTTACAGTTACAGTTTACTACTTACAGTTTATACTTTACTTTACAGTTTACAGTTGAAATTCGCCGCAGAACCAAGATTGTGGATATTGCCACCATCAAGTCCTTACCAACAAGTTAATATTGTCAACACAATTGCTATAAATGAACTTAGGATATTTTAATTCAATACTTTCAAAGAAAAAATATTAATGCTGTCCAGCTGTTTGTTTTTATAGCGGACCGCAAAGAAAATACGCAAAAGCGTAGCATATTAATAAATTTAAATGTGGACAAATTATTCGGCAAATGTTTATAGCCACGAGAGGCCGCCTTTGATACCTGACACTCGCTCACTCGAGGCACTGAGGGAAAATATTGCTGCACAATGAATATGACACGGTCATTTGGCCATAACGAACACGTGGTCTCTAAATTACCAGTATCCATTATGAGAGTCAGTTTATTCGCAGATTTGTATTCGATATATTGGACAAACAATTTCTACAGCAGTATTTGACTAATCATTTACCTTATTTGGCTATTCGACGAATATAGAAAACTAGCTGGTGGCCGCTACCTTTTGTCCTTGTTGAAAAATGAAATATAAAACGCTGTTTCTCGTACACATGTGTGGCACTTATTATAAAGTCACATATTTCAACAAGGGTCCCTTGTTGAAAAATGTTCATAGATTACGTTATACAGGACGTCTCAAAACTATGCGACATGGAGGAAATATCGTATATAGGATATTTTGCTGCAAGAAAACTTCGTTATCTTTAAAAGTTAGTAATAATGCATTCAAAGATTTCTAAAAATTACGTCGTCCGTCGTTGGCAATAAATAAATATTTTTGAAATTTGAATCAAACATTTTACGTTATTCCTTTCTTTTAAGATACTATGTTACTTAAGAAGAATTTTTATTTTTTGTACATTCTTTCGATTGGCATCATAAAAATACGGGTGTAATTTTTTTCATTTAAGTCGGTTCGATTCCCAAAATCTAAAAATTACTTGCTTCCTCAGTATTACCAACTTTTAAAAATAACATCTTTCAGAAAAATATCCTATCTACAATATTTAAGGTACTTTCCCTTCATGTCGCATAGTCTTGGGACACCCGGTATACATAGTACGTAATATAATAAAGAATAATATACTTTACTTCGCAGTATTGTAGGACTAAATGGACAAACGAACAGATATGGATAGTGGGTTTGTCGGCGTTTTGGCACACATCAAAAGAGTGAAATAGGCAATTGCGTAATTAAACCACCACTAATTAACTAACTGCATTTCGCAGTCATAAGTTGGGTAGCCTATCATAAGTGTCTAGGTGTGAAAGTAGACAAAGTATGCCAAAGCCCATTCACTGTCTTCTGTCGTATCCTTTGTCCTTTATTTCTTCAGAGGAAGCTAATCAAAGGATGTAAAAATTGTATGGCGAGGAATATCGTAAACTGTAAACTAATCATGGCTTAGCGTTCAAGATGGAAAATAATATAATGTTCATATAATTTAGACGTATATTTCACTCGGAGGAACCGTTTGGTACAAATTGATCCCCACCGTATTGCTAAGGGTTCACGCAAAACATCCATCTAGGTGAATGATACGCAAACTCGTTGGCTCCGACGCCTCAAACGATCATCGAGACGTTTTCTGCTATTACACACCATTTACTATATATATTAGCAACATTTGAGAAGTGAAAATAGCGTGGCTAAGTGCAAGGCTATTATCACTCTAGCCTTAGGTGTAAAAAAGATTAAGATGTTAGGTAATACCTACAGGCTCGTGTATTTTAATAGCTAAGTAGATTTTATTGCATACAAAGTTGTCTCTGTACCTACTTGACGTCGAACTTAACTTATTTAACAATAAAATTAATCAATTTAATTAATTAATATAATTGTTAATAACAACGTAATTAAAATCATAGTGGTGCATACAAAAAAAATCTAAATACTATCGACATGTAGGTAATTTATATTAGTTTTATAAGACACTTTGAATGCACTTGTACTCATTGTAATGAACATATTAATTCTATATTATTATTTATGAGGTATGGATTCAATGGGGGTTCTTTTAACAGAAACATACAACTAATTGCTAGGTAGTCCATTATTAGTTACCAATATTAATACTTATTAATAGATGCCCCGAAGAAATGCAACTAATTACGGTAGGAAAAATTTCAAAAGCTCGTGTGCAGGCCTGGGATATTTAAAAAAAAAAGTAATTGTATACTAAAACCACACACTGTTTTGTAATGCGGAATTATTGAAATTCAATAAATGAATAGAGTTGCATTTGCTATACAAAGATATAGGAGGATGATTATTATTAATAATGCAAGGGAATTGTTAAGTTTTATGACAGTGAAATATATTTTAATACTCGACGCCCGACGCAAAAATAGGATGCCATCGTAGCTTCCAAACGGATGGACCGATTTTAATGTGATTTTTAGTTTTGTTTGAAAGCTGACGTGATCGAGATGGTTCTTAGCTATAATTTATGAAGATCTGGTCAAATAATAGCCCATTTTCTAGTTGACGAAAGTATTTCTATAACTGCAACAGGTTCGATTGATGTGAAATTTGGTATACTGTTACTTTGATGGTATTATATTTTCATGGCATTACCTTGGCTTGGTGCAGCAGTATCAAGTAGTCTGCCTGATGCTGAGGAGTTGCTGCTCAGCATCAGGCTGCAGTTGCTGAGGAGCCAACTCCTCAGCAACTTACAGCAGATACAGCTCATTAGAAAGTCGAGGGTTTGTTTATAATTTTTAATTATAGCTCGTTATAAAAGTTTCTATACTATGTCAGTTAGGAATAATTTTTGTATTAAGGAACTCCTCATTAGTTCATTAATTTTGAACTTATTTGCTATTATTTAAACACTTTTGAAGGAAATCAAATAAAAATGTACCAAAGTTTATACGTTTAATCGTGTTATATTTCGGTTCAATAAGTTACTTGCTTAACATAACTTTTTACAACTTACACTTACAAAATGTGATAATCAATTTACAATTATTTATTTATATCACGTCTCTTCCAACCATAAATATGTATATAAATAATAAACCTTATACAGTAATATTTGTACCTAATAAGATATTGTTGTTAGCGCCTCTTTCACAAACGTCAAGTATGCCAAACTGTAATTTAAAGTCACCGGTAACCGGGATAATGGAGCTGATATATCTTTGTTTGTACGGTAAACGTCCCAAACATTAAATAGAAAATAATAATAAAAAAAACCGGCTGTCGAATGATGCAGTAAACCGAGTGCATAATTCAATATAACAGAAAATGATTTCTAAAAGTAACTAATCAACACTTTACATGTAGTTTGTGAAAGAGGCCCTTAGACTAAAAAATGTACAATTCACAAGGATTAATTCTTGCGAGATATATAGAACATCGGCATGCGAGGGGCATGAATCTACTGTTGTAAGTTTTGAAACTCAGATAAAAACCAGCATTGTTGTAGGATATTTATGTCGACGACACGTTGTACGACATATGTCCACTTTACCTAAAGCATTATGTATTCAGTATGTATCTACAATCAGTATTAAAGTAAAAAAAAAACTTTGTCATAGACACGAGCATGGGTTTTAAACGTGAATACGTTACGAGTAATATTTTATTTGAGCATATATTTTATGTATATATTTGAGTATGTATTTCAAACGAAATCAAATATACCATATATACAAAAAATCTTTGATCCTTTAGCTATTGAGTGGTGTAATTAAATTTTGGATGTATATGATAGATATTATGTAGCTACAGCATCAAACTGTATCCCCCGATTTTTTTATCACTCTTTGGGAATTGCCTCCCACTATAGAAGCAAATTTAAAAACTTATTCATGTCTATATTGAAAGACAAATTCGTCTTCAGGCTTTGACGTTTAAAACACGCTGCAGATTATTTGACGTTACACAGTAGCTATATTTTTTTATTATACACATTTTCGGGTAATTTTCATTTGATAATTATAAAAAAAAATTGGACGGTGGCTTCAAATTCATCGTCTATATGTATTCATATAAAGTCTACATTTAGTCATTACATATCCACTAATGTAGGTATTCTCTTTAAACACTACCTATCTGAGTTCTAAAAAAACATTCTATCTTCACAATTGTTATCAATTTCAGTAGTTCAATAAGTAAGATATTGTAGATATGTTTGGTTAGGATTTTCAATAATTTCCAGGATTTTCAAAAACAGCACTTTTGTATAAATAGATAGAATATTTAAAAAAAAAAATTAAGTAAAAAGACAAAATAACAAATACATATATGCAGTATTTAATTTGTTGAATTTACACAAGTTTACATAAATTTTCGTGGCAGTAAAATAAAACAAATAAATTAATAAGCATAAAAACAAATGTAGTTGTTGTAGAAAAATTTTATAGGTATTGTGATAAGACATTGTACACTGGACCGCAAAGAAAAAGTTCGGTTAGAAAATCTTCAATATCTTCAAAAGTACCTGATCTAGCTTTATGAAGGCGACTAAATTAAAGGCGTTTACTTGACTTTTCTGCCAAGTAAACGCCTCCTTATAGAATATACCTACCACCGTGAAATAACAGCATATGTGCTGTTGTGTTTAGGCGAATGAGTAAGGGATGCCATTACCAAAGCCCATTTCCCTATCCCTTCCCTATCTCTTATCCTTAACCCTCCTATGGTGGACAGCGCACTTGCAGCTCTTATGGCGTTGCTGTCAGTGTCACAGTGGACGTGGACAGTGGACAGTCAGCCTGTATGTCAACCTTAACATAAAAAGTCTCCGCCTTAAAGCCCTAGACAATAAATTGTATTTAATCTAAAGTAATGATTTAAAATAAAAAATAGTAATAAAGCTGTATCGGTCATATTGTTTTGCTAATTGGTCGTTATCGTTCGTTTCGCATTACATTCATTAATTATTGTTATTTTATGACCGAAGATTATATTTCTTTCTCCAATAAGTTATTGTTTTCCGACGCCATTTTTAATATGTGTTTATGTTAGTTGAGTAACTTTTTTACCTATATCTTTTATATATTTTTATGTTATGACTGCAAACTGTCTTTTAATTAATACCTAATATTTTCTTACTGATTGAGGAGTTTTACAATAATATTGTAGCTATTTTTATATCATATTTTAAAAATTTTAGAAAAAAAAAATGGCTCTTAACATGGACATCATTAACGATTCGTTCTTTAGTAATTGGATCGCGCATACTTGGGAATTCAATAAATAAGAAATCTATAGGTAGACCTATAAATATACCTAAGTGATTGAAATGTCTGTAATGTCAAAATAACTGCTTTTTACTAAATGTATATCAAAGTATAACGGTACTTATAAAAAAATGGTATGTCTGTTTGCTGGTTTTCACAGTTTTCACGGGTCTTTCACAGGCAGATAACTGACGCTGTAAAAGTAATTTAGGCTACTTTCATTTTAGCTTTTCCACTTTTTAGGAGCAACTTTAAAACGCTCGATAATTTTTAAAATGTTGCATGAAAATCAGTGCAGTAGTTTTTGAGTTTTACGCGAACAGACAGACAGACAGACGCGGCGGAGAGCTTTGTTTTATAATATATAACGATTAAAAAAGTATTGAGATGATAATTGAAAAACTAGATATTGCTGACGACATAATTATAGTCCACGTCCCTCGGAAACTGCCCTTTTTCTCGACGAAAGGTACCCTATGTCCTATTCAGTACCTCTACCATGAGTTATAATGATCGCAATCGCTAGCGATAGCGTAAAAAAAATATGGTAAAACTGTCAACTGTCAATGTCAAATGGACAATTTTCAATATAAATATTTTACGCTCTCGCTAGCGAGTGCTGCAAACTCATGGTAAAGGTTAAGGAGGGTACAGACAAGGAGGACAATCTCTGAGTATTAAAAGTGTTCGTCGAAAGACGATAAATTGGTGGCGCTGGTGAGGCTAGTGTTTAACCAAAATTCAACTCGGCGCACTTCACTCCGTCAACTACTGCTACATTCATTCCATACTCTCCATACTCTCAAACTCTCTCTGTGCACACCAGCGCCATCTCTATTTATCGCTTTTTGTTGCCACTTTTTCAGTTTAACACCCATGTAAGATGGCGCTCCTTATCTCTAGGCTCCTTAGTAAAGGTACTGTACTCTACAATTTGATGATAGGTTGAGTAGTTAAAAGAGTGAAAACGTAAATAATAACAAAACAAATAAACAGTTTCAGTTCCGAATTTATAATATTAGAATATAGTCGTATTTTGTAATAAATATTATTACGTGTTGTTAATTTAAGATCTCGGAACATGCCGATAAACTGTTTCAGGGCAACTTGTCTTTAATATTGATGTAAAAATAAATAATTTAAATGAAATGTATTTTCATGCCACTATTTATAATATTTAAAATATTTTGAATTGAATACAATCTTGTAATATATTTTCTCTAGCTATGAGGTTAATTACACACATAACTTCATCAGCGATTACGCATTTGAACTGTATAGACATCTTTAACTACAAATAATATAACAAATAAAATCAAATTAATGTCTCATTTCGTTTGAATCATAAATAAATCAAGTAAATCAACAATTCTTTGATGCCGAAATAAAATTAACTTTGTACAAAATAAAATATATATATTATTATCAACAATTCATTTATATATAGGCCCTTATAAAAGCCATTGAGAAGGTCAATCCTACACAGCCTTGTGATTCTGTAAACAAATTCGTCGATCAATTCGACAATAATTTAGAACTTACAATAGAAATGCCAAGTTTTGAATTGGATTGTGTTAAGTTAGGCAATTTATATTTTAGTAATTAACTCTGAGATCACAATGAATATCAATCAACGTTCAGTGACGTCCTAAATATTTAGGCAGTAAGTCCTTCGAGGCACTGAAAACTTTTCGAATGCTACATATTCTGAGATGTCTGTCAGTAGACAGGTCTATACTCGTGTTGGATTTAAAGCATACAAAAAGTACTACAATACATCCAATGTTTAGTACCAAATGAAATTTCATAGTAATCGTCGAATTTTCCTACAGAATCACAAGGCAGGCCCTACATTAGATAAAGTATATTATTGCCCCATTAAAAAAACACAAAAAACATTTATAATATTTAGTAAAAAATAAATACAGAGACGTACTATTTACATTAAACTACTTCATATAATACAAACTCCTAAACTAATATTCACATTCGATATGTTATTACTGGTACCTATTAAGTCTTTATAACCGAAGCCGATACAACTAATGATATATTTATAATTACTATTACAGCAAAGGAACATCTCAGTGTAGTATCTATGGATGTCACTGATGTTAATGTCACAAAAAATCCAAGAGCCTCTATAAAACTATACTTCTAAACTATAAAGTCATTTTCACGTGTTCAGTAGAGATTCTATACTGAAGGGGTTGTGTTTTCTTGGGCCACCGTTTTTGGAGAGATCTTGGTCTGTGGCGGTACCGCCACTGCTTAGGTCTAAGGAGACCGCTCCTCCGGAATCGAAGTCGTATTTGTTGTAATTACCGCTTGTCGAGTCAAATTGTTTGAAGAAAGACGGCTGAGGGTCAGGGAGTGGGCTGAAATTTCTACCAGAATGAGCGTCGGACATCGAACTATCTGAGTTATTGATGCCGTCCGCCCGCGAAGGCGCTCTGAGTCTTCCGGACAAAGAAAAGTCTTCCGGTCCAGAATCGTGACAGGAATCTCCACCGACCACGTCTATCATACACTCTTCTCCTTCTCCATCTCCGTCCGAATCAGAATAGAGTCCACTGTTCCTGTGCTGAGCCAAGTACTCAGTTTTTAAGGCTTCCAAGTCAACAGCGATGCCCTTGGCTCGCAGCTTCCTCGCCTGTCTCTCTAATGCCTTTGCCAACTTCTTTCTTCTTCTCGCCCTGATAAAACAAAAAGGGCTTCATTAGTATAGAACCTAATATTCAAATTGCTGAGGGAATCGTACAACGAAATAAGCATAGCAGATGAAGATGCTGTTTCGTATTTTTTTTTGTTAAACTAATTTAAAATCCGCAGTATTGTTAAGAAAATATTATTTAAATAGATGGAATAGGTATTCCAGATAAACTGGGAGCTTCATCAAGTCCAAAATGTCTTTGAATCCGCTTCGGTTTGCAAGTTGCTCACCTTTCGCGTGCCCTGAGCTCATGTGGAGGTATGGGCTCGCCAGAGCAGGACTGTGGGTGAGCGTTGTGCGCTGGTCGTCCTGGGCCCTTCTTCGTGTGTTCTTTCTTACGCCATTTCGCACGTCTGTTTTGAAACCACACCTGTCGGACAAGAAATGTTGCTATTTTTAAATTTATCCAATTTCAAATAGTTTCAATAGGTACCTAAATCTCGCATCATATTGTTCACAGTTTTTGTGAAAAATATGATATGGTTTTCACAGTACTTTCACAGTTTTCACAGTACTTTTTTCTGAATCAAAACTACCCTACGTCCTTTTCCTTGACAACGTGTATGCAAAATTTCACAATAATCTATAACGTAACAAACAAACTTACGTCCGCATTTCTAAATAGTATTAGAAATGCAAAAGTGAGCGAATGTAACAATTATTCTTTTATTGGTACAGATTAGCCTATACTTTCTTATTTATAATTTCGAAAGCCCTTCGCTTCGACCATTGAGCGTCGTTGGGCGTATAAAATATGACGCAGAAAACGTCTGCAGAAAACTTGAGGGTATGTAAAGTGAGCCAGTCGCGGCTCAATTGAGACGTTAACTTTCAATGCGTGCACGCATTTGCATGCTAATGCGAATTGATCGTGAGCACGCATTTGTTGCGCCCTTATACCGACCGGAGACAACTATCTTCGCATCTCAAGCCTCGATCATCATGCGTACATAAATTTAATAGCGCCGATACTGTTATGGTCCTGTATTGCCACACTCGAAGATTAATATCTTACAAATGCTGACAACATCATTTTAAATAGCCTATTTTCTAGTTTTATTTAGAAGACCTACCTGCTTATGGAGTACTCAACAAACGGGATATTCAATGAAAAGATAATATAATTGGACGATAAATAAATAAAAACTAAAATCTCGAATTCTACTTACTAGCAGAAAAGTAGGTAGTACCGATATTACGAACTCATAATGATCAGCGATATTACAGCCAGTCAGTTTTCAGTAAATATGGGCATGCTATTGCACTTATCGCCAGTGACTTCGTCCGCGTTGAAAAATAAAAAGTATTTAAACAATATAACGCCTGACATCTTCATTGCTATTACACTTGCCCAGCGTTAGTTTTTTTTTAATTTAATTTAGATTATCATGCGGAAGCAGTACCTTTTTCTGGATGAAAGGTAACCGTATGTCTTTTCCTGTATCACTGACAACGTGTAAGTATGCAAAATTTCTTGATGATTGGTTTATTAGCTAAAGTGTGACAGACAGACAGATTTAAATTCACATTTATAACAGTAGTGTGTATTATTTATAAAAATATATTTACATTTAAAAAATAAACTATAAATTCTTTAAGTATTTCTGTAAATAACTTCATTTCAAAAAGTTGGTATACTTGCTAAATGAACCAATATTAATTTAGGAACGATAAATAAACAGATGATAATAATTGTCGAAACGTTATCGCTTTCGGAGCGAGACTCGCGTCATTATGTTTGAGGCAACCCGCGCTAAATGCGTTGTGTTTCGTTTTATTAAATTAATCCAAATTAATCCAGGAGCGGAGGCCGTTAAATGTATCCTTTGCCATAAAACGGGATGGGTCGCTCGTAAAAATGACCCCGTCATGAGGAGACCTCATATGTTTTTCAATAGTCAATTATTTTATTTTAACGGATAACACACGTGCCTTTCAATTCATTCAAAAAAACATTACATTTAAAGAATTGTTTTATATCAATAAGTTTTTTTCATGTGACGGTCGTCGGACAGGCTAACGGTCAACTTGATGGTTGTCGGCTAAAAGATAAGTTTAATACATTTTTAAGACAAACTTTAGCCAACTAAAATTTTGTAACTTTGTTTAAAGTTTTTAATCAATTTGAAAAATGCTGAAACACCAATGCTTCTGAATAAAAATTTAGAAAAATGCTTAATTTGTAAATACATAAGGGAAAAATTTCGTTTTTGCTTTTTTATTTATATACATTACCTATACCTATACGAGTAATATTTAATACTCAATAAGTATAATTTTTACTTCATTGTAATTAATTACTTGTGGATGCTACTTGTGCTACTAGTTGATTCCACTTTGAGTTTTTTCGACTTCTTGTGTGGATTAAAAATGAATGATCAAATGTTGCAGAATTTGAAAAATTCTGTCCTAGAAAAATTTGCAATCTTCGAAGTTGTATGAAGTTCTGTCAATCATCAACCTACTAGCTAGGATTATTAGACAATAGGTACTATAAGGAGTGGCTTGCAGTGAAATATTTATGATACAAAACAAGTATGTGGGTTATATTAAATTAAAGGTTGATTTCGGCATACCTGATAAATTTATAAGTTAGGTACACAATTATACATTACTTAAGCGGACCGACATTGCCATCCTATTAAAATGGTGAAAGCTAAAAATAGTAAAAGCAATAATCTAGTTTAATAAATATTGCTTGCACTAATCGAAATTCATTGATTACGGAATAGAATTCAAACGAGCGGACTGGTAATAGCTGTTGGTGGGTTGTTCCCTCTCTTAATGAGCCACGTATTTCCCCTTCTATTACACCCCATTTACTACCACCTCCTTTCCCCTTTTTTCAAGAAAGATTGATCATTAATACTAAACCCTGTTACCTGGAAGCATGTATGAAGGTATTTTTCGATGTAATTTATCTACTTTTTACAGATTATTTTTTAAATGTATATTTTATACATCAACGCAGAAGTCCCCTATTTTATATAGGTGTTTATCGCTTGTATTGGATTTTTTTTATACTCATTCTAACTCCTTCTTATTCAAGAATGTCTGCATATTTCGAAAGGCTTTTTTGAATTATTATAAATATATTATTATTTACTTAACTATCTGAAACAATACCTTATAATTCTTCTAAATTACTTCACTGACGCTTCATTCAAAACGCAAATTTATTAAAAAGTTAAAAACAAGTTTAAAACATTCTTTACTAATAAATAGTTCAAGGTAGCATTGTAGGTAAGCCTTTGTTAGCGGTCAAGAAACTTTTATTTACACTTCCAACACATCAAGTATTTAACAAAACCTTTCTGAAAGCTAATCAATGTGAAACAAACCGCTTTACAAGTGACAGGATATTCTAAAAGAGATATTTTGTAGGAGGCCTTTTGTGTCCACAATAGCGCTGTTTCCCCTAAATCGAATAGGGTGTAAATAAGAGTTCCCCTTCTGCGGTCGAGCGATACATTGACTCCTATTTACCGTCATTTCCCCCAGCTTCAAGGAAAAACCATTTTCTTTTTGTATCTTGTGATTGTTGTGCGGTTTTTCATGAACTAAATAATTCGACTGGGCTTTTCTTATTTCTTAAAAAAGCTAGTATTGCGGCATCTTCAATGATTGAAATTGGTTTCCATTTAAATATAATTATTTATAACCACAACAGAAGATCACTATAAATTCTACTATAATAGATATTTTACATGCGAAAGTTTGTGACGATGGATGTATGTTTGTTACTCTTTCACGTTAAAACTGCTGAACAGATTTGTATGAAATTTGGCACACAGATAGTTTATTACCTGGATTAACACATAAGATACTTTTATCCTGGAAAAATGTTAGTCCCCGAGGAATCGACTAAAATATACAAAATTGGGCCGTATTGTCGCCATGGCAGCGCCACCGTCGTCACAGCGATAAAGATTGTCAGATGTTTTCTCATGTGTTAGGTATATTTTTCTTTTTTTGGTACATAAAAATGATTAAAAAAAAATTTTTTACCTAATAAAAAATATATTAAACTAAAGCTTCTACCTATTTAATAAAAGTTTAAGCAAATAATAAACACAGTTTAAAGGTCAACTATTTACCAAATAACAGACGAGTAACATACGAGATACGAGTAAGTGTCGAATTTGTTCAGTGAACTATAAAAAGAGATTTTTATTTAGCTATGAATGTTAAACGAGGCGAGGAGGCTTCATGCGCAGTATTTCAGGTTCATGGGGTGATTATGTTGTCTCTTTTGTTTCAGTGCTGAACAAATTGATATTGGAATGTAAGTGTGAAAGAGACAAATATACGATTCACACGTTCGCATACGTTGCTGAATGCAAAGTCGGCAATATCTCAGTAGGGTTGACAATTTTTGGGTACACGCGATCTATTTATTTTTTATTTAAAACTAGCGGCCTGTTCCTGGCTTCGTACGGATGCAAATTATATAATAAAATCTTCTTCGAGAACCACTATCTATTGGTGAAAACATCATGAAAATCGGTACATTAGTTTTTTTACTGTTAAAACCTAGAAGCCTCCGCCAATTACAATCGAACAAAGAGTTCAACAAGTCAAAAATCGACATGGACATTTTTCTTTTTTCATTATTCTTTTATACATTAAAATTTAAAGGAAAAAACTATCAATAACATTTTATCAAATCTTAACTCATAAAGTGAGTTTGTTTATTACGCTTTCAAGCCTTTCTCTACTGAACTGATCATAATGAAATTTTGCATAAACGTCACTGGTACAGAAAGGGACATAAAGTACCTTGCATCTAGTAAAAAGTAGTGTTCCCGAGGGACTCAGATGAAGTCGCGGACATTGAAATGCAAGCAATGTGTTACAATGGAAATGTTTCAGATACTAATAATAGTTTCCGACACTTTAGTTATGAACTTATAAATTAGATGGCGCCAGAGGTACGGCGCCCAAGTAAGTTTCTGCAAAAACTAAGTAGAATGATTGGGATGAGAAATGCATATTAAAGTTGCGTTAACACGATCCAGGTTTTTGAGTAAGGAAATTATTCATGCGCGATAATTTCTCGCCTCGGGTGCAAACCCTACGAGCCGCTTCATGCCTGTCTTTTACCGCTAAGCCTAGGGCGGTGAAGTGGGGCTCATGTTTGATAGCTACCCAACGAGGGAGGCAACAACAAAGTGAGAACGCGTGCGGAGAAAAAGGGATAGGGATGGATCCTTAAATTTTATATTCTATCCGCATTTTGTCGCCTAAGCGTTCCATTTAGTGTTCCATATTTATTAAAAGCGTCGACTTTTTTCTTCTCACCCGAGCGGAGAATGTAAGACTATTTTCTATTTTTTTTTTATTTTTAGGGTGTAGGTATCCACCCAGGTACTTTGTATGTGTGTAGAATACTGATGTGTGAGTGAGACCAACGACGCCCTGTTAGGGAATGAAATTGGCATATAAATGTAAATTTTATGCTGTGAATTTTAAAATGTATAGCTTACGCTTCCGCGCTTACCTACAACGAAACTAGTGATGCCGGTTCTTAAGATCTGTCGCGATGTAAGGAGATGAAAGTAGAGTAGGTGTGCAGCGTAAGAAAAGGTATGAGTTTTTAACCCTTTCTACGTTATCTTTTTCCTTGACTAGTGTTATTTTTGAGTATTTGATGAGTACTTCATTATTTGAGTATTTATCTACTGCTTAAATAATTGTAAGGCCAATAAATACATATTATTATCTAGTAATTTTACACTGTAGTGACCTAGGCACGCTGCATTTCGCAGACATTTGCGCAGTAAGCACCCTTTACAGAAGCCCACCGTGAAATAATAGCATATATTGTGTTTCGGTGAGTGAGTAATTGTTGCCAGACCCTATTTCCCTATCCCTTCCTAATCCCTATCCCTAATTCTGCTATGGTCGACAGCGCACTTGCAACTTGTGTTATGGGCGACGGTAGCTACCTACCTGCATTAAGTGGAACCTACATAAAAAAGTAATAAGTAATAATAACAACATATAATACATGAATATTATCTTAAGTTCAATTGTTCAGTCATACTAGGCAGCTGACCTGGCAGCAGTGATCATCGCCTTACAGTGAACAACCGTAAAACAAAACCGCCTGTGATTATTACTATGTTTTTCTTGTTCATTACAATTTTAAAAAAGTTTAATTAATATTTTCTTTATCGTACAGTATCTAGCTGACCCGAAAGACGTCGTTCTGTCAAATGCTATTGCATTATGGCAGCTACTTAATATGTATCTAATTGAAACAAAAAAGGTCATTTTTTTTATTTTTCTCTTTGGACTCAACAAATATTTGGAAAATAATAGCCAAATCAGTCCAGCATTTCTCGAGTTTTGCATTTAGCAAAATATTTAGCGATTCATTTTTATTTACTCGTACTTATATGTACTTAGATGGCACGCCATTTAATAACGTAGGTAATAATTAACTTCTGCCTGTCCCGTCTGCCTGTCCGTGGCACATTCTCATAAAAAATGTTGTCATTCAACTCAAATGAACTTAAATATTCAAATTAAACATAATTTTTTAAACATTTTCTTATTAGATCCAGGAACGGACTTACTTACTTTTTGTCAAATTCACCTTCCTACCACATTATCAAGATACGTTAATCAAGTCTAAAGTTTATTAAAATAAAATAAAATAATACCTTTGTAGGTAACTTAGTTAAGTTTATTAAAAATATAAGAAAAATATGTAAAGAAAATGTTATCGAACCGCTGCTACTTTCAAGATCGAGTCCCTGAACGAACTAAAGAAAATAGAGAAATGAAAGAAGAGAAAAAATCCACTTTACAGACGCAAACAAGTCACTTTAACTTTATTGAGCTGTAATCGAATTGTGACGTCCCTACGAGCCGCGGCGTGCTCGAGGTCGTAGCGGACGGATCTGTAGCCGTCCTTATCTTACCCGCCCATTTAAATCTATGCTATTCAATCGTGCCGTCTCGCTCACGTCCCAGGGGTGCCGCTGAGATTGCAATCTTTTGATTTATACCAACTATTAGGAGTGCTGCGGGATAGTCTGTCTTCTCGAGGAACGAGATCTGCTTCGATAAGCGGCGGATACAATCGACGTTAGTACTGATTATAGAAATAGATTCACTTGTATTTAGATAAATGTGTACGTTTTCTTTTAAATAAATATCTTCGTGTTATAGTATTATTTGCCAAAAAATTATTGATGTGTCTACAAGGTCACAAAGATCCACATCGCCTGCAAAAATACAAAAAACATATACCTATCTGTTGTAGCATACAGATTATTGTTTTCTTATTATTGTACCTTTATTTTTTTATTGTTTATTGCTCAATTATATAATTATAAGAGCTTTTATTTCAGTTATTCAGTACAGTTGAATCCATAAATAACATTAGGTTAGCCTAGCTACCTACTTACTAAATGATTCATTACAGTGCAGACATGTGATTTCGTATTAACTTACAATGTCTTCTTTAACAAACAACAAAATAGACTCCAATGTTTTGGTTTTGTTTTAATTTTTTAAGTTTCAATATTGTAAAAAATAATTTTAAATAGTTATCCATAGTAGGTATATTCTGTGGATTATGCAAAATGAAATAGTAAGTCCTAGTAACCATGTACGGTTAGAATGTTATCAATCCCCTGTGGTCGGTTACACAAGCCGCGGCTAAACGATACCCATTCAAAACTGTATTATCTGAAGCCGAACATTATTTCTGTTTCTAAAGCTGGTATAAAAAGTTGTGGGCGGTAGTCGCGGTCCCCGATGGCCGGTTAGCCCCAAGGCCCGGGAAAAATAAGGGAAATCGTCCCTCATTTATATTGAACGAAAACCTTCAGATCTTTCCACTTATGTTTTCCTCGTACATGCCTATCACATTTATTAGGAGGCTGGTCAGTTTTTTAACTTTTCAAGACAGTCTGTACTATCTTGATCTCTCCTATACTTTTTTTATGTTAAGGTCGACAGACAGGCTACCGGTCCACTTGATGGAAGGTGGCTACCGTCGCCTATAACACAAGCAACGCCATAAGTGGTACAAGTGCGCTGCCAACCATAGAAGGATTAAGGATAAGGGATAAGGGAGGGATGGGGTAATGGGCTCTGGCATCCCTTACTCACTCACCGAAACCGTATTCTGTAAGGTGCTGGTTACTTTTCTTAAACCTACTAAAAGACTGTGCCCAAACTGGAATTCCGCTACTAGCAGACAGTCTAAGTTCATACAGTCTGTCTTAAAAGAATCTTAAAAGAAGACTTCACGAGAAATCGGATAGACAGTGAAATTGACCAAGATTGTCTGCAGCCGAGAGTTGCTTTAACTGTAATTGGCTATTTCCGGATAAGTACTGGCAGGGCACACTACATTTCGCAGTCATTTGGGCAGTCTGTGTGGCTGCAGTAACCACCCTCTTACAGAAGACCATCGTGAAATAGGTAACAGTATCTAGTATGGTATTACAACCGTCAAGTGCACCGTCAGCCTGTCGTTGTCTACTTTAACATGAAAAATGGCATTTATGACATATCTAATAATATTGAAAAAAACTGCACATGCTTTTGTTTTATTATTAACTTACATTCTGCAATATTATTATTATTATTTATGCTATGAAGTTATGTTGTATAAATTATTTTTGTCATGTCATCAGCTATGCAATTCAAGCATTAAATCGCTGCAAAATTTATGTAAGTTTTAATTATCTCCATATGAATAGGTAAAATAGTCTTAATAATAACAGTCCATACGTGGTATTATAACGATGAAAATTGAGACATTACCCCCGTTTTGTTACGCTCCAAATATATTTTAATAGTGGACGTTAAAGGACTCGAAGGATACGAGGATTTAACTAGTGTAACTGACGCCGTGGATCGTAAAATGGTTTTGTAATTTTCTTGTACACTTTTTGATATAAGCTTCCTTTCTGTCATGACGTCAAAATAGAAGTTAAACAGGCTATCAACGCGGCAGGCTGTCACTATACCATACTTAATCAGAGGTGTGTTCGAAAAAAAAAAAACAAAAATTATATGTGAGTTGCTGAATGGAGTCAATGATTCAATAAGTATATGAAATTGTTCGTCACATTTCCTTAATTAATATCCCGATTTTTAAACTAGTACTAAAGATAAAAAAGGATAAATTTCAAAAGGATAATGAGTTTTAAATATCAGTCATTTAACTACAACCATTTTGGACTTTCGACATCTATTTTGGACGATTCACGCATGACTTTTGATACTAAATAATTAGTTCCGTTTCATAAACCCCTCTGTTTCACACTACTTTATGGGGACGTTAAATATTTTAACCGACATCATGGGTTGAAAACACTTTAAGGTTTTAATACTTTCATGTACATATATAATTTTCATTTTTAGCTGACCCGACATACGTCATTTATTTAAAGCTCTATTTGGACTACTATAGTATTTTCGCTGTATGATGATTTCCGTGACAGTTCCCACTTTTTCATGTCACGCATACTGTTTTCAACTAAAAAAAAAACTGGCACAAAAAAAATTATAATTAAACAAAGAAATGTATGGAAAAAAATTATCTATTCGAAAAACACAAAAGGAATTATCACTTTTATAATTATTTTATTGTTATAATAGGTAAATGTAATAAAAACCATAAATTTTAAAAGTGTCAAACGCGTGGAATGGAGCTTGTGTCAATAGGGATTGACACTAGGCATATTCACTTATATTCGATATATCGAAAGTACTCTATGTTTATCATAGGATATTCGGATTTAACAAATATTTTTTCTATTCTATATATTTATAAAAACGTCGTAAAGCTGACTAATAATAACAATAAAGTTATTCGTTAAGTGTTAAGTTTTTCGTTCTGTTATTATTGTTGTTATTATTTTCTTTTGTTGTTTCTGTTTATTTGTTCTTTTGTTATTCTTATTATATTTTGTTTGGTACTTACAATGCCGAAAAAACAAAATAGTTCGATTCCATTTGCTTTGCCAACTGATTCGATATATTTAAACAATCGATTAAATGTCGGTAGGTTGCATCACTAAAATTGTCAGTTACGAACTGTCACGAATATCATCATACAGCGAAAAGAGTATAGCAGCTGATTTTTTTTAAATTTTCTCAGAATTTTTTCCGAATTTACAATGGATATAATTTTATTGTTGGGATACCTATATTTAAGACACATTGACAACGGAATAGTCTTTTTCTAATTTATTAATTTAGTTCAATAAAATTTACTAACAAATCAAAATGTACCAAATGTTGTCTAAACTTTGATAACACATTTCTTTTTTAAGCTTTTTGGTCTAGCCATAAACGAGGAGTAGCCTTAAGAAAGTATACCCATTTGACGGCACATATAGGTATAGCGCCTTACAGTGAATAAAAGATGTTAGGTACTTACGGCGACTCTGCTCTCTTTGAGGTCAAGCCTCATCGCCAGAGCCTCTCTCATGAACACATCGGGGTAGTGTGAGGCGAGGAAGGCTCGCTCCAACTCCTCCAGTTGCCACGAGTTGAAGTTGGTCCGAGACCTCCTCCTCTTGCCGCTGTCACCGTCGTCGTCGCCCACGCATCCTGTAACCAATATTATTATTATTTTTAGGTATTATTATTACTAGCTGACCTGGCAGTCGATGTCTGTCATTTAATATCTATCCAATTTTTCCGAGGATTTGCCAAGAATGTTCTTTGATTAGGTAAGCCTTGTTGGCAAATTAAAAGAAAGTCAGAAAATCGTGACGTTCCTGAATGATCAAATTTCTGACGATCTGAAGAGACAAAGAAGATGCCGCATCGCGTAGACGCGGTCGCTTCAAACAAAGTCAATTTAAACAATTCCTCGCCCGTTAAAACAAAGCCGCGACCAGGGGCTCATAAAAAAGAGATAATCTCCTACAAACCGTCAGAACAAGTTTTTGAAAATAGAATATAATTTCTAATTCACTCCCGGTGATTTTAATTAAAAATGGTCCCGGGAGAACGAGAACGCAGCAAGGAAACGGACCGGGGGTAGGAAAGGGATAGCTATAAATTACTCCACTCGGTCTCGGAGGGGCTAAATAAATTAAAAGTGATTAAGAGGTACCGCTTCTGTTGCTCTGTATTCCGACGTGTTATATCTGTGCTTCAACTAAAATTGTTTAAACTATCTATACACGCAGTTTTATTGTTATTAAACAGAATAAAATTCAGATTAAAATTTTTACAAATTGCGTGAATAAATATGAAATGCACGGTTTTTTAATGCTTTTCAAACTTAAATATCTATGAAACCTCATTACCAAATTACACGATATTTTCCCAGTAAAATCTATAATTTCTTCTTACCTATTTGTACAAGTTTCAACCGTTATAACGAAAATAAACTTATGGCCCGATATCCGTACAAAACTTATTGATTTCCTTTAAAGACGTATCACGTCAAAAAACTATGAAACGTTTACGCTTGAAATATTTTCCTAGCAACTGATACGTTACGCGCTGTCGCCTTAAGGGAAATAGTTAAATTAGGCGAGTGTGAGTGAGACAGATATAAGGCTCTAATGATAGGAGGGAAAGAGATGTGTACGGTTATTGTATTAAAACAAACGAGCGCCTTGGGCCCGCAGACAACAGTTTTGGCGCGCTTTAATTTAGTCTGCTCAATGTTTTAATGTCGCTTGGGAGCCGCGGAGGGGGAAG
Source organism: Synanthedon formicaeformis (assembly GCA_945859745.1). Taxonomy (NCBI): domain Eukaryota; kingdom Metazoa; phylum Arthropoda; class Insecta; order Lepidoptera; family Sesiidae; genus Synanthedon; species Synanthedon formicaeformis. The sequence goes on from OX243964.1 coordinate 6,253,978, forward strand.
GGGTGGACTAACTAAGTATCTATTTGAGGGTTGTATAACTCTGTTAATAAATTCCTGCAGTTAATAATTCTGTTTTGTTTTGTTGAGAATAACTTTTGTGATAAGAATTGAGAGATGTTGGTTTCGTAATGTGTGTGAGTTCGTTCAGTTAGTATGCCTTGTATTCATTATTTAGGTTTAAAAACAATGTTTTAAACATTTTAATGAGTTTTTTGACGAGCCCGTTGGATGAGTGGTAATGGCCTTTACGCCCTTCAAGTTTGACTCTGGTCTGTACTTGGAAGTCCATTAAGCAGTTAATAATAATTGGGCAGCCCGTAGGTATGGCAGCAGTAACTAAACAATTACAGAATACCACCGTGAAATGATGGCATGTGTGCTATTGTGTTGCAGTAAGTGAGTAAGGAATGCCAGAGCCCATTTCCCTATCTCTTCCTAATCCTACTACGGTCGTCAGCGCACTTGCAGAACCTGCGTCGTTGCTTACCATCAAGTAGATCGTCACCCTGTCTGTCGACCTTAAAATAGAAAAAAATCAATAACGAGTTATTTTAATGCACCTACATTAGATATTTTATAAAAACTGAATAATGACAACTTTAATAATAAACGTTAAATTCTAGCATTATAAAAACAAAACTTTAAAGTTAGCATGTCTAAGTAAACTGCGTGTTGTTTTAAACAGTTTACATATTAAAATACAAAAAACTGTAAACATTGCCATATGTAAGAAAACTTTTTCTAGAATCCAAATTAAAAAGATAATAACTGCGATGAAGAATACGACTTTATTGTGTTCTTAACACATTAAAAAAACGGTTTAGTAGCGGTTTCGCAAAATTTTGTTTAATACGAATTGTGAGAAGAATTGACTTTAAAATGAAATATATTTTTAATCGCTGTTTCGCACTGGTTGAACTTTGGTCCAATGATATCTACTGAAACATAATGGTGTGTTTTCCGATTCGTGCTCTCCACTCGAGAACTCGTGTATTTACCCCATCCAAACCACCAAGGTTATCCGCTCTGTGCCAGCGACAGATATGAGCGCGGCCCATTGCCACATTAGCCAGCTTATTCTCTCGGCTATGTCTGAATTCGGAATTCTAAAATTCTGATCCTTTCCATCAAAGAAACACCGAGCATAGCCTACTCCATAACACGCTGAGTGACTTTGAACTTGAGGACCAGTCTTGCCTTGAGAGGTCACTTTTCGGTCTTCAGACATTGCGGCAGTGATGACGAGAAAAGATGACGTATTTTTCCGAAAGTAGCGCAACCTATCGATAAACTCATTTATTAGATTAAGCGCCTCTTTCACCAACGTCAAGTAGGCTAAACCGTCATTTAAAGTCACCTGTCACCGGGAAATTTTTTGTTGATATACCTTTGTTTGTATACGGTAAACTTCATAAACATTAAATAGAAAATAATTAAAAAAAATCGCCTATCGAATGAAGTAAACCGAGTGCATAAATTCAATAAAACAGAAAATTATTTCTAAAAGTAACTAATCAACACTTTACTTGTAGTTAGTGAAAGAGGCGCTTATTAGGCACAATTATAATTTAAACAAAATTTATAATTGTACCTAATAATCTAGTACTTTTTTTTACATAAGTCGATGAAATCACTCAAAGGGTCGACCGCAAATTTGAACATTGAAGTCAAATCACGACAGAATATAATCTACAGAGAAAAGTATTGAATATTTCTACTATTCTTATTTTATTCATAGAGATCTTTATCGTCGTCCGACATCGCAGTTCTGAATTAAATGTTTCTATTCAATAAAAGAGACTCCATTTGCTATGCCTTTTAGATTTCTATTACATGAGCAATAAAGGGGAATTGATATACCGCCGTTGATGTTCCTCATAGAATATTACAAATAATTTATGGCCATATTTGGCGAGATATATATCTCTATGTTTGTGTACATTTTGATTGCTTCGAAGAGCATCAGACTGTTTATTTTTAATATCTTATTGAGTAACCGTTAAACACATTTATTTTTTAGACAAACTATTATAGTAGGAGCGGAAAATAAATCTAGATTTTGGATTTTGGTTTTCCACCTCTGTCTCTATCGCCGCTAATTTCATCTGAACAATTGAATAGATTTTGGACGGTTTTTTATTCACTAATGAAATAGTGATAAACGAGAAAGATTTTTGTAGGATATAATTTGCAGGAAAATATTGCATACGGGGCGGGTCGCTAGAACAATATATTTTTGTTACTTGACCAAGATTAATATGCATATTAAGTGTCATCTCTTGGCGATTTCAGTAAATATAGGTTGTAGGTGCTCGTATGGTGTATATTTATTGAGATACCTAAAAACAAGTGATTTCTTTACCTTTTTAATTAACAATGTCTTCTGAAATTTCTTGAACACCTGTGACATATGAAAATTGAATGCTAGGGTTGAAAGTAAGTTTTCAAAAGAAGTAAATATTTTCATTATTATCAATTTGACTATCAATTTCTTGATATACTTATTTATATATTTTTTAATCGTCATCAGCCTACTAAAAACAAAAAAACAGGTCGATGTTTAGTGGTTTTTAGTAGGCTGATGACGATCCACCTGATGGTATGTGGCTACCGTTGTTTATAAAACAAGCAACACCACAGGTGGTTACATCCACCTGTGCGCTGTGCTGTGACCTTAAATGGATGAAAAAGTTTTGGCATTATTATTTTTGTTTTAATTGCAACTCATGTAAATTACTTAATCAAAATTTAATTAAATAAAAAATAATGTGTGCACCGTGTGTACGATCACACGTCCGCGAATAACGATACATCGTTTTATAATTTTATTATTCCGGGAATCAATTGATCTCCAATCAGGGGCGGGCTCGGGTGTAAATTTCGGTAAAATCGACCAATAATAATGTACCGTTGTAACAACTCAATAGCGCAATGCGCCCCGTTTAAATTCCCGAACCGCTCATTTAATGTTCACACTAGTCAATGATGGCCGTAAACTGTCGGTTTTGAGAAACATCTTAAAACAGTGGGTAATTTTTCCACGTCTCGTGAAAGCAGTGTTCGGTTTTGCGACGATAATTGGCGGATTTCGGGCAAATTGTTTCGACCCGATACGGTTTGTTCGCACCAAAAATTGGATTCTATGAATTCATGAGCGGGATATGTTTCTACCCGAATTTTAATTATCTAAGTACTTACTTACTTAATTTTGCAGGAAGAAAGTGCGATTGAAGAATCCTTATTATAGGCACCTAAACATTTTTTGTGGCCCTAATTATAACAACGAAATAGTGTCATAATCTATCCAAAGATAAGGCGCTAGTGAGGCCGAAGACAAGGGCAAAATTTGCAACGAATGTTTATCACTTCCTCTGTCTGAACAGATTTCTTGTGTCAATACCTTATAAATATTAGCCTGATTAATTGTTTCATTTCCAAATATAAAATTTGTTATTAAAAATAATAGTTTTATTTAACCTCCGATTTTCTAGTATGTATAAATAGTATTCAAGCAACTTGAATTTCTTATTAAGAGGAATAAAAAATAACAAAAAAAAAACTTGTTAAAGATTTAATTTAAATGTTTTTAAAACATTTAGTTACGATATATTTTGTTAAGCTCCATCTAGTGCTGACTTTCACTAAAGTTAAATGATATACCTACCTGTTTTCTTCGAATGGTACCCGGGCTTGTTTCTTGAGAACAGTCCTAAGAAGTACAGCGATGGCGTATCTCTCAAATTTATTATACTAGTGTAAAATCAAAGTACCGTAATCAAGTCATAAAATAAACTATTTCCGAGTGCTTACATAGCCTACCGTGGCTAAACCTTAATTATATTAAGCTTTTGTTGCCGATATTCCTTCTTTAGTCAATGCCTTCGAGAGAGCAGGGATGGATCGCAAATCTTCCGGACTAAGTATTTCTGCGTCTGTCTGTATGGCCACTAACTTCTCCTAAATCAACGCAACAGATTCTGATGTGGTTTTCAGCATCAGTATAGAGTAAAGACAATTTTTCGCGGAATTTTTATGTATATAAGAAAACCTATTAATGTTTTATATAAATAGGAGAACAATATTTTGAAACCAAGTCGGTTAAAAATAAATTTACATGGCTTACGTAAGCTAAACCGTAAGAGATACACGGAATTACGTACTAGAGAATCATAGTTCTTCTAAAGGCCTAAAAAAAACTGCGATGGCATATCTCTATGGCTTACGGTTGATTCAATGTAACCATTTATTTCATTAAAACTTTAATAGCTGCATTTTATAAATCTGTCGATATGTGTTTCTTCGCTAATCTACATCTAAACCAACGGATCTTAATTCGGTTTTCACTTATGAACCTTGTGACTTGGGCAAAGCCAGGAACGGGTCACTAGTGCACATATATTTTTAATCAAATTACTGCGCGCGAACTCAGCCGATTTATGCGCGGAAGAGTTCAAGAAGTACATAACCATATTTCTGTGATGGTGGCTGCCTATAATTTTGCATCGATCCCGGGAAATTAATTTCCGAAATCACCGGCAATAATAAAGTTATAATTTTGAAGCAAAATACGTACCTGTCCGCGACGACAGACACGCGCGCCAGGAACGGACTTAATGCAAAAAAAAAAATGTAATCAAGTAATTTTATCCTACAAATCGTTATTGAGTTGTTGTGACACTTTGAACTGGTTTCATAAAATAAGTTTTTTTTAAAATCACTCTCCAAGAGCTTAAGATAATAATATTTCAAACTGAACTCTCTTTTCGCGAACACCATGTTTGCGGGAATGCAAATATATCAATATATGCAAATATATAACACCTTTGAAAATCGCTAGAAAATATTTATCGCTGTGACCACGAGGGCACCGCCATTGCGACATAGCGCCCAATTTTCGACGATCCCTAGGCAACCTAACATATTTCCACGATAAAAAGTATCCTATATGTTAATCCAAGCAATAAACTATCTGTGTGCTAAATTTGATCTAAATTCGTGAAGCCGTTTTTGCGGTAAAAAGTAACAAACATCATCAAAACCTTGCGCATTAATAATATTAGTAGGATGTACTGGCTGATGAAATTTTCGATTTCAACTTTTTGTTATTGAAAAGTGAATCTTTAATCATGTACTCTGATGTCCAATAACATTCTTTTTTAAAGAAAGTCATATGATAAGTAAGCATTCATATGACTTTTCCGAATGATAAAAACGGCGCCCGTTTGCGCATTGGTCAAAGGTAAAATACCTCTCTAATCTCTTTTAAAACGTCTACATTTTTTATCAGATATGTACAGTTAATTTTAAAACAAATTTATTTATCCTCGTTATATCTGAATAGTAAACCATAATTCTCTTAAATATATACACAAAACTTACTCGTTTAGCCTTAGTAATTTCAAACCATTTCAAAATCCGTTTAGTGATTTAGAACAGACGGAAGCAGACAACAACAACGACAAAGACAACAATTTATAATATGTATAGAAAATACATGTATATATAATGTATATATATACAATTTTATCTTATAATTATTGTGGCTCTATTTGACACTTCATAGACTTAAATAATATAAATTACTATGTAATATTCAGTAGGTAAGATACATTTATCATAAGTTTCTTCTGAGCATAGTCTATGGCATTAACTGTGAAATATCTAGTGGACACGTCTAGTTTTTTTTTCTACTCCAAAATATGGATGGCACAAAATCAAGTCATCTTATTATGTGAGTTGATTTTAATTTTTACAAAAACCTACGATCGGCGCTATTTTATTTAAAAAAAATCATAAATATAGTTTAAAAATAAGACGAGCTGATATGTACTTACTTCCAATATTATTTTCCCAATACAGAAAACTAAGTACGTCCCTTGATTGTCGAATGAAGACATCGGCTTTGAAGAGAGTGGCTTCATTAAGAGAGCCGCGGTGTTCACAATTCCGCGAAGCGCCCGCGCCGAGCCGACTCAATCGAGTCAGAGCAGCCAAGCCCCTTAATTGAATTCATACGCACACCTTTGCACAGGCAAACTTAATTGTGACTACTTCACTTGCCAGTGTTATCTTTCCTCCGCATAATCACCAGCTACCGGCTTGATGGCCGATTATTAAGGCAACTTTTGAAATTATTAGCAATATACATATCATTTCGGGACATTAGCGCGTATTAAGGCTTGAGAACATGTACTTTTTACATGGCATTCTTTAGCTAGACGGCTCCGTAATGCTAAGCTGGCGGTGCTAGGCAAAAAACGGCCACTTCTACTCACTTAAAGCGTAAAGGTTCTGCCTATTAACAGATATCGTTAATTGGATAATACACTCATATTTATTTATTGAATTGACTTTAGCAACGGAATCGCAATACAATAAAAAAAAATGGAATTTGTTTGTAAAAGGACAAAACTAGGTATAGTATGAACAAATTATGAATTAGTTTGAACTTCAATGGACCAAATTAAATTATTTTACTTGTTAAATAATAAAGTAATGCCAACTAAAAAAAAACTACCTTTATCACTTCTCATGGAAAATTTGTACAACAGAATTTACTTTGATTTGATAAGAAAATATATTAAAAATATATCAAATCTCATACATCAATCATACGTATACCTACTTACCTATGTTAATCAGTGACAGCTCTATCTATGGATGACATACTAAACAATCACTGCTGACCAAATGGATAGCCAAAGTCGCGAAGCGATATTTGGGTCGTTCATTGTAAAAGTGAACTATCTCCTTGTAACTGAATTTTAGAATAACGAGATTTTTGCGAATTATAGTGTAGGAAAAAAAATATAAGCATTCATTCATTGTTTTCATCTATGGGATTTTAATGCAATTATTGGAGTTACTTCACTTTTATATTAAAAGTTATGACTAAATGTGATACCATTAGGCAAGAAAAGATGGTTTTAAAAATAGGGAGTTACACCACTTTTACAATGAACGACACATTTGTTGTTTAATTAATTAATTATTTTACATGTATTGAGTTTAATCCTACTAAGTAATATTAATACAAAAGTTTGTATGGATTTTTGCTACCCTTTCACGCAATAACTACTGAATGGAGATTTTGGATGAAATTTGACACAGATAGGTTCTTAGTTTATTATCTAGATTAATATATAAGATACCTACTATTTATCGTGGAAAATTGATAGATTCATTTAAAATTATAAAATTTAATAAAGATGTCAGATATTTTCTCAAGTTGTGTGACATGTAATCAATTCTGTACACATTTTTTTTCTATTATTTTCTATTTTATTGAAATTAACATATAATAATTGCATTGAATGTTGCAATGCGGTTCAACGTGATTTGTAAAAACAAAACCTATTAGAAAATTCCTATAAAACATTGTCCAGATATCTGGACGTGTAATATTTCGTGGCCGATCTGAGGCCGCCATCACTAGCCCGCGGCCACCACTTTGTATTGGAAGATTGAAACATGATAAATCGACACACCTCACTATACATTATAAAGGCAGTTTTAAAGGTAGTTTTAACGGCAATTTTATGCTCAGGATTAAAAAAAACATAAACATTTTAATATTTTGTTACAACAATATTAATTGGGTTGTCCTTGAACAGGCGGTGCAGGGATGTCTGGAATGATGAGTTGTTAAAAACAAGTCTACAAGTAGGAGTCTTAATGGCACCAGGATATACGTTCTACAAATATATGCGAGCTTGAACTGTCTCCTTACAAAATTATATCAGTAAGTATGTATAGTTTAAAAATCACAAAATTCTTACCCTAACTGGGTCGGCTTGGTTCTTGAATTTCTTGACATTAAGCCCGACACAATAACTAATACTCGTAATATACTTAAAGAGAATGCCCAAATATCCTATTCCTGAATTTTCTTATCCTTCATTCTATAAGAAACAGTGGCGCACTTGTATCTCCTTGATATTTTAAGGATAGCTATGTTACTTGTTTTCTAGAGCGACGTTTAATTCTGTCTGGGCAGTTGAATTAACCTTAGTACAAGTTGTATAGAATACAAAAGTTGAAACCATTAATTTACAAAATACGCATCAAAATTGCCTACAGCAAAATAAGATAGTAATTGGATAATAAATTCAAATCCAAACTTCGGTGCCTATATAAAGACAGACATAGGTAAGTAGGAGGTCAGAAGATCTCAGAATTATCAGGTTGAGTGAGCAAGAAAAGGTGGCATTCAGAATCACTAACCAATATACCTAATTGTGTGGCCAGCAAGGATATAAGAAAATGATAAAAGAGAATCGCTTTGTAATCGATTTATCTATAATGTTGTATCATTATTTACAAGTGAATGTAAGTGCGCAATCATTGAATCGCTGCAATTACCAATTTGCTGTAAGCAGTCTTCATGTTTGAGACGCTATTTGAAGTGTTCTGCCTTTTATCAATTATAATAGCAACATATTTTTTTTTATAATATACTAAAGCGCAATCGTGGATTTGTACGTGTCCTGGGTAACAAAAGGATAATTTCCATTTGGGAAATTAAACGTCTAAGCGCCTCTTTCACAAACGTCAAGTAGGCCAAACTGTCATTTAAAGTCACCGGTAACCAAGGATAATGAAGCTGATATAGGTACCTTTGTTTGCACGGTAAACGTCCCAAACATTAAATAGAAAATAATAATAAAAAATCGGCTGTCGAATGATGCAGTAAACCGAGTGCATAATTCAATATAACAGAAAATGATTTCTAAAAGTAACTAATCAGCACTTTACATGTAGTTTGTGAGAGAGACAATTTTAATACAAAATGGATATCTCGATTAATTTGATAATCCTTACAAGCTAACATAGTATACTTATATATTGAAGTCGCTTTCCACATCTGTCTGTCTGTTTATCCTCTGACTCTTCCTAATAAACCATGCAACGGATTTTTATATAGTTCACACCATGTTTAGATAATTTTTCACGGAATTTTCAATTAAGTAGTTGAAATTGAAAGTTGAGAATTTGACAAGCCCTCATTCAACGGTCTGTCGCTCTGTCTCAGGGGTCCCGGGTTCGATTCCCGGCTGGTTCAACATTTTAAATTAATGAACTTTTTAAAGTTGACTCTGGTCTGAATTTGGAAAGTATTGGCAGGGCACACTACGTTTTACAGTCAATTGGACAGCCCGTTTGGTGGCAGTAGCCACGTCCTTACATACGACCACCGTGAAATAAAATCATCCCTAATCCTACTATGGTCGCCTGTGGCGTTGCTTGTGTTATAAGTTACTGAAGCCATCTTCCATCAAGTGCACTGTTAGCCTGTCTGTCGACCTGAACATATAGATTAAGTTACGAAGTTGAATTAGGTGCCATAATGAAATTTTAAAATATAAGTTTTTTCAAAGTAACGATACTTTTTTTTTTGTTTTTCAAATCTATAATTGTCTATAAATAATAATAAATAAATTAATATTACAATACCACAAAGAGCAGTTCAAATGCATAGAGTGAACGATTACTTTTTGTTGAACAACTGTTTCTCGATTCGAACTGCGGTAGCGTATTATCTCCTCTGTTCATTCCCTGTGGAACAATAACTCATGTTGAAGTCTGCTACGAATATTATCCAATGTGTATACATACTCGTATGTAGGTACAACTGATACTAGGGATATTCTGGTTTACTAGAATTCAAAAAAATATGTTCATGTTGAAAGTGCGATAATGTTAAAGACATATAGAGAATATCTTAAAAACCACGACAGCGTCCTCTTGAATGTATGGTTCGTAACTCGCCATCAGAGTAGCCTCAGTGTTATTATACTAAAAATGATTGGGTTTAAGATGACAAACTAACCATTAATAACATTCTAATGTTTCATTTTTTTTTGTGCCATCCTAAATAATATCCAAAAATTAATAGACAGGAACTTGGCATCACGCAACGACTTGTTGCCCTCTTCAGGACCGTATTCTCCATCCTCACAATTTTGGTCATATATTTAGACGCGATGAAGTATCAATTGAGTTTCTATCGTAATCACTTTCTATTGGAAATAGGTAACTTATCAAACCACAAAGCTAAATATGTCTTGTTTGAATTTTGATAAGTAACATCACCTCTAACTTATGCAACAAATCATCACTTCCGTCAGCACATTAAATGCAATACAATCTAACATAAAGACCTAATAATTTCCAATAATATTGACTTATCAAGAAGACAAAACATAACAATAAATATTTTATAAAATTTAATACGGTCAGCATGCAAAATTTATGTTTGCTTGAGTTATAAATACTCTGACTGAATAATTAAAGTTTATAATAACGATTGGATCATTGGATCAACAACTGTAGATATAGAAATGACGTACATTTCAACTATCGGTAGAGATCAAGAAAAAAAAGTAACTAATAAATATATTTGAATAGAGCTTAAGCGCATTCAACTCCAAAGTTCCACTAGCACCCCAAAAAATAAAAAAATAATAATCAGTTCTTATCTATTGTTCAAAAATTTAACTATAACGTATATATGGTCATATTATATTTTGGTCTTTCGCAAATTAAACAAGTTATTATTCAAATACCACCTATGACATCTTTAATTTTTTTTGCTGACCGTACAACATTGTGTCGGTAAACACAAGGGCCACATTATCTACGCAACTTGTGTGAGATTTATTAGCCCTATTATCGCTGCTGCCCTTTAGGGGACAGACGGAGAAATAATTACACACGTTACATCTCTCAATTACTTCGTATACACCACTCTGTAGTTATTTGTATTCATTTGGAGCACACCAGTTCGGTTTCGATATTTCGATTTAAAGTATTCCCTGTAGACAAGCTTTTTAATTAGTATCTTCAATCAATTTAATTTTCTAATTTATTGAATTTTTATTTGAATATTACAAACCATATACAGCTCTGGTCTCTGTGGAAGGATCACTAGCATTCTGGTCGGAATTACCCACCTCGTTGTATGACAAGATCAAAGATGACGTTAGGGACAAGATGTCGGCCAATGTATGTTCCTCCATAACTCTTAAACGAATTAACTATTTTCCAATGACTTCTATATTACTTCGTAAGGACAAGGCTAACGCTCCTAGTACGTGGCACCGACATCGGAAATTGGCACCAATGACGGATGTTCATTATGTGCTTAGAAAGATACGAAAATGCCTAATTACCAGTGATATGTCCAACCAACCAATGACAATAACAGAATACGCGAATAAGAAATAAAAATACGTATTAAGATGGCAATGAAAACAAATTATTTTTAGTAACTAGATGTGCAAATTGGAGGACCATTTTTTTGTCACTAGTAGTATGGTAAGGGCGCATCCTGTCTTGTTTAACATATCACTGCTATTTTCATGAAACTTGATAGATAAACATTAAGACGTACAGGACACAGGATAGGCTACTTTTTTATTTTTCAACGCGGACTAAGTCGCGTTCGCCAGCTAGTTATTAATAAAGAGCTTGTGGAAAGACCGTATAAGACTCGCGACACCAGTTACAATTAATATGCAACTGTTTCCTCATATCAAGTAACATTGTATGTTCAAAGCATAAAATTTTGCATGTATATGTCGTTTGTTTAATGTAATGACCAATCAACAAGCTGCATCGCGTGCATATTGAGAGGAATTACTTGCTTGGATATTACTTTAAAAAAAGTGAACATAAGCATCTATTATAGAAACAAGTAGCAGAGTGCACTGCGGCTTTGTCTGCCTTAAACAGTATAACTTATTAATCTTTAGAAAATTTAGACTTTTGACTGGTTTTAAAGTTTATCTTTCACGAATAAAAACAATTCGTTTTATACGTAGATATGTATAACTTAAATGAAATTATTTATATATGGGAAAAAAATATGGGGGCGACCCAGCAGTGGATTTCAACGATTTCAACAAAGATGAATTATTGATACGAATTAATGAGTTTTTTTTAACAATTAATAGGTATTTTATAATTATTGCTCAATGTTTTATACTTAAGAATCTAAAGAGGAAATTCTATAAAGCAGAACTGAAGTCATTGTTAGATGATACTGAATGAAATTTAAATTCACAAACATCAGTTACCTAAATATATGCTATATATTTATATAGCCAATTCTGTACCCAATCACAAGGAAAGGCAATGACATTCTAAGTAGTGAGTAAAATAAGGAAAGAGCCCTAATACCTAATGGATTCTGGCTTACTGCTATTACCGGACCTAATGCTCATATACTTACCCTTTGGTCTTTTGTTCAATAGTTACAACGTTCAACAGATAAAGATATACCTGTCAGGTAATTTGTGGACCCAGTACTAATTAGAGGTTGGCGGTTAAAGAGGATCAAGTTAAGGTCGTCCCCATAACTCACTATGAATTAATGAATAAGTACGTATTTGTAAACCTAGTACCTACATAGGTACCAACTTACATAAATTAAAGATATAAAAGATGCAACTCTATAATACAGAATTATTATGTTCTTATATAAGTGTATAAAAAAAATCAAATGTTTATTAGTTTAACAAATTGTTTAGTTAGTTAGTTTAGTTAAACAAATGCGGGAATGAATTATTTTTAAAATAATTCATTCCCGCACTGACTCACCATATCTCTTGTCGCTTATTAATTTTAATATAAAACTTAGAAAGCGAAATCCCTTTGTCAATATCTTTGCCTTACAAGTACATACCAACAATACCTCTTTTTATAACCCGCTCGTCAGGATGTGTCGACAATATAATGACCTCCTGGTTAAACATAGTGGTAGATAAAGTTGACATATTCCATAATAGTTCAACTAAATTCAAGAAGCATAGGTATCATGGCCATCGTGGCTGCGAATGTCATTAGTTAAGATAGATAAATATATGTATATGTAAGTGTTTGTGTGTGTATATGTATGTATGTGCACATGTTTGCATGGGATAAATATAGCCATATTCAATCTCAATATATACTTTGCACTTATATATTGATTTAATATTACAATATTTATTTTTTTGTGGCTTTGTTGAGGCGTGCTTTCATCTCAAAGTGACTTCTTTTGAACATGGCTGAACTTGCTCTTGTATGAAAGTGCGTCTCTTTTCTTTTCTTTTCTTTTCTTTTCTTTTCTTTTCTTTTGTTTCCTTCATTTGTCTCGTTTTGTAATGTGAAAGCAACACTGTTTTGTTTGGACATGCTGTGTACGACATGTTTAGGGCCTCTGTCTATTTCACTTCGATGTAATTTGTATCTATTCAATGTATTTGTCAGTGTCCTGTTTTGTGTACCTTATTAAATAAAAAATAAAAAAATCTTACAAAAAGTGATTCATTTCATTTGTACTATTATAGGTACTTTTGTATGGGATTTGATCTCTCTCTCTCTCCCTCTCTGTTTGTAAGAATTTGTGTCAGCTTTTAGTGGTTAGCTTCTCTGTCGTCTCTTTATCGCAAAAAAAAAATATACTCGAAACTGACAGGAAGTATTTTTAGAACATAACAGAGACTCGAAAGGCCAGAATGTGGAATGACCTTTTAGACCCCGAATTGTAGGCTATAGTTAACAGTACGCATGAGGCGTGACGTACGGGTTAATTTTATGCTACATTAAAACCGGCGGGGGTTGGTGCCGATTTTTAATAGGGTTAGTTATGGTAAACGCGACGGAGACCCTCGCAGACTTTCTCAGGATTAACAATATGTTATGGGTCGGATTTGTTGGGATTATCAACTTGTGTGATGAACAAACATTGTTATGTTATCATATCAAAGCCATTGATCCCTTATAATGCATCATTATAATATGCAAAAACAAACATGTAATGTACATATTAATAAATGTCGTTATATATGTAATAAAACGTGTGAGAGAACTTTATCACAGGCATAAGTACTTCGCCTTCCCATTTTTCCATCGGACATTCAGACGTAGGTACAGTAGGTTACCATCCCCATCTTGTCAAATTTCCTCTTTTTCGGACCAAACTTTAATAGGAAAAAATAAACAAAATCATTAACAAAAATAAAAATAATTAGCATACAAAACGACTTGATTAAAGCGAGTCAAATCATTCAGTGTGGGACGACATAAAAAAATTGTGCCCCACGTTTTTTTAACATAAAAAAAACAACTAAACTGATTTTCCGCTCCAATATGCAAAATGAATAAATTAGTAAATTGCTTTTTTTGTAATTAATTTCATTTGAAATTTGTTAATATTTATTTAATCATAGAATGAATGGGAAACTTGTAATTAGGTACATAATGGGATTGCAAACGTTACTTAAGGTACTTAACTTAGATAAACCTTATAACACCTTATAAGCAAAATTACATTGCACAGTGGGTTTAACAACACAGAGAATAAAATAGTTTTCTATGAAAAAATACTCTACTCATTGACATTCTGTGGTTCTATTATTCATTTTATATACACATAAAAGAAGAAAAAGAAAAAGCTAACAAACCTAGTATAAATTGAAGTCGCTTTCCGCGTCTGTCTGTCTGTACTGTTATGTTCTTCCTAAACCAAGCAACGGATTTTGATGCGGTTTTCACTATCAGTTGGATTTTGGATTTTGGTGAAACGCTCGAAACGCAACCAACGTTATTGTTTACACAAATTATTGACGCACGAACCGCTACCAATCATGGAATGTTTATATGTAATACAATAAAACCTTATTAAGGTAAATAAAGATAAATTTAGTGCCTTTTTTTGAAGTGCATATAAATTTTATAAATGTAACAGGTGACCGAGACGTTGTTGAAAACACACGGGACCAATTTCGTCGAAGTATCCTAAGCAATAAACCGCTAAGCAGTAGGACATATTGGCGCGAAATCAAACAACTCTCGCGTGACCAATTATTGGGCAAAGGGTGAGTTGATAGTCTGTACAAAAAGTAAATACGAAAAAAAGTGTATCGAATTTGACAAATGCATGTTTTGGGACACGCGCACGCTACTAATAAAATCTGACACGCGTTTGAAGATGTATAAGCGATAATAGCGCGCGATAAATATTTGTATTAATCCAACCAAAAATATCATAGAACACTGTTCTTGTAGGAATTCTTTAAGAATGTTGTCTTATTAATTTTTAACCTAAGACGCCCGACGCAAAAAAGGGTGTTATAAGTTTGACGTGTGTATCTGTTTGTGAAATCGTAGCTCCTAAACGGATGGACCGATTTTGATGCGGTTTTTTGATAATTGAATTTGATAATTGAATTTGATAATTAAAAATTATAAACTAACCCCCCGGCTCTCTATAGAGCCCAAACACTCTATAACTGCTGTAAGTTGCTAAGGAGTTGGGTATCCTGTTTGATGCTGCAGCATCAGGTCAAGATTACCATGCATGTCAGGGAAATACTTGAAAGTTAGTGGAATTCCTCGTTAACTAGCAAATGTGCTGATGGTCTTCTAACGTCTGAACATAAACTATAGCTAAGAACGATCCTGATTCAAAAACGGTCCATCCATTTGGGAGATACGATTTCACAGACAGATACACACATACACAGACACATAAGTCAAATTTATACCATCCCTGTTTTTGCGTTGGGCGTCGTAAATTTAAAAAAAAAATTAACTAATAAGTTAATAAGGGATGACCTAGTATGGTCTATTAGAGACCTTTGGTACTGATAAGTATTTTCTTGACATGATTATAATAAATAATTGTTTCTGTTACCATCAAGAATGTGTCTAAGAAGTTGTAAGTTGTAATCGCATACAACTCCATTTTAGAATTTTAAAAATTTAATATCTAAGTATCAGATTAAAAACAAATTAACCTTTTCACGCAAAACTGTTTGATTGAAGATAACAAAAAGCTGTATGAAAGAGTTATTGAACGAAACCTCATTACGGAACAACAGCTGTGTTGAAACAAAGTCCGATTTCGGTTTCTTCGTATTTTTTTGGCGTCCCCGTTCCCCTAGTGCAGTTATGATGACCACACTTTATGTTGAAATCTCAGCTGCGTGAGATAGAAATCTTGTGTATACTAAATTACTAATTTCAAAAAAAAAAAAATTTCGACTCATTTTCTTGGATGAAATTGTATGTTATATTTTTTTTAAATGTACAATAAAGCAATATTATATTATTGTATCGCAATTAATCTCTAATAATCCAGTAATTATTAATTAACTTCTAATAATCCAGTAGAAGTGTCCGTTTAGTTTTCAAAAAAAAAGTTTTTTTTTTTCCTATAAAATTCCTAGCGAATCGTTCCCGGTTGCATTTTTTCTGCAAATTATATATCTACACTCAAAGCTTCCTCATTTTTACTTAGCTCTTTCAATTAGCGATAACGGTATCAAAATACGTTGGATGATTTTTAAGGATTTATCAGGGAAATAAACACAGGCTGACAGTTATATCTATATACATAAAAGAAAGTCGCTTCCCACCGCCACGTCTGTTCCTTTGAATATATGCTTAGATATTTTAAACTTCGCAATGGAATTTAATTCTATTTTCACTAATGGAAAGAGCGTTATCTACTCGTACACGAGGAAAGTCTTTATAGAAAAAAAAAATAGAAAAAAGTTTTTACAAACAAAAATTCACCGGGAGTAGTAATGTATTATATTATTATGGTCTGTAATCAACGCAATCATGGTCACCTTAATCTCGGGGTGTGTGGAGAAATGACCCTTGAAATGAGCAAAGGGATACTCCCGCCCTCCGCCTCGCCTCGGTTAAAATTCGCGCACCTTGCTACAACTGGCCCGACGGCTTGACTAATAGGTCTTATTACGAACATTTTTCGGGCTTTTGTCACTTGTTCAAAGTAATGAACCTGTTTTTTAAGCTTAAGTGAGAGTCGGCGACAATGTATTTTGATACGGCAGCTCAATGTTATGCGCACTCGATTCGGGGAGGTAACGATTACTTATGTTGAAGATAATATCAGTAAATATTTCTTATAAAGAAAAGTTTTATTATGCGTAGGTATTATTTTTATGCTATAATGCTATATAATGATTTTTTTTAATATTTTGACTAAATTAAATATTAAAAAAATATAAGTGGCTCGTTGGTCGAATGGTCATAATGTCAGCGTTTAGAAATTTAGAAGCGAACTTTTCAAAGTCTTTTCTCAGTCACAAATCTCAGTCACTCCGGTTTGGAAGCAGTAACCGAACCACCGTGAAGTTACAGCTACAGCATGTAATGCACTCATCGAAACACAATGTTTCGGTAAGTGAGATAAGTGGCACGTCTGTAAAGATTTATATAAATAACTTATTTATTACTTAATATTCGTGTTTAAAACGTAAAAATCTACTGTGAAATATATGCAGTTACGTAAGGTTCTACTTTAATAAGGTTTTCATGATAAGGGAAAGAAAACAGAACAAAAAAAGTCGACAAGTTTCGGCGTCGGCTACATGTAAAATGAGCAAGTAAGGGGGCTCCTTATAAAGCCGTTACAAGCCACAATGATTGCATAATCTTATGAGGGTGTGGGCGAATCCGAGGGGCACGTACGTCGACTAATTTATACGCTCATCCATTTTAGACTAGTCTTTTTAGGTGTGACTTCCATTTTGAGGTTCAATTTAAACCTTACTTAGATTTGAACATTCCATTTTTATGATAAACTATGTAGTAAGCACGCGACTTCGTCCGCATTGGAAAATAAGAGATATACGCCTGACGCCTAACATACAAGTATTGGATCTTTATTTTTGAAAATTCTATTTTAACTATGATTACCTCCTACATACAAACAAACTTTATTAGTATAGATTGAGGTAGACAGACTTACGGTAAACTTACAGCAGGTATATAGCTAATGGCACGTATCAATATTTTATTTTATGTGGCTCAGTTAACTCTTTATTTAGAGAAAAAATGAGTAGGTATGGAGAATTTGTAATACGTTACGAACACCATGATAATATAGCTCATTATTTTCCTTGGTGGTATTTTTAACAAATAACATATGGGGTGTTTGCTCTTTGCGAACTCTGCTTTTTTATGACGTGTATCCATTCTAATATCATAAACTAGCTGCTGCCTGCGACTTCGCCCACGTAACTGTATATTAATTACTAAAACCTTCTTTGAGAACCACTCTATACATTGGTGAAAACAGCATGAAAGTCGGTGCAGTAGTTTTTGAGTTTATCGTGAACAGACAGACAGACAAAGAACATCTTTCACCTAGAAAAAAAGTACCTACTGTTCCCGATATATTATATAAAAATAAAATGTCAACGCCTGGCAAAACTATAACAGCAATAAAGATTGATTAGAATTATTGCTCATACATTTTGTCAGGCGTTAATTTTTTTATTTTTAAACGCGTGCGAAGTCGCGGGCACCGGTTAGTGATTAGAATAATTAGGTTTTTAAATTTGACTTTCTTCGACTTCATAAAATATGACGTTCCAGATCGCAAAATTTCTTCATTCGATTCAAAAAGTTGAGGAGGGTGGGGTGGAATTGTAATTTATTGCGTGGTTCCATTACCGGCCGCTCTCCCCTCACTACAACAATGGATTGAGCCCTTTATTGATGTACTTTTGACTAGTTGTGATTCCTGTTTATTAGCCTATTTGCCTTTGTTATTGTGGTGGGCGTTTGTTTTCCTCTACAATTTTTGGTTTGCCTTTTTTTATCGTCCAATTGATGCGTCAAAAAAGGGGTGACGTCAGTGTAATTTAGAAGTTTATGACGAACTAACTTTAGTTTGATGTTTCTCTGCAAAGGACCGGTCAAAAGTTGCCTGGATGCACCGTCGACCGTTGGCCGTTGGATAATTTTAACTTACTTAACAGCATTTTCATAATTTAGCTATGAGCATATTCTGAATTAAATCATTCACAGATTTTCCCAAATGAAAATTGGGTAGTAGTTACTGTTTTTGTATTGATATTCATATTTAAGCACAATACAATACCTAGATATATACAACACAATACAATACCTATGGTAAATGTTATTGTGGTAAATAAAAGATACCAATGTAAACATAAAAATAGTTTAAGTCTTAAGTAACTTTATAAATTACAAATCAAAATTAATATTTTTAATTATTAAATTAACAATTATTTTACTATCTATTTATAAGGTAAAAATAATACTCTTAAGGTGACATAATACAGAAAGAAGGACATCAAAAGTCGAAAAGCTGTATTATTATTTTAACTATACATTTTTAACCTACTTAACTAAATCGTTACAAATGTTTAGCAAGTAACTTATTGTGCGTTAAAACAATAGATTTCCGAGAAAAAAATGCAAAAAAAAAAAAGAAAATTGCAGACAATCGCTTTCCGCGTTTGCCGTCTACCTACTTTCGCTTGCAAAGAATAAAATTGATTTGGTATGCTTCAAATGCCTAGCCTACTTAAGTTTCGTGTTAATTATAAAATCTAGATATTTATATCCAGTAGTGTTTAAATTTATAACTACTAAACTTCTAATGTTTGTAATTTAAAACTTTTATGGCCTCTAATCGTCTTAACATACTCACCTATTTGATGTGATCAATTGAAAATTTAAAATAGCTACTTTTCCCACTAGGGTAAATATATCTAAGTTGAAAATTTTCATATGATTTTTTTTCTTCAATAATTTTTTAACTTAAGTTAGAAAGTGTAAAAGTTAACACCATTCACTCTATATTTTATTGATTAAAGTTCTGAACAGAGCATATCGCTCATGTTCTTGACACTTAAAGACAATTTGTACACAACAAATAATATCATTATGATAATTATAATTGCGAGTTCGTTTTAAAATTATGACTTCATAAGTCAGATATAAAACATTAAATCGACCGACACTATGCGAATGCAGCCTTTAAATAACTCAACACTACGATTTACAAGTGTTGTTTATTATAAATATCATTAATATTAAGTGTGAAATCAAACATAATATTGTTTCAATGCAATTAATAAAAGCACTAAGTACTATTTGTAAGTTAAAAGCAACATTGTAAACGCGGGTAGTTGGTAGGTATCTAAATGATACTACGATTTTCTGAAGGTGTCATATCGCACGCAAAAAAATGTGTGCGAGATGACTACTATAAATATATTTAAATTTAAAGTTTTTTATGAAATAAAATCGTGCGAGATGACAACTAAACCAAATTAAGTCAATTAAAATGTTCGCGCCAACATTTTCTTGAGTTTGTTATATATAAAAAACTAGCGTAGCGACCCGCTCCTGGCTTCGCCCGGGGTGCAATTTTTAAAACAACCTTATTGGCAAGTTTATGAGGCAAGGTCTTGAGCCACCTTAAAATAACTGCATGTATGTTTTTGTGTTCCGATGAGTGAGTTAAGGGATGCTAGAGCCCATTTTCCGTATCCTTTCCTAATTCCTTATCCTTAATCCTACTGCGGTCGACAGCGTACATGCATCACTTGGCGTTGCTTGTTTTACAGGTGATGGTTGTCACCTACCATCAATTGGACCGTCTGTCTAAAAAAAATCTAAGTTTTGTATCGTCTGCTAAATAAAAAAGCGTCAATGTTTCAATTAATAAAAAAAAAAACTAAACACGATATATATGTATTTTTTTATTACAAAGCAGATAGGCAATGCGTCATCCACAAAACATTTAACATCCTAATTTCGTGGGTAACACCTCAGCGCTAGTGCCGACAAAGTGTCGATAAAAATCTGTATATCGACATCGGTCGAGCGGGCGAGTCGCGCGCAGCGGGCGGCCGCTCCGCGCAACTAATAACTTACATTCGGATTACGCTCGTTAGCCTCTTAGCACCTTGCCCGACGTTTATTTTTTATTAATACACAATTTATTCAAACGAGACCCGAGAATATTTTGGGAATAATGCCTTAATATTATAAAAGCAATAAGTTATGCCTAGGAGGATAAGCGTATCGGCCGCGACAACCGTCTGTAGCTCGTTAATTTTTTTTCTCTCTTTTATCATTTATTTACTCTTTTTTTAAATATTAATAATCCAGTCGAGGACGTGCTTTCGAAATTTTAATCTGATGTTTTAATTAAGCTGTATAGTAACCGAGTTTTGGACTTCTTATTGAATAAATGGCCTTGCCGGCAAATTAAAGAGTTGGCCAACACTGTTATAGATCACTGAGTGATTACGGAATTAAAAGGCGTATTCAAAGTTTATGCTCAGATAGATTTTGTAGAGCAATCGCGTTTCTTGCATTTTTTTTTTTCTTTGTAATGTAACTCGGCGCCGCGAAGCATGACATTAAGAATTAAACATGGGACAAATAACATGTAATCTTAAATGACAATCAATTATGTTATGACAACTTGTTAAGCGTTTACAATGGCGTTTCATAAAAGAGACTAAAAAATAAATCAATCCATCAGGTAATATGTTAGAGTTTAATACAGTTTTTTTATTATTTGTTACTTTAATTTTTTTTTGACCAAATTTCAATGAGATTTTTATTTCCTAATTAATATTGTGTTCATAAAATTTTATATGTTATATTCTTATTTCATTCTCTATCCTTACATACATATTTTGTTCTTATTTTTAATTCTTCACATTTACTTACATTAAAAAATTACTATTATATATTACTAATAGTTAATACAACTAAATTAAATTACACATATATTTAAATATAATCAGTTACCAGTAGATATTGCCTATAAAAATGGCAGTAAATATGATAAAAATCAGCATGCAAGCTCTCTGAAGCTAAGTGATACCTACTACCGTCGCGTTATGATAGATGTAACCGTCGCCTACGCATTTTAGGTGGACTATCGACCCTGACAGAATAAAGATAAGAAATACGGAGCGGCAGGCGAAAGGCGTCTGAATTGCCTTTTTTTATTAGAGATGGGTTTGCTCTTGGCCAGCTACCAGCTGTGTAGCAAGGCCTATGATGGAGCTATTCACTCGAACTTTACAAAGATAAGGGTTATATGAGCTCGGAAATACAACTAGAACAACTAAGAATACAAAAGCACGTGTTGTTATTTGCGACAGTGCCCTGTGAGACAGTTATAGCCTATATCACAGTATAAACTGGGCAGGCTACCCAGTTTATAACTGGAACGTAGATTTCAAGCCACAAATTTTTCAAAAAGAAAATTTTGAAAAAAAAGTTATTGTAAGTCAGATTCAAAAACTATACATTTGGAGCCACAATTTTCTTTTTTTTTAAATTTACTGTACGACAATCCGTCTTCAATTTACAGCCTGTTGAAAATAACCTAAAAATTTGAATTTTTTTTTTGCTTCTTTAATTTTTGTGAGGAGTGTATTTATTGCATTTACGATTTAAATTCTTAATTTTTTTATAACTTTTATTTTTAACTAGTAGGTACTTAAGTGTTAGCAGCTCAAAAAACTAAGTAAATGTGTTTCTACTTTGTAATTTCTGTTTGCATTCATGAGTCTTTATACTAAGATAGCATATAGATAGGTATGAGACTACAATCAGATGATATACCTACATAGGTATAGAGAATTTTATTTATTGGGAGATAAATAAAAATACTTCTATAGTTTTAGACATATTACGCGGTTAAGTCTTCATGAAAAAATGAGTAAAAATCGTGAAAGTGTAAATTTCTGTATTACTAGCTGGTGCCCGCGACTTCGTCCGCGTTCAAATTGTTATAGAGCCTAAACTATCTCCATAAATGGACTATCCAACACAAAAGAATTTTCCAATTAAAACCTGAGATTCCTGAGATTAACGCGTTCAACCAAACAAACTCTTCAACTTTATAATATTTTATACCTAGATTTGTGTCATCAAATTATAATTCGTTAAATATATTTTCATGCATAAAATCATAATAATTATAATTATGTGTATTATCAATAGGTATGAGTTCATTAATAGGCAATTAATATTTTGTTTTGTGCTTTTATTTTTAATTAGACTTTAAGTGTCCGTCGGCGGATTTTATCCAAATCACTTATAACTTATAAGTGATTTATATACAATAGGTACTTACTTATAAGTAATAAGTTATAAGTTATAGGTACTTACTTTATATTACACTTTAAACATTCTGATCAAATTAGAATCCTACTATGTAGTAGAACGATACAAACTTAGTTTAAGTAAAATCTATTGTAGGTATTAAAATTTAAATTTGTTTAAGGTTTATATTGAATATCTAATAACTATCTAATAGTTAGGTTAGGTTAGAAGTCTAAGGGCCTCTTTCACCATCTGTCAAGTAAACCATCATTTAAAGTCACCAGTAACCGGGGACAATGGAGCTGATATAGATACCTTTGTTTGTAGGTTAAAAATCCCAAACATTAAAAAGAAAATAATTAAAAAAAATCGCTATCAAAGGATGCAGTAAACCGAGTGCATAATTTAATAAAACTTAAAATTATTTCTAAAAGTAACTAGTCAACACTTTACTTGTAGTTGATGAAAGAGGCCCTAAGTAGAAGTAAAATTGTTTTATAGAAAAACTATTTTTATCTTGCTTTATTGTCTGTTCTTACCTTTACCTCAGTCAGCTTAAATAAGATTTACTGCCTTTACATATTATCTTTAATTGAACATGAATTACTGCGTAGGTAGGTATATATAGGTAGGTATCTACCTAGCTATTTAGGTGAATAGCTACCTTAAATTTTACTTAACCACAGTTAAGCACGTAAAAGCTCAAGTAGTAATTTCTATATCTTCTAGAAAATAGGAAGACTTTAATAAAGTATAAGATAAAATTTCAAACATTGCAATGACTGAATATTGATACTCGTGAGAAGAAAAGTGAGTTAAATTTTAAAACAATCCAATTAAACTCCTCATTTAACAAAATATTGTTGGCTTTTAGTGCGTGCGCTTAAAAGTTTTAAAAGCCTTTGACGTACCTTTACTGCTTCCGCCGTCTTCGTTGGAGTCTTCACTGGGCGGTCCGTGCGGTGCCCTCGCCGGTAACGGATGCGGTAGTCTTGGCCTCGCTAGGAACGGTGGTGGTACTCCGAAGAACGGTAGGAATGGAGGCCAGGCTGGTCTCGGGGCTAGTTGTGCCGCGGCCGCCGCATACAGTTGCAGCGGCGCCGGCAGCCCGCCTTCCAAAACCATGCCGCCCGCGCCGCTGCTACCACTCGGACCTCCGCTCGATATCTTGTTTATCGACAACGCGCACAACACTACCCTTACCGGCGGCGCGTCGACATCGGATTATAATATGACATCTTAAGTACATTCGCGAAGAAAATTCAACCTTCAATGTCACTGTTTTTTTTTTTAAATTAATATTCAATGCACACGCACTTCGATTTTCGTTCGCAACACCACATCCGTCGGTGTTTACTGCACACACATTGTTGACCGGCGCGGCGCAAGTTGATGGAGAGTGCAATCGCGTGGCTCGTCAAGCCTGGCACTGAGATGGCGAGCTCTACGGAGGGCGGAGCCACTGCCCCCCTACCCCCACCCGACCGTAAATAAATTCCCCGCCTCTTTCATATTATAGATTTATTCCCTGACAGTACAAAGAATTCACGGTACAACGAGATTAAACCATATGTCGCAGCATTAAAGATCAATATCGGGTGGAGCGTAATAAATTAAGGCTTGGCATACATTGAATAAGCGACAACGTAGAGTGAGCACGGCGGAAAGTTGAATTAAACTTTAACGTGTTGATTTGAACGTATGTTATCGTGTGGCAATCGTTCATAAGTCAGTTTCATAAGGTTGCCGTTTGTTATACGGGCTTCTAGGGTTGTCATAATCTTTTTTAGCCGCATGGCGCGCATTCACAATAAACCTAGGTGGAGTTAAATATATGAAGAATCACCACGATGGATGTAGGTACCTAATACGTTGACAAATTTAACAAATCTGTTTCCAAATAAATAGAATTAAAAAAAATACCTATAGTAAAATTAGATATTATAGATATTATAGGTACCTATAAGTAAAATTAGATCATAAGTAAGTAATTTACTTTATGAGACATCTTGTAAAGGGTGAATGGAACTAAACTTATAAGGGGTGAACGGTTCCTATAACCACCGAAGGCCATAGTGAACATAGTGTATTATGCTAAAGGTATAGGTGGACATACCTACTTAGCGACAATTTATCTATGGGTAGGAAAATTTATCTATTGGTAGGTATTTAAAGTACTTAGGTAACCCATAAGTAACTAAACCAAGTTTTAGTGATATAGGTGATATAGATGTAAGCATTTTAGTGATATAGGTACCTAGGTATATTAAGTGAAAATACCTACTAATAAGTAGTTCACTTACAAAAAAATGCAAAAGTAAATAGATAATGGTATACACCTAATGATATTTCGTCTTTGATTTTTCATATTTCCCACAGCTGTACCTACCCTATATGAATTTTGTAACCCCTAAGAAAATTCCTGGTGAAATTGTCTTCAAGTCTGATGACCAATGCAGGTTTTTATAGGTAGGTAATTAAGTAATCAATGATAATCATCATCATCATCTATGCTAGACATATGATATAACTAATAACCTGTAAATATTCCTATATTTATTCCTATTCAAAGTGTCTTTACCTACATAGACATGTGGGCTGATAATTTAAGGCCTCCACGAAAATAATCATCTTATCTAAAAACATGAGTCAAATAAATGGCTTCCAAATATCCCACGATTGTAAAAACTTGACAGATAGAGAGATCAATTGTACATAATGTTACCTAATCTAAAAAAATGAGCAGACACAGGGTGAGAGTTATAATAAAACTATTGCGTAAACTAGATCATGCCTGCGTCTATGTTCAATCACTCTAATGACTGACAAACAATCAATCATACAAAATTAACACGTTTCAGATTATATTTTTGACAGTGATGAATCATAAGCGACCAAAAGGCAATCAATTTCACAACCAATTCCTTATTCCATTAAACAAAAAAGTAATAACCTAATTGACATAAATAATAATAAATATGTCAAGACAGCGTAACGACCGCTGGCTCGGACGCGACGTGACAGCTCTATCAGAAATCTCGCACTGACTGTACCCCGCGCCCCGCCCCCTCTTTGAAGAAACGGCACACTCGATTCGTATTGGTCCGGAGGGGGGAGTGGGGGAAATGGGCGGAGCATGGCGTAGGGGGTGTCCGGAAAGCTTAGTGTTGCATGAATTTAATTAGTGTGAGGAGCACCTCGGGCGCATTAGGAGTCGCGATGGGCGAAGCAATAAAAGATATAAAGGAATGAGTATAAATTAAAAGTTAAATAGAGAGTGTGGTGCGGGGGAGAGGGATGGGGCGACAGTGCGTCTCTCTCGCACGCTGCGGATGAGCCGCTCGTAATTGTTTGACGATCTTATTAGTATCAGTTAAATGTAGCCTGCTCTCTTTTTCTCTCGCGAATTTAATTAGTTTTTAATTAGATCTGGCGTAATGAGAGTTTTGTGGATTTGCCGCGGGCACTCTTTT
This sequence comes from Synanthedon formicaeformis, assembly GCA_945859745.1. Classification (NCBI taxonomy): domain Eukaryota; kingdom Metazoa; phylum Arthropoda; class Insecta; order Lepidoptera; family Sesiidae; genus Synanthedon; species Synanthedon formicaeformis. Next base: position 6,280,359 of record OX243964.1, read on the forward strand.
GTTTTCAGCGTTAGTTGGGTACTTGAACAATTTCTTTCATCATTTGTGTTAATTGCTGAAATAGCCGAGTTCGCTTCATTATTAACGTTTGTTATGCTTGTTTTTTCGTTTGTGTTCTTACCTTTGACTTAACAAATTAATTGGTAGGTAGGTATTTAAGTAGGTACATTGTGTGTTTTTCAGTCATATTAAAAATTTCCTTTCAATTGGGTAGGTTCCTAACTATTAGGGCACAAAAGGGAAAAAGACTCGATTATAATCGATATATGAAGGATAGTAAAATAACTTACGTATTAAAATATCTACTTCTAAGACTATAGTTAATAAATTGAATGATTAATTAAATAATAAATATTTTTTCTCTAAATGCTTTGGAGCCTACAAACATTTAAGTTAGGTTAGGTTAAGTTAGGTACTTAAAATAAAAAGAATCGGAAAATAAAAATTATATACCCACTTCGGTATGTTTAATTTTTTTAAATTAGGTACTTTGCTTTTGTTTTGCTCTAAATAAAAGCAAACTAGGTAGGTTAGTACCTACTTACCTATATCTTTTTCATTCATGTGTAGATATGGTTAACCGTATCTATTAACCATCTACAAGAAAAACGTATAAAAACAACCTTTTTTATTATACCTATTTATATATCCTCAGAAAATTAGGTAAAATTTAATATTTTCTAATTTCGGCTTGACATATCTGCTTTAAGATACAGGATCGGTCCTAGAACACTTTCAAGGAACTCTAGGTTGGTGTAGATATTGTAAAATATTTCTCTCAACAAAACACTAAAAAATATATAACGACCCACACTCGTGCAGACAATACATAACACCAACCCTGCAGCAACGTAAGCCACGTAATGAGGAAAAACGGGGCGCTCGTGTGTTGCATGCTTAATGTTTTAGACAAGGATAGCTTTATATCAACAAAAACGTGACAGAAAGAGAAATAAAAACTCAACCGTGAAGATCTGTTGGCTGTATATAATTTTTCTTTGTTGTAGAATGATATCTTCTAATAAACTATGTTTTATTCGTAAAATATCGCTTGCAATAAGCGATGTATCTTTAAGTTTCGTAGTTGAAATTCAAATTAATCAATAAAAAAACAAATTTAAGACATATACCTACTGTCTTAGGTACTTGCTTCAGTAAGGTGCCCCTGCGCATAGTTCGGATGAATAAAGACTTCATTCCGCGTACATGTAAGTTTTAATTGGAACAATCTGTCTTCTGAGTTACTACAACATGGGATTCTTCAAGCGTGCAGTGCCGGCCCGTACAACCCCTGATGTCGTTCAACTCTATACCATCAATGGACTGCCTGTCTGTGCCACCCTGTATAATATAAAAAAAACACTGCATTCCTCATGAACTAGGCACTATTGGCAGCATTAATTACCCCTTTACAAGAGACCACCAATAACAGACTAACTTAGAAATAACAGCATGCATGCTGTAGGTAAGTAGTGCTTCGGTTGGTGAGTAAGGGATGCCAAAGCCCATTTCTCTATCCCCTTCTAGTCCCTTACAGAAAATCACTCCCTAATCCTTTCTGCGTTGTTCTTAACAGGCGACTGTTAGTCACCAACTATTGAAGTGGAGTGACCAAACAAAGGATAGGTACATGAAAAAAGAATATTTAAGAATTTTAAATTTGCTATTATTTTATAAATTATACAAAAAGTGGCGCCTATAAACGAAATCATTGTAAGTGTGTACAGTCGGCCACATAAGTCGATAAACACTTTCAAAAGTGCAAAACAACTGAACACTCAACTTACTTACTTAATTACTTACTTACTGAAGCTTTTTACGATCGTTTGTACGTGAAGTTTATTTTGTTCTCTAGTCGTAACAACGACTTATGGCGCGTTGTTACGTTGTTTTGCACTTTTGAATGTGTTAATCGACTTATGCGGCCGACTGTACAAGATGCAATCATATTTGAGTTAATTATGAAACCCTTTCGCAAACGCGTCGCTAATGTTTTATAAATATTGATAAGAGAAGATGGATGGTTGACACGCGCGCCTCCAATTGATTTAGTATTAAATAGAAAATGTTAACCCTGTGATTGATGGTTCTGTGTGAACTGTGAACCCGTCACGCCCCAGCTTCTGAGAACGGGTTGGGAATTTACAAATCGTTTTCTTTGCCGTTTCAATCCGCGTTACAATCATTCGTTTATACAAAATAAGGTGATAAATGAAAAAAATATTTATTTCGAGCCTCTCAAACAAATAGTTTGATAGCAATGTTGCCTAACTCTTACACCCAACGCTTAACTTACACCTACATACCTATTTAAGATGTCGTAAGAGTTGAAAATAGTAAACAAAACTGTTTAATACCATTTTGTATTTTTGTTTAGAAGCAAGAGATTTAGTGAAAAAAATTGGAAAATAGTTGTTCTCAGTTTTGAAATGATATGGTTGATTTTCAATCAGTATAGGCGAACACTATAGTTCATACAATAGTGTTCCTACAATAGTTTTATACCTAGGTACTTGCAAAAAGTTTTGTGGAGTTCTTAACAATTATGCTAAGTATCCTTTTATAGTTATATAATTATCTATTAATTAATCAGTTTTGTAATTGAGAATTTATTGAAAACAATTTAATTTAATGGGGTAACAAAGAGGAACATTATTCATGTAGGTATATATATATTTTTTATACTTTCCAATTTTTCAATTTTGTTCTTGTTCAGATTGTATTATACCTACTATAAAATCAAAAAGGTATACCTACCCGTATCTACGGTGTCTTACTCGCTGAAGCAACACCCTTAATATGCAGATACGGCTACTTAACTTACACTCTGCTTAAGTGTACACTCAAAAAGCGGCCAGATTCATAATCTTGTTAGCACTCAAATTTGCATTAATTAAGGCGCTGAGGCCTTACGGTTGTCTAAACTCTTCGAACGGGGGAGAGAGCTGGTAAAGGAGGGGCCAAAAGGGGGGGTGTTGGTGGTGAGATAATATTCAAATGGTACATGTAACGACGCGCCCGGAGTCAAGCCAAGCCCGCAAGCAATATGAATTTGTACAATCGTGTATAGAAATGATTATTAATATTGGGGAAAAAAATGATAAGATGAATATTAGAATTATTGTTGATCACGACAACTGTTACAGTCGACTAAATAAAAAAGGACTTAGGTATTGCGGAGAGACGGTTATATTATCATCGCTTCGTTATCGTTTAAATGGTATGAGAGACATTTTCGTTTAATTTTATGCTAAGTTTTTTTCGCTTCCTGTTTATTAGGTACTAGTTGTTGCACGCGACTTTGCCTACGTAACTTTATAAAATATAGCCGCTGATAATTTAGCTTTCTAACGGTGAAAAAATTTTCAAAATAGGTCCAGTTGTTTTTGAGTTTATTCATTATATACAAACATACAAATCTTCTCTCTTTATAATTTAGTAAAGATAATGTATATAATGTATATTAGGTATATGTAGCGATAAAATGTTTAAACTAATAACGACCTACGAGTATTTACCGTCTTTGTCTAGTGAATATTATCTTCTAAAAATAAATAGTAGGTATCTAACAGTAAAAAGTGCTGAGGCGAAATCAAATTGAAATTAAAAGTTTTGTTCGCGAGTGTACCTCTCTGAGAGCATCGAGGGTGTGCTCGACAATTTCCTCGTCGGGTAATTCACTAGGATTTAATTTAAATTAGTTTTGGCTTGGCTTAATAGCTTCCCCCCGCCTTGGGCTGTTGGAGGCGGTGGTCGGGGAGGGATGTGGCGTCTCTCCAAGACACCTATTCCGTTGGTTAACATGCTTTATTGCATTTTTGTAGATATAACCTCACATGCACTATTTTTTTTATATTAAAGTTGGCAGACAGGCAGACGGTCAACACAAGCTACATCACAGGTACTGCAAGTGCGCTGGCGACTATGTTAGAACTAAGGATAAGGGTATGGAAAGGGATAGGGAATGGGCTCTGACATCCCTTACTCACCAAAACACAACAGCACACGTGCTGTTATTTCACGATGGTCTTTTGTAAGGGGGGTGACGGCTACCACCAAACGGACTGCCCAAATGAATACAAAACGCAGTGTGCCCTGCCACTGTTCTACACTTTCCAGACCAGAGCCAACTATGAAAAGTTATTTACAAAGTTGACCCTAAACCTATTAAAATTTAAACATATTTAATGAACACCTCCAGCCAGCAATTATTCATGGTACCTATAAATTCCTATATCGTTTTCTTTAAATCCTCTTACCTGTACAGAATACTCCGTCCGTAGCATCCCCTGTTTCGTTAAATACAAAGGAAATGAGAGCACACTCGCTCACGATGTAATTATTTGTGTTGTCTTTAAACACCTCCAATTATATTAAGACCCAACAGTTTTACGCCCAGCCATGTTAGCGTAATCAACATACGAGTACAAGTCTTAACATACCTAGTTTGCAAACTGTCAAAGTTATTATAAAAGTAATTAAGCTGTATTTACATTAACTGAGTGTTCGGGTAAACACTCAGTTAATCGGTGCTCAGATACTAAGCTTGGTTGTGGATAATTTTGAAAATAGAATTAACTGTTTCCATTTGAAACAGATTTTTGAAGTGTATATTCCATGAAGATGGGACGATGCCAAAGTGTTGAGGCAGGTGGCATCCCACACTAGTGGACGACCTATCCTCCACAGAACTAGGGACATCCCTTCAGGTCTCTTGCCATCTGGGCTCTCAAATTAAATAAATGTTAATAAATTTAACATAAACAAGCTAAAAATACAAAAAAAAAGTTTTATATTTTTAGTTAACCAGTATTTTATTATCTGTACATAGATCTCTAAGTTAGACAGATGTACCAAATCAATGTTATGGGACGCGAGGGATGAACGCTCTTGGGAGATACAGTGGTCCCCGAATTTATAACTACGTCTGTTCATTTTACTCGTATGAACATTTTGCGCACCTATTCAATGGATGGCCATTGGAGAACATACTTCAGTTTATCAATAACTTAGGCGGTACAATTACTTCAGAAAAATACGACTATAATAAACGAGTAAGACTCGATACACAAATGCACCTTATTGGGCCTGTTATACGGTTAAATAAATAGTAGTAAGTGTCCAACGTATAAATAAATAGTACCTATTATTCAGTCCTTATTTATTTATTTTTACTTGCTTGACAATGTTTCCATTTAAATGTATTTTTATCGACATTTTTGTCTAATATTTTTTCCTTATTTTCTTGTTCCAGTTAAATATTTTCTGGTTTCTGTTTAAACCAAAGCGTGCGTAATGCTGTGTTTAAATTAAAAACCCATCGCCGAAAAATATTTCACCAGATTTTTACAAAACTTATGTTATACCTACAGTAAAAAAACATTTATAAACACATGTCTCGCTAACAACTTTTTATTGCAGCTTTGATAAGAAAGTTCGGTAATCGAAATAGGCCCATAGACAATTGTTGTTTGTATCAAAATATGACACCTACGTACAACATGACGACTCGACACATGTTTCAATTTATACTTTATCTTATCGGAGTTTCAACAAAAAGCTGCTATGGAAAAAAATAAAGCCGGCGTCATACTGGTTTATGTAGAAGGTTCGAGTCCCGCCTAATGTGTGGTGGCTTTATTAGTAACCTATAATAGAAAAATATAGGAATTTAGATTGGTATCTTATGTATCGTGTAAAAATGGCATTTAAAAAACCACCGTATGAAGATGTTACTACAGGAATGTAAAAAAAATCATATTCTTCTTAGGGCCTCTTTCACCAATTAAAGTGTTGATTAGTTACTTTTAGAAATAATTTAATGTTTTATTAAATTATGCACTCGGTTTACTGCATCCTTTGATAGGTGATTTTTTTATTATTTTCTTTTTAATGTTTGAGACTTTTACCGTACAAACAAAGATATATAAGCTCCATTATCGCCGGTTACCGGTGACTTTAAATGACAGTTAGCCTACTTGACAGATGGTGAAAGCGGCCCTTACAGTCATAAAGTGAGCAGCTCGTCTGTCTACATTAAGCTCAGCCTGTCTGCCACATTTTGACATAAAAATAAGAAATTCCGATAAGGTAAAGGATAAAGGATAGTGGACAAGTTTAGGATAGAGGGATCACCCCTCTATGTTCTGGTATTCTCCAATCTTGCACTAGATATTTGCCCCCTTAAGTACTCACTTATTGACACATCAAGCCTTAATACCTCGGTATTCTGTAATACTGCCGCCATATGTCCTCCTTTTGTAAGATTTTAAGATAAATTCAAGTACTTGAATTCCTACTTGAATTTATACTATTACTTATTTATATTACTTACAGTATATTTATTTTACTTACAGTAGTAAAATTTTCGCCTTTTTTACAGAGGTATTTCATGACATTAGGTATATCTATTAAGCATGTATACCTACTTCGCAATAAAAAAAAAGAAATAGTACTTAGTTTACAGATAATTATTGAATTTATAAATAAGTTTTTACTAGCTCAGTCAAGTGTGAACAGAGCATTAAATCTGATTGTTTTTAATTTCTTTCATCCACTCGTCAACACGTTTAGTAACAACACGAATAATTTCAATAGTGAATCGTTTAAAAGATTATCTCATCGTATTCAGCCGCAATCGAAACCGACTTTTGTTGTAATTGTCACATCTGCCAAAATAATCCCCTTTATTGTCGCGAGGGTTGCCACAACACAACTCGAGTGCTACAAGTTAAGGGTTAAACATTACAGATGTTCAGTTATTTCATAAAATTTATTTATTTATTTATTTTACTTTCAACAAAAACCTTACAGCAAAACAAAGTAACAAGCGAAAATAACATACAATAGATATAGATACCATATATTACCATTGCCACTTACAGAGTTTCATTAAGGACTAATAGATACGCCAGTATTAAATAAATTCTAAAGAATGGGGGGGAGGATCTAGGGGCAATGTGTATCTATGTATTCACGACACTGCACTTGAGATATATTTTTGGAAGGTGGAAAATGTCCAGTGTGTAAACTTATTATTGTAAGTTGTGGTTAATCTATGGTATACAGAGGTCGTAATTAGTTCGAGAAAACGGGACGTGAAACTTAAACAAAATATTTTCCATCACCAATCCTGTAACTGCTTACAATGTATATGTGCATTTTAATGTTGGTTTCACTTGAAAAAAAAAAAAAAAACTTTATAAAACATATTGGAATTTTGTAACAAGCGCGTCTCGATTCCGCGGTGCAAAAATAATAATATATTGTCGGGAAAAGTCGGGAAAATCATGAATTATGGCCAACCCAACCGATTCGCAGCTCGTCCGTTCGATGTCATTAGTCAAGTGCTCGTAAATTTTATCACAACAGCAGAGTTATTCTAATACATATATTACATGTAATAACTTTATTAAGGAACTATAGAAAATAGTGCCGTACTAGATCATACGAACATTTATACTTTTTATTACCAACAATTGTATAGCTGTCGTGTTTATTAAAATTAGGAAATGTTTGAAAATTTAAGCGAGTAATTGGTAGTAACTATATTTTAGAAAAAAATCATTCAGCCGTTTCCAAACTTGGTATTTTTTGTAATATTTTTTAAAAAACATCTGGCTGAAATGTAGTGGTGAGTATATTTTTGGAATCAGCTCATGGAGCCTTTCAATCGATAGATTTCTAGAGAATTTTTTTTTTTTCAAACAAAAAAAGGTGGCGGATATCTACCCTAGTCTAAAATATAAGACTCCCAATAATTCTTTCCTGAACAAAAAAAAATTCTCTATTCACGAACGTATCCACAGGACTTCAGTATATTGGCTTCTTCAAGAGAGCTGTAAAGCGTTGGCTTCCGGGTTTACAGACCGGTATTGCTTACCGAACGGTAGTGAACCTTCAGCCTTTCTGCCACCGTGTATTAGGTATATAAAAAATGTGTATAATATTTACTTAATTGCAATTAAAATTTCATTTAAAATGGAGATACCATTGGACAGACGATATTTAACATCCAAAAACTTGTTCAAAGTAACAAAATTCAACAAAGTGACCGGCTGTATAACATGTTACAGAATAACACTCTTTAATCTCCTCTACACAAAATGTTATTTACGGATTGTTTTTCGCCTTGATTTCTTTATTGCTTGTTAAAAAGTTTGATTTGAACGTATTTTCTAATAATAACAAAACAGATTGTGGGTATTCATTTCATATTTTTGTATTACTACACCGACTATATTATATACTAGATGTTGCACGTGATTTCGTCCGCCTAACTTTATAAAACCTGTATAAAATAGCCTATGTTACTCGCTGATAAAATAGCTTCCCAACAGTGAAAGAATTTTTCAAATCGGTCCAGTAGTTTCGGAGCCTATTCAATGCAAATAAACAAACAAACAATCAAATCTTTCCTCTTTATAATATTAGTATAGATTATGTCTACAATTCACTTATTATAAATGTATTAATTTAGTTAGTAAGTGAACCCGTAAATAAATAAATAAATAAAACTGGAAACATGCTTTTAAAAGATAATAAAACAGAATGAAACGCAAAATTTATTTTACCTCTTTATATTATTATAGCATTTCTTATAAGTCATATGTATTATAGATACATACATATATAAGACGTATCATATAAGTATACGTATACATATATTATGTGACTTACTAACTTACATATTATGGCTTATATGAAATTTACAATATACAGTCGGGGTAAGAAAAGGTTCGCTACCTTAAATGGAAATTTGCTTGCACCAGAGCAAATGTCAGTCATGCAAAAATTTCATTTCAAACTTCTGTCAGTTGTCACCTTAGTGCTTTAGTTTCAAAAGGTACTAAGAGTCTACGATTTTGATAAAGGAATGAATTTGAAAACTGAAGAAGGTTTTCGTACCCCGACTTTACCTACGGGATCTCAGTAAAATAATGATAGAAAGAATACCTACCGTGTTAAGGGGCTTTTCATTTCCCCTCCGCGATCTTCCAATTTTATTTATTTTTCATCGCCCTCGGGGCCGGGGCTCGGTGCGATATTATATCGTTCGCTTTATTTATTTTTATTGCAATATATACGCCCAAATGCATCTATTACTTTTATAGGCTTAACAGGGAACTGGAATTATGGATAAGAGATTGTTGGTCGAATGGAAAAGTGTTGCTATCTGGGTTCGATTTCTAGGCCCCACACAGACCAGAGTCAACTTTGAAAAGTTCATTTTCAAAATTGACCCAGCTGGGAATCAAACCTTGAGTCAGAGCGCTCAGGCAAGCACCTCAGACCAACGGGCTCGTCAAGACAATAGCAATTTAATACGATGTCAAGTAATAAAAAATGTATACAATTTGTTTTGAAATCGAGTAAAATCTAGGTAACAATTATTCTTAAATCATTTATCAGTAGACATATTATATAACTACATGTAAGTAATAGAAATTCGTAAACTCAATCACGTATGAGAGTAAATGCAGGTTGTTGTATCAGCAAGCGCGTATATGACACATAAAACAAATTGAATTGCCCAACCCAGGTTCCGCTGAGCCACGCTATACCTACGGCCACGCTCGACACGCTTTGTTTAGTGTTCTCTACACTGATCGCAATTTATTGGACGGTTTCTGAGAGATGTAGTCATGCAAACAAAAAATACTATTCTCAATTTCAGAGTTACTTTTATTATTTTGTGTTAAAGTGACAGTACATAATAATACCTATCACACGCGTCATCCATTTTAATGGATATCTGCTGAGCAAATCGCATTTACTCGTAGGTTGACACTGGACGGAGATGTACTAAGTGAAAGTGTCTTCAATATAAAGTCCATTTTCAATAGAATAGTGCGAATCTACACCACCAATAAAACTTTTAGGACTCATTTGGATTATAACTGATGTAGACAGTTTCAGTGGTCGTAGGCGTCTCTCTATAGAAATTTTATATAACACACAACACGATATAACATGACCTAGTTTACAATGCGATACGTTATCAAGAATATCCTCACCAACACTTACTACTAAGGGAAGACCTAGTTGCTTACATGCAAAGAATTCTAAAATGAGCTTAAACATATAATAGTAACAAAGTAACATGTACTTTATTGCATAACACTGTTAAACGTTTCGTTTGACTCGTCCACCAAAAAATTGTGTCCAATTCTTGTGAATACTTCGGACCGATTGTTGTCTTTTACATAAAACACTTCTATTTAAATATAGTATAAGTATAAGTCATATAGTATAAGTAATACTATATGTATGACTGAGTAAAATGGGCTGCTATAATTCAATGTTTTGGTAAAAATTGGTTTTCTGTTCAAAACTTGGTATTTGTTATTGTATAGTAGCAGAGCACACTGCGCTTTGCAGTCAAGAATTATCCTCTCACAGAAGACCACCTTGAAATAACAGCACAGGTTTTCCACTGAGTGAATAAGGAATGCCCATTTACCTATTCCCTTCTACTTTTATTATATGTACTTGCAATCATATAAAAATCATATAAAAATAAAAATATAAATAATAATAAAACAAAAATTTTAATTATTTCCGTAGAGGTAACTCCCGTACTGTCTCTCCTTTCGTAGAGGCAGTTTGAGCCATTTCTTAATTATATTATATTATATTATATTATATTATATTATATTATATTATATTATATTATATTATATTATATTATATTATATTATATTATATTATATTATATTATATTATATTATATTATATTATATTATATTATATTATATTATATTATATTATATTATATTATATTATATTATATTATATTATATTATATTATATTATATTATATTATATTATATTATATTATATTATATTATATTATATTATATGAATTAAAAACGATAGTCACTTGGTTACAAAGCCTTTTCATCGAATTATTTCGCGTCGCTCACACACATAGTAGAGTTATTGTACCGAGCAATAGTCAATAGGACAGAATACAAATGTGTAATGCACGTTATAGGAAGATAGATACACTTTAATGTACAAAGCCTTTATTGTTCTTGATAAAATTATATATGAATATTGTCAATAAAGGCCTTTGTTTCCAATAGGTAAAATTATTCAGTAAAATGGAATGAATCCCTTTCTAATTCCTGTATAATAATGAATGGGTGTCTGATACCCACAAGCATATCTGTCGGATCAATCAGTAATTAAAACCCGAATGGTCCCCGACGCGGGTACAATCGTCGACTAAAGTGCTAATCCCAGTAAATTCCCTGAGTAAAAACAAACTGAGGCGCGTCGGCACGCGACCGGACGCGTGCCGGACTATTACGGTCGCATTAGAACTGTATTTCTGCTATTACTTAACAGTTATCGTGTTATCTTCGGTATCGACTCATCTCGGATTAGATGCAGTCTGGGAAACTTTTGCACTATTGATACTGTCGCGTACAGAGAAGCTAATTTACAAGCAGAATTCAAGGATTAAGTGGGTAGTAGTTGAGGTTATAAATATACGGTGGAGAGAATAAATCTCATCCTGTTTGTTGAGCACTTTTTATCTTTGATACAAATCGAAATAATTTTGAGCGAGAGGGGAAATTTACTATCGTAATAAAAAATATAGAAAAATAAAGTCAAATTCACTTTCTTTCCTGAATGTCTCCACAAAAAATACGCATAGACGTCAAAAGATTTTGTTACTATTAAATATTATCAAAACACGTAAATTTAACGTTATTTTACGTAACTAAAATTAAACAAAAAAGCGGCTTACGAATATAAGACTAAATTAAATAATAAAAGACATAATACAGTACCTACACAGTATAATTTAATATCTTAGAATTTTTGTCTATTTGTCTGTGCTGTGTGTTTGTGCACGCTAATCTCACAAAGGGCTTATCCGATTTAAATGCAGGTTTCACTGGTGTATTGATGATTACCTGGATAAAACTATATGACTTTTTTCAGGAGAAATTTTTCAGGATGATTTTTATCCTAAAAAATTGTTAGATTTGTGTAGGATTTTTAAAAAAACTACAGCGCGTACGATGTTGCGGGCACCAGCTAGTATGCAAATAAACTAACATAACAATGGATTACGAGTATGTCTAAAATAAAATAAATGAATGAATAAAATAAATAATTAATTACTTAGTAGTCGATAATTGACAAACATAAATACTTACTTACGTACGTACAAACTGACAACTTGAAATTTTGCTTAGCCAAAAAAGTCATCACAATAAAATGAACAAGTAGGCTTAACAAGAAATTCCTTCGATCAATGACACCATAAAATTTGAGCGGCAGAAGGGGAGGACTCACTTAAATATGAATCATTTCATTATAATACCGTATTCAATCCGAGTAAATCTCACTCATATTGTTATTACAAACAAGGGGGGGCGCACACGCTTTCTGCGTGTAAGCTCCGTGAGGCCCTGTACAGACGATAACTGCCTCTTTAATAGCATAAAGCGTGACCGCATTACTCTGTGATCTATGTTGCGTGGGATTTGTTTGCGTCATTTTTATCTATGAATCTGTCAAGTAATGGATGACACACTGCATTTCGCATTTCCATTTTACAATATTTGCATTTGCATTTACAGTAACCACCTCTTTACTGAAGACCACTGTGCAGTGTGCATATGTGTGTCGGTGAGTGAGTAAGGGATGCCCGAGCCCTATAACTTCCTAATCTCTTATCCTTATCCTAACTATAGCGTTGCTGCCTTATCCTACTACATCTGTGGCGTTGCTTGTGTTACAAGCAATGATGCTTAGCCACCTACCATCAATTATTGTACCGTCAGTCTCAACATAATGTCACAGTTAAATGACAACCTGCGGCATATTGTACAGTCATGGCGATCTACAATCTACATCTCTTCTGATACGAAGAAGCTTACAGATGTTGATGAATGGTTTAATTTATTTAGTTTTTTTTTTTTATACAAGTAAACTTTCATTACCTATATTATTTTCAGTAAGTCAAAAAGTTGACATGTTTGTAATTCTTTATAGTGATTCATGTATTATAGTGATTTCGTCAGTTTTAGGCATCAGAGTATACAACCTATTGGTGATAAAGAACTTGATTTCTGCTTGATTTCTTTTTGTCAAACATTTGTTTGTTTTGCAAATTTATAAAGTAACGTGGAATCTAAAAATAGGATAACAAGGTCGAGAATCGGATGTGGGTACCAACAATTTGTAAGTTCTTTCAAACATCATTGAGGGGATCCGGCTTTTATGGGAATAGCAAATTCGGCACGTGTCAACTGATGGAATTAGCCTTAATACTTGCATTAATAAAGTGTGAAATTGCCACAAACCACCCTTGTTTGTTATAATTCCCTATTAAGTTTTTTGAACAGTTCCTTCGGGTGCCAACTGTCGTTTTCCTCAACATATTTTGTCATATTAGATGGCTTTTTTAAATTAGTCAGAGTATTAGGATATAACTCCCCTATTTCTTATTCTTTATGGTATCAAACTCGGTTGAGCATCTTGAGCATGGCAATCTTTGTGACGAAGGTTATGTTAAGTGACAAAAGATATATTATTTCTATGCAATTGCCACCTACAAATAAATTGAAACATCATCTTACTTAATATAAAAAAATGCTAAGTATTGTATGGAAACGTTGGAAAATTCGGCTTCGGATAGAAACTGTTTTAGTGTACCAACCAATGTCACCGAGTTTATTCGAGTAGCTTAACGCGAACCTACTTGATTAAACTCGGTTTTACCTAATATCTGTTGATGTTAAATCCTTAACAACAAGAGGCGCTTGATGAATTGAGATTAGATGGGATTTTTTTTATGTTAAGGTCGGAAAATAGGCTGACGGTAGTGAGCTACCGTCGTCTATAACACAAGCAATGCCACAGGTGCTGCAATTGCGCTGCCAACTATTGATAAAACAAGGGATCTTTTATGGTATTATTTTTGGGCACATAATAATATGTACGGTTGATATTTAGAAATATTTTTTAATTATATATGTAAGCTGCAGTATGTAGATATATACCATATAAGTTTAATTAGGCGACATTTATGACGCGGAACGGTACCCACGAGTAGGTAGGTACTGAAGGTATCAAATTTAATACCGGCGTGGTTTTACGGTCAGAGAATTTTATTGATTGCCTCGACCAGTCAGCCGAAACGTACCGCACTGGATAAACAAGGGAGAAAAAAGTACGAGGGAAAAATAAAAATCGGTGGAAGAAGCGCCGCCCCCTGCCGCGTCCATCGCTACCGTTTCCAAATGTCATTCTCCACTGTTTTCGAACTGATGAGATCCAGTGATGGCAAGATCGCCATGTCGATATCGATGTTCGATAAATTCAATTTTAAATTACGTACGTGTCTTTCGTGTAAAATAGTTTCTCATTTAACAATGAATAGTTCAAATTATTTATTTATTTAATTCATAACAGTGCACACCAGAAGAGATTACAAATTCAAAAGAAAGTCAAATCGGTTTCAGAAGCAATTTAACTACTTAAACCTTTTCCTTAAGAAAAGAGTGAAAAGATGAAAAGAATGAAACCTAAAGAAGTTTTTTTTTTCAATGATGTTGATTATGTTTTAAGAAATATCATGAATTTGGATTTTTTAAGGTAGACGAAGAAGGCACAGGTTGTGGTAATAGGTAAGTACGCGAAGCGAGTACAAATAATGTACTTAAAACATTAGATAATTTTTAATTGTAACTTTACAATTGAATCTATTTTTATATGTTTATTCGAGAATATTTTTGGGGAATGTTTATGGGGAAATTAAAAATATCGATAATTACGAAAGTAGCTACTTTTTTATTTTAACTGTCGATTCATCGCATCAGTTGATGCAATGAATCGATATTTTTTTCTTCCAATCGTCATTCAATTCGATCTTTGGTGATGTCCTATCGAGTTATTCAATTTCTACAGCCAATTCTCACCTGTCGTGGTGTAATCGTTTCCGTTGAGATTTTTTTGTCAATTTCTATTTTTATCGAAGTCGATAGGACACGACCGATTTGATGCGCGCATTCCTATTTTTTTGTCTTGGAACTAAATAGATTTATTTTATTTCAATACAATTAAATAGATATACTATACATTTTAGGTATTTTATTGTATAGTGAAACTAACTAGGCAGTCTCGAATGTGAACAATTTCACCAAGTAATAGAATATAATAAAAATAAAATAACAAATAAATCGCTTCAAGTTATTCTTGATTCTTGATTTTGATCAATAATTTTTACCATTAGAGTAGGTACAACTTCGGAAATTTTTACGATAGGCGTTTTTTTGAACTTAATGTGAGAAAACTCTAAATAAGCCAACACATGATTTGCTACAATTTTGCATTTCTCTTTTATATAAGTTGTAAGGAGGCTGACGGTCCACTTGAGGGTATGTGACTAATGTTGCTTATAATATAAATACAAGCAACCCCACAGGAATGAAGGATGAGAGTCAAGGGGACAGAGAAATAGGCTTTATCTTTTACTCGCGCACAACAGCGCCTGTTTTTATTTCACACTGATTTTCTGAAAGGGAGTGAATACTGCTGGCAAAATGGGCTACGAGTTTAAAATAATTTAAATATATTAGTTAAAAATAGTTAGTTGAAATGCGAAATAATATCTAACCTAATCTACATGTTATAAATAATAATAGAGCATTTTGTAAATAATAATTACAATTTTCATTTTTTTTATTTCAAAGTTAAACCTTCACAATAAATAACAAATTTGGGAGTAAATTAAAAAAATAATTGAAGTCAACACCTTTAAATTACAGGGGTGATTAATTGATAGAAATGAGCTGATTAAAAAACAGATCATTATTAGTTTGAGATTACCCCACTTATTTCACTCCCCGAGGGGTATATCAATCCTATGTTGTATTTAACACCACGTCATGTCGGCTTGAAAACTATTAATTAATGTGAATCGATGTCCCGGGGCGTTTCGTCCTGCGCTGTATGGTGCCTTCTAAACTTGTGTCCTTGAACATACAATACACATTGACCATGCTTTCTGTTAAAGTCAGAGACATATTTTTCTTTCATCAAAGATTGTACTCAGCACTGCAGTTAAGACTGCAGTGCCGCAATAGTAAATTTGGGTTCAATTGTTTAAACTAAATAATTCTTAACCAAATCAAATTCTAGATTTACAAGTTGTTTGCGAGTAGTGGTAAAGATGGACAGATCGTGTGAGTCTTTTTAAACTAGTTGATTAACAGATCGCATTTTCCGAAAATTTTTCAATGACCGATTAATTTAAAACTTGAAGGTTAGGTGGGTTTTGCCAAAAGGGTGGTTACTGCTAAACACAGTGATTTGGATCCATTTCGATCATTCCAATCAATAGATGATAATTATATAAAAGTAAAAATGAATTTTGAAAAAAAAGCTGTATTAAAATTCACCAAGTACATACTTGTTTGAAATATCATACATATGCCTACTTAGGAAGATTTAAGCCTAATGATTCTAAGAATGTAATAATCTTATAATTTTAAGAAATTTAAGAAAAGATGGTCACCCTTTCTGCGATTCGCTAAATAATAAAAAGTTGTTTCCTAACAAATTGATTCGAATTCAATCTGTCTGTGTCGAATTAACGCGTTTGGTTTGAACGAATGAATAATAAATATTAAGTCATTATTTTATTTCGCAGAATGCAAGATACAGTTGAAGAAAATGATATTTTTAAAGGTAAATGTGTCATAGTTTTTGCTTCCTATTTCTCACCCGTTAGTCACGATTGGCAAGTTATACTAATAGAGGTCATAGTAGTTTAAGGCGATAGAGTATTTTTTACAAGAAATCACTTCCTAGTTATCCCAATGCAAAAACAATCGAGTTGGAATCGTCTGTACACATTTCGCACCTTTATTCCAATACCGTCACTAAACGAAATTCTTCAAAAATTTGTTTGTAACGCCATTTATTTTCTGAGCACCAATTAAAATATTGCTTCCATTCCTAAAATATAATTTCTAGTCATTGATCTATAGGGCACTGTTAACCTATCAACACTGAACAAAAACGACACTAAAATAGTTCTCTTGCATAATTTGCTTATTTATGATAGTGACGGTATTGGAATAAAGGTGCGATTTTATATTCCATATTTTAAGAATTAGGTAAGTATATTATAAATCTTTATAATAATAAGTATCATAATTCATCAAATCTTAAACACTATGAATCAGATACGCCTAGGAAAACTTATCAATGAATTTATCATGAATGAATAATTTTATCAAGACAAAAAGCAAAGGCCACAAAATTAACTACCTATGAGTCAATAGAACGGAAACATGCAAGTCGGGTCATAGGGCGACTACGTTTGCTTCAAATATAGGACATTATTAGATAAGTAACTGCATACAACATTACTTTGGCATTATCATCAAACCTTATTATGATAATAATAAAGGGCATATCGTTTTTCATATAAGCAACAGAACATTTGTGAGCGGCTGTTTTGTGTCTGCCGCTCGATAGAAAATTTATTAATATCTTTATGTAATGCCAAAAGTCATCTAATATCGATGAATAAGTGAAGTTGTTAATTCTTCTATTGTAAGACAAATATATACACCTTTCTTGCTCTTTGGCTATAATGTCATGGTTAGGTTGTTATGTTAATCTATAGAATTTAACCGTCCCTTACAGAAGAACACCGTGAAATAAAAGCATACCTTTTTATAACATGTATATTCATATTATAGCATATAGTAACATATAGCATATGTTATTATGTTTCGCCGAGTGAATAAGGGATGCCGAGTAAGCCTTAAGTAGAGCAGTAAGAAACCACATTTTCTTTAGTGTTCAAAAAGAACAAATAATTGATTTCTAGGTAACTGGTATACAAACAAAATTTTTGAATTCCTAAAAGAAAACTATTAGGTACACAATGCCGCGTCAACAAAAATATTGAGTGATACGAAAAATTGGATTTCATATTTTGAAATTACCTATATAATTTGTTTAAAAAAGAGCTTTCTATAACATATTTTAAACCGAACGACCCAACCATGACACTATCATATTTTGTGAAGTTACTTATTATATTTATTCATGAATGGTAGCCAGAAATCATTAATCAATCGTTAATTATCTTCGCGAGCAACACATTCGCACTCCTCTCAATTAACGCGAAGATCTATAAAGATAAAAATGCAAATTTCACACTCCGAACAGTTTTTTTATTAGCCCTGTCCTTTTCATACACATGTCAATTGGTTATAAGACCATCCCTGTCTACAGAAAAATATATTTTGATAACGCCCATGACAGCTTTTGAAGGTTACTGCGGTTATATATCTCTTTGGCACTCGCGGCAGTATGTAAGTCTTTTTTGGACTTTTTTTTTAAATTCCTGCTCTTATTAAATATTTGCTAATAAATCAATCTGAATTTCTTTATTGCTTTAAAGTAAAATATAATTATTTTCGCTTGTAATATTTCGTGTAAGACCAATCGAAATAAAAGAAAGAAAGACTGAGACATATTTTCTTTAAGAAATAAATGAACTTACGTTACCAAAACGTACTATACTTAATAATAATAACTTCAAATAAGAGATAAAAACTACTTTAAAAAAAGATTACTTTGATCATTGGTATGATTATTAGATACATATTTTATGCGAATGTAAAATTTAAATGTTAAGAATTACTGTGATCCTTAGAAAATAAATATTATTTTTATTCTTGTTTTGGTTTCTCTGCTGTCAGTACAGAAAAAAACGACTATGGCAAAAGAACAACAATCCAAAATAAATTTATTAAATTTAACTCATAAAAATTGAACTGTGGCAAAAGAACACATAATTTTTCTGTGGCAAATCAACAACTGTGGCATAACAACAACAAGTCATAACTACTTGCGCTACTGTAAAGTAACTACTAATTAATTCTGTGTTGTCAGTCGCGGTACTGTTTTATCGTCATGACAAGGATACATTTGTAGGAAAAGTAAGTAAGTACAAGAAGGAAAAGTAAGTAAAATCAATGAAATTTGTAACTTTATTGAACATTGAGTTACATATAGATTTATCAACTAATTAAGTCGTATATAAAATATTATTTAAAGGAAATTATCAGTTAGTCCTCGAGTTAGTCAATGCATTTAAATCTAGGTCATATCAAGTGAATGGACTATCAATATGAATGAACGGTTACAAGTTAACACAAATGTTATTCAATAAATGTATATTACTTATAAAACTAATTTATAGTTATATGATTTATGTGATAACATGTTACAAGTATTATAATATATTATCATATATCCTATCACATTATTATTATTATTTTATTAATAATGGGTTTGCTCATGGCCAGCATCTAGCTGTGCAGCAAAGACGAGGCTTTCGAAGGTGCGAACTCACTCAGAAAATGCCTACGAGTATTCACTCGAACTTTAAAAAGTCCACAACTCGCTTTTGAAGTTGGAAAGTTGGAAATAATGTTTTACTCGTAGCCGACATGGAAACGTAACATACAGACTGGGAAGCACAGAGTTACTTTAGCATCTATAATATTTAATTAAGCCCCTCTTTCACAAACGTCAAGTAGGCCAAACTGTCATTTAAAGTCACCGGTAACCGGGGATAATGGAGCTGATATACCTTTGTTTGTACAGTAAACGTCCCAAACATTAAATAGAAAATAATAAAAAAAATTCGGCTATCGAATGATGCAGTAAACCGAGTGCATAATTCAATATAACAGAAAATGATTTCTAAAAGTAAGTAATCAACACTTTACATGTAGTTTGTAAAAGAGGCCCTAAGCTTCGTCGATATGTGACTAGGTATACTTTTAATCAGGGCTTTTTTGTGGGGGCACGTGGGGGCAAAGGAGTGACTTTTTTATATTTTCAGACACCTAAATATAAGTTCACGTTTTATTTCCAAAGATATTATGTTTTTAAACAATAAAAAAATAATTTACTTTATTTTTTCCTCAAAACACAGTGGCAAGGAATGGGAAGGGGTACAAAAAATTATGGATTTACAACTTTTGAGAATTAGCGTGCCCCCAAAAAAGAAGTGACAAAAAATGGCCTGGTTTTAAAATTATACTTTTGATATCTTAATTCTCTCAACAGGAGTGTTCACAGACAGACATGATCTATGTAGGTTTTTTTTTTTTGGAATGGAAAAAAATGGAGCTCTGCATTTTCAAATTCATGGTTAGTTATTTATTTATTTATTTATTTATTTGAATAGGCTTACCAACTAATTTAGGTTATGATTTTATGATCCTCTAAATCGTTGGAAGCTTCCTGGATCCTAGTGAGCAAGTAAAGAAGTCTTTTAAGGAACGGCTATTAACTATAAAAATGGCTCACTTAATAAATATTTGTAAAACAATATCATGATCCGCCGCATATCGCTTTACTGATTACATAACATTTTGTATTATCAATTTAAACGGATGCAGCTAGTAAAATGAATACTTCGAGATAACCTTACTTGTTTGAAATTTATGTGAAATCACGATCATTGTTAGTCATAATTATTAATATACTTATGACGCACTATTCGAACTCATTGAAATATTTTTTTTATAATATTTCTAAGAGAAAGGCAACTTTCTATTTTTGTGGATCGCTTAATTGGCCATCGGACATCTAATTTGTGAAATATATCCAAAAAATAAATAAATATTATTTACTTAAAAAATATTTTTTAAATAAGTTTTGTCAATTCAGCAACTATCGCTGAGACGCAACAAGTCCTTTAAACCTTAGACATATACAATCACATGTAATGTAACATAAGACTAGGTTTGTTGTTTTAGATTAGAGTGGAGTTAAAAATAAAATAAAAATATTAAATTAAAACTATTAAAACATTTAAATCAAACAAATTGACACCATCATCTAAACACCTGAATTCTTTCAAAGAATGATCATACTTTGAAAAAAACCACGAGAGAACTAAGTATATACTGCATTTCCAGTTCTATTCTTTACAAAATTAAAAGTAAAAGACTGCTCAGATAGAAACTTCAATATTTATTCTCAAAATAAATCCTCTCAAAAGATACACCCAATCCGCCCCATAAACTCCATTTATAAGCCATTATTTTTCACTACACCCGGTATCGCAATATCGGTGCAAGCACTACGACGGTGCTAGGTATAAATTTGTCGCTGTCCATTGAGCCTCCGGCGCTTTTTGATCGTTCTCCTGTTTAAGTTATGTGTCCCTGGTGACTGTTCAGCTTTGTTGATACGTGTTTTACTAGAATGTTACTCCACTATCTGCCCAATTTACTTAGAATTTGCAAACGCATGTAAGCGAACCATCACTTACCCACTATACATGCTAGAGAAGTCTATTCCTAATTACTTTAAATATAAATTAAAACAATTTTTAGTTTTGATTTGATATATTTACGGTTTGATACAATTTTTAGTTTTGGTTTGATATGCCAACGGTCCACTTGATGGTAGGTGGTTACCATCGCCTATAACACAAGCAATGTCATAGATCTACAAGTGCTTAACTTTACAAGCGTATAAGCCATCTCAAAGCCTAGTCTATGTGTAGAACATAATATAGAGTTTAATGGCTTTGAGATACGACTTCTATGGTAGTGTAAAGTATATCTGCCTAATAAAATATCTGCTTGGATTTAAGAAAAGAACAGAGCTTTAGGTAAAAGCGAAGGCAGTGGCGTGTAATAATTCACAAAATTGCCGAAATGTACCACCGAAATTGCCCATAAAGATGATTCACAGTCGAGCAATACACCAATAGTTTTATTGTTCTCTATTATTCTCGTATGAAACTAAGATTTATAGTAAGGCATAAATGAATGTAAATTGTTTCATACACAATTATTACCTTATACAATTTTATAAAGATTTTAAGAAACAATACTCGTACTGCTAGTTACTTTTTAAATGACTATATTTTTTGATAAATTAATTCGAATATTTTTCTATCATCTTATATACAAATCTAATCTATTAATAGTAGTATGAAACCAGGTGGTGACATATTGTTAATTCCTAAAAAAAATAAACTCAAAATGCAATTATCAGTTCAAAGCTTTAACTCAAGACAAAGGCGTCATAATATAATCAAATATAAAATGAATATGTATTGTGTGTGTGTGTGTGTGTGTGTGTATATAAAAAAATAAAGGGGATGTTTTTTGTTTGTTCGTAACACAAGAGATTGAACCAAAATTGAAACTTAATTTATTTTGAATGTCGAAGGTACATCCAGCATTAATATTTAACAACTTTAAATCAATAATAATCGACCAGTTAATACAACAAATTAGGCAATGTACAGACAGAAGCAAAACAAACGATAATATAACGTCATGTACCATTATCGTAACGACCAAAACAAACTGAGATCAGAGGTCCGCCGATAAAACCCTTGTATTAATTTGCTGCTTAATATGAGGACGGAACGTTTCGTATAAGACCACAGCTTCAAAACTAGCAGGCGAGCGGACCGTTCTGTTAGGAAAAAGATACAATGATATGTATACCTAACCTACTACAACTTTAAAATTAGTTTTTCCCTTTCCGTTGCTAGGAAACGTGTAGCTGTCGCGCTAGCGCTATACTTACCTACTTAACTTACTTTTATTTAACTTACACATACTATACTACTTAACATAGTATAAATTTGGTCGCTTTCCGCGTCTGTCTGTCTGTAAATCCTCCAATCTAAACCACGCGACGTATATTGATGCGGTTTTAACTAACGGAAAGAGCGAAGAACGAGGAAGGTTTTTGTATATAATTTACAGAAAATATTGCTTTCGTGCGAAGCCAGTGGCGGGCAGCTAGTTCAAATATAGCCGTAGCCTGTGCGGACAATACCTGTGTAAAATCGCTATCTATGGATGTAATGATGATGACCATATTATCACCTAAAAATGATTGACGAGTAATTTATTTCACAAAGTTGACAGGACTGAAATTAAGTAGTCAAGTTATAAGATCATTCTTTGGATCCTATGATACAAGGGTTATCAAAACCGAAGTAATAAATTGAAGAGAGTACATCTTTTTTTAAGTAACCGCTATTAAATATCTTTGTTTATTGAATATTAATATCGCTTTCGACGCAATTAAAAAATGAGGTTGGAACGTTTTTCTAGACCGTATGAGGTCATCTGTTTTTAAACTTACCGACTTTCATGTTTCATTTTATCTTTTTATTTGTATTACACACATGAAACAGTTTTGATTTAGGTTAATTATTAACATTTGTCTCATAGTTACTGAGGGCAGAGTTCGTGTAATAAATAGGCAAATGGAGCTTCTTGGTCTGAGAAGTACATTTCGCAAGACTTTCAAAACTGCACTCTAGTTAAAACGTAAAAGAAAACGAAATAAAAGAAACATAAAAGAAAGAGTATAAAATTCTTGTATGCAAAATTTCGTTTGAGTAGTTAAGGCGTGAAAAGCTAACAGACTGACAGTAACTTTCACATCTATACCCATATATAAATCTGAAGAGTTTGTTTGTTTGTATGGTTGTACGCGCTAATCTCTGGAACTACTGGTTCGAATTGAAAAATTATTTTTGTGTTGGATGGTCCATTTATCGAGGAAGGCTATAACGCGGACGAAGTCGCGGGCACCAGCTAGTTTATAATATTAGTACAGTATGGATGGATGTTTTTGTTACATATTTCTAGGTATTGTATGTTACATATTAAATTAAGCCATTGTGGAACGAATTATTTTAAAAATTACATTCAAAGAACGTAAAACGGCGAAATGGAAATATATGCGGCGCATTGTTGCCAACCAAATAAAAATAAATCAAGTGTGATTTATTCTGGCAAGTCGCATGCGATGTTCCGGCCCGTCGCAGCGGCGCAATGTATGACGCTCTTCACATATGCACATAGCACAGTGCACATTGCGGTTTTGCATTCAACAAGATGCTGAATACTTTGTGTGCATTTATGTGTTTGTCAGGAATCAAAAAGTCACAGTGGAGACAGCGTAAACTCTGAATGTTTATTGCATAACTGAACAGGTTCAAAAAATCGAAAACAATTTTATGACTAAACTAGCTGGCGCCCGCGACTTCGTCCGCGTTGAAAAAGAAAAAAGTAGCCTATCCTGTGTCCCGTACGTTTAAATGTTTATCTACCAAGTTTCATGAAAATCAGTTGATTCGTTCAAGAGTTATGGAATAACATACATACATACATATATACAGAAAAAAATTCTAAAAATGGTCACTTTAGTTTCAGTATCATGTATAGAGCCTATAAACACGAAACATATATCTGAAAACAAAGTAACTTACTCCATGACCAACACTTACAGATTTATTATTAGTATTGATGATTGATTGATTGATAAGTAGGTATATCTATACTAATATTATAAAGAGAAAATATGTGTATTTTTGTTTGTAATGAATAAATTCAAAAACTACTGGAACGATTTTAAAAATTATTTCTCCTATTGAGAGCTACGTTATCAGCGAGTAATATTGCATAGGTAATGCTATATGTAATAAAGTTACGCGGACGAAGTCGCATGCAACAGCTAGTATAATTATCATAATAGTGTAAACCAATTTTGAAAAACATTACATTACATTATTATTTATTTTACTCTGAAGATATTTGTTATCAATATCAATCTTATAAATATCAAGTTACCAAATTATCTTCACACACTTTCACATTTGTTACTTAAGTATACTAATAAAGAAGGAGAGATAGTCATTTTTACATAAAAAAAAATAGATAATAAAAATATAATACTTGTTCAAATGGTGTGGTGCGATCATTTTTTATTTGTAAGGCGTTCCAATTTCTAAATTCAAATCGTGCCGCTTCCGCCCTCCGGAAATTGAAGAGCGAGACACCGGCTTGACCCTTCATTGTACCACTGACAGCTGTCAAAAGGACGCCATTTTGGCCAAGTCACGGCTTGACACCCTTTGACCGTGAAGATTTGCAAGCAATCTATTACGAGTTTAAATATACTGTCATTTGAAAATTTATAATATAGACTTGCTGATGCCCTCAACTTCGCCCGTGTTGAAAAGTTAAAGATAAAAAATATGATTTATAACAACTGGCATCCTTATCGCTGTGACGACGGTGGCGCCGCCACATTTTTTAAATTTTTAGACGACTCTCGGGAACCTAAATCCTAATAAACTATTCGTGTACCAAATTTCATTCAAATCTAAGCAATTTTATGAACTGCCTTCATAATATATATTTTTTACTATAAGTAGGTAACTACTTGTTTTATGACGTACTTAATATTTAAAAAAATGCTTAAATAAAAAATACCTCTCAAATTACAACTAATTAATTCAATTTCAATTCAAGTTGTAAATATTAGATGTCTTTAAAAATAAAAATTTAGAATGTACAAATACAAAATTTGAAAAATATAAATATAATTATTTACCGTTACAAAATACTGCTTTACAGGCAACTTAATAAATATAAGCACAATAACTTAATCTTGAGTGTACTTAAAATAGAAATTTAAGAATCAATTCATGACCTAAAAGGTTAAGCGGTGATCAATAGAGATAACGCTCAGACCATAGTTTGGAGCTAGAAATGCACCATAAATGCCCATCAAGCGGCATCGCCAACGATATTACCAATAAATTCTTTGCTATATTCCCAGCACCAATAGATAACGTCCCTTGATGCGGTCACGGTGCGCATGGATCTCTTCCTGCAGCTAACATTGTATGAACGATGCTTGCCATAAACTAGGTACTTATTTATATCAACATGAAAGATAGACTGTATTCTATACTATAAAATGTATTCTATACTATCATCATCTCCGCCGCTGGACGTCCACTACTGAACATAGGTGTCCCCCATAATTTTCCAATAGGACTGGTCAGAAGCAACCTGGATCCACCGTATGAGTATGAACACACTGAGCTAAAAATATATTGTCAGCATGTCGGTAAGGAACAGACTACCTTGCCACCTAACCCTTTTCCTTATCCAAGTTGACGTCTTTATACTTTTTCCTACCTATTGTTGAAATTTATACTCTGAGCTTTTTCCTTTTGCTTGACAAATGACAAATTTTAACCAAATCGGTTCGGTAGTTTAAACAGTTACATTCGCATTTATAATATTGTACAAAGAAGATATATATAAAAATATTGCTTTGAATGCAGTATAAAAATAATATCGAATTAGTATCGGTAACCGTTTCCACTCTTAGTAGACTCGTATTTTGTAATGAAGACATACTGGGCCTGAACCACGCCCCCCCTAAGCGGATAATTGAGTCATTATAGTTAGGTGCGCGGGCGCATACCCGCGCTCTATCGATCGAGCGATACAGCGCATCGGGATCTTAAGGGCCTCGGGTACTTTCGAAAGAAGCTTTGCAAAACTTGCTCTGTCTACCTAATCATATTTAGTGGAATAATTTTAAATTTACCTATCCAAGTTCGAGTAAAACTCTAGAGCCCTGGAGAAATATTGTCGGTGTCATACTGCAGCTGAAGATACCTGTATCGTCAGCAGTAGCAATTTCACGCATAATAATTATAATTATTTAGATATATACCTTAGTGTACACAATATCTTCTGACTTCTCAATACTTAGTAACTTTAGTGAATCAACTCTCGCCTTGTACGAGTAAAGACATATTAGATTTATAAATTTACATAAATAAAAATAGTAACTTTATGTAACAAAATAAAATAAAAAAGGTGGCATAAATTATGTAAAAAGGTCTTTCAGGTGACAGAAAAATCACTGTGTTTTTTTAAAACATACAATACAATACATACAATAGTCATTTCACGAATCTAAAATATAATTGTAAATTAACTTTAGCTCTGCTTTATTAATTATACCATCTCTTTTGTTACTGGTACTCAAAAAGGTGTGATCTATATTAATTAAAAAAATACATTAAAAAAAAGTATTAAAAAAAGTTAAACAATATAATATATTGTTTAACTTTTTTTATTATTACATCGTAAAGTCATCAAAATGACACCTATCACAATTCTGTCGATTATGAAGTCGCATTTCAGGTATAATTGTCATGTAGTTGTGCTCTCAGAGAAATAAACGATATTTTGTGTAGACAATAAATAATTTTATGTAGAATACAATATAAATATCATAAAATAGGAGAAAGTAAGAATGGATCCACCGATTGTTGTTATTTGTCTGAGTGTTATATTTGGTGCTATATTTATTGTGGGGCCATTTTTGGTCAAACCAGGAGAGAATAGAGGGCAAGTATTTTTTCTCAAAGTGGCCAAAGTTCTACTAACTTTCTCAACGCCGGATGATTTAAAAGCAAGAGACATTTTATATTTCAGTTATAAATTAAATATTCCAAATGTACGCCAATAGAATCGACTGTTCTAAAAGAAGATATCAGGTCCATGTGAAAGCGTTTCATATCGGTTGTTGTTTCTTGAATAATTGCCTATTTTCTCTTTTGTAAATTATATGACAGGTTTTTTTTTTAATTAAATAATTATAGATTGACGACACGTTTGGTCTAGTGGCTAGTAACACTAGCTGTTATTGGCAAATGTTTTTTGTATCTGAGTCGTGGATGTTTTGTATTTATAATATGTATGTATTTACAAAAAAAAAGTAATATATGTAGTATATCAACTGTCCGATATCCATAATACAGGCATATTATTTGCTTACTTTGGAACTAGATGGTGTTGTGTGGAATGTGTGAAGATATTTATTTATTAGATATTTATACTATGTAAATATCTTATTTAACAGGTCAGAACAAAGGTAAACAGAATTTTTACTCGATTTTGTTTTTCAGAATCACTCGATGTTGCATTATGCTGACTGCTTTCTGCATGTGGTTATTGTAAGTTTTGATGAATGTACCACATAATATTCGCAATCATTAGCTTCTGACTAAGGGCCCCTGCATACTAGCCGCATCTCGCATCCACTGTTTTCCCACGTGCCTTGGACCACCTAGTTGAAAGCCATACAGCGAAGCATCTTCCAATATCGAGATTACAGTACTTTTTCTTTACCAACGGTTGTGAATTGTGATATACGAACTATACCTATAGCCTGCCTACTGTCATTGAGCTTGCTAATTCTAAGAGATTGCTAATTCTAACGTCTGCGATTTTAGGTCCCCGGTGGATTTCTTCGTCTATCCCTAGCACGCTGAACAAGTTTTTGAAGTCCTTTGCAATCACAAATTAATGAAAAATAGACAAAAAAAACTACACTCATTAAACTCTTATCTTGTTTTCCCTCTAAATTTTAAATGGGATTAATTCTAGCCATTTTTTTATCTAGGAGAATTCAAACATTTGCAACGGAGAAATTACTTAGAATGCGAGTAAAACGGAGCCTTAATTAATTTTGCCTTTAATTTCAGTTGGGTGACAGTATATATCGCGCAAATCCATCCGTTGTTGGGGCCTCGACTTAAAAACACAACAGTGGCTTGGCTTACGCACAAAATAGTTAGTAACAACTTTTGCTGTTTTAATTAATAATTTGTCCTCGTCTGTTATACACAAAAATTGCGACCCACCCCCGGCATCACATGGAGTTGAAATTTTCCAAATTATAAAATACATATATTCCACATTTAAGCTTTCTAGACGTTGTTTTGGCGGCGAATCATCTAAAATTAAGAAAAACTAACGCCTGGCAAGAGTGCAATAGCAATAAAGATGCTTATTTTTTATATTGCTTATTTTTTTTTTTCAAGGCGGACGAAGTCGCGGACACTAGCTAGTAGTATAGGCCAATACAAAAGTATATTGTCCAATATAACAATGCCTTCAGAGTTCCATGGAGGTTGTCGAGAATCAAATCAGATAGGTAGGCACTATTTATTTGTCGAGTTTACCTACATTGTATTGTTTCAGGGTAAGCCGGACTCGGGGAGTAATGTTGAAAGTAACCCTGTTGAAAGTAATGTTGAAAATAAGGAAGAAGAAGAAGGCTAAGGTTTAAAATATACTTAATGTAAAGCCTAGAAGAAATAAACTTAAATATGTAATTGTTTCTAAAGACATTTGGATTTTTAATAAAACTTGGTAAAACATTGCACTTTTTTCATTATTTTTATAAAGAAAATAAAAGGATATTTTTATAAGAAAAAAACATAAGAAAGTTTGCATTAATTTCTTTATTTTTAATCGCAATTAAAAAAATTGCTAATAATATAAATAATTCAAAAATAAAAATTATTAGGTATACTTACCCTAACATGTCCTTGGACCCTATTAGTGTATGTTGTAATGAATGAAAATGATATGTCACATTTTTGGGTTTTTCCGTTTTTTTTTGCGTTGATGAAGGAAATATAAATGATTACAGACCTTAGATCGTCATTTAAGACATTTTTGGAAAATAAAAAGTTGAAAAAGTTAATTTTAAAAAGCAAAAAGTGCAGAAAGCTTTACTTTTGTTAATAGAAGAGGGAGCTATGTTCACTTTTTTTAATCAATTTTTAATACAATTGTTTACTTCCAAACATACCATTAATATTTTAGATTGTTTACACAAATTTGCATCAAAATTTAGTTCAAAAATCTGTTCCGTAGCGATTTATCTCATAAATTAAAAGTAAAACTTTAACCTCGATTTATTCAAAACTGGAATTACGCGACATATTTACCTTCATCCACTCCCGTCTTCAACTGCTTTTTACTAAATGTATAACTTTTATCCCGATATGAATATATGAAAGACGAACAAATCATATACCAAAATGGTACCCAGCTCCCTAGCCATTAGTAAGAAAATTACCGTATTTTTTTTTATCTCATTAAATTTTTTCATTTAGTTAAATAACTTAAAATCTATGCTAGCTTCTATTGAATTCTAATTGGTAAATACTGATTGCCTACAAAAATGGTTGCACATTTAATGGGATTTGCACACCGACGGAATGTGCAATAAGCACAATGCAATCAAAAGGCGAAACACCAAACGAATTGTAATTGCGAACGCCCCCAAAACAAATCCGACGATATCGCTAAAGATCAAAATAACATTTGTACCGAAATCATTTATCAGCACTGATTCTGATTCCATTTGGCGTCCCCCCAGCCCACACCACTTCGTTGGTCACCCCACGATTGAAGGATGCTGTTTACATTAATCATAGAACAGCGATTTCATATACACTGTTCAACAAAGATTTAAAATCCTTGCTGTTCAATAGTTTTTCAATAGTATTGTTAATCATATTGGAATAGGTTATTTTAAAACTTTTACAATACTTTTAAATATGCAAATTTATTTTGAAAGCATAGCATAGATGTATTCTCAGGGCCATTCTATCCATCCGAATTTCTGTAAAATTACAACTAAAATTTAAAATCCACTTCTGTATGTTAACAATGACATACTTAATTTAAAAAAAAAAGAAGAAACCTTTTTGTTTATCTATCTAGAAGAGAAGAACTTTAAAGGATTTAAATAATAAAATCCTACTAAAATTAGATCATACAACTGGGTGTTGACCGTTATTTCACAGAATTCTTAATTTAATAAACAAGTAGGTATATAAATAACACAAATATATAAACTGAGAAACCACTGGCAATTTCTAAATAGTAAAACCGCTTATGTTTTATCACTGTAATCACACCCTGTCGCCCGTTTACGCGGCAGACTAATGTGTTTCAGGGGAATACCATCTTTGTGGGGAGATTGTCATTAATACTTGTTGGCGACGACATTTAGATTAAAATTTAATATTTGTATTAAATCTCCGTGTTTGTTATGAATTTGCAATGCCACTTGACAAAAGTCTCGATTTTATGCACTCACGATAGCACTTGCGACCACGAAAACTTACCTGCATTTTCCTATGTTAAATATATTTTTAGTTGTTGAAATTATTTATTTATACCCACTTAGGATTTCGCAATTTATGGAACAAAATAAATACTTACTCTTTATGACATTATTATTTATGTAGTGATGACGAAGTGCTGAAAACCATTTTAGGTTACAGGATCAGTAGTAAGGTAAGGTAAGTGATAGGATGATATTGTATTACTTAATTCATTACGCACAGTACCTACCTGTAAATGTGTAAATCGATCATATCACCAGTAGGAAACTAAATTTTTATTTATATATATTGTCAAGTAAAATGCCTGTTTCATTGTGAAATTTGAAAATAATAACGTATATGTAAAAGTCCCTAAGACCACAATAACAAAACAAATTACAAAAGTCTCTTTCCCAATCCCTCCACGAAAGGTCATCCAGCAACTCAATCGACGCGTCTCTCGTTTGTCGATCTATTTTTTCGCCCCAACGGCGAATTCGCGCCATATTGTAAACCACCCCATCTAAATGATAATTCGAGGGCCCTCCTTACAATAAAAATTATTGCGGCCAGTTTATTTTATTACACTTCGTATTGTATACGAATGCCAAAGGAAGGCCAAGCTGAGGTTTCCTATCGGAATGTAACGGATGTTCATAAACTAGACCTTATTTCAATGGTAATAAGACAAGTGAAATAATATTTTGAGATTTTATACGTAAAATACAACTACTCTTGTCACCTATCGTAAACCCAAAATGTCTAGTGATTTTCCGCCTTTTACCCTTTGAGCAATTTTGAGATGTTTTCGTTACAAATAAGTTTCTCCGTTTTTTGTGTAACAATTGTGTTTTATTTCTTTGTTGTTTCATTTGAATTTGTATGTTAAGGAATAATTCTATATGGGACTTGGTCGTGTCAATTAATTATTTTATTGTTTTGTTTAAAAAGTCATTGTGATATATATACATTTCCAATTTTAGATTAATCCATCTTTAGATTATAGATATTTAATATAGAATTTAGAATAGGTAATTAGAATATAAATGACTATTGGTAATTTATGGACATTCCCCTTAATCTATAAGGAACCATATATATCTATATGGAACCCATGCCATAAAGAGTATTTTTACTTTAAGGTTTGAAAAAATTAATATGGTTCACGAATATTGAATATTGGTTATCACATTTTTCTTCAGCGTTTTTACAAAAAGTTATATACAAATTTTCTTCTTTCTGATTCTGCATGAAACATTGGAAACTAAATTCAGTTATAATAACTAAGCAGATGTTTATTTGCTTTAATTCAAATGCTACCTACCTACTATTACAGTAATCAACCGCAAGACAAAGCTAGCCACCCCATTCTTATCTCCCTTTCAGATCGCAATCAGTGCCGCCATGTTGATGCTATTTTAGTGATGCACCTTAATTATTTGATCCGAGTGAGTCAAATGCAATATTAAAATTAAATGTTCATATGAATCAGTACCTTGACATTTCACTATTAGTTTTCTGTGTCTATGTTTATTTGTGGTCTAACCGCTTTTTCTGAAGGTATTCCTGATTTCTTGTAATTTCCGCATTGCAGTGTCACGAAGAATTATTACATATTTCGGCTGTGACAGAAATGACAATGATAGTAGGGGAAATATGTACAAAATGACATATAGTTTTGTTTTTGTAGCATAACTGTTTATTGCTAGTTCACAGCACATCCATACTTTACATCAATCATCTTTGGTCCTTAAGTTATCGAAACTAATAAACATTTTTAACAAAAAAATTACACAAAAATAAATAAAAAATATTTAACTGAGATCAATCATAATCCATTTTGTCCATATGTTTCGGACAAAATGACATATTGCTAATGGACAAAATGACATACATATAATAGCTACAAATTTATTAGCATAATTCGCAAATGAAAGTTTAATTCTTCTTAGAACATCAGCGCAAGAAGCGTGAACCCAAAGCGAACATTGTAAGCATTGCAACCAGTCTTCTCCGGGCTTAGATCTTGAATAAAGGTCGTTACAGTAAATGCAAGCACAGTCCTCTTCATCGTCATAAGAAATATCAGGAAAATCTTCTTCCTCGTCATTTTCTTCAAATATTTTTTTGGTGACTGCGTTTTTTTCTTTGGGCTCATTTTTAGATTTTATTTCCAACATATTGAGTACAAGTCAACACCAACGAGCTCTGCCGAATTTTTGGTTTTCGTTTCCCTTAGCCACTAATAAAACATCCTTTTGGCACCGGAGAAAGCACCTCAATAGGAACAGCAACAGCAGAAGACGATGGACGTTCATTGGTAGCAGCAGCAGTTAAAACAACTTCTAGACCGGAGTTGGTTGTTGGAACCTGAGATAAATTTTCAGCTTGTGGGTCGGCAAGTACTGTTATTTCGGCTGCATTATTTTCTTCAGATATAGTATCTTGAGACCATGGCTGAACATATCTACATATAACACAAAAGCTATGGACAAAATGACACACCTATGTCATTTTGTCCGTTACATATGTATGTCGTTTTGTCCGTAGAGCGTTTTAAAACAATAAAATTTATAAATAAATATACAATGAGCTCTTTTTCTAAAAATATGTTATTTAATTTGAAGATAAGTGTTTGAGGAATGAAACAATTCCTACATAAATAGATAGAATGGCAAAAAACTTACAATTTGAACAAAAACTTTGTCAGTATGAAAAAAACTCGTAACGTGTGAATACCTGTCATCGGCCATGATACCAAGACGGATGAAATGGATGCGTTCAAAATTTGACAGATTATAGAGTGCCCTTTTGGCCGCGTGGTGTAATTGTCAGTTACGTGTTAAAGTCCGCCTAATTCAAAATAACCCGCCTGTGTCATTTTGTACATACATGTCATTTTGTACGTATTTCCCCTATATACGTAGGTACAACCATGCTCTAAGTTGCTGAAGAGTTACGACTAAACAGATCTTCATAAATTATACATAAGAAATTAAATTAAGCTAGCCATCTCGAACACATCAGCTTTCAAACAAAAACCAAATCAAAATGGGTCAATCCGTTTGAGAGCTATGACGCAACAGGCAGACACACATACACACACATGTATACAGGTCAAACTTATCACACCCCCCCTTGCGTCGGTTGTCTTCGGTTAAAAAGAAACAAAAGGAACAGTGTTTATGCCTACAACAGTATACATTTGTACTGTATCCTAATGAATGCATCGTCCTCTAGATCTAGAAAATACTCTCGTCGTTATAAATCAACACTGCCAACACTAACGCCATTATGAATCAAATTCCCTTTGGCTTTTTTCCGTTCGCCAGTGACTGGCGTCAGATCTCACAGCTGATAAATTCTTTATTATCCTGGATGATTTTTTAATCTCTTACTAGACTCGTGTTTCACATTAACGCATTGTTATTGTGTACATACTAATATAGAAATTCTACGAACAACTTATTTTTAATCGTACTGACGAGCCTGCAAATAATGTGCACACAGTAAATTGTCAACACACTTTTTGCAATAAAAGACAAGTAGCTTTGCGGTTAATAAAGATATATATGTACAGTATATAAAGATAGTTATATAGTTTATGTAAAGATATATCCTAACTGATGTCAATCAATACTAATAATAAATCTGTAAGGGTTGGTCATGGAGTAAGTTACTTTGTTTTCAGAGATATCGTTTTTATAGGCTCTATACATGATACTGGAACTAAATTGAAGATTTTTAGAATTTTTTCTGTATGTATGTATGTATGTTCCTCCATAACTCTTAAACGACTTAACTGATTTTCATGAAACTAGGTAGATAAACATTTAGACGTACAGAATACAGGATAGGCTACTTTTTTCTTTTTCAACGCGGACGAAGTCGCGGGCACCAGCTAGTATATTATAAATGTGGAAGTGATTTTTTCTTGCTTCGTTGGTGGTGGTTGAGTAGAGGCAACCAATCACCATGAAATTTTGTATATTACGTTGTCAGTACATTATTATAATTAAGTAGGTACTCTTCGCTGTGGCTCGTTTTTTCGTTGCTGTTGGAACTTCATAATAACTTGTTAAAATTAAATACTGTGTAAAGGTTTCAAGTCAATCCGTCGGATAGTTTTGTTGACATAAACATACCTACGGAAGCTTAAAGTATATAGTTTATCGTTTTGTTAGATAACTTCATCTCATTTTAAAAGAAGACATGGAAAACGATTCCTAACAAAATATTACAAGAACCAAAGGACAACAAATATTTCAAAGCTTTCCCAAGTTAGACATTCTCTTAAGTAGATTTTCCAATTTGAAACTCGTTACGGGGAGGGCATTCACGCTTTTTTTCACTTGAGCTCTCTCAACGATTTATTGGTGAACTTCGGAACTTTGCTCAACTGGCGGCCGGTTCAAGTTGACGTCTTAACTTTTTAAAACTCCTACGTATCATATTTGCATAAACATATGCCAAGGCCTCACCTATAACAAGAAAATGGAGTAGATGAGCAAAATTCTATGTTTATTTCTTATTTTTCTCCAGATAATAGATCAATTAAAAAATATTAATTCATTTTTTAATTTCTTATTACCCTACTTTTATAGAAAAGTTATGAAATTATTTAAAAGAATTAGGTATCTAAGTACCTCTTTTCTTAAGTCTAACCAAACTATCTGAGTCGATCTAATAATAGGAGTACAATAGCTCTTTAAATCCGAAATATGTAACGTATAATAAGTTAAACAACAAAATGCATTGTCATCTTTACATCAAAGTGGCGCATTATACCTTTCAACGCTTGCAAAATAAATATCGCTCTAAGGTAATTATTTGAACGGCTCTAGCCGTCATGATGGCGGCACTTCCGGCGCGGGGGCCATTAGTGGCCATTTCCGTTCAACTTCCGACTAAAACGCCGCCTGGCGGCATTTTCTGACAACTGTTTTAAGCAATGTAATACCGCTATTGTCTATTCTTATAGCAATGTGAATAGTATTTAAAAATGTCTTAATAAAAATATTAGCTAACTAAAACTTTATATTATAGGAATTTATTATATAAATGTATGTATGTATGTATATAGAAATCATATAAGTAATATACATATTAACAAATATATACACTTAAATCCTGAATCTATATAGATTTAGGAAAGTTGCATGGTATCTACTTATCAAAATTCTTTAAAAAGTTTGCATTAAAACTAATTATAATATTAATTCGTGTTAGATAATATTACCTATAATCCACTTTTTACAAATTCGTCTAAATGGAAATGGACATAAAATAAATTAGCCTAGCTAATATTATAAATACGTTCGTTTATTTGTTACGTTTTCACTCATTAAGGTCCTTCCTTCTAAGAGCCGATGACCTTGCGCGAGTAGGCGGAACTAAGATGTAGCCCCCCATCATCATGAAATTTTGCATACATGTAGTCAGGGATACAGAAAAGAACATTAGGTAACTTTCGTCCAGAGTACAGGTCCCGAGGGAAAATTTAAAAAATTACATGAAAAAATATATCCTGCCAATTGGTTAGGGAGCCCACGATGCTAAATGTGTAGTCACTCGAGCGTTGTGGGGACCTATTGGACTTTGAAGATTGGATGGTAAGAAGAAAAAAAGGTTAAGTATATGAAGTTTTTCATTTCAGCGGTGGGGTGAGCGTCTACAGGCGTTCAAAATTTTGTAGGCGCTGTATTTTTAAAAATCCTCCATATAATCGTCAGATTAAGAATCAGCACGATCAGGAATTTAGGCTGAACCGTCTGTATGAAAATCTGACGCGCTCGAGTATTACAAAATGAGAATCGTCAAAAATATTTTTTGCATTTTCAAAAAGCTGCCACGAGCTTGCGTTACCTACATCCGAATCGTCTGAATTTTAAATGGGAGCTTAGTTTAGGTTCACTTAACATCCCCTCTGAAAATCTGACGCGCTCGAGTTGTATTTCAAATTTTACCCCACTCCCGCCAACCCCACCAACCAAACCGTCAGATTAATACATATCCGTTATTGGAGACACGTGGGGTATTATACATTGGCAATATCTGACGCGCTCGAGTAAATCCAAAAATCCCTCTTGGGCTCCCCTACCAAATATTATAAATGCTAAAGTTTGTGAGGATGTATGGATGGATGTTACTCTTTCACGCAAAAACCGCTGAACGGATTTGGATGAAATTTGGCACACAGATAGTTGTTACAGATAGGATTAACTTGTAGGATACTTTTTATCCTGGAAAAATGTTGTGTTCCCTAGGGACCGTCTACATATATACAAAATTCGGCGCCACTGTCGCCGTGACCGCCATTGTCCAGCGATAAAGATACCAGGCGTTATATTACTCAAATTTTTCTTTTTCAATGCGTATATAGTGCGTACGAAGTCGGGGACACCCCGCGCCAGCCAAAGAGTAATAAAGATTTAATAAATGTTTTAACGCCAAAGAAAAAGGAGAGGAGGACGAAGTCGCGGGCAGAAACTAGTTGTATTCACTCGTATTTATGTTATATAAGCTATACATATTTCAAGTATCCAGCTAATGGAGTTATGTTGAACACAAACATTGCTAAGTGGCGGAAACAGGTCCTTGATCGAGAGGGGGCTCGCCACGTGCCTGACTCCTGACACCTCTCGCGCGCTCGACACTCGACATCGATCACGGGCCACTAATCATCTATACCTACTCTATATTGTTAGATAATTTAGTATTAGTACTTACTAGATGTAATTGCTATTTTACAACAATATTCTTTCGTAAGAGAAGGTTACTGCGATTAGATGCACTGCGAACCCTTGGGTTTTTTAATAAATAAATGTGTTCCTTAGCCCAAAACTCGAGAAAGGCTGGAGCAATTCGGTAATTTATTTATTTTTTCAAATATTCATTGAAGTCCGAGGAAGATTCTTATGGAAGTCCTAGGAAGAAAAAAATTTGAAAAATTGCCCGGAAAACGTAAAATCCATGGCTTGACGTCTGTCGGGTTCGAAAAGTGGTTATAAGAATTATTGTAACAGGTGAGATGTTATACTAAGAAAATGTTATCTACTCTTTTTTATTTACGTGACTGAGATGGTGTTTGGACACTGACGAAATATCTCTACTTTTATGTTACGGTCGACAGACAGGCTAACGGGCTACTTGATTGATTTTTAAAATCAGCGAGCTATGGAGAGGGTACGAGTAATGCACATATCTAAAAAATATCCGCATATCCGCGTCGTACTAAAGTATAGTCTATGTAAATATCCAAAAAGAATCAGTCGTACAGCGCACACATACCAAATTAAAAAATCAGCCTGTGGGCTAATGTTGATGATGAATGTACTTACCTTATGCAATGACGGTAATGGATGGTTAAACTGTGACGGCCCTCTTATCAAATTCAAATGTGTTTAAGGCCAAAACCTAATATAAAATCTATTTTCTCATGAATGGAATGAATGGTCATGGAATGAAATCAGTAATCACAAAAACCTAGGAACCCGTGTAAAATTTGAAATGTTCATGCAGCGTACAACGGAACTCGATATTAAAAAACAAAATGTCTTCTGGGCGCGACGCAATCATCCGATTGATCGCTCGAAGCTGAACGGAATTTTAAACAATAACCCACGTGATATTTTTATTATATTAGCTTTCTTGGTTGAATTATGATTTGTGGGGAATCATTCATAAACATCCGCTACTTAAGCCAACATGAAATTTCAAGAGAAAACGCCGCCGCCATTTTGGTAATCTGTATTTATGGGTTCATTTTGCGATGTTTTCCTCGGTGAAAATATAAGAACAGACGAAGAAATAAGAATAATAGAAATAGAAAAGATATATAAAAATTACACCCTGGGCAGGACGCTAGTATATGAGGGTGGGTTCTGGCACTCACTCACTCACTCACCGAAACATAACAGCACACACGCTGTTATTTCAAGGTGGTCTTCTGTAAGGGTGTGTGAAAAACTAAAAATTGATTTCAGTTTTTGTTTCCACCCAAAACTTCATATTACTCAGAAATGTAATTTTTTTATGAAGGTTTTGCTACGACCAATAACTAACGAGTATTGAATTACGTAGTATGGAATTGGTAAGCAGCTTCCGTTGGCAAGTGAGCTCTTAACTTTAAAAAAGATCCAGTTATATTTAACTAAAAATTGTTTAATCAGTAAGTGTTACAAAACAACATTGATCCATTGTTCAAACAAGCTCAATGATGGCAAATGAGCAAAACCACAAAATGCGAAAATGGCGTTCGCCGCATCACCATTATATTGATTTCGACGCCATTAAAGGGAACCGGAAATTAAAAAGAAATAAAAACATATTGCTTTCCCGCGCTCCAAACTTCACCCAATTTGTACGCGTTCTTTTTTTGAATATCGTGTCTTTTTTTATAAATTCCCGGCATCATATGGGCAGCGACATTAACTTACAAATCCTACTTTCCCCGTTGGTAATACGGACGAGAATTGATTATTTTTTCCGTTTGATAAGTACTCTTTTTATGTTTTCATTTCACGTGTAACATAGGGTAGGTGGATTTTATTTGGTGTGCCATTATTGTCAACGTGATGTGATTATTGTATTATCGGGCGATAAACGAGCATAAAAAAGATATATCGCGTTGAGGCAATCATCTCGAACGTGGATTATGGTGTTATTACAACGTTCAATGTAGATTTATGCGACCATATTGTTTGTTAATTAGGTTTCTTAGCTAAAGGAATAATGTGTTATGATTTTTTCAGTTCACGTACAAAACCTACAAGACACTTTTTTTTGTAGGTATAAATAATGTAAGTAGGTATATATCATGTCGAATACAGCTCGGATGGACAGGTCCGAGACATCTTCTTGTCTAAACTTACTCAGTGTCTCAAAACAAAAGCTATCGACCAATGTAAGTATGTTGCCGGTGATGACATATAGAGCCTCATAAAGAAGTTCTATGTAGCTCAACGAACTATGGAGAGGACTATGCTCGGGGTCACACTGCGAGATCGAATCAGAAATGAGGAGATCTGTAGACGTACGAAAGTTACCGACATATGCCGGCGGTTCAGTAAAGAAGTGGGCAGGACACATAGTACGGAGAGCCGACGGGGTGTCCGGAAGGTTCTTGAGTGGAGGCCACGGACCGGCAAGCGCAGCGCAGGACGTTCACCCACAAGGTGGACAGAAGACTGATAAGGGTCGACGGTGGATCGAGGCTGTTTCTGATCGGTCCTATTTGAAAACTATGGGGGAGTAGTTGATGTTCTGAAATGATGATCATGATGATTATAAAGAGAGAGAGAGAGATAGTATTTTTAACTGAAGAGGATACCTAATGTTTGGTATAACTACATCTATTTGAAAAAATCTTTCACTATATGAAATGTACATTATTCAAACGGGAAAAGGCTATTAGCATATATCGCTGCTTAAAAACTAAAGGGCCACAAATCAAAATTACACTTTTTACAGGAGAGCTAATCGAAAAAAATTAAATTATTTTTTTGTTTATTTTTTCTTATTAGATATATATCAAATATATGCATATTATACATCGTTAGAAGCGTATTTTTAAGTAGCATTAAATGTTTTAAGTACTTTTATAATAAGTTGAATACTAGAGGAGATATAAGCATACAAGTTACTTTTGAATATATAAAAAATGATCAAAATATACTAAATATGGAATAAAACAACCATAAATCTTTTTGCAACATACAACATGAAGGATTGTGATTGTATTTTTGCAATAAAAAGATTTTTGGATTATTTTCTTTTATGGCCCTTTAGTTTTTAAGCAGCGATATGTAGGTACCTACAAACTCCCCCAAAATTGTATCCGGGCGAATGAACTACTATTAAAAACTAATCGTAGAACCATTTATTTATTTATTTATTTTTAAGGAAAACTGATCTTTGAATTAAATAAATCAAGCAACTCGATAAGATTGTTAAAAGAATTAACATTTCTAACTACAGTTCTACTAGTTAGTAACTAGTAATACTACTACAGATCTAGTAAAATAACTAAGTTTCCACATAAAAATACTGAAGTGATAAATTAATAAATGTATGAATAAATTAAGGGTTGTGATAATCCATTTGGCGGCACGAGTGTAGATTGAAGCACTACACATGAAACGCATTTATGATAATAGCAGTTAATGGATAGCAAATACAGTTTCGATTAATTCCGCTATAGATTAGCCATGGACGCAATAACCAGCGTTCTATTGACATTATGGGTTTCTGTTCGAACTGTATTAAGGCTCCTTGTAATATTAATAACACATTGCTTTTAGGTATAGTCACAGAATACTACCTATAATAGTACAAGATATAGCGGATATGCAAGCAGACAGACACGGAAAGAAAGTGACTTTAATTTGAGGAAGAGATAGAGAGGAAGAGACCTAATACATTAATTAAATATTACATTAAGGGCCTCTTTCACAAACTACAAGTAAAGTGTTGATTAGTTACTTTTAGAAATCATTTTCTGTTATATTGAATTATGCACTCTGTTTGCTGCATCATTCGATAGCCGATTTTTTTTATTATTTTCTATTTAATGTTTGGGACGTTTACCGTACAAACAAAGGTATATCAGCTCCATTATCCCCGGTTACCGTTGACTTTAAATGACAGTTTCGCCTACTTGACGTTTGTGAAGGAGGCGCTAAGTATTCGGTACCTATATTAGGTCGTAAAGACATGGTTACTGAAGTCAGACTGGCTATACCCAGTTAATAACTGCGAACCGTAGTGTCAAATTCACGACAGGGTCAAATTTTGGAATGAACTTTTCAGTTGGCTCTGGTCTGAATATTAGTACTTAGTGGCAGGGCACACTGGGTTTCTGGGTTTCACAGTCATTTGGACAGCCCGTCTCGCATCTGTAACCACACCCTTAAAGAAGACTACCGTGAAATAGCAGAAGAAGGATTGCTAGAGCCCGTTTCCTACTGTAGTCAGAAGCGGTCCACGTAATGGTAGGTGGATACTGTCGCCTAAAACACAAAAAATACCATAGGTACTACATAGGATTAAGGATAAGGGATTGAGAAGAGATAGGGAAATGGGCTCTGGCATCCCTTAAGTCTTCTGTAAGGGCCACCCCCTTACAGATCTACTGCCGCCAAATGGTCTGCCCAAATGACTGCTAAACTGCGAAAAGCAGTGTTCCCTGCCACTATAGAATATGATTGATTTGTGAGCAGGTAATATCAGACATTAGATAAAATAGCGTTGACTCATCTAGCAATTATTATTTTAAAAGACGAGTGAAACCGGATTAAAATGATTGTTTATATTGCGAATTGATTTACGCGACCAATAGATTTATAAAACGCTCATAATTCGCCGCGATGAGCAATTAGCGTTCATTGATAACTACGATAAGCGTAATTCACTTTTAGGCGAGCTTTTTGCGGCGCTTCACATGATAATGTTGCCATTAAATT
The DNA here is from genome assembly GCA_945859745.1 of Synanthedon formicaeformis. Lineage (NCBI taxonomy): Eukaryota > Metazoa > Arthropoda > Insecta > Lepidoptera > Sesiidae > Synanthedon > Synanthedon formicaeformis. The sequence continues at coordinate 6,322,647 of OX243964.1, forward strand.
CAATGCATTTAGCTTATCAACCAAATTGATAATGGCACTGAATGTTTAACATTGATAGAGAAGAACGTAAATAGGTTAAAATTAAATAAGAATTCTCTAATATGCTTAATTTATTAACTTACTTTCATATACATGTATTTTTTAATTATACACATGAATTAAAAATGGAATACAAATTATAGGTACAAGTTGGATAATAAATATTAACAAGAATATTATTATTTCGGATGTTTACTGTTTAGTTTAAAGTGTTTAAAGTTCTTTTTACTCTTTTATATAATAAAATGCATTAATAATATGTTTTATAATCACATACATCATTTGTATTATATAAAATTATATAAGAAATTAAATTACCAATTTTTATTCATGAATGTCTATATACATAACTGTAGCGACATCTATTGGGCAGTAGACGGACTAAGGGTTATAATACTGCCTCCATAAGTCAGATGGCAGCACTAGGTACATAAATATGGCCGCCACGTGAAGGACACGTGATAATGATAAGCTTGACAATTAAATTCAAATTGCTTCTAACAGATGGCGCTATAATCGAATGTGAGGTCATTGAATCTTGGAATACGGTTTTTTTCATACGATGCTTGTCGCCTCGCATACCGTGGTCAACAATAGCTGAGTTCTCACCTGAGAGGCAGGTGTTGTTTGTTATTTTTTTATCGTTTGCTTAATAATTGCAAACAATTGTGCGGTTTACTTTATCGATTAAAATCGACACCGTTTCATGAAAATCTTGTGAAATTTTTTGTATAAACCTAGTCATATACGGAATTCTGTTGGTGTTGTAGTGTAACTTTCTAAGGTTTATCAATTTCGCGGCATTTAAAAGTGAGCGAATACTGTTTAAAATGAGATGGAACACTTTCTTCGAGAGCGTTTAAATTTTTAAACCACCGATCTATCTGTAGGTACATAAGTATTTAGGTATTTGAATATAAGATGACCACGGACCGGTTTCATAAGTAAGTACCTATCTATTATTTGAACGGTTTCACTATCCAGCACTGTAAATTACCCTTGGTCGATAAGATTAGTTCACTTACTTAGCAATCAATGTTTTTCACACAATTCAATACTTTTTGAGTGCTTACTTAATTTCTTTCTTAGTTATTAATTTTCTTAGTTATTTATTTTTCAGCGACTTGATTTTAAAACCTTGTTTTTTATTATTTGTATTTCCCTTATGGTGAAAACCGCATTAAAATCTGTTGCTTGGTTTAGGAGGAGTTAGCAGTTATACAGACAGACGATACGAAAAGCGACTTCAATTTATACTATACTAGCTGCTGCCCACGACTTCGCCCGCGTAACTTTCTAAATTATATACTAAAACCTTCTTCGAGAAATATATCCATTGGTGAAAACAGCAGGAAAATCGATGCAGTAGTTTTTGAGTTTATCGCGAACAGACAGACAGACATACGCGGCGAAGGACTTTGTTTTATAATAGTTATGTAAGGATTATTATACATATAAAGAAGATACATAATTATATAATAAAGTTGCTGAATTGTAATATAGTCATAATCCTTTATTTATGACCTATGAAGGTCCACTTTTGCGAATGACTGCAAATCGCAGTGTGGCCTGTCACTACTTAGTTACGAGTAGATTGTACTTGAACTTACATTTATTTACCTATTCCATAAAATATTCTAATAAGATTAAACTGTGATATAATTAATTTAAAACAACAACATTATTGTTTAAATTTCAATGGAAGTTTTATCAAATGTAAATCGTTCTATATAATAGTTAATATAAGTAAATAATAGGTAAGTATCTAAAAAGTTTTTTTTATTTTATTTTGAAGGGCATTGAACCGGTCATAATACACGAAGCGTATCTCCGTCTCTATACCTAATGGTCATTCACTGTTGGATACTGTGACACCTCGCTAAAAGGCAATGACAGATTCTTAATTAAACTATATTTAAACTAGATTTAAACTAGCTCACAAAATTAAAAAGGGTTCTCATGTACTTTCATGTCGGGTTCTATCCACATGCGTACCTATAGGTATACCTATGTATGAAATATAGACGAAATACCATCCTATATTTTCATATATAAGTATATCTTACAAAATCTTCTTTTAATATATGTTCTTTTAATATACGAAAAGATGTTTATAAAAAAATATTAGAGCTAGAGCTAGAGTTTATTTTAACACTGAGCGCCTCTTTCACCAACTACAAAAAGTGTTGATTAGTTACTTTTAGAAATCATTTTCTGTTTTATTGAATTATGCACCCGGTTTACTGCATCATTCGATAGTCTAATTTTTTTTATTATTTTTGATTTAATGTTTGGGACGTTTACCGTACAAACAAAGGTATTATCGGCTCCATTATCCCCGGTTACCGGTGACTTTAAGTGACGATTTAGCCTACTTGACGTGGGTGAAAGAGGCGCTTAGTCTAATGCTTTTGCTCCGAGGACCTTAGAAACAAAACCGGATATTCACGCTATGGTGAAGCTAGGTCCGACTCACAAACAGAAAAAGTTAAAAACTAACTTAAGTATACAGTAACTTACTCGTAGTAGTGCTGTCAACATAATTTTAAATGGTGACTCCACTCTCTTTAAAACTAGAATCTAACCAACTCAACTAACGTATCTGTGTTAACTAAAGCTATTTTTGAACATTAATAAAAGATACCATAGATAGAGTTTAACACTCGAAAACCATTATGTAGGTATAACTTAGCTCTCAGGATTAGAGTCCTTCTGTGCCGTGGGTGAAACGAAGCAGTGAACCGCCGCGGGCAGAAGTGGTCTTATTTAAGAAAGATTCCGAGGAAAACAAGGAAAAAAAATAGCTTCGGAAGGAAAGTAAAGATAGATTTTTTAATAGTGTCATGTCACAGTAAAAGATATAACACCTGGCATAATATATAAATAGCATAGATCAGGTATTTAGAAAGTTGGAAATAATTTGTATCTATATTGATACGGTAACACAAAACAAAGCCGGAACGAGTAGGTACCTATAATAAAAAAATGTTAAATATTTAGTTTGGAAGTATTGTACGTTACTTCCTGATACCTTCACGGTGGGTGCACACAGCGTCGAAGGGTCATATTATGGCAAAATCCATGTCCTATAGTCAATTACGTGTCCTGTCGCAAGTTCCATAGAAGTCATATTCGTTTGACACTGTTATGTTATCAGTTAATCGATTGACATGCAGGTATTCTGTTTCCGAGGTGATGGTTGGGTGCAATACTAATAACGACCATACAATAATAATACCATAAATACTTATATGAGAAATTAATGTAAAATATTTAAAAGCTTGTTACTCGGCTGCCGACAGAGGCATATGTAGGTTCATGCCCCGGTTTGACACCAAGGTGCTGACCTTCGTATCTTTTCAATTACAAGTTAGAATTTGAAATCCACTCGCATGAAAAGACTAGCAATCATCAAAGATAAGTGAAATGCTGTCAGTTTACAGTGAGCTATCATTATGGGATATATTCCATGGGCACATAGACGAGATATGTGTGCCCGGCATCTGACGCTATGCTGGGCACACTGGCTATATGATGGCTACGACGTTCTCATCACAATGAAAACACATTTAATAGAAATTATCCTGAGCACCAGGATAGGAAACAGCTGTTGGTTTATGTCACCACTTCACCAGGGTATTTCAAAACGGTAGAAAGAAATGAAAATTTTAGCTAAAACTGTTTTTAGTTAAATTCATTTAAATAAAATTAAATTAAACTTGCAGTTGGAACTAACATTTTGATCATAAGTAGTAAAAACAGCGTTAAAACCTGTTACTTACTTCAGAATACCTACCTAAATAACAGTAGGGACATGTTAGGCTGATGTGACAATAGATTTAGTAATCATACTCGTAGAGCCTTGAGGTTGCACTTGGGTTGCACATTGTCATACTCGTAACAATGACGTTTTTCCCAACGTATCCGCCAATCCTGCGTCGATAGACTTTGATCGGTTTTCCATTGCGAATGTTACGCGTTTATTGCTTTATTAGCCAATATACTTAGATAAAATTAGTGTTAAAGTCTTAAAACCGTCACACAAAATGAATTATTGCCGTCGAGGATACGTCACTTTGTGATTATTAAAACACTGATATAAGCCAAGTTAGTTGCGTATTTAAAATATGTATATAAAAAAAATATGTAAAAAAACTTCTGATTATTTTGTCAGAATTTTTAATACTAATCTAATGGGTGACAGACAGGCTGACGGTCCACTTGATTGTAGGTAGGTAGCCCCTAGAAGTCAAGCGACACCAGATATGCAGCTGCCGATGCAGGTGTGTTGTAAACACACTCAAAGAAGTTCATATTGTAGCTAGACGGAAGGGAAATTATTCCAAAACTCAAGTAAATTCAGAAATTATTCAAATGTACATCTATTAAGGTTTAGCCTATTTAAGGCATGTAAATTTATTTTTCGGCGTCTTGGTTGCAAAAGGTAGGTTTTTTTGTGTATATAAAAGTCTTTATTATTATGTATATAAATAAACATTCCATAAAAATTGTCTCTGATGGTGAAAACCGAATCAAAAACCGTTGCGCGTTTTAGGACTGCGGTTGTTGCGTTGCGTGGACAGACAGACGCGAAAAGCGACTTCAAAATTATAGTCTGTAAAAAAAGAAAGAAAGGAGATGCCTACTAAATTTGAATCCGCGTTTAAATAGTTTCATTTGCTAAAAAAACTTTATCAAAAAAAAAAGAACGGTAAACTTATTTATTTTGTAAATACACAAGATGTTGTGTTCAGAAAAAGTGTATCAACACAACGACGAGTATTGTTAGCGATTACGTAGACATGTGGTTACAATAGCTTACTTTCTCCATCAAGAGACAAATTGCTCATACGAATTGTGTGAATCACCTGTTTGTCGTGTTTTTATCGTGTTTATCGCTACGTCTATTATCTATTACGGCGTTTGTGTCGCAGCGTCCAAGAGTTTTATTTGAGTGCATTGTCGTGTAGTTTATACATGCTCACGATCATTGGTTTTTGCAGGGTGTTTTTAACGCATGCGTATAGACAACGTCCCTTCCGTCAGCGGAATGACGCTAAACTGCATTCCTTATGAAACAAAATACCCACAAATCTACCAAAACAGCTGAACTACACGCCCCAATACAAAATATTTTAAAATTTATTTATATTTACCGCATACGGTACTTTTATCATGATAGGAAATAGATTAAAAGTTATAACTTCTTATCTGGATTTTGGAATGCAGCGATTATTTACTGATTATATTTGACGACACACACACCTAACTATTAAAAATAAATAATATATACATGAAATATGTTAATAAGCTTTTTAATTAGGTGGGCGAATCTAAGAGAAGCTTCTGGGCAACCAATCTGGGGGCCGAAATAGAACATCCCTAAACGGAAAATCACATTTGCACTGGCGCCGCATTTGCATTTTTTGTTTTGCTTGTTTTACCTATATCAAAAACCAAATAAGTATATCTTTTAATAGTTAACCGATACGCTGTGCGTCATTTGATCGATTCTGTGACGGAATATTCTTTGGTAATTTTGCTAAATGTACTTATACCTACGTATGAAATAAAATAGGGACCTGAGATAGGGACCGATATCTATGTACATTTCGTAAAATTGTGTAAGATCTGTTCTTAGTTTGATAAATGAATTATCATTATTTACAGGGCAGCCAAAGACGGCCTCCTGGATGTGTTGCGTGAGGCGACACGGAAAGAGTGCAACAACAAAGATGAATCTGGGATGACACCAACTCTCTGGGCCGCATTCGAAGGCCACGTGGAAGCATTACGTTTACTTTGCGGAAGAGGGTATGATTTCATCATAAAATCTGTGAAACTAACCTAAAAATAATTTTAATCAATCAGTATTAGATACATGATTAGTGTCCTACATTCATACCTAACAAGGTTTATCATTATCACAATCATCTCAGTCGTTGGACATCAACTGCTGGACACAAGCTTCCCCCATAATTCTCCAGTCGTACCGGACAAAAGTAGCCCAGATCAATCCTAATAGAAAGTACATTTGATGACGTTTCTGCATAGGTGTGTAGATACAATTAAATTTGTTGTAATTTTTAATTTTACAGTGGCGAGCCTGACAAATCTGACTATTTCGGCAACACAGCACTTCATTTAGCCGCAGCACGAGGCCACAGAGAATGTGTCACTTTCCTCATAAACTTCGGCGCAAACATGTTCGCTATAGACGTTGATGGTCACACTGCGCAGGAGTTGGCAGCCATTAACGGGAGAGACGACATATTGAAGTTTTTAGATCAGGCAGCTGGGAAATTGGAGAATACCGATAAGTAAGTAACAGTTGTTTAATTAAAGGATAACGAATCGTTTTAGAATAAAGAGGATTGGATTTGAAATATTTCAAATTTATTTTATTTCTGAATGTTTGATTTATAAACGAAATTTTGTATTCGAAAAATATTCTCACTAATAAAAAAATACTTATGCCTATAAAAGTACTCGATGATCCTTTTTTAACACAGAAAAAAAGCGAAGGCTCTTAAAGAGAAAGCGAGAAAAGATCACGAGAAATCAGCAAAACAGTACCAAAAACGACAGAGCAAAGCCGAAGTGATTGCTGAAAAGGAATTGAAAAAATTGGCCAAAGAATGGGAACAAGGTTACAATGAAGAAGTTACTACTACTATGCCTCACAGACCTAGCAACGTTCTTATGGCTCTTAAACAGCGAATGACCAGATCTACTAGTCAAGGTAAGTTAAGTCTAATTTCGGTGCCAATTTATGTTACGTATAAAAAGTTTTACTCCGATAAAATCACAGTCCATGATTAAATAGATTCTTGCAAACTCTTCAGGTAATCTTCTAGCCGAAGAGCAGCCTCGTCCAACGTATAGTGCATTAGTCGGCACCGTCAGTTCTGGCCCAAGAGGCCGAGGTGCTGTCTCCAGGAAGGCACTGGCAACAAAACTACGAAACGGCACAGTTGGTCGGACCGGAAACACGGGGAACAATGATGATTTTAAGGTATGCTCTACATTTCTAGAGTATCTGATAACACTGATCCCAAAAATGAATAGATTGACGATTCATGAAATTCTCTCATGCTGTTTAGGTATCACAGTAACAACTGTCTCTAAGTAGCGAGTTCTCTCATATTTCTATGTATTTTTCTTTTGCCATAAAAGAAAGTGTTAGTTAGGTACACCATTTATAACTCAAGAATGGCTCAATAATAAAATTCATTTGTCCCATGTTTGTATTCTGAGACAGTACAAAGTTCGCCGGGGGTTCAGTTTGCGGTGTCAAAATTAAATATAAACGATTGTCTCCTTTCAGGTCGGTGAAGTGGAGACGACAGGTCGCCGTTCAGTGACGTCGTTGAGTGGTCTCCGCCGCGACTCGGAGGTAATGTACGTGGGCACATTTGGTGCTGGACCACAACAACGTGGAAACGTTGCTGACGTATTCGCCGAGACCAAGGAGACCAGAAAACCGACACTTACTAGGTGCTTCCCTTACAATATGGTTTTTTCTCCACACAAGCGAATAAGATTCAGGCGAACGGTATTCTAGACTTGATATGGCATTTCTGTAATACTGTAATACTCGTATAACATTCAGATAATTTCATACAGCACAAATATAGGTACATTCCTAATACCCATCCTATTACAGATCAGTAAGCCAACCAGACTTTGCAGCGCCGTCGGGCGATGACAGCGGCATCGGGCAAGAAGTGATGTTGCAAGAACCAGCCAGTATTTTCGACAGGCCCGGCTTCGGCAGCGTTGCTTTCAGGTACCTTTTCAGTTTTCAACAGAAAAACTAATATTGCTTGTGGATGCCAAGAGTGAAACGAAACTTTATTAGGACTAAGTGATTAATGACCGCTTCGGCTGCTTTGGAAACCAAAGGTTCGAAACCAGTTTAGACAACAGATTTTGTTTTTGGAAACCTTGACACTCATTATTTTGTCTTATCACCTTTATAAAATGTGAAAAGAGCCTTTTCTAAAAAATAGCACTTTAGATGGTACTAACTGGAAAATCTATAATTACAGGATATACTTATAATTAAATACTATACAATTATCTACACGATACTTCATTTATTTATGTTTCAGCAATAACTAATATTTGTTCTTTTTCTCTTAGACGGTCAATAACAGCAACTCTGGGCACCCTTCCGCCTGGTGAGGATCTGTCCATAGGCTCAGCAGGTTCTCTGGCAGCTCGCCACGCGTACCAACCGGCCGAGTGGAATTCGGCTCATTCAGGTACCTGCGTATTCAGTATTTGGGGTTTATCTGTAATACCAGCTGTTCCAAAATAATAACTTTGCAAACACTCTTAAGCGTATTGATTATATTCTGAAATATAGAATTTTTGGGTATAGAGAAGTGCTGTACCCAAATAACAGAACTGAACTGAGATTTTTGAGTAAGATAATGGTTATAAATATTTAGTTAGTGACATCGTGTGGCCCATTCATTAATTACGTAAGGACGATTTTGGCCATTTCTGACCTCTTCCTTCTTTCCCTACACCCAATCACCCAAGTAAGAGCAATACTAGATTTCTTCGACTCCCTCCCTCCCCCTCTTTAAGTAAGATTTTATTATTACGTTTATTTATTATAATTATTAACGTAATTAATGAAACAGAACACAAAATTAGTCTAAACGTTGCTTGAAAAACGATTTTACCTGATGATACTTTTATCATATGTACCTACTAGATTTTATCAAAACAAAAAATAGAGCAATGTGCTTGAATATAGTAAAATTAGATATAACACTAGATATCACTATTTAAATTGCGTCTACCTTTTTAAAAATTCACAAAAAATATGATGAAATTTCAGAGAGCTCGACGATAACATCTGATGAGGAAGGCGACGCGGAAGAGTCAGCTTACGCTTCCTTGGAGCGATTCCTCACCGCGTGGGGCCTGTCGCAGTACGTGCAGAAGTTCAAAGACGAACAAATAGACCTGGATGCCCTTATGTTGCTCACTGAGACCGACATGAAGTCGTTGGGCCTCCCCCTGGGCCCTTACAGGAAGCTCGTCACAGCAGTACAGGAGCGGAAACGAGCTTTGTCCAACCCAGGGCCCATTATAGACACCCCAATCTAATTTTCACTATGCGTTAATAATAAAATTTATAATATTATTAGAAAATTCGTTGTGTTACCATCTCTTAAAATTAACAATTGTTTTGTTTTCGATTTCATAAAAATTCAAAGATTCTGTTTAAGGTCTTGCCATTTTTAAAATAATGTAAAATGTATACATATGTATTGTGAGAGATATTATATTTTTTATTTTATTAATATATTTATGGAATTATTACCATATTTACTTTAATCAATGTGTGTAAACGTGTTCAATAATCGCCATGTCTTATTATTTTCTTGTACAAAGTTTGATATATATTTTTTACAGTTTTACATTAAATTGTGTTTCATTTAACTTCCTTAACTGAAGATTTAGTTTGAGATGAATTTAAAAAAGCTATAACGACCAAAAATTTAGTTCCCTTTTTATCTGTTTTCGTTAATAACTTTGTTATGTAAGTATGTATATTGATTCAAGTATAAAGATCAAACTTGTAGACCTTTGATCATTCTTCGAATACTTAACTTACCATAACTGACCATTTCCCTTTGTTTTTTTTTTCTTAACAATAAAGCCTCTCATGCGTTTTTTTTTTGAAGATGCAAACACTAGGACATTATAATAGTTATCAACATTGGTAACAGAGGGCACTTTGTAACAGTCGCTGTAGTTTCGCCAGTGAACGATAGATGGCACCACTCCATTGTAATCGAATACATTTATATAAAATATTTAAAAAAACTGTTTTCAAATGAAATTAAAAGGAATAGTACAATTAAATGTAATATTTGACATCGTTAATGAGATAGATATAATTACTTTGTAATTTGTAACCCAGTAAAACTATAAACTAACCCTTAGTTCTACATCGCGATATCAAAGTGTTTCGTGCGTTTAGGTATATATAACATTTTAGTAATACCACACTTGAATGAGTTTCGACCAGTTCAACTGTCGGGGTTACGAACTCGAGTCCTAGTGACTCTCTCACCCTGTGGAAAGTCCCCGGAGATAGGGCGGTGAGCGTCTCCTTGTAATTTCTGATGGCCGGTCTGGTGTTTGTAGGGAAGGTATTACCTGTGCAAACGCTTTGACCGTAGCGTTTCTCAGAACAAAGGGAATGTTGAAAAGACCGCGTTGTCTTAACCAAATGGGGCTTACTCGGTTTAGGAACTCTTTTTTTTATTGTTATTCCCACATTTTGTGTCGTGTCATCATTATCACTATCACTACACTACATATTATAAAACAAAGTCCTCCGCCGCGTCTGTCTGTTCGCGATAAACTCAAAAACTACTGCACCGATTTTTCATGCTGTTTTCACCATATTTTGGTATATAATTGTTTTTTTGGTGTATATTTTTTTGGTATATAATTTGCATCCGTGCGAAGCCGGGAACAGACCGTTAGTCTATAGTCTATACTATTATATAAAGCCAATATAAAGCTGAAGTTTGTTTGTTTGGTTGAACGCGCTAATCTCAGGAACTACTGGTTCGAATAGAAAAATTCTTTTTGTATAGGTTAGTCCGTTTATCGAGGAAAGCTTTAGGCTATATAACATTTTGAACGCGGACGAAGTCGCGGGCAACAACTAGTACTAAATATTTCTTTTATGATAAGGTCGACAGACAGACTGACGGTCCACAGTCCACTTGATGGTAGGTGGCTACCGTCGCATATAGCACCGCCACGGGTGCTGCAAATGTGCTGTCGACCATAGTAGGACTAAAGATAAGGGATTGGGAACATGATAATGGCTCTGGCATCCCTTGCTCGCTCACCGAAGTAACAACAGCATACAAACACATGTTCGTGTACTAGTATTTCACGGTGGTCTTCTATGCTACTACAAAATTAATATTACATTTTGAAAGCGTTTACTCAATTTGTTTTCTCTTAAGTATTTTTTCAAGATATTTTCGTTTTCCCAGAAACAACTTTAGTTTTATAATACGCAAAATTTCGTAGAAAGATTACTATTCTCATAATTAAAATTTTATTTGTGACTTACGTCCTTTAGTTCTGTGCATTCATGTTAAACGGATAATTCGATATTCAACCTTATTCGGGTAGTTGACTATCGAATAATCAGTATTTACCTGTGCGCCACCAGTGATGACCCTGACAGCGTCGTCTTAGAGTCAGCGCGGACCGACGGAGTGCCGGCCAAGAGACTTATGAGTTATCATTTGAAAATCGACTTTAGTTACTTCAGTATATGATTGAAAGTGGTATAATAAAAAAAATACTCTCGCGTTGGCAAGCGCGGCCGAGCGGCGCTCGGTGAATCTTCAGCTAAAGAAACTAAAGGCGATTTTCAAATGATAGCTCATTAGTCGCCGCCACTCCGTCGGTCCGCGCTGACCCTTAATACTTACTAGCCAGGGAGACAGACGACCTGAAAGCGGAAGGAGCTGGAGCGAAGCGCAGACATCCAGTAGTGGAGAAACACGGGTTGATGATAATATATTTGTTTATTTCAGTGTGGTGACGTTAGAACAAAACAACAAATTTATAAAATCATTTTATTACACTGCCTAATTTTACAAGTTCATCTTTTGTAACAACTCCCAACATGTGTAGACAAACTAAAGCAGCACCCTGTTCTGCAAACTTCTTGTTTTTTTCCCAAAACGTAGAAGTATACTTTTTTCCATCAAAGGTGATGATAGTTTGAAACAATTTTTCAACTTGCCGTGTTTCATACACCGGCAGGTCAATGTTATTTTTACCAGCCCATACGTGTAGACGAGATTTGGGCAAATTCAAATCATTGAAATTGGCGCGAATAAAACATACCTGCAAAGAAACAAAAACCTTTTTAATTTTCTTATTGTTTATATGTACACAAATATATGACAGTTTACACTGCGTTTAGCAGTCATTTGGGCAGCCCGTCTAGCAGCAGTAACCAACCCTTACAGACCACAGTAAAATAACAGCACATTTGCTGTTGTGTTTAAAAGATGATAAGAGACCATTTCCCTATCCCAGAATATGGTTAGCAGTTGGCGTTTCTTGTGTTATATGCCATAGCAACCACCTACCATCAAGTGGACTGTCAGCCTGTCTGCCGACCTTAACATATTAAAAAACATACCAACCAAATAAAAACACTCACTTTCATCTGTTCAACTCCATTTAGATCCCAATTGTCATCGTTTAACTTTGGCTTTTTGCTGTTCGGCTCTAACTCATTTGGCGACACTTGCCAACGTCCTTGTATACCCATTTTTTGATACTGCAACTGTTTCTCTCGACAATACTCCTCGAGACCCCAAATGGCACTTAAAAACATAAATACACATTTGAAAGAAAATAAAACACGAAAGATTTATTTGAATCGACAATTTTTAACATTTTTGTACACATATTTACTGTTAATGGCGTTATTTAAAAAAAAAGGCTTAACATACTGTCTACATAAAATATAAAGTTTACCATATTTGTTGTAATGTCTGACACTCTAGAAATTGTCTACCCCTCGGGGTGTCCTGTAATTCTCTTAAAATATTCTGCACATTGTATTTAGTGTTTGAAGGTGAATTGTCATAATCGACAGCGAGTTTAAGGTATTCTTCAATGACAGTGTCCATTGGGAGCAAGCCATCTTTTCTGAAGATAGAGCAATTCCATTCGGCTGCTCTCGCAATCATTACGCTTGTGCAAGCTGTCAAATTTTTGAACCTAAATATGTCATTGTGTTTTTCTATAATGTCCTTTGAACCTCCACTGAAAAATTGTAAAATAATTATAATTATTACAGGTGAAACAACAAAAATAAATACCTAAGGATAAATTATTTTATAGTCAATATTTCAAAGTAATGACATAGCAGACAGTTCACATAGAAGATATTTGTTTGACAACAATGATGTGTCATTGCTACTAAGCTTTGTTTTAAATTGGATCGGTTATAAAGTTTGATACAAATTATAAGACATAAAAAATAGTCATACTTAGCAATGACCGGAATTGATATCCTCTCTGCAACATATCGCATAATATCTGTATGCACATCATGTTGCGGACGCTCAAATCGTGTTCTGCCATGTATTGCAATAGCTTTTATTCCTGTGCTCACAAAACTCTCCACAATCTTTAAGGTTTCTTCTGCTGTTTCTAATATTCTTATTTTACAAGTGACCGGTATGGAAAGATTGCTTACTAGTGTTTTTAAAATATTACAAGCCTTATTAGGATTTGCTAAGAGTGCAACCCCCATTCCACCTTTCACTGAGAACTCCTTCGGGCAACCCATGTTAATGTCAATAGCAGCTACATCTTTCTCTCTGTAAAAAGTAATAATTTTTATCGTAAGAAATTAATGAATGGATCCCCCCCTGGTCCTTACAATATTTTTTTATCCTGTTGACAGACAAGCTGACAGTCTATCTGATGGTAGGTGGCTATGGTATACTCTGAAAAGGTGATTTCCAACTCTGAAAAGTTAATTACCAAATTTGACCCTGCCGAGAATCGAACTCAAGATCACTGAGATGGAGTATTAAGGCAAGCACCCTAAGTCACTCCTCCAAGAGGCTCGTCAATATATTATTACAAAGTGTTCCTTGTTTTTTTATTAAACATCTAACAAGTATACATACACAAGTTTAGCAACTTTTAAAGCTCTTTCTGCATCACTTGTTCCAAGCTGTAATACCAACTTATGCTTCTCTATTGAACAAGTACGAAACACAACAGTGCCGTCAGTTTGATCAATATAGTCCACAGTTTTAAGAATTTCTGTAAATAATAAAATATAACAATGAATAAAAATCAAACATAATGATAATTCTTAATTTATTTATATGTTTTGTATTGTAAAATACACCCTAGGCATCTCAGAAAAATAGCAATTACTGTTGAACATAATGAACCTAGGTCATTCGAACTACAGATACTGAACCAATATCATTATATTAAATAAAAATATTATAAATCGGAACAGCAATGAGATTGACTTTCTTATATTAAGCTCGACAGACAGGCTGACAGTCCACTAGATGGTGGCTACTGTCAACTATAGCACAAATGCCTCAAGTGCTGCAAGTGTGTTGCCAACCATAGAAGTATTAAGGGCCCGTATTAAGTCCACTCATAACAGAAACATCAGCACACATGCTATTATTTATAAATGAGCGATAGTAAAATTCATAAATGAGTGGGTTATTAAAGAAATGTTAAAATGAATATTAAATACTTGCCATTATATCTGCGCTTTGAACGAAGAAATTTCCAATCAATCAATTCTTCGGTATAAACAATATCAGCACCATAACGCAGTGCTAATAGCCGCATAGGCAGTGTTCCTATGCGAACCATTGGCGCCAATATTATTTTATTATCAAATGACAACATTTTTAACCAATTATGGGGAAATTACAGGTTGTGAACACTATTTCACTAATTATTTTTTTTGCTGCTTTTTAACAAAAGTAGGACTTGCAAAATACTAATTTATTTTTGTTATTCTTATGAATTTAAATCGACATTAAAACTTAGAAGTACTTAGGATAACTCAAATTAATAATTAAGTATAGTCAAGAATTGAAGATATGACGCACGGTATACACTCCGAGAAATAAAAAACAACTATCATTTTACAATCTATAAACACGTGAAAATGATAAAGAAATGTGATTGTGATGTGTGTCCACAAATTGGAAAAATGAAAATGAGGCGTATTTATCGTAACAGGTAAAAATAACAGATATTTTAAATGAACAGGTTGGAACTGTGACGTCTTAGCCGATTTAACTGTTCCTGTTACTTTTATCTGTGGTTCTATCATGTTTGTACTAGGAACAGGTGAACAGTTAGATACTTCCATAGATCGAATATGAAAGTATCCAACTGTTCACTGTTCACCTGTTCCGGAACAAGCTGTCTCTCATTCAATTTACCTTAGTTAAAAAGAGATACACCTATTACAGCCGATGGCGTTCGGAAACTCGAACAATATTTTAATGTAACAAGCAAAAGGGTTGCTAGTATGCAATACATATTATTATATCTATTAAAATAAAATTAATAATAAAGCTGAACCTGAACATTATAACGTAGATTAAGTTCACGTTCATATTTATTTTATTTTATTAACGATATATATACACTGGCGGACTCATAAACTGCATCAAAGTAATAGACGACTTTGAAATAAATATTTTAACCAAGTATGCAAACTTTCTATACAGATTTAAATTGAAACCTCTAGATTGGTTCGTGAACTTTAAAACAGCGTATCCTTAAGTTTAAGTTTGTGTACTGGAAAGGACCTTAAGACTTTTTTGAAGAAAAAACAGAAATTTAAGGAAAATTGGTTTTATAAAAAAATTGGTTTTAACAATAGACACAAACTTTATGCAAGGGTTTATTTATTTTTTAATAGGGTGTATTACCCCCACGTGCCCTTATTACGGATTCTAATCGGTTCCGCATAGATTTTATTAGGGTTATTAAAAGATCTTGCGGAATATTGTCCCATTCTTCTGAAAGTGCTGTTCTTAGTGCTGCCACTGTCGTGGTCACAGGATTTCTCGCATATACAGCTCTTTTTAAATTGTCCCAAACATGCTCAATGGGATTAAGATCCGGGCTGCGTGCTGGCCAATTCATTGTACGTATCCCAACCTCTTCGCAATATTGTCGAACTTGTGCAGCAGCGTGCGGCCGGTCATTATCCTGCATTAAAGTAAAATTTTCGCCTATGAATCCCATGTAAGGCACCACGTGATCTTCTAAGATCTCTGTTATGTAGCGATGTGCAGTCAAACCCCCTCTATTACCGTTTTGACGGACCATGTCTATGAACACAAGTTCTGTTCGCCCGTTCATCGATATGCCACCCCAGACCATACACGAACCGCCTCCAAAAGGAACACTCTCCTCAATGCAACTTTGAGCATATCGCTCCCCACGTTGACGATAGACTCTTCTGCGGCCATCTGCACCATATAAACATGTCCTACACTCGTCCGTGAACAATACGGAGGCCCATTGCTCTTCTGTCCAATTTAGGTGATCACGCGCAAATCTTAAGCGAGCTTGTCTGTGAGCTACAGACAACTTTGGACCATTTGCTGGTCTAAAAGGGGTGATATCCGCTTCCTTTAACCTTCTTCTTATTGTTCGTGCACTCACATTTACTCCACGCACTTCATTAAGCTCTGTTTTGATGTTAACTGACGTGAGGAAACGATTTCGCAGGGAAGTTGTAACAATAAATCGGTCATCACGACCGGTGGTTGCTCGAGTCCTGCCTGTACCACGTCTCCTTTTGTAAGAACCTGTCTCCACAAACCTTCTGTATATTCTAGAAACCGTAGACTGGTTTAAATTTAAATTTCTACCAATCGTTCGTTGATCCAAGCCCTCCCGCACCAGTGCTACAATTTGAGCCGCTTGTTCGGACGAAGTATCCATATTATGGTTCAAAAACTCTCGATGAGTTAAAAAACTAACCCAACAATTCTGCTGGTAACAATAATTCAATTGAAAAAAGAATAAAAAATCAATGCGAATCAATTTAAAACTTTGCTTTAAATAACACGCAAATCTGATACTACGAGTAAATTTTCTTTTCCCGGCTATATTCATTTGTTTTACTGCAGTTCTATTTTTTAATTTTGCTTTTTTTTAAGATTAAGAGCCAGTCTCTCCATATTTATATAATTTAATCTAAAAAGTTTGCATACTTATTAAAAAAAATACTTTCAAAGTAATCCTGAACTTTGATGCAGTTTATGAGTCCGTATATATATATATATATATATATATATATATATATATATATATATATATATATATATATATATATATATATATATATATATATATATATATATATATATATATATTGCGTAATAGCGCAAAAAGATAATGAACTATGATTACAGTAATGTATCCGAACGTGAATTTTATGTCAATCAATATTATGACAGTGACATTTCAAAATTCAAATATTTTAATTCAATTTTAAATTTTTCATTCGTATTTCGTTTATTGATTTTCTTTTTCTTGAGTAAATTAATTTTTCATATTTCATTAAAAAAAATTGTCCTTAAATGTTTTTATGTATTTGTGTAATTAAGAATAACTGTAAATATCTAGTTAGTTTAGTGCCTTTGTTTAAGTCCCTAGTAGTGTAAACCATATTTGTACCTAACCTAATGACTAGTTTCAGTATTAGTTTAAATTATAAATCTGACAGTCCTAAGCCTGTAAAATCATGGAGATTTTTCAGTCCAATGTGTCAAATGTGTGTTGCATGTATAACATGTGGTAGCAGTAGTGAAACAAGAACAGGTTTGGAACAGGTCATCAAGTAAATACTAATCTTGTAAAAAATAACAGGCTGTTCTTTAATAACAGGTAAATGGAACTGTTATTTCGATGTCACCGGAACAGTTGGAACAGGTTCCCAATTTTACCTAGTACAGCCCACTACTGAATGGAACTATATTATATATAATATTACAAGAGACAAGCAAGAGGAGGCAAGACAGCTGTGAGCTGTAATCAGTAATCTGTCCGATGACTGTCATTGTCATCTGTCACTGTCATTGATGAATATAAAAAACATAGAATGGAAATCGCTATATCGAAGTTGATCGAAGTACATAAGTTACAGATAACTCCACAAAAATTAAATAAAGGTGTAAAAAACCGATTTAAGGTAAGTCAGCTTTCCTCCATACAAACGCAGAAAGCTAATTACTCCGTTGTTTTATATTTAATTTACAAAAGTAAGCATGATACCGATTTATCTTGTCGATAACTAGGTTTCTAGGCATACAATCTTATAAAAAGTATTAATTTAAAAGATATGATCCTTGAAAAAATCCATATTTTAAAACAAGTTTTTAATGCAACTTTGAGGTTGAATAGGTCACTCTAGTGTACAAAAATTCCAAAATACTTTGCCTATAAACATTGATTAGATTCAAGAGTTCACATAACTTTAATGCGTTGTTCAGCACAATCTTCCGTTGTTCGCGAAAAAATGAGTGAGCGCTGCCGCCTACATAAAACAGACCACGTGACAACGAGCGTTGACATATTATTAGCCAACTTTTTTTTTTCGCATGTTTTGGCGGAAAAATTTAAATGTCAATATATTTTATGTGTGCTGTCCGGTTATTATTATTAAAAAATAAAAAACTATTAAAAATTGAACTAATTCTATTTTTACATTATCTCGTTATCATCATTATTTATCATGCCATCACCTATAATTACAAAAATTATTAAAGTAGCCAAGGCATATTTATTGCAGAAATGTCGATCACATAATGCTTCTTAAAAAATACTCTTATTCAGTGAGTATATCGTACTATGATAAATAGATCAGATAGATATTTAAATAATGTGATGTGGTCTGGGAGTTTATCACGAAATAATGACTCCCAATGAACTTTTGAGTAATTATCTTTAATGTTTAAAAACATTACAAGAATATTCACAGATCACAAGTCTTAATAGTGTGGTCGACTCATAATAGAGTAAACAAAAATAATAGTTTCACAAAAAAAGCTAAACATAAGTAGGTATATTATAATTTGGTCCCATTTAGGAATATTATGCAATATTTTTACAATACAAATATACAATATATTTTTACAATAAAGGACCTAATGAACTCAATGGCTTTAATTGACTACATTAAAAATTATCTAAAAATACATTTCACATATGTTTTTATAATAGGTATACATTAGCGAATATATATACATAATTTTCTAAATAACTATATTAATATTATAAAGTAAAAAGAAATTGTGTTGGTGACTAATAGACTAAGCATGAGGCTGTTTGTTTATTTATTGCACAGCATTTTTTTACTTCTAGCACTTTTATACACATAGTAAAACGAATGTTGTTCACTGATGATGTAGCATTCTATAGTTAAAAGAATTTTTAAAATCAATATTCATTACAAACACAAAAAAATCAAATCATTGCTGATACAATCACAATTCACCATAGACTTGTTTCAGATAGCATTTCTATAGAATATCCTGGACTTATATATAAAAAAAATCTAACATTTGATATACACATAATAATATTATTCTACATACTTGAATATAAATTTTATCTAAAAATTGGAAATATTGATAGTTCACAATAGATTGTTTTGTATTGTAATACATCCACTATATTTATTAACATTTTATAATAATCACAATTCACCATGGACTCGTTTCAGATAACATTTCCACAGAATATCTTTATATAACACAGCTTGTATTTCAGGATTTTTTGCTGCCACTATACCCCGTCCCACGACAGCAATGTCAGCACCTTTATCCAAGACGACTTGTTCCGGGGTGTTATACACTTGGCCAAGGTCATCTCCTGCACCCTGCAGTTGAACTCCAGGGCTCAGTTGAATTTGACCAGGGTCTGTGAGAACATGGCCATTCTGACAGACGTAGCCAGTTATTAAATCTGGATACAATGAAGCCATCTTCGCTGTGGCCTCTGTGTAATCAGGCGTAAGAAGATTTCCCTGAAAAAGAAAATACGATTACATTAATGATCTACCGAAAACTGTAGACCATCCTATGTGTCTTTTTGCCGATGACAGCACAATGATGATAAAATGCAGTGATAAAGATACCTATAGTAATGACATAAACACTGCCTTAAGAAAGATTATATACTGGTTAAATAACAATAATTTAAAAATTAATTTGTTAAAAACAAACGTCATGCATTTTAGTCAGAGAGTAAGCGATAAACTATATTTAGACATAAATTACGAAGATCAAACTATAAAAGAAATTAATATAACAAAAATTTTGGGCCTGGAAATTGACAGTAAATTAAATTGGAAAACTCACATTGATGGTGTCAGAAAACGATTAAGTAAACAAGCATATGCCCTACACGAACTATCTAAAACTGTAAGGATTGAAGCTCTCTTATTGGCATATTACGGCCTTGTCGAATCTGTACTAAGATATGGACTTCTATTCTGGGGAAACTCGACTGACAAAAATTTTGTCTTCAAAGCACAAAAGAGATGTATCAGAGCAATGTTTAAATTAAAAGTAACAGATAGTTGTATGCCCTATTTTAAAAAATATAAAATACTAACACTTCCTTCACTTTTTATATATGAAGTTGTAGTATACGTAAAATCGAATCCCACTTTATTTAGACGAGTTTCAGAAAACAGTAAAAGAGAACAAAGAGACCCGAACAGGCTGTGTATTCGCAAAGCACACACAGCCCTTATGCACAAAAGTGTTTTTTGTCAAGCACCAGTCATTTATAATAAGATTCCGAATAATATTAAGCAGCTCAACATTAATATATTTAAGAAGAAAATTAAAGAATTATTAGTTCATAAATGTTACTACGACTTAAAAGACTATATGTGTGATAATTTTGTGGATAGTGGTGATTAATAGCTTATTTTGTTATGTAGTGTTCTCAAAATATTTGCACACCCCAAAGGGTAGAATGTAGCGAGCCTTTATACATTATAAATAAAAAACATTGTAAATTACCTATATTCAGCAAATAAATTATTATTATTATTATTATTATTACGCTGATAATATTTTCAATTCTGGGTTTAGTAACTTGGAAAAGTACCATAATTTTTTAAGACAAAAAAAACAGTTTTTAATATTTAAGTTTATCTTTGATAGTATTTTTTTTCTGATATTTTTATATGCACTTGCAGTCCCTGCAGGTGACTCAATAATAAATGACGAGAGTCCAATTACTTGCAAGCTTAAATGTAGACATTTTATTGACTTACCTGACTACTCATCTCAGCTAGTAAAAAAATTCCTCCACTTTTACTTTGCATTGATATGTTGAGAGCCTTTAATATTCCTTCCCCGGGCAAAGAGTGTACAGTCACGCAATCAGCCCATTCACCAATTTTGTAAATTCCCTGATTGTATTGTAAGGAGACAGTGTTGCCAATATCAGCAAACTTCCTGTCTTCCAATATTAAAAAATTGTACTTCTTTGCCAACTGTTTCAATTGAATAATGAAATTATTATTGAAATCTTCTATTATGTCTATGTGTGTTTTCACCAAACACACATGCTCACCAACATTTTCCAATAAGTTAAGAATTTTTGAAGTGACATTTAAGTCAACTGATATGCACAAGTTACTTTTCTTAGTGATCATGATATCAAAAAGTTGCCTAGCTATAGGATTTCTTGCCAAGTGAGCTCTCTTTTCAAACGTTAGACTAGTTCTCTCTGTTAAAATGTCTGTAAAAATAAATATATTAAATATGTTAAATATTAAATACACTCTCATTGGTGAGTGTGGGTATTATAAACTCATAGTAGAGCCACTGGCCTAGATCTGGATATAAGTGGCAGGGCTCAATGTGTTTCACAGTGTCTGGTCAGTCGTTCTAGTGGCAGATTCCACCCCTTTACAGTAGACCACAGTGACTAAGACAACACCATGTGTGCTGTTGTGATTCTGTGAGTGAGAAAAGAATGTCTATTCCTTCCCAATCCTTAAACCTATTATGGTCGGCAGCAACTGTGACATTGCTTGTCATAAGCAATGGTGGCCACTTACCATCAAGTGGACCTTCAGCCTGACTGTCAACCTTAGCATAAGAAGAAGTAAAAAATATATTATTTAAGAAAGAGTTAACACATACTATTTATTTTCGGGGCTTGGGTCTCTTTCAGATAGTCTTTTACTTTTTGTACAGTTTCTTTTTCAATTTTCTTTTTATTGAACAATATTTCAATAAAGTTTGTTAGAGTGAATAAAGACTTCACTCGAATATTGTTTTCTTCCAAATTCTTGCGGCCACCTTGTTCACGATCCAATATTATCAGAGCTTCCTTGACTATTAACCCTTCTTTAGCCAAATCCTTAACCGTCTCAAGTACACTACTTCCCGAAGTTATAACATCTTCAATTATAATGCAAGTTTGACCAGCTTCATAGTGACCCTCGATCATTTTCTTAGTGCCGTAGCTTTTGGCCTCCTTTCGTCGCATTACCATAGATTTTTTTGTTTGTACACTAAGGAGTGTTGCTATAGGCAATGCTGTGTATGGCACACCACACAAATGATCATATTCACAATCTTGTAACGTCAGTTCAAATAATAAATTAGAAATTTGTTCCTGAAACAGTAAATTTCGTTCAGTATCTAAATAAAAAAAAGCTAACCTCGAAATTCTAGTTGAAATTAAGAAATTACCATTACAGTCGGGTAACTAACTATTACCCTTAAATCAAAGTAAATCGGCGATTTTATACCACTTTTAGTCATAAAATCACCGAATTTAACGGCGTTAATGGTAAACAACTGCACAGCCAAATCATCTAAACCAGCCATGTTGGAATTGGAACTCACAATAACACTTTAATTAAAATTATTATAACAAAAGTTCGGTGACTAACACGGTAACACGGTATATTAACACAACAAAATTACAAGATTATTAAACTAAAATACAACAAAAAAAAACAAAGATTAAATAAACAAAAGAAAGACCACGTGACGTGAAGACGTGAGCTGAGGAGACCGTGGTGGACTGTGACAAGTGACAAATTGACCATGTGCATGTGACAGTTGACAATCTGCCAATGGATGGAATCAAGGAGAATTGAGATAAGGAGGAGAATCTGAGTATTAAAAGTAATAAAAGTGTCCGTCGAAACCACAAACTACATAGCAGATACTAACGTACGTATCAGACGGACATCTGCAGTACAAATGCGCTGGACATGGGCAAGAGTACTTTAACCTCACCTGATTGGTCATAGCAAGATAGAACATGACATTTGACTTCCCCTGCCCCTCTCACTCCTTTGTTTTATTACGGGCTTTCTTTAAGGACCCTTGAATTTATTTTTAACTATGGATATCATCACCCAATTAAAACACAGTAAATAATGGGTACATATTTATTTTTTGTATATAGACAAACATAACATGGACTTAACATAGGACTTAAATACATACTGGAACTGAAATACACCATAAAACTATGTATTATTGATAGACATATTTATACGCATGTAGAAAAATAACACAAAATTAATGATTACTACCGCTCTCAAGAGTTCAACGGGATGCCCCTCTTAATCTCCGATTCTTGAAACAGCGATGGATATGCTGTTACTTTTAAAGGTTTCTTTGGAGTCACAAAATGAGCCTCAAAATGTTCGTGGTAGATGGGTGAATTCACTTTTTCTATTCCGTAAAGAATCATCAAGAATAGATTTGAGCCATTTGTCGAGTCTTTTTTGCACATTGGATATATCCTGGTACACAGCACTTGTAATACATACTTAATATTATATATCTATATATCTTAAGCGACGAGAGAGGGGAGGTCAAATGTCATGTTCTATTTTGCTATAACCACAGGCTATAAAATTCCTATGTCTAGTGATTTTTCCTTGAAGATTAGCAGCCGTGGTCGAAACCGATGAATTGGTGGCGCTGGTGAGGCTAGGGAAAGTAAACAATTCAACTCGGCGCACTTCACTCCGTCAACTACTGCTACATTCATTCCATACTCTCCATACTCTCAAACTCTCACTGTTCATACTAGCGCCATCTATATTAATCGGATTTTGTTGCCACTTTTTAGTTTAACACCCATGTAAGATGGCACTCCTTATCTCTAAACTCCTTACATGGAACAGATAGTATTTGACACAGAACAATAACAAGTGACAATATAATTAATTATATAGTTCAGTGTGTTGGCAAATCGTTGGTTATTGGCCACAAATAATAAAACAATGTAGATACAATATATCAGTTGGCAGAATAATAGTTGCGAGTTAGTTTGGTTACATTTTATTTAAAATATATTTTTATTGAATAATCATTTCAATACAGTCCTTTCCTCAACATTTTGAGGTGGATAAGGATAAAGGAACGCTCGGTCCATTGTCTATGGTTAATGATTTTTTAATCTGTGTTCGTTTTGCCGTGATTTTTGACGTTTACTCAACAGACAGAGAGACTATAGATATTAGATATGTCATTTGAGCTTTCGCTTTGCCTTGTATAGTTTGTACTTTAGTAAAGTTCTAAAAAAGCGACTTCAATACCCTTCCAAACGAATTAATTTGTAACTTTACGTGTGTGTAATGTTCTAAAATAAGTTTCTAACATTAATATTATTTAATCCGGTTTTCCTTTATAAATGTTACTTGTTTATGATACATAATATTACTCCGTGTTTATTATAGTTTGAAATATTTTTTCAAATGTTTTTGTGTACAAACAATATTGTCATCTATATTTAGGCACTGGACCAGAAGTCAAATGAAATGGGTGAGTGTAACTTCGATGAAATTAAAATAAATTAGTAGAGTAATCGATGTATTATATTATACCTTGAACTCGAACAATCCCACCCTCCTTTCGGCTTTAGTCGGAGTGGGGGGGGACCCCTCTTGTTGGGTTCTAGGGTAGACAAAGGGTAGGCACCCCTATCCGAGGGGAGCTTGGCCCTGTGGCGGTACAGTTGGTGGGATATGGTAATATAGTATGAGAAGGGGACCCTTTTACGCGCGTTTTGGGCTTACATACGCTTACGCAAAGTTAAAATTTTATTTTAAATTTATTTTTACATTCTTTCTTTCAGATTTGCAACATATTTAAAGGAATATCCTGAAATACAAAAATAATTGTGAGTAGTACCCAGTTAAATATTTTAATAGTGTGTTTTTGAAATAAATAATAAAAAATTAGTAGTTACAAAAAAATCAGTGCAAAAAAGTTTTTTTTTTTACAAAATGTTTTAAATAATTCTGCTTAAATGTTGAAATAACTTTAAATTATATTTTTCTGTTGTGTTAATTTTTTTTATAATAGTGCATGTTTCAGCGCTAGATATGACCTCAATAGAGTATCTTTTAAAACGCAGTGTTATGTCAAGAAGTAAATTGGCCATCATTATAAAAGATGAAGATGATGTAACACAGTTTTGTTGTGTAGAGTGTCCACTACGCTACACAGAAAAAGAGGAGCTCGAAAAACATTTGTGCACCCATTACCAGGAATATAAATTTCTATGCGGCATCTGTGGTACAGGGTAATTGTTATTCATCCATTATCAAATAAAATTTAATACACAATTGTGTCAATATTTCCTTCATTTATTTATAAGTTTAAACTGTAGATATATATTTTTAATATTCTTCTTAAAAACTTATTATCACCTAGTGTTATTTAATTTAATCATGGTCACGCATCCCTTTAACTCTTAATTTAAATATATTTAGCTTTTACTTTAACTTTTATGCCTATTCATTAATATACCATATGACCCTAAAATTTTATTTATAATTTAAAGCTGATATAGCTGAGGGACTTAGTGTAAAAAATATATTGAGTTTAATCTGACTTAGGTGTATCTGTTAAATAAATAAAAATATTTTATGAATAAATTTGTTAAAATCAGTGCACTCTAGACATAATTTAATTCATACTCTCTTATATAATTCCAAATTTCAATTTGGAGTTACATAGGTGTCGTTCATTGTAAAAGTGGTGTAACTCCCTATTTTTAAAACCATCTTTTCTTGCCTAATGGTATCACATTTAGTCATAACTTTGTCATAATGCTTATATTTTTTACCTACACGATAATTCGCAAAAAGCTCGTTATTCTAAAATTCAGTTACAAGGAGATAGTTCACTTTTACAATGAACGACACATATTATAATCATGTAATTTTATTATAAAGCTAATGATTTTAATTAAATTATGGTTTTGATTAACTTGGTTACTAGGTTGTCATTTTAGGTAGTGGCCACTTATGGTGTAACTTCTTGTGAAAATATTCTTACTGTGTTTATTACTATATATATATTTTTTAGGTTGAAACGTAAAGAACATCTAGACAGACATATGCTTGGACATCAGGAAGTAAGACCGCATGTTTGCGAGGAATGTGGAAAAGGTTTTAAACGGAAAGAACATTTAAACATTCACAAATCCATACATTCAGGAGAGAAGGGTGAACAATGTACACTTTGTAATAAATGTAATTATTTTATTTTATATATACACAAAGACATACTTTCTTAAAAATGAACAATTTTTTTTTGTTATTTACTGAACTTTTTATAAAAAAATTTAAGCATTTTACCGCAAGGACCACCTTCAGAAGCATCTTCAAACTCACTCGAAAGCATTTGTGGATAAAAATGGGCAATTATTTGGTGAAGAGTTGAATATCAAAGAGGAACCGATAAATGGTGACGATGCAGACAGTGAAATGCAAAGTTTAATCATGAATTATTCCAATTTTGTGAATGTCAAAATGGAAACACCAGAGGTACATTTTATAGTATACAGATTTCAGACCAAATGAGAACTAACTATTAGACAGAATTTTCCAGACAACATAGTCGAGCCAGTTTAGTTCTTATTTTATCTTAGTTAAACAATCTAATCTTGCGAGGAACTTTAAGTTTTTGTGTAATATGAGATTTTAAACAATACTACTTGTTAATGTTTTCAGACTTATATATGTTTACTTTTCAGACAGATGACTCTCAACAAGATAATGAGGGCATTTCAGATGGTGATCAAGGTTACAATTCTGCTGGTTTTTGTGTCACAGTTCATAATGAACGACCCTATGTGTGTTGTGTATGTAAAAAAAGTTATAAAAGGAAAGACCATTTGAAAATACACAGTTGGACCCATTTGAAGAAGGACAAGATTTGCTCAGAATGTGGCGAAGGTAAGTTTTATTTTATGTGTCAGACAAAATTTTCTCTACTGGATACTATTTATCCTATGGATTTTATTATCGACACATTTTTTAATTTTTTTCATTGACACTTTTTTTTTTTGCACCGACACACTTTAAAGTAATGGCCCACATACCACAATTATTTATGTCAGTGGTTAGTTTTCTCTTTTTTCACGTTTTCCTATTTTCGACAAACAGATTAATAAAAGACACATTCCTTTTTTAGAGCGGATCGCTAGTGAGAAATAGTTCTTTATTTTATTTGATCTTTGCGAAGCGGTAAATAAATGCTTTTATTCTAAAATGTACATCTCGGGCGTGCTCCTAATCCTATAAGTGTAATGTTGACGTTGGGGAAGGGATGTCTGAGCCCATTCCCCTATTTTCATCTGTCCCTTACCCTTTATCACATTTTCCCCCTATACGTTTTTGCGCGTCGATGGCGTCACCGCGACCCCCTGGCGTTGCAACGCAATGATATTTAAAACCCCAACGGCAACGTGCTTTTAATATGTCGTCTACTTTTGCATCACCTATTATCGTAAAAATATATTTCTGACGTGTATGCTACACTAACACGATGTCGTGCGAAGTCAGGGGAAGGTCGCCAGTTTGAAATAAATCATATTCATTTTTAAATATAATGTACCCTAATAATTATTGCATACTATGACATTAGTCTACGTTTTGTCATAAATTATTTATTAATTTAATTTAAAAATTAGTACTTTATTAGAAGAGTACTTTACTTTATATTGTATTATTTCCTCGCAAGTTAGAAAAAGTCTCGGTCGAAATAGCAATTGACGTCATTTGTTTCAAAAAGAAAGGCCCAGGCATCAGCCCAGGCCTTTTTTTCAATTGTAAGGTCTTATATTTCCAATACTATTCGGGCGACTCCAGCCTGGTCACTAATATACTTAGGACCTCTTTCACAAACCACATGTAAAGTGTTGATTAGTTACTTTTAGAAATCATTTTCCGTTATATTGAATTATGCACTCGGTTTACTGCATCATTCGATAGCTGAATTTTTATTATTATTTTCTATTTAATGTTTGGGACGTTTACCGTACAAACAAAGATATATCAGCTCCATTATCCCCGGTTACCGGTGACTTTAAATGACAGTTTGGCCTATTGACGTTTGTGAAAGAGGCGCTTACTAAATATAAATTTAATTTATGGATTTCGTTTTTTCGAATACCCCAATTTTTTACAGTTTCCATATTATACTTGCCAAAGATATTATGTTTTCACTAGCTGACCCAAACGTTGTTTTGCCATAAATTTTTTTTTAGGGTAGGCCACCCTTATCATTTAGGGGTATAAAAAATAGTAACGACTAATTCTCAGACCTACCGAGTACCGAATGAATATACACAAAAAAAATCGGTAAAAATCGGTCAACCCGTTTCAGAGTAGTTTGGTTACCGTGACACGAGAATTTTATATCCAAGAAGGATGGCACGCCATAAATATTATTACGTATTAACACATAACAATTTGTGTAATTGTGTAAAAATAGTTACATAAAGAATTAATGAAAAAGACACGAAGTGAGGTGACGTCATCTATAGGTACTTATGAAATTGTCTGTCTTGTCTTGACTATCAAAGCACAGCCAAAGCGACCAAGACTACGAAGCTGAAATTTTAAAATTTCGATTTGCGTTATTTTATAACGTAAGCATCCGTTAAGAAAATATATTTGAAAATGTAAAGTTCTTGCGAAGTCGTAGGCGGGTGGGTCGCTAGTATTTTATAATACTGTAAATACCGAGTATCGAGGTAGAAATGCCAAGGATGCCCGGATCCTTATTCTATGCTATTTATATAAGCGAACATGTTGCCGGGTGATGGGTTCGACCTTCCCTCCCCTTTTAAGTGGGGTGGGCTCTCGGCGGTGCACATGTCGGACGGCACTGCCACTCTAACCGGTTTCAACGTTGACTATAATATTTTCATAACACGGCTACCTCGTAATATACATTCATCCTAGCAATTCATCGTTCTTTATATTTAGATGTTAGAAATTTATTTACCAAATGTTTTTTTTTTTTGTGTAATGGAATAATAATATGATTTAAATTAGGTTAGACATGAAGAAGAAAAAAATCTAACTAACGGAAATTCAAACCTCATTTTAATGATTCGAGCTGGAAACTAAGAAATATAAACTTTCAATTTCATTGTACTTTATATTAGGTTTTGGTATTATTCAAATATTTCGTTTGTTCGTAGTTTGTACTCCATTTATTTAAAAAAAAGATTAAACTTTCACAAGAACCTTTTTTATTTGTCAACTGATTGAAAACAAATATCATTACACTAGACATACAAATATCGCGATCGCTTAATATAACATACGTTAAGCCGAACTCCTTACAAAACTGAAAACTATTAGAACTTAATTTGGCCATAGCGAAGTTTAGCATGGACAAGCGCTCGGGCATTTTAGTGTAAGGTACTGTTTTGTAAAAAATATCTAATAAGTAATAGGTATTAAGCCTATTAAGTAGGTTAAGGCTATATAATTATTTTTCCGAACCACAGTGATGAAAATTTCCCAACTCTTAAAATATCTTCGTAACCACGTTCCCACATTATCTGTAATATTTGAGACAGCATGATCCGTACCCTTAAAATATAAAGTTAACCGGTCGTGGAGCCCAACAGCGTTACTTGTACATTTATAAATGTGTTGGTATAGATAGGGTAAGGCAGCTTAGCCCCAGCGACCTTTTCCCCTCCCATTTGTGAGATCCCCATGGCCCAGTGGCTCGGGACAGTGTTGAGTTACACATCACTCTAAAGAGGGGTTCGCCGCGTCCCCACCGCCTATATTGCATCACTGACTCGTTGAATCATAGCACAGCAAGGAAAGTTAATTTCCCTAAGTTAAAATAAGCTGGATTCTTAAAAATTACTTTTAAAATTAATATTAAATATCATTTCAATTTTTTTCACTATTAAATAAATAAATAAATACTCAATGCGTTCGAGTTTTCTAAAGAATTCTTGTTCATTTTTATCTCCTCTTCTTGATTTCAACGATCTTAAGGATTATTTAAAAATAATTTTCATGAAAGGGCTTTGAAATAAATTTGTATTAACAATCATAATATTATCGCTTTATATTGCTAAGCAAATTTTAAACTTAAACAAGATCTAATAGTAAATCTTCATCCTTCATTGTATCAGAACGCTCGTCCCAACACTATTAAAGGGGCGTATGTATCGGGAGGGGGGGCTGCGTCAAGGGATGCTAGATTGTACGATTTTTTGGGGTCTAATTTATTTCTGGCTCAAGGGACGGTTTTTTGTTCGCCAATGGATAGGGATTTTTTTATGTCATTTTTGGGTTCGCATATATTCGCTTCGCCCGGGGGCATCGAATTATGGGGGTTATTTTATTTTAAAAATGCACTACCTTTAGAACTCTTTTGGAAAATTTTGAAGGAATTTTAATTAAAATTCTCAGAAATCACATTTTGAACTTTCAAAAACTTTACTTTAAAAAAAATATATTATATTTCAAGATTTTTTTGTTAGCCGTTTTGATGCTATTGTAAGAGACATACCTACCTACCTACCTGCAGCCCAAACAGGTATATTTTTTTATTTGTCCCTTGTGTCTCCACCATTTTAAGAAATAAAGTGCAATAGAAAGTATCCATTTGGAAAACATTATTAGTTTTCTAGCATATTATACGGAACTAACATACTATCTAACTAACCAAAACTATTCATTCTTAATTTATTCTTAACTCCGGTAACAAGGACGTGGTATGTAAACCTCAGATTAGAAAACAAAGGTTTTTATCTGAGCATCTAGCGTATAATTTGTGACAGTCTGTGACCTAACTTATACTAACTTGATTATAGCAAACCCGATAATCGGTAACAAATTACCAATTATCGAAGTTCATTTCTCTCTCATAGACAGACAAGTGACGAGCCTTAATTACGCGCCAGATGAGACCGTGGCCTATGTCTATTGTCTACTGATTATTTTTCAACTATGCAATAGTCATTTTTATACTGGCTCGCTTCCTTTCAAACTAATCATTAGAATTTTATTCTAGTTTCATATAATACAATACAGTTAAACTCTTTGAAATTTACTGCGACATCCAACACTACCAAATGCAAGTTAGTTTAACCGCTATTACGTATTATTTTATTTTATGTCAACTAGGGATGTAAGTAAGATAAATGTGCTCGTTTGAAAATAATAGTGTTTCTTATTTTGAAATAATTTCTAAAACCAACTTAATTTGTACATTTTCTTAAACGAATTTCGTTATTGGTTAAGATTTATAATACAAAATTACTATTGATAATTTTTGCACTTATGATTCTGCCTAAATACTTAACTCCTTTCGAAGAAATGGCGCCAAATATGTCAAAATTTTGAATTTTAAGGCTATTCTAAACAGAGAGTAGCATTGTTGACAAATATCCACCATGGGCTACAAAGAAATAGTGTACGATACTTACTCTAAAATTCTGGGCGGGAAAGGTGGATTAAGGAGTGTACCACCCTTGTGATTAGAAGGGGAGGCCTGAGCCCTGAGGTGGGACGTATACAAGCTACGATCGATACTTGCTTATGACCTGAGGTTCACCAATAACTACCACTACAACTGGAAATATATTGAGTCATTATGATTTCAGTTCATAATCCTTAAAAAAAGGATCCTATCTCATTACCAAATACCTAATAGTTAGAAGTCTTATTCCCGTTTCAAAATTCGTTAATACCACGAAAGTCATTTATTATTTCGCCCCATATACTAAACAAGCCATTAAATACATTTTTCGAACAATGCCGATCACGTGAACTTTTTAAAAAAACCGGAATCGGTTATTCCATTATCAAAGTTGCAACAGCGTCAGATCAACGCACAGTCAAAAATAACTGATTCAAAAAATCTGTAATTTCGAACATAGGTTTAGTTTATAACGTAAGCATCCGCAAAGATTTTTTTTTTGAAATTTTCATCTCCCCGCGAAGTTGAGTACGGATCGCTATGCTACCTATAGTACCTCTAGCAATCTCGATCCATCCCCTTTTATTATATTTAAAAAATAACAACTTACAGATACAAGCTACATATAATAATATATTTTTGCCAATAGAATATATTTTTGTTTAAAGGTTTCCATAGGGACGAACAACTCCTGACTCACATGAATACGCATCTGAAGCAGTATTCTGATTACAACGCCAAAGATGAATATAGCATACCGAATAGAAAAAATGTCAAACTGGAAAATGATTATGTAAGTAAATTCACACTTGACATCATTACTATTTTCTTTCTCGTTGTTCTAATTTAGGAAAGTTTACGAAATTCGTCGAGTTGTCAAGGTGCTTGCTTTAGCGTTCTGCCTCAAAGACGGGATCTTTGAGGTTCGATTCCCGACAGATTCGGACAGGAAAATAAAGTTTTCAACATTGACTCTGCTCTGGATCAGACAAGTGGTTGCGTTTTGCACTGATTTGGACAGTTCGTCTTGCGACAGTGACCACCACCTTATAGAAGACCATCACCGTTAAATAACAGCATATTGTATTTCAGTTCGTCGCCTAGTGTGCATATACGCTTATTGTTGACAGACATAGGAGTAAAAATAAGACAAGCTCAGTAGTAACAGTTGCTAATTTTATATTGACAAATATCGTTTTGAAATTTTTTTTAGAGAAGGCGAACTTAATATGATTACAATGTTTAGTTACAGTTTTTCAATGCTGCATAATGTCGGCTCATTTCGCATTTTCGCTAACATTTTATGTTTAAAATATTTTCTTTACAGATCATCGACGAAACGTCTACTTATACGCCCAGAAAGAGCCAAATTACGGATTGTAGGCCGCACGAGTGCCCCGTGTGTCATAGAAAATTCAAAAGGAAACAACACCTCAAAGTGCACGCCAACATACATCTCAGGAACCAATCCACTGTCTGCTCACATTGCAATGAAGGTAAATTTAAATTATATCCATATTATTAACAATAATAAAGCTGATGATGTAATAAAGAGAAGATTATTAAAACCCTTAGCATGGCTATCCCTATTTTCTATAAATATTTTTTTAGAATCCAAGTAATCAATATTTATTTAAAAATCTTAATTTTTGCAAATTGGCCACGAAAATAACGCTCGAAGCGATTCGTTTCGAGCGTTGGTACAACAGCTTTCCTACTTATTAGCAACCATGTCGAAATGTTTAAAAACCATTTAGATTAGAATCTGGTATCACTCTGTAATGCACAATTTAATTGTTAAATTATTTATTTCCAGCATTCAGTAGCACCAACCAGTTAGAAAACCACGTCTGCCCAGTGTCCACTCTGAGCAGCAATGAGTACATTTTACCCATTGACCGCGAACCACAGTGGGAGGAACCGCAGAAGCAGGCGAAGAAAGAGAACGAAATGCCGCACGAATATATAAACGTATGTATTGTATAACTACAGACTTGAAAATTATAATATTTCTCGCCATTTCTTATGTTGAAGGATAAGGATTTTGGTTAAGTTGTGAAGACGGTGGCTGGATTGTGTAGTTAACTGCTGATTCGGATGAAGTACATTTGTGACGTTACAGATAATACCAGAAGAGCATCTGATCGAGCGGCCCATGGAGCAGATGTTGAACATAGCCATAATGCAAGACTCCAATCCACCGCCGGCGCCTTGCGAGGAGAGCGGTCTGCCGGTCCCGCAGCGCGTCTACGTCTGCAAGTTCTGCACCAAGACCTTCAAGCGGAAGGACCACTTCAAAATACACCAGCACATACACACAGGCGTCAAGTCCTTCTTCTGTCCGCACTGTGGAAAAGGTAAAGTTCTATCGCCTTGACTAAAATATCTAAAGACGACCACAGTAGTGTTAGCTTACGAATCTCCCAGGGCGCAATCCAAACTGCTCATTGTTATCTCAGTTTATGTAGTTTTAACAATTCTCCCAAGTATTATGTCGAATTTTTTAACTACGAATAGAAAAATAATTATTCGGCAGTTATTGAAAGATGAAAAAGAAGATGATGAGATCATATTAATATGGCGCTTATGCCTCCGGAAATAAGGATATAGATCGATACAATTTTGACAACGCGAGGAGAAGAGAAGAATTATCAACAAATTCTATCAATTTTGGTGTGCTTTCTGGATGCGACGCACTGCGTCTGGTGCGACTAGGTTGCGGACGCCAAGCGACTCTCTGGCCACGCCCACTGGTCGCGCGTCGTGGTCGCTTGAATCCGTCATGGTTTCATATTAATTCATAAGAAGCAGCAGTGGGTCGCGGTCACTAAGATACGAAGTGCACCTTTGTGCATGGGCCACGAAACCAATGCTCAAAGCGAATTCGCTTTGCGCTACAAGCGTCAATAATTTCGATGCAATTTTCAGCGCCATGGATGGATACAACCATTTGTCTTTAACGCTCGACTCTGACGCTTGCAGCGCAAAGCGAATTCGTTCCGAGCGTTGGTTTCGTGGCCCAAGGGTTAGAGTATTGATCGTTGCGGATATTCAGATACGCTAAAGCGGAACTTGCGTATCGATAGTCATCCAATTCCGAAACCGCATCCGCCCGCACCTGCGATATTAGATGCGAATCGTTTGTCACTTACATTAACATTACCTGTTCCAGGTTTCTACCGCAAAGATCACATGCAGAAACACATGCTCATACACAAGCCGAAGACGGATCGCAAAAAGGAGTTGCCTGACTTGTTTCCAATTTCGATGTTGGCTGGATCGTCGGCTTCCTCCACCAACGATGCAGTCAAACCAGAGATTACCATACGAGTGAGTTTCCTCTATTAATTTCCTTGGATACATAGTATTATCTATATAGTATCATCGTCCGACCGAACTGACCTAATCAGACTTCACTGCTGCTGCTCTCGTTGTGTCTGATCACATCTAAAGAATTGAATACCGGTTGATCACCATTCCAAAAATCCTCACTACAGCACCAGTGGCGTTGCTTGTGTTATAGGCGACAGTAGTCACCTACCCATCACCCTTACCCACTCATCCAACGGTCTCGTAATATTTTTAATTTATTTATTTCAATCAAGTATTTTCCCTATTGCGTGTTGGTATGTTAAATGACCTTCGGCCGCGTACGTAACCTGAGCTTCGTAACCAGTTACGATCGACTACTTTTTCGGCCTTGTACTAAACCAGTTGCGATCGAAAACTATTTTGTTCTTATACGAAACAAGTTACGATCGAAGACTCTGTCATTGTATGAAACCTCTCAACTATATTATAAACCAACAAAAACTCTTTTATTGTTGTACTAGCTGGTGCCCGGCCCGCGACTTCGTTCTTTCCTGTGTCCTGTACGTTTAAATGTTTATCTACCAAGTTTCATGAAAATCAGTTAATTCGTTTAAGAGTTATGGAGGAACATACATACAGACATAGAGAAAAAAATTCTAAAAATGGTCAATTTAGTTTCATGTATGATACTGAAATTAAATTGACCATTTTTAGATTTTTTTCCTGATTAACTGATTGGTTTTATAATATAGTCGAGAGGTTTCATACAAGGACTAAGAGTCTTCGATCGTATCTTGTTTCGTATAAGAACAAAATAGTTTTCGATCGCAACTGGTTTCGTACAAAGCCGAAAAAGCAGTCGATCGTAACTGGTTACGAAGCTCAGGTTACATACGCGGTCGAAGGGGTTAAATGCGCTATCGGAAAGTATGCAAGGTCTATATAAAGAGCGCTTTTGTATTTGCAGGCACCGGCCAGCTCGAAGCTTCGAGTGCCGCTTCAGATGAAAGTGCCGTACCAGATGGTCGTATCCCTCGAGAACGGCGAACGGCGATCGCTCAACGTCACACCACGTGACTCCTGACCGTCTCACTCGACTCCTGAGTACCAAATTTAAACATATCTTATCTTGTCCCAATATTTCTGACAGTATTTTTAAACTATTGTAAGCATATTTAATACCACCCTTCGTTATTAATTAGATCAGCATCATTCATGCCGACTTTCGAATATTACTTTTAGATGAACGACCAACGATATTCTATGACTAATGGATGTCGCGTGACAAATGCAAAAGTAGCACACGTCAATTCCGCCTAAAAACGTATTTAATCATGGCGGGATATAAAATAAGTCAGTACCATGTGAGCTGTCAAGTGGTAAACATGTCGAAGTGCGCTTTAAAAATTATAAAACATAAATTTATTTAAAACACTCTTTTTTTGTTTCAAATGTTTGTTTTGCCTCCGCACGTCGATTGTAAAAGGTAATAACGACCAAGATCTACTATTGATTTTAAACTTTAACCTCTGTGACGTAAAGTCACATTTTTTTTAAATTTATAAATGACAAGTATGTCATACTAACGTAGTAACGTTTGACAGGAGTTCGTCATAGTTTGTTTGTTTGTCTCTATAGTTTGTTTTTTAATCAGAGACAAAAATGACATTACATTTGACATGCATTACATACATTTCATGTCATTTCATGGTATCATTATATGCAAACTTGACATTTGCATGTGTCATTTTTGTCTGAGATTAAAAAACAGACCGTACGCATATATATTTTGCTATAATATTAAATGTTCACAAAATTCGTAAAATTTTGTACCCTTACCATCAAACTACTACAACATGGAACCCGCGTGCCATACAAAACACTACGAATTTTATGGAACATTTAAAAGTGACGTATGCGTAGAGCATGAACTGTCATTTAAAACAAAACAAACATAATAATAAGTACGTAATTTAAAGAAAATGTGACTTTACGTCAACCCATTAGAGTTTAAAATGAAATAGTAGAAGTTGATCGTTACTACCTTTTACCATTGACGCGTAAAGGCAAGAGTCCGCCATGATTCTGTCAAAGGCGTTCTTTTTATGCGCCGCTTTGGCATTTGTGACGCAAATTCCACTGTAGTATTTCGATGATCCTTACTTATAGAATATCGTTGTGAATGGCGTAAATAAAAAATCATCAAAACTTAGACGAAAGATGAATGCAAAAAACTTTGAATGCTTACTACATATTGCTAATGAAAATAAAATTAATAATTGTTGTGTTCTTTAAAAAATAATTTTAAACCTATCTTTACAGTTGGTATGCTTGCAGTAAAAGCATTTTGTGTATAGGTTATTATTTTATGGAATTATGTTTTTACCATATTATTATACGTAATATTAATTATGTTAACATTATTTTAAAATTACTTTTAAAGATAGTATTTTTTGTATACATGTATTTTTATTCTTTTAAACATATGAAAAATCACGTGTATTATAAAAAGATTCCGTTCCCGCTTGAAGTACACAGTATTTTATTCCTAACTAGCTAGCGCCCGCGACTTCGCCCGCGTTAAAAGTAAGAAATGTGTAGCGCCTGACTAAATGTGTAAAGCAATATAACGCCTGACATCTTTGCTGTTATAAAAATTTCAGGGGTTGTATCTTTATTTTTAGTAGATATATATAGCTGGTGCCTGCGACTTCGCCCGCATTGAAAATTATATACTCAAACCTTCCTTTTGAATCACTCTTATCTATTTAAAAAAACCGCATCAAAATCAGTTGCGTAGTTTTAAAGATCTAAGCATACACAGGGACAGACAGACAGCGGGACGCGACTTTGTTTTAAACTATGTAGTGATTTCGGGAACAGTCTGATTTTTTTTTACTTGGTCTCACTCTCAGCACAAAATCTGACTATTAAATGAGTGTTGTTAGTTATCCAATGAACCGACCAACCAATAAAAATGAAAATATAAATACATATATGAATTATGACTAAGCGAATGTTGTGTTTTTTGTATCTACTTATTAGTATAGGGACACTAATAATTATAATAATAAAAAAGGGATATAATAAAAAAATTAATATCTATACGTATAAAATTGTAGTCTAATATCTTTTTTGTATTGTACCTGGCTAGTTATGATTTTAATTGAAAAGTTGACATTTTAAATTGAAAATACAAAGACAAAATATATTAACTGAGAACCGCCATTTTTAATTTTTGTTCTTTGTTTATTTATTTTTTTAATATTAAATAAACATATTAAAGAAACATTTCATGATTAATATACCGAATATTGATGCCATCATATTTTGGACAAAAAGTTGATAGGTTAAATTATACACAGTTTAAATATAAATCTGAAGATTTTCGTAGGAACTAAAATATCTTGTTTCGATTTCAACCTATTAGATAATGTATTTTAAAGTTATGATATAATAAAAATGGCGAATGTTTTAGACACTTTAATTATTTATTTTTGAAATTAAATAAGTATTATAGGTACTATGTCAAATGACTTACAATAAAAAATAGTAATAAGAAAAGAACATGAAACTTAGCTTTTATAAATAGAACTAATAGAACTTTTGTTGGAATTAAATTTGTGCTTGCTAATGTCATATTTTTTGTGATTATTCTTATTGTATATTATTATAATTACGATAAAAATTTCATATTCGAATGGTTACCGATAGTATAATTATACGTTCCTGCAAATATTTGAAACCGCAAGAAAATTTAATGAAAATATTTTTTTGCTTTTATATATTTATGTGTAAATATCACACATGTCATTTTAACCTTTTTTTATTACCGTAACTATTTGATTACATTAGCATGTGACAGCTCTCTATTAATGTTATAATGTATTAAGAAAAACATAAAATAAAATTAAGTTAAAATGTTCCTCGTCTCAAAATAATTCTTGTGATTTTATTATGTAAGTTTTAAGTGAGTAAGCAAGTGGTACAAAAATACATATTTTTGAACGTCACTCTTTGTTTTATTGGTTTTCCTCTTCCGCCTTGTGCCACAGACAAAAAATATTACCAGTATACTTTTTGCCCTTGGCAATACTAGTAAAAGTAAAACTATCGTAGGTAATTGTGGTTAGGGAGCCCACAATGCTAAATGTGAAGTCACTCGAGCGTCGTGGGGACCTATTGGACTTTGAAGATTGGATGGTAAGAAGAAAAAAAGGTTAAGTATATGAAGTTTTTCATTTCAGCGGTGGGGTGAGCGTCTACAGGCGTTCAAAATTTTGTAAGCGCTGTATTTTAAAAAATCCTTCATAATTATAATCGTCAGATTAAGAATCAGCACGATCAGGAATTTAGGCTGAACTGTCTGTATGAAAATCTGACGCTCTCGAGTATTACAAAATGAGAATCGTCAAAAATATTTTTTGCATTTTGAAAAAGCTGCCACGAGCTTGCGTTACATCCGAATCGTCTGAATTTTAAATGGGAGCTTATTTTAGGTTCACTTAACATCCCCTCTGAAAATCTGACGCGCTCGAGTTGTATTTAAAATTTTACCCCCAACCCCACCAACCAAACCGTCAGATTAATACATATCCGTTATCGGAGACACGTGGGGTATATACATTGGCAATATCTGACACGCTCGAGTAAATCCAAAAATCCCCTCTTGGGCTCCCCTACCCAAGAGGTATGGATATAGTAGGTAAGGAAAAACATAATGAAACTTCAAGATGAAAGTCATATTTTATTCAATAAATTAGCCGTTAAGTACTGGTAGAACTGTTTATAACAGAGACGTTACCTTAAACTGTATAGACTTTACAACAAAAAATATTTTTCTTAAACAACTAAGATTTTTTCCGACATCAACTTAAGCACAACAATTTATTTCCACTTAGTTTCCGGTGCTTATAAATAAGTACCTATACATTAGCTACGCTTAACCTTGTTTCTCTCACTATTATAAAAATATTTTATTCATCTTCGTGTATCGTAAATCGCAACTACTTACAGATTAAGTTTTATCAACAAGAAACGCTATAAGTGCTACTGAATCCTCTTAAGGTCTGTTATCATAACTAAATAATATATTTTCGGGTTTCTGCCATAAATGCAATTATATGCCACATAATATTCGTCAAATACGTTTATGTATTCTTAATTTTTCTTTCGAATTTATGATTTTTTGTTCAGCATTCTAATGCCAATCTTCACTTGAACGATAAAGGCTTCTTAGTAATCGGTTTTGTGGTTGAAAAACGTTGTAACTCAAGCAACATTTTTCTTATTAATAAAGCCCAACGAAGTTTACGTTACGTGCCTTCTTAACTTAAGGCAAAGGCGCAAATTGCCAACTTGATAATGTACTTTCATACCAAACAAGCGGTCAATTTATGAATTACTATTTAATGGTTGTAGCTTGCCAGTTTTTCCGTTTAAAACCCATAATTTAGTCTAGTTACCTCTATTTTTCATGGCCACGACCACGACAGACTCTTTCAAAACAATTACAAACTTTTGTGGCCGTAAACATATAATAAAAGGATTAAACCATTTTTTTTACAAATGAAGGCTCAAGATATTTACATATTCACTCTACTAAAATCGTATTTACACTGTCGTGTCTATGATTAAGCAAATTTTATTGTGTAATAGGGTAATTATTTTATATTTACATTAACAATATTTAAAGACGCAACAACATAATTATTTATTAAAAAAAACTCTTAAAGAGATCAACATTTTAAAATTTAAGGAATATTTTTTTTTAAATAACGGAACAAAAAAATATTATAAAAATCCACATTCGTATTTTTTTTTTTAAATAAGTAAGTACATTAAAATATCACAATGAATTTCGACTAAAAATAAAAACAATAACTTTGTTGATTGCACAAAAACAATTAGCAACGATAAAACAATGACATATAACAATGAATAAATTTTATCAATAGGTAGGTATTTAAAACTATTTACATTTTAAATTTATTAATAAAAAAATCATTGCCTTTTTTGTTTGTGCAGTACAGTTGCGTGTAATGTACCGAAGTTAATAAAATGACAAAACTCTACGCCAACAGTGTTAAGGTTCTAAACCAACAGTGTCTGGATTCTAACCTACAGTGTTAGTTAGAACCCTAAGGGCCTCTTTCACAAACTACAAGTAAAGTGTTGATTAGTTACTTTTAGAAATCATTTTCTGTTATATTGAATTATGCGCTCAGTTTACTGCATCATTCGATAGCCGATTTTTTTTAATTATTTTCTATTTAATATTTGGGACGTTTACCGTACAAACAAAGGTATATCAGATCTATTATCCCCAGTTACCGGTGACTTTAAATGACAGTTTGGCCTACTTGACGTTTGTGAAACAGGCGCTAACCCTAACAACCTTATGAAAGCGTATTTTCAAAATCTTTGAATGCAGTTTTACTTCTTTTAAAAATAAAGGAATGTATCCTTCGGGGAATTTACTCTAAGGGCCTCTTTCACCTACTACAAGTAAAGCGTTGATTAGTTACTTATAAAAATAATTTTATGTTTTATTAAATTATGCACTCGATTTACTGCATCCTTCAATGGGCGATTTTTTTTATTATTTTCTTTTTAATGTTTGGGACTTTTACCGTACAAACAAAAGTATATATGTACATATATAATATGCACCATCATCCCCGGTGACCGGTGACTTTAAATGGCGGTCAGCCTAGGTACTTGACACATGGTGGAAGAGGCCTTAGATATATTTATTTATTTTTAACACTTTTTGTGACTTGGCTTCTGAAAATTTAAG
Organism: Synanthedon formicaeformis; assembly: GCA_945859745.1. NCBI lineage: Eukaryota > Metazoa > Arthropoda > Insecta > Lepidoptera > Sesiidae > Synanthedon > Synanthedon formicaeformis. Next base: position 6,364,143 of record OX243964.1, read on the forward strand.
TTAAACTATGTTAATATCAGAAGACATCTTTAGCTGCTGCAATGAGTGTGACGAGGTCGTGTTTGTCCCTCCGGTCTGCCGGTCAAGAGGGGTCGGAAGGCACGAGGGGGGGTGTCGTCGAAGACCCCGCAGACCCCCCGCCGCTTGAGCCCCCCGTCCCTGACCCTGCACTCCCCGAGCCCTGTTGCGACAACTCCGCTTTCACGCGTCGTGCAATATGTGACCGCGTGTGCTTGCGCAGGTGGTCCTTGCGATAAAATCCTGAAATTTATTTTAAAATTAGCATTAGGGAGGAACTACATTTATTTAGTTCAATTCAGCTTTAGTCATAGAAAACGGCAGTTTTGATGTAGATCCGCATACGCGTCCGTTCAGCTTTAGAGCGCGTACTGCTGTTTTATGTGGACAAAAGCTAAATTGAGCTGAATAAATGTAGTTAATCCCTTTCATGTCTTATTGTATTCATATTATATTATAACAATAGCAGCAGAATTGTAAGTATTTTTTTAAATGTCGACGGTCCATTTGATGGTAGGTGACTTCCGTAGCCTAAAACACAGTCAATGCCACAGGTGCTGCAAGTGAGCTGCCGACCTTAGTGGGATTAAGGATAAGAGAAATGGGCTCTACCGCTCTATCTCTCCAATTCCTATGAGTAATGTGTAGAAAGTGTCACAAAAATCGTCCAGCGAAAAACTAATAGAGCTGATTAAGTATAGTTATTCCCTTACACTTTGACTTGTACCACTAAAAAAGGGTACAACGTAACTAAGTATGGAAGGATAAGGAAGAAAAATAGAATGTTTATTCGAAATGTACCTTTACCACACTCGTTGCAGACATGTCTTTTTTCGCCGGAGTGTATGACGAAGTGCAGGGTGAGTTGTTCCTTCCGCTTGAAAGCCTTGAGGCAGACAGTGCATACGTGCGGTCGCTCCGGATTGTGTGACTGTTTGTGTCGCGTCAAATGGTCTTTGCGTTTTAGCGCCGCATTGCAGATGTCGCAAATGAACCTGAAAACGCAAATATTTTTTGGGTGTTATTATTATTATTAAATAAACCGTTTGAAAAAAAATTATATATACTATTTTACCTTCGTTCCATGGTGTGTCCAACTAGGTGCTGCTCGAGCAAACCACGTTCAGGATACGCCATGTGACACTCTGGACAGCAGTACAATGTGCTGCCATCTATTGAAAATATCAGTTTTGTTGGTTACATGGATTTTAGAAAAGCAAGATTTTGCATTTCTCAGAAATTTCGGCAACACTTCTGGTGGCAGTAATCAGACGACCACCTTGAAATATCATCATGTTGACTAATCTGCTAATGTGTTTCAGTGAGTGTATAAGGCATGCCAGAACCCATTTACCTATCCCCCTTCCAATTCCCACATCCTCAATCTTGCACTTGCAGCACCTGTACCATCAAGTGGACTGTCGGTCAGTCTATATGTATATAGACAGTCTGTCTATAAATTTTAAAAAATCACTGCTAGAAAAAAAATATACGTGACAGCGATTTCTACACGTTTTGTTAATATTGTATGGGGAAAAAAGAAATTATAGGGTGGCATTGAAAACTAGCGCTATTCATGCGTAGATTACCATATGCTGAATGCAGCCCTTTTGTATTATATTAGTGCGGCAAATAATTTTACTATACTGAATGTGGGCATTAAGTGGGTCGTAGGTAACCTGGGCTTCCCAACTGGCGGAAGTCCTTTGTCTCTTATCAATCCAATCCTGTCAGGATTGGCAGGCTGATGTTATTTGGGCTAATTAGGTGAGGGTAGCCATTGTTTATCAAGTGACCAGTAACCGTTTTCCATAAGAAAATACAGGTAGATATTATTTCATACCTAATGCAGTGGTGAGTCTTATCTCCCCGGGTCTTGGCCGTGGTTTTCTCTCTTTTGCTAATTTCTTCTTTTTCTTCTTCTTGGTCAGAGGACTCATAATATTAGCGTTGACGTTCGCATTCACTGTTTGGTTGACGATGGTTGCTGTTTGCACCACGACACTGTTCACCGCGTTCGCCGGCACTGAGCCGATTGAGGAAATGCAGGGCAGAGCGTTGGCAGCCACCGCCGTCACTATGGTGGGCGTCTCTTCCCGTTTCCCGTCCACTGCTGGCGCCGAGTACTTGAGCAAGTGGTGGAGTGGAAGCGGAAGGGCCGACAGGTAGTCGGCAACTCCTCCGCCGAGAGTCTGCCAGGTAGCGCTGTCAGTCACGTCACCTATAGCTGAAATATAATGTATAAAACTTAAAGTGCCATATGTAACCCTTGTCACCACCAAATACTATTCGTATACCAAGTCGAAGCAGCAGCTAGTCTGTCATCATCGATGTTAAAAAAGTGTAAACTTACTGATGAACTCTGTGGGTGCGGTGGCCGCGGCTCGTTCAGGTCGATTTTCTTGCTTGATGGCGCGCGCTAAAGCGGCCGCCTCCTTCGGCTCATGAAGGACCACCAGCAGTTGCTGAGTGCCTTGTTGCAATGGAGCACTCTGTGAAACTGAACACATACATATCAATCTGGTGTCCAAAATTAAAAGCTATACAAATTATAATTAAAAATTAAACTAACCCCCAATTTTCTATTCAGCCCAAAACACGCTATATCTGCTGTAAGTTGCTAAGATGCTGCATCATCAAGTCAAGGTTACCATATATCTACCATCGAAGTAACAGAACCAAATTTAACATTAATCGAACCTGTGGAAGTTAGTGAAATCTCTTCGTCAACTAGAAAATGGGCTGATGGTCTTCAAACGGCTGAACAGATCTTCGTAATTTATAGCTAAGAACGATCCCGATCACATCACATTTCAACAGAGCTGTTGATTTTCAAAACTATAGGTCAAAATCGGTCCATCCGTTTAAGAGCTACGATTCCAATCCATAGACAGATATACAAATACACCCATAAACTCATATATACCCCACATACGTACTCAGTCACACACGTCAAACTTATAACCGTTTTTGCGTCGGGCGTCGGGAGTTAAAAATAAACCTATGTTCCAAATTTCGGCTTTCTAAACCTAAGTAGTTCTGACTGTGCATCAATCATTGATAATATCAGTCAGAGAAACAATTTTATAAGTACAGATTAGGTTAGTAAGCTGACCTTGCTGCTGCATCATAGTGGCCATCAGGTCGTGGTGTAGCTCTTCCCTGTACTCTCGCTTGTCGATCCTCTGTTCAGCCTTCAACTGCTGCTGTACCGTCTCCTGCATATAGCTAGACTGGCCCCCATACGTTATGTTGCCCAGGTTCACCGACGATGACGATATCGACTGGTACTTCACGCCAGTGTTCACTTAAATAAATTTAATATATAATTTAATATAACAAACAACCACAATACTCAAATATCAATGAAGGATTTAAATGAATGTCATATCTGGTGCAATAATTTCTAAAATGTGCAGAATTTGAAAAAAAAATTGCGGGTTGAATTCTTGTAAATTACTAACTAAAGGCCTATAAGCTATACTATAAGGTACATTTAAAATGTTTTGATTCTAGCGAACCACTGAAACCAAAAAAGTCAGAAGATTAATAACCGAAGTATTAAGAAACCTAGTGACTAGTGAAAGAGCAGTTACCTACCTGTATGAATCGGTGCGATGCCAGTGAGTGTGACCGAGCCTGGCGGTTGGGCACTACTCACTACGACCACGCTCTCGGCCTGCCTGAATTTCACCCCGTCGACAGACACGCTGCCCGCACTCGAAGGCGCCACGGCGAACTGCACCCCGGCACCGCTTCCGGAAGCCTGATACCGGGTCTCTTGCACCACACTGCCCGCGCCATTACTGCCGCCCTCATATCCAAACTTTGCGGCGAACTGGTGGATAGTAGGTATCGCGGCCGCCGACGGTATGTGACCGGTGAACGGTGCGAAGTTCATCGCGATTCAAATCTGGAACAGCACACATCCCGAATCGGTTTGTTTTGCCGTACGAGGCATAAGTGAACCGAGGGTGCGGCCCCTGTAGGTGCTCACTCAACCCCCGCCATTCTGCCTTCACTCACCCCAGTCGCATTTCTATCGCTTTATTTTTACCGGCCCGCACTCTCACACCATCGACCCGTAAGTTCGCAGCGCGACCTCGGGAAACGCGTTGACTAGTTATAGGGGATTTTAAAGGGAATAGTTACCTGTGTCGCGTCGTTATTGTGCGTTTTCATCACTTTTTAATTGTTCGTCTTTGATGAAATAAGGTGGGTGATGTATGGCGGTGTGCGCGGTCACAGGTGCGCAGGGTATAACGCTTGCGCACTGAGGGCGTAGGTCAGCGAGGGCATGGGGAGCGGGCGGTGTCAGTGTGCCAGGATGGACAGTGGGAAGGGCACGCGTCGCAGGGGCGAGGATGGCAGGTTGATGTGGGGAGACTTGTTGGTCCTTCGTTACTAGGTACACAAACAAAGGATACGGCACGTGGACTCTGGTGCGTGTAGCTGTAGGTGCACTAATGTTACACAAGACAAACCTATTTGTAATATGATACAATAATAGCCGGCCGTACTTTATAAAAATTCTCAACATTTATATAATCTTTCTATGTATTAAAGTAAGAAATAAGAAAATGATAAGCTATACATATTATTTTATCATCAATACTCAATACTAATAATAAATATGCAAGGGTTAGTCATGGAGTAAGTTACTTTGTTTTCAGATATCGTGTTTATAGGCTCTATACATGATACTGAAACTAAATTGACGATTTTTAGAATTTTTTTCTGTATGTATGTTCCTCCATAACTCTTAGCGCCTGTTTCACAAACGTCAAGTAGGCCAAACTGTCATTTAAAGTCACCGGTAACCGGGGATAATGGAGCTGATATACCTTTGTTTGTACGGTAAACTTCCCAAACATTAAATTATATCAACTGTCTGGTATCCATAATACAAGCATTACTTGCTTACTTTGGAACTAGATGGTGCTGTGTGGAATGTGTGAAGATATTTATTTATTTATTTATTAAATAGTAAACAATAATAAAAATTCGGCTATCGAATGATGCAGTAAACCGAGTGCATAATTCAATATAACAGAAAATGATTTCTAAAAGTAACTAATCAACACTTTACTTGTAGTTTGTGAAAGAGGCCCTTAAACGAATTAACTGATTTTCATGAAACTTGGTAGATAAACATTTAGACGTACAGGAGACACAATAGGCTACTTTTTTCTTTTTCAACGCGGACGAAGTCGCGAGCACCAGCTAGTTTATAAAATATAATTATATAAATAATCTATAATCTAAATAAACAAATAGCTTTTTTTCACTGAAATAAACTATTTTTCATACCCCAATTCCTGTAAAAATGTTAAAATTAGAAGATAACGCACAGAAAACTAAATTTTGATGCACTAAAATATCCATAGAAATTTTTTACCGGAGTTTCAATGCCCGATTACGTAAAAACTATGTGTTATCAATAAACTTTATATCACCGTTTTTGTAAAGAATTTTCCATTCTTTCTTTTTCATAAGTATACCTCATAGCGGTAAGATCGACTGGAACGAAGATATAGGAAAAAAACCGAAAAAATGTATTTTTTCACCGTTTTTTGTCTGTCAAAAGTTATGCTGGGCTCGTGGGACTTTTCAGAGGTTTTTTGGGGAGCTAAAAGGTACGTGTATACAAATTTTCAGCTTGGTTGGAGTTTTTCCGAAGTTTTGCTAATTTTTCGTCTAAAGTTACTGAATTATATACACAAATGATGTGAGGGAAACTTAGCAAATAAAACGCAATATTACAAAAGTCAGTGGTTTATTTTTTATCTTACCTATTGCTTAATAAATAAGACAAACATACAAAATGTTTACATTCGCCTCGACAATCACACTTCTGTTAACTCCATTACACTGTTTCAGTTGAAATATACAACGACCGGTAAAACAATAACTTAGCCAGCCAACGTACAAAATATTTCTAATAATTATGTACAGTATGTGCTATAATTACACGTTAAAATTAACTGCGCTCTCTTTATATCGACTACGATTCACAATTAGGTACATGCCAGATGACCCTTTCTGTCTCTGCCAATGTTCTAATTAAAATATTAAACTCGTTACCTATTACACATATTTTTCTTAAAAAAAAAAAAAACATAAAATCGGATGTACAATAATGAAACTCCTCTTGTATAATATAATTCATCATTTAAGACCGCAGAAAGGAGACAATGGCAGAAAAATAAAACCTAAATTCTAAATTTAATAAAAGACAAGTTGTATCAAAATACCTATTGTTACTACAAAAAAAAATCATTTATTAAGCACGAAACTGATAAAATTCCTATGTACTCATTTTTTTTTTAAATTCAGTATAACAACTGCATTATATACGCATCATATAACCTTTAGAAAAGGCAATAAGTCATTATTTTTTTACAACACTAGCTCGGCAAACAAGAGATACCTTTGATCCTAATTATTGAAATTTTTTATTTTGTTTTGCTCCCGGATTGTTTAAAAAGCCAGTAATTTATTTTAATTCAAATAAATTATTATTTCAATTTATTTGCGGATATTTTAAATTTTATTTGAAAATTAATTCTTCATTATTACCATTTTTATAACATTTTGTATTATTTTCGCTAGTGTCGCGGCGTTGTAGGGAAATTTTTTTGGCGACTAACAAAATTAGTTTAAATTTATGATGCACATCCTTCATTGTGATTGATACATAATAAATAAATTTAAGTTTTTTTTTACTAACAACATAATTTACAATAAATTAACTTAAAATCCTTACAAATGTATAATAATAATAATACAAGTCGACATGATGTGTCTTTGTTGTTCGATTTATTACAGTGCGATGCTGAAATTCGACGTAAAACATCTATCTAAGTACAATATAAAACTTATTAAATTTACAAATACCTAACAATAATTGAGTAGAAAAATTGGAAACATTTCTATAATACAGCACCGTACCCTCTCTAATGTTTATTTTGACAAATAACGACCTAATCGCAAAGCGGCGACCAAGCTTCACAATTGGTCAATGACAAAGTTACATCATTTTTGTCACCATCCTTTCTTACATATTTTTTATCGTTCCCAAACTAAAGCAAGCCCATGAGACAACGAAAAGAATGTAAACACACGTTAATGTTGACGTTAACGTTAACACACAAGAATGTTCAGGGGTGCTGAACATTTTTCAATAGTTTGTACGTATTTTAACTAGTAGTACGTATTTTATCTAGTAGCGCCACCATTAATAAAAAGGTGACCAAGTGTCAATGTTAATGTTGTCAAGGGAAAAGGAAAACGATACATATAATCACTTCACTTGATGTTATAAAACTCAGTATGGGTTGGATTTATTTACGATTCTTTGCGTTGTCTCCATAGCTTTATTCTGTATGCTTTAAATAAATAACCACAAATTGATTTTGAGAGCACAAGATATGGCCCAATGGCGTACATAATGACAGACTACATACAACGATGGTTGAAATATTTATATTTGTTACATTTTAAGTGACAAATTTGCAACTTTAGCACCCGTATATTGATAACCAATCGCCACTTTTTTTTACCGACAATGGTAAACTAATATAATTTAATATTACATATGATCCATATGTGATACCCCATTCCCAAAAGTACAATACTTATTATCATTAGGCTATAATATGTTTCATTTAGCGTCTTTACAAAAGCACGAAATATAATAATATCAAATTATTTGTATGTCTAGGGAAATGTTTGACTACCCCTGGAACGCCACTTTGACAATGACATTTCTTTGTTTACATTTTTGATCTCGAAATACATTTCCGACCAGTTTTTTACTTTTTAGACATAGTTATAGAACTATTACGTATTTTATGACTTTAATATTTAGTGTTTAGCTGAAATATTAAGTAATGTATCATGTATGTATGTATAATATTAGCTGATTTGACTATAGTGTAGTCGATGGAGCTGATAGTAATTGATGAATGGACATGTTGCGTTTTTTAAAAAGGCCTAGTTGAAATTAAGTACTCGTATTTAGAATGTGTTCCGTTATTATATCGGTTCTTTTTAAAAATATTATTCTTGTATTAAAAAAATCAGTGTACCCTAAAAATTGTGCGAAAACTTTTTTTGAAAATAGAGCATTTAAATGTTATTTGAAGATTTCGGTTTAACTTTCAAATTATGTATGCATCAAAATATTAATGTAGCTCACAGTTAAGCTTTTACAGAAAAATAAAACTTACACTAAAATATAAAAATATAATCGAAAATATATTTTTTCTACACCTACATTAAAGCTTACCGCGTTTATGATAATGTCAAGTGTTTATGGGGAATGGCGAAATGGGAAAAAAAATTGAAAACCAAAAATAGTCATCACTGTAGACTGCATTTTTATAAAATAAAAAAACCCAATTCCGTACTTTAGTCGATATAACTTAAATATAAAGGTGATAAAAACATTAATTTCCACCATCATTGTTTTAATAATCATTGTTTTGATTTGATATTTCAGACGTATCTTTCCTTGTTGCTTCTAAAATAAACCACAACACAAATATAGTTCTTTCTTTTTTTCTAAAAATTTCAATAATATGGATGAGAGAAACCATGCATTAGAATATTATGATTTCATTAAAATAATTACCATTAAAAAAAAAACCCATAGTATGAAAAAAAATCTCTTATTGGACGGATGACATTATTATATTGTGTGAAGAATTGAAATTGTGTCGAAATAATCAGTTTAATCGTGATATTTAACACAATTTTATAATGCAAATAATATATATGATACTATGGGAATAATGAATTGAAAAAAATAGTTTAAAATTAAAACATTTTTCAATAAGAAACTTGACCTAGTTTTCCTATTGTTTAACTAGACGTTAGGCTGTCTTTTATTTGCCTTTTTCTTGTATTCCAAACATTTACAAATATCAATGATATGTGGGTATTTTTTTTTTTTGCTTTTCTTACTATATAATAAAAATATTTACAATCTTACAATCATATTTTCAGACGTTAATTTTATAAACTGCAATCAATCATTACTTGAACAGGCCAGTGCCTATATATTTATGCTTAGAAGAAAGCTCACATTTAGCCTTAGTTTATATAAATTTATTCATTTTGTTTTATTTATTAATCATAAATAAAAAGTAATTTAAGTTGATTTACAACTCTTATACAGTCAAACCTAAAGACATTTCAATTTAGACATTTTATTACAGTTAATTAGTAATGATGAGAGATATCTTTATAAAAATAAACTAATAATAAACTAACTACATCATATTATGTCGAAGGGCAATCGTATATACATACACATTATTTAGGGTTTGTAAATTATTTTTACATACCCTGTAATTCCAATTTTCTACAATCATAATTGGGGAAAAAAGTTCCAAATAGATTACAAAAAAAGATACACACTTATTTTTTTTCAAAATGGCCAATTAGATATCGCCAGAGTAACAAACACTCTTGTGTGTACTTTGATGAAATTTATTTACTTGTAAGACGAATACATTTGCAACGTGAAAACAAACCCAAGGAATAAATGAAAAAAAAAACGCCTTGTTTACTCGCTCGTTTACTCAGTACCAACTCGTAACTCGTTAATATATTGATAACTAGCTACCCGTTCCCGACTTCGCACGAATCCTTTCTTAGCGGATGCTTACGTTATAAAATAAACCAAAAATGTTACAAATTTCAATTTTTCTTGACTTAGTAGTTTTGGCTGTACGTTAATAGTCAGTCGGCACACACGTACGTTTTTAAACAATTTTATAGATATTAAATAATTTTACAAAATTTAAGCCATTCTTGTAAAAGTAATTCCCGTTTCAAGGACGTTGTCGGGCCTTTTTGTATGGAAGCCATATTTATGCTCCTATGATCTATTCTTTTTCTATTGATCAAAAACGTAAACAAATATAACGTCGCCATGGTCACTCGACTGTTTTAAAGATGGGATTTGTACATTAGGCATTATCAAAGAGAACTGACTCAGTGATTAACTCATTTAGAATTTGTTCGTATTGTTTGTTTAGTTCTATATCGTGAATTGTTTGTTTACTTTTTTGATCAATGAAAAAATTCATAATATGTCTAGTACTATGTATAGATTGTATAGTAAAGTAAGATATAAAACGGTACTGTAAATTAGTAAGTAATTTAGTAAATAGTAAAAAGGGAACCACAGAAGAACAGCGTCGTGACTCATGCTACGGACTAAAAGCTGAGCGAAGACCATTTCGGTACACTGAGGTCGAAAAAATTGTTTTTAGAATTTTTGTCTCTCTGTCTGTGCGTTTGCGCACACCTATTTGAATGCGGTTTTCACTTATGTATTGATAATCCAGGTGGATTAACATATAGCATACATTTTTCCTGGAAAAATTTTAGGTTCCTGTGGGATTTAAAAAAAAAAACGAACTATAAGTTGCGGGCACCCAGTTAATGTATAATAATTGTACCAAGTAAACATTTTTTTTTAACTTTCCTTTTTAAAGCGCGTCTACCTGTACATATATTTCATCAAAGTATAAGTGTATATAATATCGAACAAACCCCAAGTGGCATCTTTGTATTATATAGAGAGTTGTTAAGTAAATTGGAAATTTTGTGAGGAAACCTTCACTCGGAGTCGGATGGACACGGTCACGTGTGGTCCGCGAGGATTGTGTCCAGTTGTAAGGGATCGGTGTCCGGTTGCAGGCTCGACACCATGTGCTGGGGGATGTTGATCTGGACGGGCACGCCCATTTGCCCGCTCGTCGGAACCTACCAAAGAATGCTTATTAAATCACGACAGTTCTCACCAATGAATTTTTTTTTCAATGTTAAGGTAGGCAGACAGGCCGACGGTTCACTTGACGGTAGGTGGCTTCCGTCGCCTATAACACAAGCTACGCCACAGATGCTGCAAGGATTAGGGATAAGGAGTAGGGAAGGGACAGTGAAATGTGCTCTAGCAACCTTTACTCACTCACCGAAACGCAACAGCAAATGTGCTGTTATTTCACGGTGGTCTTCTGTAAGGGGTTGGTTAATGACGCTAGATCGACTGTGACACGCAGTGGTGCTACTTTTCAGATACTTTTCAGTGCCGGGAATCGATCACGGGAGCCCTGGAACACTGCGTTGAGGCAAGCACTCCAGCCACTCACCCAACTTATATTTTTATATGTTCCCTAAGGAACAATACTTTTTTCTGGGTGAAAGGTGTTAGGTGCCCCGTTTCCTTTCCCGTATCCCTGACAACGTGTATGCAAAATTTCTTGATGATCGATTGAGTAGTTAGACTTGAACAGTCAACATCACTTCACTTTTATAAGATTAGTATGGATTTAGTGGTATCTATCTTTGGTGATAGTGGTGCCTAAGGACCTCAAGCGAAGTGATTGAGTATAGGTACTGTTACTCACGTGTATGGTGATCTCCGGCATAACGTTGGCAACGGGGTTGGGGTTGTTCGTAGCGGTGGCCCTTTGTTGGACGACCCCCGGCTTCTCTTCACTCTGCGCCTCTTCGCGAGCTCTTCGGCTTTCGTGCGACCGAGTGTGCTTGCGAAGGTGGTCCTTACGGTAGAAACCTGGACAAAATTCCACATGTATTTTTAGATATGTCCGGTTGGAAGAAGACCCGTATTTACCATAATTTTTAACCTTTGCGGTCCTTACGGTAAAGGCTAAAAATGATATTAATCCTAGAAATCTAATGAAAAAAAATATACATTTTTAACAATATTAAAATCTGTATATTGTTGATATATAATGTGTTTAAAAAAAGTTTGTTATCAATGTACTTATACATTGTACAATTGTAATACGCGAACAATTAGACATTGTAGATACATGGTAGTACTGACTGAGGTAAAGCCGCGGCGGCGTGTTTAGTCTAATCGCTGAGTAAAATCAATGTAAATAAAATAATGTAATAAAATACATATTAATTCATTGAAACCAAAAATAAATATCAACTTTGTGTATACTTCTACAGGAAAAAAATTCAATAATGCACAACATATACGCCAGTGATGAAACAACGGTTCAAAATTTGCTCACTAGATGGCAGTGTCCCGGCAGATTAAATCGCGCTAACGTTACGTTCTATATCGCTACATATCAAGTGCGCTCCTTTTTAGGGTTCTCTAGGCTAAAGCTGGCTACATTAGTCGCCTATGGACATAAGCAACTATTTTTGAAAAGTTCTAAGATCTTTAATGATCCGAACTTTATTTATGCTGTACTTTACTAATTACTTTCACTAGCGCTAGCGGTAGCGACTCGCTCCCGGCTTCGCTCGCAGTCGCACGGGCGGAGCGGGTGCACTCCCGTGCACTGCACAGCACAACACAATGTGAAAATTGCAATTTTTTCACCACATCTTCACATACAGTTACATAACATAATTAATAGTAATAGAGTATAATTTGTTTGTTAGAAGTCGATTTCTGTGTGTCTTGTTTGGCGTCTTGGCCGCTAATTCCTAAACCATAATAACCACGCAACATATTTTGATGCGGTTTTCACTACCAGTTAGATAATTTTTCACGAGTCACGGTTATCATTATCATCACGGTATCTTTATATATATATATATATATATATATATATATATATTCACTTATGGATAGAGGGATAATCAGGAATCATTGTATGTAAAAAAAATTGGTGGCGGACGAAGTCGCGGGCACCCACTAGTAGTTTTTATGTATATAATGATAAAACCTATTTTTTTTTTCTGGGCGGAACCGAGAGCGGGTCGCTAGTTATATATAAAAGCCTTTCTCGTTTACAAAGCTTTTCCCGTTAGTGAAAACTACTAATTTTAGTTAGTTACTAAAAGTCTGTTTTTTAATCTCAGAGACAAAAATGACACATGCAAATGTCAAGTTTGCATATAATGATACCATGTAATGCATGTCACATGTAATGTCATTTTTGTCTGAGATTAAAAAACAAACTTTAGTTGAGATAATGAAATTAAGTTTGAATGATATATTATACCTTTTCCACACTCGAGACAGAGTTCGGTCTTGACGCCCGAGTGGATGACGGTGTGAAGGTTGAGATGCTCTCGCCGTTTGAATCCCTTGCGACATACTCCGCACACGTACGGCCGCTCCGGGTTGTGACCCAACTTGTGACGCTCCAGGTGCTCCTTCCTCTTCAACCTGTTATGTCCCAACCACCCACATTTATTCCAAATACAATTTTAATTAGAAAATGTGGTGAAACGGCCTATTTTTATCGATAAATAGCCGCACTTATATAAAAGGATACATCAACAATACTGACATCTACCGTGCAGTAGCTCAAATATCTTGTGACTAGTAATAGTATCTTATGTGGTTTAGCTACACCGTGGCTAGGTGGCGCTACAATGATCAAGAACAACATTTTTGTAATTTTTTTTAAATGTCAAAAGATGACTAAAACGAGAATAAGGGCCTCTTTCGCCAACTACAAGTAAAGTGTAGGTTAGTTACTTTTAGAAATAGTTTTATGTTTTATTGAATTATGCACTCGGTTTACTGCATCATTCGATAGGCGAATTTTTATTATTATTTTCTTTTTAATATTTGGGACTTTTACCCCCTTTTTAATATTGGGATTTAATATTTGGGTAATGATCCCCGGTTACCGGTGACTTTAAATGACTGGTAGCCTACTTAACATTTGGTGAAAGAGGCGCTAAGACGTTTTACCTATAGCTAACTTTTATAGATTAAAAGTCAGTATTTCTTTAATTTTATGTTGTTTTTATATAAATATTGCAACAACATATTATATGAAATTAGTGACTCAAATCCAAAGCATAAACGACGGCTTGTGACATTTGACGCGCGGACATTCTCGTTTCATGCGATGGATGAACGAACAAATTGAACTATTTGATGGTTTCACCCAATTCTGATTTTCGTACAAAAATAATAGACAAAAAGACTGACCCTGCTCCGCAAATGCCGCAGATGAAGCGCCTCTCGATCTTGTGCACGGCGAGATGCATCTCGAGATGCTCCTTCTCGGGATAAGCCATCTGGCACTCGGGGCAGCAGTAGATGGGCGTGCCCTCCGCGTCCGTCGCTATCACCACCTGCCCCGGCTTCGGCCGCGCCGGCTTCACCGCCTTCTTCTTGTACTTCTTCTTCTTCTTGCATTGCGTTATTTTCAATAGACCATCTGAAAAAAACCTTTTCTATACTTTCACGCTGAAACTTTTTCTAGCACTGTTCACTTAGCAAAGTTGAACAATCTTCACTAAGACAACATACTAATCTCAGACAAAGCAAATAAAAAATAACAAATAAATACTTATTCAAAATCTAAAACAAAGATATTTGGGGGCCAGTGCCCACATAGCCTAACAATCAATGGGGCACATACGTTATCGACAAATATGATGTGCTCAAAGACAACTATTTTTATATTATTTATGTTTTTGCTTACCTAAAAGCTAGAGGAGGTTCAAAATTTAAAATTGTTTAAAAATATTGAACAAATATCTTAACATTTTTATACCATAAAAGTTTTCGACCGGGCGATTTTGGGTTTTATTGTAGCTTAACATACTTATTTGGAATTGATGTTTGTATTCACTGATCTCTGAGCATTCTTCTTCGAGTAGAACAATAAAAGGGTATAAATATATGTGTAAAATCATACGAAATTTTTTATTCAACTACATACATTGACCTACATCAGGAAATAGAGGCAAAGGTAGACCAATGACGTCGAAAGAATAGCTTATAGTAGCGTAGGATAGGGATAAATTTGGGCATGGGAGTTAAATCACTATTTCAAAAAAAAAATAAGAAAGTAAACGAAAGCGGAACCTAGATGAAAAAATCACAAGGAAATACTTGAATACCTTTAGTGTCCTCATCTGAGTGAGCTAGAACGAAAAATGTTTCATCTTTTTAAAATATGATTGATGGTTTCTGTTCATGGGAGACATGCCATACGATCCATATGATGCCATTATGATCACATACCTTCAGTGAGAACCGCTTCCGCTGCAGCCGGAGCCGGTGGTGGCTGGTCATCCTGCACTTGGACCTCGATCAGCTCGATGCCCTTCTTGCTGTCCGCGGGATTCAACCGAAGGAACTGCTGCAGGGACGCCGGTAGCGACTGCACTTGCTGCGGTTACAGTCTCCAAGTTAATACATTAGCGTTACAAACATCTCACGAACGTAAATGCAGGTGATAAAACCCAGTATAATGCATTTTACGATACGTTGCAACAGTTTTAAATGAGTTTTTGACACATTTACGTCTCTTTTAGATGCTTTTGCTTAAATATATATGGATGTGAAAAAAATCACATAGCGCAAGGGGAAACACTGTATATTTATTTCAGTAATTAAAATTCGTTTTTATTTGGACTAAATTATGGTTTTAATAACTTATGCATTGTTAAAATATCGATGCTACAATAATTTTATACTAACAAAATGTGCAATTTATTTTTCCCGCTACCTCGCTAAAAATACTTACGAGCTCAAACTCGTGCAAGCGAACATATCGCTGCTTAAAAACTAAAGGGCCTCAAATCAAAATTACACTTTTTACAGGAGAGCCAATCGAAAAAAATTAAATTATTTTTGTCAATTTTATTTCTTATTAAATATATATATATCAAATATATGCATATTATACATCGTTAGAAGCGTATTAAATGTTTTAAGTACTTTTATAATAAACTGAATATTAGAGGAGATATAAGCATATAAGTTACTTTTGAATATATAAAAAATGATCAAAATATACTAAATATGGAATAAAACAACCATAAATCTTTTTGCAACATACAATATGAAGGCTTGTGATTGTATTTTTGCAATAAACTCATTTTTGGATTTTTTTTGTTGTATGGCCCTTGAGTTTTTAAGCAACGATATTAGCTTCAGAGTAAGTTAATAAAATCGAAGTTAATCAATGTATGTGTATTATGGAAATGTGAAGTTATAATGTGATACCGACCTGTGGTGGTAACGTGTTGAGATACTTGATCAGCTCTTGCTGGCTGTTGGCCAACTGCCACGAGACGCCGTCTCCCGCGTCCGGCTCCGTTCCTTGAGAGCTCTCCTGCAATAAACCTCTTGCTTCGTTATACCATTCACTTACAAAAACCACACTCTGGTAACGCCATACTCACGTCGTCATTATTGTCATCGCACTCCTCCTTGATGATGATGTTGGTCACGTTTGAGATGGCGTTGTTGTTCTCCGCGTCCACATTCGGCTTCTGCTCCCCGTTTATTATTATGTGATTATTTGGAGCTATGAACACCTGACAATCCAACAAAAAAATCTTCATTATCTTCTTTATATATAAAAACTAGGTACACGCTACCGGCTTCGCCCGGGTACGAAATTAAAACTATCCTATCTTTTAAGCTGGACCAAATTACACATAGTTACGAAGTTTTATCAAAATCGGTTCAGTAGTTTAAACGCCTCTTTCACAAACGTCAAGTAGACCAAACTGTCATTTAAAGTCACCGGTAACCGGGGATAATGGAGCTGATATATACCTTTGTTTGTACAGTAAACGACCCAAACATTAAATCGAAAATAATAAAAAAAAAATCGGCTATCGAGTGCATAATTCAATATAACAGAAAATGATTTCTAAAAGTAACTAATCAACACTTTGCATAGTTCATAGGCGACAAACATTTGTGAAGTAAGTTTTATACATAAATATATAAGGATGTTATGTTGGTTTGTGTACGCTTCAAAAACTCGAGAATGGGTAGACCGGTTATAATTCGGTTTTCACATAATATGAAAAAGGGGTAAACGGGAATGTTTTTATTACCTATATATAAAAATTCCACCCCGGGCTGGTAATATCCGGTCGTTAGTAATACATATTTTAATTCATTATATCTATTTTTTATTCTAAAGAAATTTTAACAGCAATTTTTTTTAATGTGGAAAAAAAAAACAATACTATTATACAAAATATATCATATAATTTTCCTCACACTCATTGGTTTATGAAAATTGATACCTGCTGCTGTTGTAAGGCCTGTTGCAAGTGCTCCTTGCTATCCTGCTGAGATTGGATGAGTTGCATCTCTTGTGGCAAAGCCGTCAGCACTTGTATGCCTACAAAACAAACAAACATTTATTTGTTAACTCAGAAAATTTTAATCAATTACATATTAAAGTGCATAAACTTTCAGTTTAGTTGTAGTTTTCAAATTGGTAGTATATTATGTTATTATAATATGATGGAAAGATAACAACCAACCTTCAGGCAGTGCATTTCCCAGCAGCTGTATGCCACCAGTTTCATTAGCGTCTTGCGAATAAGCGACCGTCAAAACTGCACCACCTTAAAAACATATCAAACATATCAATATACATAATGTCAATAATAATTAACATAATCATTAATCAACATAATATCAATTTTAAAAAAATGTTTTTATTAGTGCTTAAAGTAGAGCGAGAAACCTTTGGAAAACCAAAGATGTAAACATGATTACTAAATAAAAAATGGTCAATTCATACAAAGGTCAGAAAGTGCTCAAGTTTAAGTTTACTGACATATTTTTTATCTTTAGAGAAGTTGCATTGCAGGACGGTGTGTTCACACGATCTATTTTTATGCGGGAAGTATTTAATTTTGAAAATAATGACAATAAATTCTTTTATATTACTAACGAACCTACTAACTAAGTCATTTGGAGAAAAAAAAATATAACTTCTAATTACCTTGTTGAAAACTCTGTATGGGTATTTGCATTTGATATTTGGCTTGCTGTTGTGGCTGAAGAGTCAAGTTGGGGCTGAGCAGCTGAATCTGAACTGTTTGCTGCGGATCACCTGTTCAAACAATCAACATTTTTATATATTATTATTATCTTTAATTCTCTATAAGGTAACCCGTATGCATATCTACAATATAAATGAAGACGTGAGTGGATGCAGGTGATATGTCGCATAATTCCAATTTTGAATAAATCGAGGTTAAAGTTTTACTTTTACTTTTTGAGATAAGTCGCCACGGAACTGATTTTTATACTAAATTATGATGTATCTTTTCAAAATAATTTAGTTAGTTTTTAAGTTTGTATATTATTATAGTGATTTAATTTATTGCATTTGTTATTTAGGATTAGATTTTATTTTATATAATATTTAAATTATTTAGAGAATGTAAATATAAGTTGTTTGTTATTTAATTATGATGTAAAGTTGCGTAAACAGCCTAAAATATTAATTTTATGATAGCAATTAAATACGTGTATTATTTAATTTAAAAAAAAGTGAACATAGCTCCCTCTTCCATTAACAAAAGTAAACTTTTCTGCACTTTTTGCTTTTTAAAATTAACTGTACATAACACCTTTTTCAACTTCTTATTTTCCAAAAATGTCTTAAATCGACAATCTTAAGGTCTGTAATCATTCATAAGGACATATTACCTTCATCAATGCAAAAAACGAAAAAACCCAAAAGTGCGACATATCACCTTCATCCACTCACGTCTTCAAATGTCTCAGAGCCCTTGGTAAATTTCTTAAACATTATATTTATTCTCGTGTTGTGGTAGATGTTCATCTTTAAGAATGAATTATTTACCTGGTTTTGCACCTGGCAGTGTAATAGGCAACGATATGAGTTGCGGTGTCTGAAGAGCACCGCTGCCGTCGATTGTCCTCACATACTGCACCCCCTCGCCCATTCCACCCACCATGCCCACAACCTGGAATAGACCACATATTTATCATTAAGACAACGCTCTCCTATTAAATGTTCAGCAATGTGAAGTATCAGCGATCAATACATATCTCGGAAGTAAATGTCTCAATCACAACAGTACCTAGTCGTTATACAATGCTTGCCTGTGCCTTTATGTCATTCTGTACTGACTCTAGAGACGACTTTCAGGATGATTCAAAATAACCAGAGACAAAGCGTAAGACGTTTAAACGCTCGATAAATTAATACAGATACCTTAATTCGCAAAATGAATAACTCCACTTTTAGTTGAAAACTTTTTGATATGTGAGAAACTTAATGACAATTAGAATTTAATTTTTAAAAGGTGTATCGGTTAATACGAGCCATAATTTCCAATGTAAAATTGTCTTTTTTCTTCTCTAGTATCATACAAAAAAAAATTATAACTTTTTTAGTCTCCCCTGCAAAGTTTGCCTCAGAGGAGTTATTATTGGTTTGCGAATTAAGGTATCGATACCATTTATGATTTTGACTTAATTAACTTTCTCTTGAAACTAGATACACTGTTTTACTTATGAGTTTAGCCAAAACTAAACTCATCCGCCACTAGATCTTTTAAGCACCACCATGATGGTAGTGTGCGGCACATACAGCTACTACCCTTAACTCCTTGAATACAGGGACTGAAAACAGGGTAGTGGGCTTTGAATTGCCTTACTAACACATCCAAACCAAACAAAATGCGGTGTTATTTCAGTGTACTCTATAAGTATAATTATTCTCCTAAATCATTTTCATCTATGCAATATGAATTAAATCAAGAACAGCTGAGTATTGAATCAAGTCAACTATTATTTCCTCCCGGAGTCTGGCTGTAGTTTTAAAAATCAAGATTGTATGTATATTCTATTGTTACCTACATTTTTCTTTTCAATTATATGAAAAATGGTTTTACTGGTAATAAATACATGAAAGACCCAATACAAATAAAATTAAATATGATGTCGTCATTGTTGTATCACTAACTACTACATTTTTTTTTTTTCAATTATATGAAAAATGGTTTCACTGGTAATAAATACATGAAAGACCCAATACAAATAAAATTAAATATGATGTCATCATTAAGTAATATAAATATGCATTACTTTTATCTTAAATTAATATACATAATGACAAAAGAATTTATTCTCAAAAAAAAAAGGAAAATACCTACTTAGCTTAATTACATAAATAATCTTAAAAGTTATACTAAACATATACAGTAACTTTAATATTTTATTTGGATTTACAGTGGAAAATAGTTCTTTTTTATTTAAGACATTGAGACTAGTATGAAGAGGGCTACATCCTCTCTCTCGGAGATTGAATCAGGAATAAGGAGATCCATGGACTATAGAAAGTTACCAACATAACTGGCAGATCACAAGGTGAACAGATGATCTGACATCGATGATAGATCCAGACTGCTGCTAAATGGTCCTATTGGAAAATTATGGCAGAGGCCTATTTCCAGCAGTGACCGTGCTACTACAGCCGAGATGATGAAGAGCTACATTAATAGAACTAATCTAATATTGGTTAGACCTAATGTCTAACATTGGTGTTTCATTATAACATACAACATAATAATGTTTATGTTTAGTTAATTTTTTTTTGCAGTTCTTATATTAAAAAATAAAATATATTTTATACCTGCTGTAGACCAGCATTGTTAGGGACACCCTGTGGCAACTTTGCAACTGGCACTTGGCCACTGGTGGTCACAAAGTGGGTGCCAGTTGAGCCAGCCGTAGAGAATGCAGCAAAATTCATCTCTGAATCTTCCTCACTGAAATTGAGACAAACAAAACTTAAATGTCTAATCTATTATATTCAAGCAATTGGAAGTTATCTTTCTTTGTTTCAAGTTTGAGCAGTTTTTCTATTAGGTACTATCTATTGAATGTTCTCTATCTTAGTGCTTAAGGGAGACATTGTTTTTAATTTGTATAAATGAAAAACTGAGTGTCACTACCAATTTTTCTTATTTTTGCTTTTTTCATAATTAATTTTCAGGACAAGGTTTGTATGAAAGATTTTTTTTGGAAAATCCTCCATAAAGTGATATTTAGGTGATATTTTTTTAGAATTAATTTTAAGAAAATATTAAAATAATCAACATCCCAACAGTTCATCACCAGTTTGTACTTATAAAGGGTTTTTTTGCATTATAGGAGATAACAAACTAAGTATTTGATATTAAAATTAATAACTTGAACCTAACATGTTCTTTCTTAGTTTGAAAACAAGTTGCATAAAAGTGAAAGTCAGCAATATGACACTAAGTACAATTCATTATTCATTTATATGTGTAAATCCTTAACGCTAATAAATCTAACCCATTGATCTTAAATTATATATAGTGCATTTACATCATACAGTCATACCAAGAGGCTTCCTCTTTACTGAGCATATCACACATTGTGAACCCTCTTTGCGGTTGGCGCCGAAGCGGGAGAAAAACAAAATTAAAAAACACTGTCCCACTTGTTTCATTGAGTATTACGCGCGCGGCGCCCCACGTCCCACGATCCCACCACTAGTACCACTACCGGCGGCACACGGGACACACTGGGACCCCACTGGTAGGGCACATAGCACTGCCGACCATCACACACAACACTACACTAAATCAATCCTACGACGGCGAGAGGCGAAAGATGATCGTTGCAGCAAATAAGAAAGTGGGTTAAAGAAAGTTTTTTATGTCGACTAGCAACTTGCTTGTACACACAGGCGGACAAACCTACTGCCTACATATGTATGTGTAGGCTCCAACGTGATTCTCACTTTCTCTTTGCTGTACTTTCACAAGCCGCACAATGAGGTGTGGTCGTGGTTCAGTTGCTGCACAGCGATGCATTTACTAATTAATTTTAGCTACAATATCTTGTGTTATAACATTATTTGGTTGATAAACCTATAGCTAACATAAGTATGGAGTAAAATTTTAAAAGAAAAAATAATGTCTAGCTAGGTTGTTACATTGTATGGGAAAGTTTGAGTAATTAGACTAAGGTCAAATAAAGTTATTGACCTAAATATTATCATATTACCTTGGGAACGTTATAAGTACTGCATAGAAAGAAATACGTATTATTTGTGGATTTTATTTCCTATGGAGTTAATTATTATGAGGATACATAATGGTGTTCATACATCATCACCATCCATCCAACTTTTGTAAAAAATCAAACAAAGACAACATAAGAAAAAGAACTAAGTAAACACCTACATACTAAGAGTTATGCAATTAACTAAAACTATAAAAAATAGTAAAAAAATTGCAAGTTTTTGAAAGGCGCCTAGATGGTTGTGGGCGGAACCAGACAGAAATCGAAGGTTGTTCACCCCTACCAGTTCCTTTTGCCTCGGTCAGTGCTCATCACAGACGACGCAACGCATCCCCACCAATATATAGGATCCCCTCCATGTGGCTTCAATATACACAAAATTCACTCCCGCTCCCGACTCCTTCCTCCACCGTTCAGGAAAATCGCGAGAGGAGGGGTTGCACGCGGCCCTCGCTCGGCACTCACTCGCGGACAATCAAACGGCCACGCGCTTCGTCATCGTCTAACGGTACAATGGAACACAGTTCCGAAATAGGGTCACGTATTTATTATACCTTCAATGTAAACAAATTTGTTTTAAAATCATACCTTCAGTTTTTATCATTAGAATTTTTTTCCTTAATTAACTTCAAAAATGTTCGATGCAAGTTTATATTGCAAGGTAATTAGGTACTGCTCGTGCAATGCAATGCCTCTCACTTCGCTAACAACAAAAGACATCCGCCATTGCTTGCCGTATTGATGTTTATTTTATTTATAGCACCAGAGGGCGCTACTATAGTTACTGCTGTAGTGTGATTGGTGAAAATTTTTCTTCGTCTTTCATTCATAATCATAAATGAAATTATGACTAACAAAAGTCAAAATATAACTCAATATCAATGGAATGGAGTACTTTATCATTAGTATTATGAGCAATAGGAATATTATTGTAGGTATCTCGAATAAAATTACTCTATGTATCTTATCTTCCTGCTATAAATTAATCTCAATACTATATATTAGGATTTGATTTTTATCTCAATACTTAACATTATTAAGTATTAGGTATGTAATACAACCAATACTAATTATATAAATATAGTATTTGTTATTACAACTACTTATAACAGACATCCACAGATCTATATTTAAACTAAACAGAGATCTATCGCAAATAGTTTTATGGAACTTGGATATATTATGTACTGTCAGTTGATAAGAGGGAGCTGTCAATGTCAAAGCCGCTAGTGACGTAGCCAGAGAGTAGCTACTAGCTAATAAACCACAGAATACTAACAGCTAAGCTAAACGCCTTTTTTACATTAAAAGCTTAACTAAGCTATCTAAACATAGTCGGCGTTGACGTGACCAAATAATATAGCACTATCAAAGATTTAAATCTTTGAGCACTATTATTTATTTGGTCAACATTCTTTTTTTAATATTTTAAGGTGTGCTGCCAACTACAGTAGGAATAAGGATAAGGGAAATGAGATCGCTCACTCACTCACCGAAAAACAACATTGTTATTTCATGGTGGTCTTCTCTAAGGGCAACCAGACGGGCTGCCGAAGTGATCGCAAAACGCAATGTGCCCTGCCACTAGTTAAATGTCCATTTTCTAAATTCCAAGAACGTTTGGCTTAAAAAAAGGGTCATTCACGTCATTCACAGTTCATTTTACAGCACTAATGGGCTTCAGCTGCCAATGAGAGCAGCAAGCATCACACAAAATAATTATAACATAAATAACCAAGAAAGTATATTGTCCTCTATCACGTTCACACAATAGATACTTCACTCTATAAAACCTTTTCACGCCTTAACTACTCAACCGACCATCATAAAGTTTTGCGTAAATACCTACATATTATCAGGGATACAGAAACAAATAGAGCACCTTACATCCAGAAAAAAAAAGGATCATCAAAATTTTTTTTTGTTTAAAGGTGCACGAACGAAGTCGCAGGCACCAGCCAGTATAAATTATGTAATTAGTTAATAAATGCGAAATGCAGTGCAGTCTCTCCTAATCCAAATAAATTGGCTGACTGTAAACACAATTAAGGCGAATTTTCTTTAATGAAAGTGCTGTGCAAGTTTCACAGAATTAACCATGTGAAGGAAAAAGATAGATAAAATGTTAATTTTTTTTTTGAAATCGCTATTTTATTGAAATTGAATAATTAAAAAAACTAACACTTGTCTATATTTTTCAACACATCTAGCAACCCTTTGCTTCTGTATAAATAAATAATAATAAGTTAGTATAAATAAAATAGGTTCATTTTGTTTCATTTACATATTATTAAAAGTAGTTACCAAACACAACACACATGACAAATTACTTAATACATTAGGTACATACTATTCTAAAATGGAAATTGTTGACCCGATCTTTGGATTCTCTCTAAATGCAATTCAAATAGCAGCTTATTTTCATAAAAATAAATGCTCTGTGTACAATTAACCCCAGGATCATAATTAGGTCTTCTTTCTGTATTCGGAGATAAACTAGGGGACGATATTCCATTCTCTACATTATTCAATCCATTGTGTTGACTAGTGGAACTTTGAGTTTGAGATGTACTTGCATTTGTCAGATTATTGTTTATGTGCAAGTTATTAATTCTTTTGGATAATGGCATAAATTCGCATGAATCATCTTCCAGTGACCTTTTTCTGAAAATCAAAACAATTATTAATAATTATGAAATAGGATTACATTTTATAGCATTCCAGTATGTATTTAAAAGGTACCTATTTTCACTCATAGTTCTAAAAATATCATTTCTATTACTAAAATACATAGAAATGTTCCAATGTAAAGATGAAGCTTCTCCAAAAGTCATCTGTTTACGTTATTCTTTTACGTACTAAGCTTTATCAACATTGAACAGCTGATAGATGGGCGAATAATGGGGCAAACTGCAGTTTTTATTACAAAAGTCTTGTACGAAATGGCACTTGTTAACACATGAAACATCAATGACATGCGATATGTACTGGTAATCCAAACTCAAAATGCAATGACAAACAATTTTTATCTACGAAATTTAGACACTAAAATACGAAAACATAAATGTATCGATTTTAAATAGGTACTATTGTATTTTATTGAAAAGAAAAGAAGATGAATGAAATGAATGAATCAAACAAAATTTCAAAATCACAGAACAGGCGAGTTTGACTGACAGACAGAAGTGACAGAATTGACTGCAATTTGACAAGAGTTTATTTATAGTTTGAGAGAAACTATAAACACACTCTTATCTCAAATTTAAACGGAAGTACAGACTAAACCAAACTTTTAAATATTGGTTAAATCTCGGATACATGTAAACCAGACGAGAAAAAAAAAGATACTATTTGTTGCTGGTTTTATTAATATGCGCTTTGATGAATTGAAAAAAGAAATGCTTGAAATAGTTAAGAAGTTATACACTAGATGTCGCTATTGTGGTTTGTTATAATAATGAATAATCTTCGGCAACAGGTGTCGCCTAGTGTCTCACGTCACGGCTCATAAGAATTCACATTCCATAGAACTGGTCACATCACATGATGTCTTTCTTATTTAGCTTCTTCTTGGGTTGCCCATGCCCATTGCCTCTATTTAACCTGGATCTTCTGTGTATCCCACAGGAAGCTGTCCAGTTAGGTACTATAACGCTAATGAGGCTGGCAATACCCAAAGAAACACAGGTAGGAATATTATCCTACTTAAGTACATGAAAACGTATAGGTAATTAATTTTATATTTATCGTGATAACTTATATTCCGATTAAGTATAACCTTATTTTTGCAAGGCAAAAGTATAGTGTTCAAATTCCTACAACTTATCAGTAGTATAGAGTAAATAGTTACTTAACCAGTAAGTTAAGTTACTGGTTAAATAACTATTTACTCTATGTCACTCAGTACTTATTATAATATTGTAACTTATTGTAACATTAAATACTGGTTCTGTACTCTGTACAGTAAACAGATTCCATTCCAAACATGGATGAATTGCGAGTTTATCTTTATAGGTAAAAAGACCAAGATACTGCTAGTAATATAACCATATGCGATAAAAACATAATTTTAATATTTTTAGGGTTTCACCCTCTCATTATCACCATTTTGGCACAACTAAATAGCCAATTGTGTTGATACCATATCACTTGCAGTACAGTGGCTTAAATTATGTCCCAGCGCAGTTGTGAATGATTTTGGAGAGTTACGTCTATACTCACTCCTTTAGTTATTAGAGAGCCTTGTAGGTACTATAACTTTTAGCCTGAATGAATGCTCTCTGTATGCAAACACTTCAACATTGAGCGTTCGTATTCGATTCGGCACTGCTGGAGTAATTCCATCCAGAGAACGAATACCGACCAGCTCTCGGTTGAGTTAAAGTACTCATACTCCAACCATGTTAATCGTAATTATTGGGATTCAACGCATCAATAAAAAAAAATGTTCCCATATTAAGTCCTTCATCGGTTTAGTCTGACGCGGGTTATAATTATCATATTAAATTCTCAAGAGCAGGACCGACTGGGATTTGAAGCTGCGGCTACATACTATAAATTTACATAGGTAGCCCGGCATAATAATTATAACTTAAATATAAAAATATACAATTAAACAAAAATCCAGTTAATAAGTTTTTTTCTTGTTTTTGGAAAGTGTGCAAGCATGTGCAGCCAATTTATTTTGAAGAAGATAAATACGTAATAAAGTCATTCAGATGCTGAATCCAAGTAGAAAGAGAGAGCGCTCTCTCGTGAGCTGCTAATGAATTTATCAAATTAACAAAATTCCGTTGCTCGTTGCGGTCTAATATCGCACATCAAATGAGACGGACGTAACAATAAGCAAATCAATGTCACACAGCAAACTGCGGTAACTTGAGAATTTAATTTAATTTAACATCTTGGAAATGACGTTGCAGACAAAAGCCAACTTTAAATATATGTAGGTAGCACAATGTAAATTGTCAGATTACTTATTGACTTAGCTGATTTTTTTTAAACCTATATCCAAATAAAAAAATAGATTAACCAAAAATTTGTATATTCATAAGCCGGCGCCAGATACAGTCAAATGTTTGAACAAAGACTTTGAGCTACTTTGCTTACACATATGACATGTTGTACTTGCCAGACATGCTTTGCAGATACGTTCGCTTCACATTATTCAAATAGATAACAAACAAGATGGACGACGACTTTATGGACGCAGTATATCTCTATTATTTAAGTCTACAAAAAATTAAGCTAAAAAGTCTCTCTATTTTTTTTTTATTTTTAAGCTAAAAAAGCTAAGCTAAGTCGGTATTTTTTTTATTATTAAGCTAAAAACGAGTTATTATACCAATAACTCCATTGAACTTTGCGCAAGTGTAGCAGGCTACGCACTGTTTGAGCTTTGAACGCTTTGATGTGCGCTCCAAAAACGGACACCGAATGGCAAAGTGCAAATATGTAATCAAACTTTGAATAAATCCCCAATACCCGTGCCTCACAAGTGTTCAAATAAGTGTTCAAATATTGTTGCTATATCTAGCGCCGGCTATAGACTAATTAACTGCTAACTAATGATTAATTAACTATTACAAGAACTCTATCACGTTGCCTGTGTTTACTCGACGATAGTAGTCACCTACCATCATTTAGACCGTCAGCCTGCTTTGGTCCTTTCTTTACATTAAAAAAAACTGTTATTTTGTTATCAATATTTTACTAAGCTCCTATTAAGCTGATTTTTATTCTAGCCTTCTAGAAAGCATTACTGTTCTTGTTGATGACTGTGGAACATGGTTCATTATGTATACCTTTATAACTTCTAGCTAAGCCTCAATGGTAACTTGATAAATGACCACATTAAAACTGGATCTTTAAATTCATCGTTCTATAAATAATAATGAATTACAATAATCAATTAGATAAGTATACCTACTTACTACTTATAATGAAGATAGAATAGTTTACGTGGCGACGTCGAAATCGCGTGTTCAAGAAGCGCATCTCATCGCGAGGAGTGCATTTTCTCGCTCTACTGCTTCTTGTTCGGAATTCATTCCTTATATGGTATGATAGTTGTCGACTGTTAGCTAGACTAGACCACACCTTTTTATAGAACATTGTTGCAGAGGAAAAATGGGCGTGGGAAATTACGAGCGTAACCTATATTTTAGGTTGTCATTATCGATTTAATCGGCTTTATGGTAAACGCCATTGTGTAAAACAGTTAGGTACTTCATGAATGTATAGGTAAATATATAGCTGATTTATAGGAAAGTGGAGCAATCTTGTGGTGGCAGCACGCCGCCATGCTACTATTTAATCTTACTGTTTATTACTTACTTACTACGAACACGAATACTTTGACTTCTTTATGTATTATTCTTACCCTTTCACAAACTAACTAATAGGATTACGAAGGGATAGGGTAACAGGATCTAAAATACAGGTGAAATAACAGCACAAATGTTGTTTTTGTAACATTTTGTAAGAGGCTGCACAAATGACTGTGAAACGCAGTGTGTCCTGTCACTGCTTGCCAAATTAATCAGTTTAGATACTCTGACGATCTTTAGAAACCACCAGGAGCTTCTTGAAATTTGTATTAATTAGATAAGTCGAGGCCGTCTTTTATTGAAAATAACCTTTATTATGCTTAAAAAAAAATTTCTTAACGCTAACTTACAGCATTGAGACCAGCAATGTAATCAATATTTGAGCATTTGGTAACATTGATTATTGCTGGGTAATCTGGTAATAATCTGGTAAATCTGGAGTAATAAGGGCCTGAGCACACTTGCCCAGAATGTTCAATCGAAAGGAGGCCTTAATAAGGTACCTACTTACTCATAGTAAATAACACTAACAAATGGATGTTAGAAAATTGTATATCTAAAATGGTAGTACCGAGTGAGCGAGACATTAAAAAGAGGAAAAAAATGTCAAGAACAAAATTCGAAAATATAACATTTCCAACCATCTCGCAGACGGTTACTTTCTTATTAAGAACTGTTCACACACAAGTATTAATGTACTTTCTCTATTCATATGATCGAGATATCGTCACTTTCACAGGCAAACTCGACTCGTCTTCGCTAATGAGAACCAACAGATTGTTCGTGAATTTGGATTACCAAAAGTTTAATGGTTCATTGTTGTGCAAGTATGCTATGCCATAACAAACGAAAACACCGAGAGAATTCGTTATGAAACTCCATTTTTTTTAAGTGAAAGGGTGTAATAAAGAATCGAGAACTTGTTACAGCAAGTGCATTTTCTTTTTATGCATAATTTGAATAATGAGTGCTGTGCTCGTTTCGTTATATTTATTCAATATATGGTCTGTTCCTTCCTTAATAATTTTAAAATCTGTGGATCTTACTTTATGATCATTTTATGACAAAAAAATTCATGAAATAATAGGTACTCTTATGTTTTTCTGACCAATACTTAAAGACTTGGTGTTGATTCTACATAATATCGCTGCTTAAAAACTAAAGGG
Source organism: Synanthedon formicaeformis (assembly GCA_945859745.1). Taxonomy (NCBI): domain Eukaryota; kingdom Metazoa; phylum Arthropoda; class Insecta; order Lepidoptera; family Sesiidae; genus Synanthedon; species Synanthedon formicaeformis. The sequence goes on from OX243964.1 coordinate 6,393,476, forward strand.
CCATAAAACAAAAAAATCCAAAAATGTTTTTATTGCAAAAATACAATCACAATCCTTCATATTGTATGTTGCATAAAGATTTATGGTTGTTTTATTCCATATTTAGTATATTTTGATCATTATTTTTATATATTCAAAAGTAACCTATATGCTTTTATCTCTTCTAGTATTCAGATTATTATAAAAGTATTTAAAACATTTAATGTTACTTAAAAATACGCATCTAACAATGTGTAATATGCATATATTTGATATATGTATCTAATAAGAAGAAAAAAATAGACAATTTTTTTTTTTTCGATTAGCTCTCCTGTAAAAAGGGTAATTTTGATTTGTGGCCCTTTAGTTTTTAAGCAGCGATATTGTCAATTCTACAACAATAAATCTAAATTAAAAAAAATTTTTTTTTGTCCCCTTATTGCTCAATTGCATAATTTAACTAACTTGCACGAAGGTTATGCTACCATATAGGCACAATATACTCTGCCTTAATATATGGTATATTTAGTATATGTATATCATATTCAATGTTTGTTTGTTAAGTGCCGGGTACTAACTTAGTTAGACTATACCTGAATATTTTATAATATTTTACAAAAGTCAAGTAAGTAAAATGTAGGTAATTTCGTATGGTAACGAGTGCAAGATTTGCGTGTCAATAAAAAGTCGAACCTGCTAACCTAGTTAAACACGCAAAGTAAAGCGCAAAATAATACAGTTAGATAGGTATTCTAAAATATACGATTCATGCCGCGGTTTAATTGAAATTATTCGCATCTCTCCTCTTATACTCGTACCTACTATCATCTCAATTACCCTGAATCAGAAAAAACCAAAATAATCTAATATACATACCTACAAATCATTCTTGGATCGAAAACACATTTTCAAAACTACTAACTTACATAGAATTATAATTAACTAGTTGCTGCCAGCGACTTCGCGCGCGTAACTTTGTAAATGATATACTAAAACCTTCCCCGAGAACCACTCTATCCATTGGTGAAAACAACATGAAAATCGGTGCAGTAGTTTTTGAGTTTATCGCGAACAGACAGACAGACGGGGCGGAGTACTTTGTTTTAAATTATGTAAGGATTATAGACAGATCAAGTGATTTGAAAATGTCTTCAATCAAATTTACAATATCTTTAACATACTCGTAGTATAAAACAAAGTCGCTCCCGCCGCCTTGGTCTGTTTGCCTGCGCGTTTGTGCACGCTAATCTCAGAAAAAGCATATTTGATTTGAATGCGGTTTTCAATTATGTATATTGTATCAAGCTCAAGTGTTTGCTTCATTCAAATCGATTTACAAACAAAAAAGTTATACCGAAATATCAAGCGTTAGAAAACCGCGCGTATGAAGTTGCGGGCACAGCTTACTTACTTAGTTAATAATATTTTCTTAAAATGAAATTCATTTTATTCTCGTAGATAAATTGTAAAATATTGTCGTATTGTGTAGGAAGGAATATTCGTAATATTTTCTGACGCAAAGCAGAAATAAAGTAATACAAATTTATATCAATTTAAAATTATCGACATTACCGCATTCCGCATTGATTAAGTTTATCAAAAATTTAATCATTTTAATCTTTTAGTGGAAACGTTTTGTAAAAACAATTATTTTTACTAAAAATTTAAACATTTAAGGCGTTTCCATACGAGTGCCCTGTAAAAGATCTTTTTAATGTTTTTTTTTTATTGGAAGGGTTTATAAATTACTAGCTGTTGCATGTTGTAGCTGTAGCTTGTTAATGAATAAACTCAAAAACTACTAGGCTGTTTTTATATTATCAGCGAGTAACAAACGCTAAATTTTATAAAGTTATGCAGATGAAGTCGCGTGCAATAGCTAGTCTTTCATAATTTGATAATATAGATACTCGCTCACCGAAACTTCTTGTAGCAATATAGTTTTCATTTTCACCATTTATATTTTTTTATGGTGTTAAGTTACTTTTACATATAATTTTGTGAATTGTAAACAAATGTCTTCGCTGGAAGGCATTACAAAAGCCGTTATACAGAGTTTTGCGTCAACCTATTGTTTCTGTGACTATAATAAATTATTGTTATGATTACAATCTATTATAAAGTTTTGATTAAACTGTTCCCTAGCTATGTATACGAATGTTGTTATCGGACTACGTGCGCAAACGCAGCCATCATGATGTAACCAGTGACGTGATCTTGTACCTAATTGATCAACGTACGAATTTTAAAATAACCGTCTTCGCCGGTCGGCTGACGTCTCGACAAGGTCATGCGATTCGTCGATCCATGTGGAATTTTGCGTCAAGATGTTTAACAGCATTTTTGCGATTTGCTACACAGTCAAAGTTAAAACTACTAAGTCTAGAAAGCTAAAATTTGGAACATAATATTATTTTATAACGTTTGTTAAGAAAAGATTTTTGAAAATTTCAGCTCCATGCTAAGCTGTGACCGTTCGCTATCCACATAATTATTTATTTATTTATTTATTTATTTTTCAAAAGGTACACCAACAGCACAAACAAAAAAACTTATAATAGGTATAGGTAACACAAGGCAATTTTAAGGTATACACAGATAAATTACAAAATAGAAATTGTGACGAATGACAACATATGCATATAACAATTAATATAACATAAACTTAACTTAAATAAAATAAAATAATGAGAAAAAGAGAACAAAATGAATTGAAAAGAAAAAAAAGAAAAACACTCAGTTAAATAGTATAGCTGTCAATTTACGCTTAATTTCCGTCGATTTACAATTAAATATATCGATATCAATATCAGCATCAGCACCCAACAATGAATAAAGTAGGTAATGTCTCTTTTTAATATTTATATAGACACCGCCTTTAAACCCTCTTGTTTGTTTAAAACATTACATATTTTAAATAATTAAGTACCTAATGGCAATCATCAATTGACCACAACATTATCGTGAAATAACAAGTGTCGGTAATTCAGTAATTATTTCACTCAACAATATCGATGCTTAACAGTATGTTAAAAATGATTAAAATAAATAACTTAACCATGATAAATGAAAAAATAATATATAATGTTATCATGTAGGTACTTAAACCATTAAATCTAAAAGTTTGTTTAATTTTTTCAATAAGTACTTACTTAAACCTATCTATTAATATCTATCTTTAACCTGTTTTAAAACTTGCAAATTCTATGTTGTCCGTTTTGAATCCAATATGGCTCTCTATAATAAAGTAATGGACACAAAAACAATAGAGATAATCAACATCCAGTCTTGTCTTGTACATCCGTCAATGAAAAGACGCCGTTGTGTTTTGAATTTGAATCGTTTCCAACGGACGTGGCACCTCGAGGCCAACGGCCACTTCGAATTCTACTGAAGCGTTAGGTAATTATAGTCATCATTCTACTAATATATGTATAAGTATGCGAAAGTTTGTGAGGATGTATGTGTTAATCTATCACGCAAAACGGGTCAAGGGAATTGGATGAAATTTGGGACACAGATAGTTTATTAATTGGATTTACATAAAGGATACTTTTATCCTAACAAGATGTTAGGTTCCCGAGAGACGTATTATTATTTTTTAATATATATTTTTAGAGATATTTATATTTTCAGTATGTAACACATACAGTATAAAGTAAAATCCTGCTTTTGACGGGAATACATCTTTAAATTTTATTCCATAGTGGAGAAAAGTACATACATACTGTAGCTACATATCTATCGTACAAAATTTTATTGCACCACTCGATAGCTAAAGGATCAAAGATTTTTTTAGTGTATATGGCAAATTCGAATTCGTTGGATATATTACATTAATTTATACTTAGTACGCTTAAAGAAAATATTACCTACTCGTAACATTTTCTTTTTTTAACAAGCCTATTTTCTCTCAATCTATCTGAAAATTGTGAACGGATTTCCTGATTGGTCATACTTGACACTCGTGTATCGTATTCTTCGATTTGATCCAAAGAATTAGGTATCATAAAACATAGCAAAGGAGTCAGTCCAAATGTTATGCGAAATGCACAATTCTTTAATTATAAACGAAGAGGTCATTGTTCTTTTTAATGTTATTCGCAGTTCTGATCGCTGTTTAATCGAGTGGGTGTAATCGGATTGTCAGCAGACATCAACACAGGACTTCCTCCTTCCTTTTACTTTTAGGGAATGTGAGGCATTCCGCAACACTTTAAATATTATTTTAGGTATATGTAACTAGTTTTATTAAATAAAAATAATCATTTTATAAAGTCCACAATTATTGACTCGCCAGTAGAGCAAAGGATTAAAAATTTCAGATGAGATATTCAATGTTAATAAATAAAAAAACATACAAAACCTTTTTTAAGGTTAACGCTGTTAAGTGAGGATAACGACAATTGTAAAATAATATCTTTATGTTAAACTTGTCCACCTTGGCACAGTTCAGCCGGCTTCCTTCCTTCTCCCCTAATTTGGACTGTTTGTTCTCATCTATTATAAGACAGTGTTGCTTTACACACCTATCAATCTATCGCAGAAAACAATCTATCTGTGATTATGATATTCACCATAATTTAAAGATTTTCTACCGAAACGTTTCATTATAATAGTAGACGATCCTAATTAGAACGTTAAGGTGGAAATGGGCCGATCACATCCGTCGCAGAGTGGATAACCGATGGAGTAGAAAAGTTCTCGAATGGAGGCTACTATTGAAAGTTATCAGGAATAAGCGGCTGGATGCGAAAAATAGAAGACCATGGGCGGAGGTGAGCCTTGGGAGAAACCTACATCCAGCAGTAGAGAGACACAGGCTGATGATAATAATGACTCCTATCGTCAATACTTGAACCGTAAAAACCTCAAACTGAGTCATTCTAATTTTGTTGTCTGCGAGCACTCTGCACGTCCTATTTCACAATTCCCTTATGTAATGTAAGCCAGTTGAACATAAAGTAGTTAGCCGTCTAAAAGGTTGTTGAGAAGCCTTAAAAGGTCTAGGTGCGGCGTGTGCTCGGCGAAACGCAAACGAACACCATTTTTGGATGTCACCACGGAACCTTGATGTCTGCTGCCATATTCAGCACCGTAATTGACTATGCCTTTAGCTTCAAGAGAATTTATATTAGAGGTAATCACTAAATCAGTTTGCTATAAATAGGATCATAAATATAAATATGAACATTATATATTATATGAAAAAATATAACATAGTATAATCCATACTAATAATATCAAGTCATTCTGTAAGTCTGTCTGTTATATTTTCACGCCTTTATCAAGTTATAGCATCAAACTACTACAACATGGAACCCGCGTTCTACGGGGGTTCCATACAAAACACTAAGAATTTTATGGAACATTTAAAAGTGACATATGCGTAGAGCATGAACTGTCATTTAAAACAAAACAAACATAATAATAAGTACGTAATTTAAAGAAAATGTGACTTTACGTCAACCCATTAGAGTATAAAATGAAATAGTAGAAGTTGATCGTTACTACTTTTTACCATTGACGCGTGAAGGCAAGAGTCCGCCATGATTCTGTCAAAGGCGTTCTTTTTATGTGCCGCTTTGGCATTTGTGACGCAAATTCCATTGTAGTATTTCGATGATGTAATATCATAACTATTTCCAAATTTTTCATAAGCTACATATTTGAAATAGAACGGTAGCCATCGGTACTATCAAGTGGACGTTTATAAACATTATAAACCAAAAATAGATATCTAAATTTATTAATTGAGAAATGAGTCCGCGTCGATACTGCATTGAACTTGATTCGATTTACATATGCACCGCACTAAGAGTAGTTTACCTCAACCTTGTAATTGCATATTCGAGCATATGCAATATTCAACTCGAATGTTACTGCACCGAGGCGATAACCTTCATATTTTATACACTATGACCTTTGTTAGAAGAGATTTCAAACATCCATAAATGAGGAATCAAGGAAATATGTTTCTTAGGATAAAAACATTCCGAAATTAACTGCTACGAGTATAATGTTAAATAAATGGAGCGGAAGTAACTTTGAATCATAACTTTTATTATATTGTATGTATCATTAAATACTTCCAATGTCCCTATTTCTACTATACACAATGTTAACACGCGTGACTCACTAAGGATAATAAATTAAAAATGTGCAATACAATATTCGTTTCATCTGAAATAAATCTGAATAAGTTTCTTACACGTTCTTTACCTCCGGAACAATTTAATACACCAATAATTTTAAAATTCTATCTTTATTTTTTAAAAAAGATACAAGAAAGATACGTTACTTTTTAAGATAAATAAACTCCCTGCATGTATTATACCTACGCTTAGATCTTTTAAACTTTTAAACGCAACGGATTTAAATGAGGTTTTCAAAGAGCGTTAAACGAGGAAGGTTTTTTATATTTATACTTAACCAGCTGTTATCCGCGACTTCGTCCGCGTTCAAAATGTTATATAGCCTTTCTCGATAAATGGACTAACAACACAAAAATAATTTTTCAATTCGAACCTGAGATTAACGCGTTCAACCAAACAAACTCTTCAGCTATAAAATGTTAGTATAGATTTGCAGTAAAAATTGCATCCGTGCTAAGCCGGTAGCGGGTCGCTAGTATAAGCACCTGTATAAGAAAAGAAAATACTAGCTTTTCCAATTTCATCTGGGAAAAGATGCCTCAAACTACATACCTAGTTATTGAAAAGTCCCTTTATTTCTTCTTTTAAATTCTCGTTTCTATTATTAATTATGATGATGTTAATATTAATAAATATTAATATGTTAATATTTACATAGTGAAATCAGCTGTACGCCTTTTTTGTAAATAAATAAATTACTAACCAGTTAGTTGACATGAAGTCGCACGTGTGGAGAGTTATCTAATTTGATACTCTTTAGACATTTTATGCATATTTCATTAATTATCCGAACTTTTCTTTTATCTAAATCTTGATTGCCGGAAAAGAGATAGGTTTCATATCGATTCTTTGATTTCGTATGTTGTTTAATAAGGGTGTAGAAGTTAAGGGTGTTAACTTCTACCCCCTTAAAGTGTATAAGGGTGTTGATTATTAATTTTAAATTATTTTCTTCCTCTTTCTTTACTAGTTTACTATTATCTATACTCAGGATTTTTTTGTGGCGGCTCGCGGGGAACGCAGTGCCCATAATGGAGTAACTCACCTAAATATAAGTTCATGTTTTATTTCCAAAGATATTATGTTTTGGAACAATAAAAAAATTGTTTAATTCTATTTTTTCCTAAAAATACAGTGGCAAAGGAATGGGGAGGGGGTACAAACAATTATGGATTTACAACTTTCGAGAATTAGCATGCCCCCAAAAAAGAAGTGACATAAGGCCTGTATATCATTAAGTTAAAACTATTTTTTTACCTCGGTAACATAATATGAACGTGTACAAATTGATTTTTTTAAATATTTTATGTACACATTACTGTTTATTATAAATATAATATTACTATTTATTATATATATTAATGTCTAGCTTGGATCTCCCAGGCAGGAATCGCAAGCATGTTGACAGCATAACCTTCTTGTATAGAATTTGCTAATTTGCTGGCCTGCTGCTAATCTGGAGTAGTCAGTGATGTCGACCAGAATATAGTATATTATTATGCTTTTAGCGTAAACAAACATTTAGATGTCATGGTCAATAATAAAATGTACTATGTAGTTGCCTTGTTTTTCGGTACAGACACGTAAAACATGACGTGATCTATTTGATTAAATACCTTATGTGATGATCGAATTATTATGGAGAGACGCAAAGCAATTCTGTTTTGTCTAAGTATTCTTCCGTCTCGTATTATAATAATGACTCATGCACGATATTAAAAAGTTCTAAAGAATGAGTCACGCTCACACTTGTAAACAAGGAGTGGACACCTCATACAAACGAATTCAATATACATTAAATTTGTTGGTAGTTTAACTAATAGTTAAAATTTGAAGTATCTCTTCTCTTTGTATACCTAAGTATATATTTAGTAACTGCTCTTTACTAAATATATACAATTACTTATTATTTTATTACTCACTAGTTGGCGCCCGCGACTTCGTCCGCGTTGAAAAAAAAAGTAGCCTATCCTGTGTCCCGTACGTCTAAATGTTTATCTACTAAGTTTCATGAAAATCAGTTGATTCGTTTAAGAATTATAGAGGAACATACATACATACATACATACATACATACATACATACATACAGAAAAAAATTCTAAAAATCGTCAATTTAGTTTCAGTATCAAGTATAGAGCCTATAAACACGATATTTCTGAAAACAAAGTAAATTACTCCATGACCGACCCTTACAGATTTATTATTAGTATTGATTGATATCAGTACCAACAGCTAACTTAACGAAGATGATTCGTCACTGACACATAAAAGTGCGCGAAGTCGCATCCTTGAGGGATGCGACTTCGCGCACCAAACATTGATCCTCAAAAGGATTGTTTAGGTACTTTATTGATATGTAGTAGGTTTGCAGAATTGAAGTATAATATACTAACGTGTTTGCAGTCTCTTAGTAACGGCACTAAATCAACATATCTGTATGTTACTGTTATCCAAATGACTAAGTACACTTTTATTTATTTCTATGAGAAAGGACCAAAAACAATATTCATTTTTAAATTTTCGGGACCAAAAAAAAATTTTAAACCGTGATAATTGCTTCGAGACAAATTTGCCTTTACCCACCATAATTTTTTAATTATCACGTAATAATATTTACGATTAGGTATTATTAAAATAGAATAAAGAAAATGTAAAATTTAAATATTAACGGTAGTAGGTGAATTAAACTGTGTTCTAAATTATATTTTATTAACAAACAATAGTCGTTCTACATACATAATGCAATAAGCATGATAGAAACTCATTCTGATAGAATACTGTAATATTATAATCTTTTCTGAAATATATTGTGTAAATAAGAAATATTGTTTATTGTATATTGCTATTTGTAAGGCGAAAAGGAAATGAAATAGATATTTACGTATACTTTACTTATAAGTCAGCTAAGATTCGAGGAATGTTGATAATGGGTGTGAGTCATCCGCATTGCTGCATCGATGGGGTGACGAAAATCAATACTCACAGACGATTGCAGTAACATTTAACATAAACTGAAACACGTATATGTACACGTTTAATTTTTCTAACTAAACATGTATCCAAATACGTGTTTACATAGACAGGAAAAAATAATAAGTACCTAGTGCAACAAGCAAGGTTATATTAGACACTATCTCTGAATTGTATTATTAATAAAACATAATGACAATCCTAATATTATAAATAATTATTACATTATTACATATGCATTTGTGAAAATCACTTGGAGTTAATAAGTCCAAAGGGTAAAATGCTAAAAAATCTCAAAACCAGCTATTAGCGGATTGCTATGAGGGGCCAATTGAGATTGTAGAGGTTTTTTGGGATGTGGAAGAAATACTTATTATCGACTATTTACCTCAAGACAAAATTACTACGCGTGCTTTACACCCAATTAATCCCAAAAGTGGTTCATATAATTAAAGAAAAACGCCGAGGAAAACTGTCGTTGGGTGTGCTCACACCACGACAATCATCGATCTCAATTGGCCCTCATAGCAATCCGTCAAGCTGTTTTTGACATTTTTGATCACCCCTACTTTCCGGACGTAAATCCTAGGGATTTCCACTTATTTCCAAAACTATTTATAGGAGCATAATATGTCCTTTGAACCAATCTTCCAGTCATTGCTGCCGTAGAGTAGTTTTTCGATACTCAAAAAAAGGCTTCTTTTATGAGGGAATAAAAAAATTAAAAATGTTACTTAGTGTATCGAAGGATAAGGTTGCAAAACAAAAATAAATAAAACAGATGTTTTTGATGTCTAAGAACTTTTTGATGGGCCCTTACTGCCCTGTCCATTATAAAACATACTCAATACTTTGATATTAATAAATTAAATGCAAACATAATTACTAAATTATTCCTTTAATGAATTGCTAACGAAATATCTTATCGTTAAGGAAAAGATAATGAAAGAATTTTTTGATGATATAATATATACTAACCTAATCAGCAATTGATGTGGATTCTACAAAATTTAAACAATACCTACTAAATAAAAATAATCTATTACCTACTTATAAAATCATTTGCCCTGACTGACTAGGTATATCAATGCCCAGCCAAAACTACTGAGTCTACAAGGCTGAAAATTGGAATATAGGTTTATTTTAAAGGTTTTTTTAAATTACCACTTTGTGAGGCTGGGGGCGGCCTCCATATTATCACCTAAACGCAGCCATTGTAGAGCTCTTATACTATAAGTTTCCAAATGAGCTTTTTGTGTCTCTAAAATGTTAGTTAGGGGGGTCGCTAGTAATTTATATATCTGCCTTTTGCATATTACAAAATAAAATCGCCATCTGCCTCTGTTCATTGATGTGAACTACCTCTGTCCGCTAATTTCTTCTAAACCAACCAACTGATTTTGATACGATTTTCACAAATGTAAAAAGCGATTAACAAAGGTTAGGTTTGTGTATATATAATTTACATAAAAAATTGCATGCCTACGAAGCCAACATCCAATAAATATTTACATAGTAACATAGATAAAATAGTACTTAACCACAGTATTAAAGTAGTTAGTTATTTATCTATGATAGTATAAAACAAAGTCCCTTCTGTCTACTAATATGCAACTGATTTGAATGTGATTTTTACTAATAGAAAGAGCAATAATCGAGGAAGGTTTGTGGATATAATTTGCAGAAATAAAATTGCATGCGTGTGAAGTCGGGAGCAGCCCGCTAGTTATAAATATATAAAAATGACAAGAAGAGAGACCTAGGTATTTCTTTAACGTAGGTAGATAATAACAAATTGTGTTAACTGTAAATACTTTAACTTTAAAATAGAGAATTAAACACGATGACTGGGCTCCGTTTTAGTGTAAAAATTAATAAGAAAATGTAATTGTTTTGTCGGCAGACGGTCTCTTAATTAAGTTGTTTTAATGTAGGCTAATATCAGGCACAGTGGGAGAGCGAAAAAGCAAACTCATCGAGAAAGTCGACAAATTGCTGTATTCTGAAGCCGCCTTGAAATACTGCACACCGAGAAAAGTGAGTTTCAATTCTGAATAGGAAACAAGGTCGACTCCATAAAGCGGTCAGGCCATTGACGTTGCCAATAAAAAAAACTCAGCACGCCACGTCTCTATGGTGTGTTTCATACGATTGGCGGCGGACGATCATTATACCTTATCAGCGTTATCAAGGTCTTATCATCTGGTAAGCATGTTGATAAGTGTAATGGTTCACGTTACCATATATGGTCACAAAAATTGAGGCAGCGTGTGATTGGTGGAAAACAAGCGTTACCAATAGTGTGTGAATTCTGATAAGGCATGTTTTATATAGTTTATCCTCACGTGCCGGTCTTCATTTAGTGCGGCACGAGCGTGGCGAAGCGACGCTGTCTCGTTAGTTCAAATATAATTTAATTTATTTAATGTAAGTCAATTATTTTTTTGTTTCATTTAATTCACAATCATAACGGTACATGTAGTGGCGGTCTAGTGATTCTCATATTATAACTGAACACTCGCGGCGTACAGTTATAAAAAATGAAATTGAAAATTGTGGAAATTAGTTTAAAAGTTGCACAAGCTGTTATATAACTGTGAAGTGATAGAGGATTGGCATAACAAGTCGACAGAAAGTGCTTATGGGGGTCCATGCCATAAAGATCTACTAGTTTAGTTCAAGAATAAAATTAGATTAGGGCGATTTAAAAAAAAACTGTTCAATTTTTCAAATATATTATGCTTAGATCCAAGCATAGACACTATTATACTTATGTTAGTATAATAGTGTCTATGGATCCAAGTATCATTTATGCTTAGATCCATTTAAGTGCGAAATATTTTAATGTGATACTATTAACTGCGTCACTAAACGTGGTTTCTTTGAGGAATAATAGAAAACTCTTATAAATTTATAGAATTTTTCATTTTAAATTATCTTTTCAGACTAATTCAAAATGTGCGACGAGGAAGTAGCCGCGTTGGTAGTAGACAATGGATCCGGTATGTGCAAGGCCGGTTTCGCAGGCGACGATGCGCCTCGCGCCGTCTTCCCATCGATCGTCGGCCGGCCACGCCATCAAGGCGTGATGGTCGGTATGGGACAGAAGGACTCCTACGTCGGAGATGAGGCCCAGAGCAAGAGAGGCATCCTCACCCTCAAGTACCCCATCGAACACGGCATCGTTACCAACTGGGACGACATGGAGAAAATCTGGCACCACACCTTCTACAACGAGCTGCGTGTCGCTCCCGAGGAACACCCCGTCCTGCTCACAGAGGCTCCCCTCAACCCTAAGGCTAACAGGTAACATTCATTTCCATATTTCTTTATAACTATTATACAATACTTTCAGATCTCAGGCCTTTCGTCGCCGATGAATAAGCTGTCACTTACCCTGACGTTTCGTTCTTTTTCAGAGAAAAGATGACGCAAATCATGTTCGAAACTTTCAACACACCCGCCATGTACGTCGCCATCCAGGCCGTGCTCTCCCTGTACGCCTCCGGTCGTACCACCGGTATCGTCCTGGACTCCGGTGACGGCGTATCCCACACCGTGCCCATCTACGAAGGTTACGCCCTGCCACACGCCATCCTGCGTCTGGACTTGGCCGGTCGCGATCTCACCGACTACCTGATGAAGATCCTCACCGAGCGCGGTTACTCCTTCACCACCACAGCCGAGCGTGAAATCGTGCGAGACATCAAAGAGAAGCTCTGCTATGTCGCGCTCGACTTCGAACAGGAGATGGCTACCGCCGCTTCCAGCAGCTCTCTCGAGAAGTCATACGAACTTCCCGATGGTCAAGTGATCACAATCGGAAACGAAAGATTCCGTTGCCCCGAAGCACTCTTCCAGCCATCGTTCTTGGGCATGGAAGCTAACGGTATTCACGAAACCACCTACAACTCCATCATGAAGTGCGACGTGGACATCCGTAAGGACTTGTACGCCAACACTGTGCTCTCCGGTGGTACCACCATGTACCCTGGCATCGCTGACCGCATGCAGAAGGAAATCACAGCCCTGGCTCCATCCACGATGAAGATCAAGATCATCGCGCCCCCAGAGAGGAAGTACTCCGTGTGGATCGGCGGGTCGATCCTCGCGTCCCTCTCGACCTTCCAGCAGATGTGGATCTCGAAACAGGAATACGACGAGTCCGGCCCCTCGATCGTCCACAGGAAGTGCTTCTAAGCGCAAGTAAGACTGTCACGATGATGCCCTACACCGAGCCTCACTATGTGCGGCGCAGAATACGCTTGTGATCTTTATTTAAGTGCAGTATTTAAATACCTAGGTTGTAAGGTGTCGTACGTAATATGCATATTACGTAATTGAAACGAAACTATTTTCGTTTTTTTGACAAAGATTTTTATTTATACAAAGACTTACTAACCCTGTAAATATATTTTTAATAAAATACAAATTGAATACCGGTACAATATTGCATTTTATTGCTGCCTTCCTTTGGTTTGTCATTGATTGGATTACATAATAAATAAATACTTAATAAATTTTACTAGTTAATGAATATTTACACAGTTTCACTAAATTATTTATTCACTTATCAATTCAGTTATGAAGAAACTTTCATAATTTCTCTTAATTTTTAATTAATTTATTATAAACAGCTAAGCGCCCGTTATTGCTAGCTGACCGCGAAAGAACACTTTTAAAGATTTCATTAAAATGTTTAAAAGTTGTATTAATAACTCATTCACATTTAATTTGGATTAAAATTTATTCCTTTCATTTCAAATTCTCGTGTTACCAAATTAACCTAATAGAGTTGGGCACAAAAATGTAAGAGGGCCAGACATTGTTGGGCTTGGCTTGGGACATTATTAGCCTGAATTAATTGATTCCACTATTAATACATAGTATGTTGCTGAGTATTCTTAATTGTAAATAAGTCCCTTCTTTAATTGTAAATTAACTTCATATTGATTTCTTGTTAAAAGATGTCTAAACTCAAGGTTTTGACTCGAGTATCTAAATTTTTACAAACAATCTTTTCTTATCTATAATATCTATATAATAAAAATTTCCTGTTTGACGCCAATGAATTCCTAAACTTCGTGACTGCGTAATTTGGTTCAACTTAAGATAGGATAACACTAAATTATTGAATAATATTATAAAGAATTTACAATACGTCCTAATCAGGTGACTACGATTACGAATTGTTATCTTTTAACAGTTGAGTTATAAAATGGTTCTGATAAATATTATTATTGTCTTGAAACGGATGACGCATGTACTCGTATGCGTTTATGTTGCTAGGCCGAAAATAGTCGCATTTTATTTTACTAATATATGGTGATTCGAGGATTATTTACATATTATATTGACAATGCCAAACGAAAAAGTAAGTTTTTGAAATTTAAAGACTATAATAATCTTAATGTAATAAGTAACTCTTTTTAACAAAAAAAAAATCGACAAAAAAAATGTTTACCTCATAACTTTCGACTAGACTAGAACCGATTTGATGATTCTTTTTTTATTTGAAAGCTGGTGCTTCCCGTGTGGTCCCATTTCAATTTGGTCCAGTTCTGACAATGGCATCCATCAGAAAACGGTTTGTAGACGATTTTTTTTTGTTAAAAAAAGTTGGAAGTCGGTTGAGAAATATCATATGAACCCAAATTTAAAACAAGCAACGCCACGAAGAAAGTGCACTTCCTGACGTAAGATAAGGGATTCGTTGAATGGCCGCTTTTATAATTATGGACGGTAACGATATATCGTTGTCGTCGACGGTTTTTTTTACCGCCACGATCCGAGGGGAAGCGAGTTTGTATGAATTTATATGGAAATGATTTTATAATTCTGTAGACAATGTACAAGAATATATTCAAGTGTCAATTGATAATCTAAAATAATTAAAAAAAATTGTGGATCTTCCTTTAATTTATTGAATAATGTGTAATACGTGCCATCTAAATATTTAACTTTTAATAAAGGATCTGCCAATATCATCTAATTATTTGTCTTTTCTTTCGTTTTGTGCCAACGACACATCGTGTCGTTCACAGCGGCGACACGGAATTATAAAAGTGTTCCACGTTATCGTGGGAGGTCACGATATTACCGTTACGGTTATGTCGTTACTGTCCATAATTATAAAAGCGCCCAATGGGTTCTGTCTGACATCTCTTACCCACTGACACCGAGAAAAACACACGTCGTTCTGCTATATCACACTGATTCCAAATTTAACTCCACACTATTTTATAAATAGAGGAAGTATCTTTAAATAGATGAAGCCTAGTGTAATCGTAATACCGAAATGTATATTTAGCCAGACACACCCACAATTCCGCAGCACGCAACGCTATGCTCTTTCTACGTCTGGCGCGCCCGTGACGTCACAGACGCTATGCAACTTATTTAGAAGGAACGTTTGCTATGCCAATAGGAGTTGACAAACAACTTTAAACTCTTAATACTATTTAATAAAGTTCTAATTTTTATTACATAGTATAAATTTAAAACAAAGTCTTCCCGCCGTCTGTCCCCCTGTATGTACCTACGTTAAAGATCTTTTAAACTACGCTACGGATTTCAATTCGGTTTTCACTAATGGAAAAAGTGTTAAACAAGGCTCTGGAATTCCTTACCTACTCACTCACGTGCTGTTATTTCACGTGGTCTTCTGTAAGTGGTTACCTACAACCGCCAGACGGGGCGCCCAAATGTGTGTGAATATTACAGTTTTATACTGTACTAGCTGTTGCACTCGACTTCGCCCGCGTAACTTTATAAAATAAAGCTTATGGTTAGGGAGCCTAAGAGGGGATTTCTGTAGTCACTCGAGCGCGTCAGATTAAGCTATGGTAGATTAATTACATGCTGAAAAGTGTGCATTTTAATAATCTGACGATTTGAGCGTGACGAAAGGAAATGGGAAGGTCACAAAATTGCAAAAAAAGTGGGTTGAGCGTCTACAGGCTTTCAAAAATGTAAAAAAAATCTGTCACATGGACATACTCGAGCGCGTCAGATATTCACAATGTATACGGCCCACATGTCCCTGATGACGGATATATGTTAATCTGACGATTTGGGTGGTGGGTCTCCCGTACGGAAGCTTTAAAAATGGAAAAAAAATGTATTAACTCGATCGCGTCAGATATTCAGAAGGGATGTTAAGTGAACCCAAACTAAGCTACCATTTGAAAAACTGACGATTTGGATGTGACGCAAGCTCGTGCCAGCTTTCTGAAAATGCAAAAAAAAAATCGATACCTTGACATTCTCGAGCGCGTCAGATTAAGATATGGTGGGTTAATTACATGCTGAAAAGTGTACATTTTAATAATCTGAATATTTGCGCAAGCCGAAGTGACAAAAATCGTCAATAAAGTTTAGCTCATACAGCTGCAAGGAAACATGTATTTCCTACGTCGCGTTCTCTCTCTCCCTTTCGCCATTTCTCTAATCTGACGATTTGAGCGTGACGAAAGGAAATGGGAAGGTCACAAAGTTGCAAAAAAAATCGTGACCTTGACATTCTCGAGCGCGTCAGATTAAGATATGGTGGGTTAATTACATGCTGAAAAGTGTACATTTTAATAATCTGAATATTTGCGCAAGCCGAAGTGACAAAAATCGTCAATAAAGTTTAGCTCATACAGCTGCAAGGAAACATGTTTTTCCTACGTCGCGTTCTCTCTCTCCCTTTCGCCATTTCTCTATTCTTTACTTTTGCACCATACCTACACGCCAGCCATGACGTCTCGTTGCCATTACAGCTGCTAACAGCACTCGTGTACAGCGCTCTGGCAGGTTTGTTGTATTTTAAGATCTACGAATTAAATTGTGTAAATTTAATAGCTGCTACAACAACGACTTACAGTATATTCAAGTGTGTGTTTTTTTGGACAAAATAACCTCAAAAAATTGTAAAAGTAAAGCCGGAAACAATGAAAAAGTGCTGTATTATTTATGTTTATTTAAATGATATTTTCCGAGCATATTTTGATTTTGATTTAGATCACATTCAATGCTTAAAAAGACATGAAAAAGAATTTTTTTATCTTTAAACCGTCAGATTAAGAAAACCCCTCCATATAATCGTCAGATTAAGGATCAGCACAACCAGGGCATCATGCAGAACCGTCGGTATGAAAATCTGACGCGCTCGAGTATGTCCAGGTATCGATTTTTTTTTTTGCATTTTCAGAAAGCTGGCACGAGCTTGCGTCACATCCAAATCGTCAGTTTTTCAAATGGTAGCTTAGTTTGGGTTCACTTAACATCCCTTCTGAATATCTGACGCGATCGAGTAAATACATTTTTTTTCCATTTTTAAAGCTTCCGTACGGGAGAACCCACCACCCAAATCGTCAGATTAACATATATCCGTCATCAGGGACATGTGGGCCGTATACATTGTGAATATCTGACGCGCTCGAGTATGTCCATGTGACAGATTTTTTTTACATTTTTGAAAGCCTGTAGACGCTCAACCCACCGTTGAAATGGAAAAACTTCATATAACCTTTTCCTCTTCCTACAATCTAATCTTCAAAATCCAATAGGTCCCAACGACGCTCGAGTGACTACACATTTAGCATCGTCGGCTCCCCAACCATTATGTTACTCGCTGAGTATAGCTTCCCAACAGTGAAATATTTTTTCAAATCGGTCCAGTAGATTCGGAGGGAGCCTATTCAAACAAACAAACAGTGAAATCTTTCCCCTTTATAATATTAGTATAGATTTGTGGTCGTGTTTTGTCCTTGTAAGGTGCGTGACAAAAATTATAAAAGTTATAGAGGTAGCTAATTGATTAACTTACTGACCGCTCGGGTGCAGTTTCATGCTTCAGCGATCAATGAGGGCACTATATTTGATTAGCCCTAGCCACTAGCCAAGCGGCCACTGGGTAGGGTCGATTATAAAATAAAATAATTTCGTTTAATCTTTTTTTAAATGTTAAAAACGTAGAATATAACAACAAACAAAAAACGAAAAAACATGCACGTGTACAGAGTACGCGTGTCAGAAATGAAACTTCTTTGGTGGTCAAATAAATAGTTATATAATAAGGGGTAGATGCCATGCAGAAACATTACAAGAAACGTCACGTGAACGTTACACTGAAACGAAATACTCTTATCGCGCTCAATGTATAGTATAGTTTCACTACAAAAATGTTGAATACTATTGGAATACGTGAACTCAGGTAAAAATTCAACCCGCCATTCGACAGGTGCGGTTAGCACATTTGCATTTTATTTTTATCTGAAAATAAGCCTGCCCGAGAGATTATGGGACTTACCTACTTATTTCTCGAAAGCTATTTATAACATCTGGAATAAAAATTTTGTTTACGATTTTACGAAGATTTTTTACAATATTTACGAAGATTTTTTGTGAAATATTCCTATAAGGAATTATTAACGAATGCAAATCTAATAACGTTTATATTATAATTAACTCGGTGTCAAATCTCCCCGATTGACACCGAGAATGATTAATTATATCTTATATTACCTATGTTATAATTATTATAATTAATTGTATTTCGAATTATAATTAACGTTAATTGACATACTTTTCATTCGTTTATTCACTGAAAGTGAAGCGAAGCGATTTTGACGGGACTTTGATATTATAAGGAGTAAATTAAGCTACTTTTATTTTAGAAAAATATAGTAACAGAACCGCGTGCACGCCGCAGCCTAGCGTAGCCGGGTTTAACTAGTTAGTCATAGTCAATAGTTTATAATTTTCATAGTGACTGAGCAAGATTAGAAATATTTTTAAGTAAAGTGGGGTAACTAGCATGCGGGAAGGATAGAGGATTTTCAGATATATGGCTAAATGTGACTCGATATTCAAACTCTTGGTGGAATTCTGACAACCTGATCGGACGATTCGTCGCCCGATCAGTCATATGAATGCACATAATATTTTATTATGCAAGTGTGGTTAGTCGAGTCTGGTCGAGTGAGCAATCGTGCCGGGCGTGTCACCCACCCTGGTCCCCGGTCACCCCGGTGCAGGGTCAAGGGCGAGACAGTCGCTCGATCGATCGTCCCGACGCGCCCGTCTCGACCCTCCGACCCTCCGCGTCTCGCCTAGACATGCGCTCCCTTCCCCCTTGCGATCTCCCTGCGATCCAACATAATTGCTAATTCTAAGCTTAATTGCTGTGCCAATAGTTTAGTAGGTGTTTGAATATCTATATCTATACATACACTAGCTATATCTGCACGCTGCACGCGACCACGCCCGCGTAATTTTGTAAATTATATACTAAAACCTTCCTCGAGAATCACTCTATCCATTGGTGAAAACAGCATGAAAATCGGTGCAGTCGTTTTTGAGTTTATTGCGAACTGACAGACAGACGCGACGGAGTACTTTGTTTTACAATATTTAAGGATAATATTATAGCCTATGTTATTTACTCGCTGTTAATGTAGCTTTCTATAGGTGAAATAATTTTTAAAATTAGCCTAGTAGTTTTTGAGTTGCATTGCAAACAAAAATTGAAAATAAAACAAAAAAATATATTTCATTACCTCCCATAACCCAATATAATGTGGGCTATTCTAATCTATTTTATTTTCGCTTTTATTATAGCATCTTCTTTACGTGCTTTTGAATCTAGACTTTAAATTAAGTATATATGTATTTATAAAAGGGCCATAAGATCTTTATTAAAAAATTTATACTTATACTATATGTACTTACTTACTTATAAATTTACAGTTTGATTTCTATCCAATAAACCATACCTAAATATCTATCTTATTTAGAATGATGTGGTATATACTCACAAGGAATATAGTGTACTTAATACAAATGTCCTCATGGAACTTATAAATTAGTTGGAATATTTATGCTTGTAATAAATAATGTGCTAATGTAACAACTATTTGGTAGATTTTTATTTCCTGCTATGTTGAATCATACTGTTGCCTTTCCTGTAGACCACGGTAGATAATAGTAGTAATAATACTCCACATAGTTGGAACACTTATTTATTTGTTCTTGCTTATATATACATATCTATTTGTTACAAAAATACCGACTAGGTAAATCTATCGTCTTCACGCTATCACGACCTAGCGCAGAATGGCGGTCGCTCCCGCTCGTTGGTAGGTATTACCATTATTAATTTTCTAACAGACGGCCATTCTGTTCTAGGAATGTCCTCATTCCGGAGCCAAGCTCGGTCATCCGGATTGAGTGAGTAGGTCCTCATACTTAGTTCGGAGTAAGAAGAAAAATATATGAGTTCGAGATACAATATTGAGTAAGAGTTGAGTAAAATGTTAACAATGAATAATAATAGCTATGTACATAATTTTCAAATATACGTCAGTTAGAAATACATCACATAATAAGAAGGAATAATAATAGCTATGTAGGTACATAATTTTCAGATATATATATCTGTTGGAAATACTGTGTAACATAATAAAGATGAATAGTAACAGATATGTATATAATTTTCAGATCTACATCAGTTTGAAATACATCACTATGTAACAATAACAATGAATAATAACAGATATGTACATAATTCTTAGATCTACATCCGTTTGAAATACATAGTGAATAATGCTGAATATATTTTTGTATAAATAAATTATTATTATTGGGTTTGCAATGCACATAAACTTTATATTCTATATATTTATTAATAGCAATATGATATAGATTCAAGCTAAGTTATAATTTCCAGATGTTACACAAAATACCAAACAAAACATTCTGATATTCTGAATGCAGAGCTTATCTTAATTAGTCATTAAATATAAAATAATCTGTAAGTACTACAGTACCTTGCAAGCGACTTGCTTAACAATCACATTGGGTCGCTTGTTAAGACATATTGTAATTGTAAATTTATATATTGTAAATTTATATATATTAATAAAAATTTAGGGAAATATCAATACCACCAAGTACTAAAATGTTTAAGTAATAAAATAAATTTAGAGGTAGACTATGATGACTATTGTGACACATATTGAATGTAAAAAGAATCTGAAGATACTTATTAAAACTACTTACAATGAATATTGTCTAAAATCATACGCTAAGACTCAACAATTACAAAAGCCACCCTCAAATTAATTAATTAATTAGAGATCTATTTATTGGAAAATTCTGGTTTTTATTTCAGACTAGTGTCTAGTTATTAGTCATATTATATCAAACTATATTTAATTAATTACATACAACGAGGTAATGCGACTGCATGCTGACTAGCATGCCTAGGACCCTGCCAAAGGGACCGATACTCTTTTTTTTTATTAATATAATGTGTAAATAAATATAACTATTAGGATTAAGTTATTTTAAATGAGCTTTAGCAGTTTAAAATATACAGAGTACGGCAATATGTACTTAAATCGTACTTAGGTACTTTACAAAATCATTAATCACATTATATCAAATTCAATCAAATTATTTACCTTAATTACATAAATGCCTCTCAGCATAATTATTTATGATTTTAGGTGCTAAACGTCTTTATTCTATAGAAGAAAAGCTTTTCTGGTTAGGTACATTATAACTACTTAAAAATTGGATTGTTATGCATATTTCTAGATTTAACTCGCTTACATTCTACTATTTGACACATTTGACACTCCACTATTACAAACAATAAAACTAACATTTGGCATTAAATCACTGTAGTTCAAGGGGACGTCGTGGAACTAATATGTAGAGCTACCGTTTGTCACTCACAGGGTACGCTCAACTCTCTTCTCAATTCGAGTATGGCTACCGTTTGCCTCCTGAGAGACCCGGCCTGCCCATTACCCAACTATAGCCGCTTAGCCACCATCTTTACTGCTCGCTATCGTTGCCCATCCGAGGCTCTTCATAATTCTATTATGGCTACCGCTTGCCGCCCGAGGGACACGGCCTGCCCATGCTACCGTTTGCCACTCGATGGACACGGCCTGCTCATGCTACCGTTTGCCACCAGAGGGACACGGCCTGCCGGGATAAAATTGCATCGTTTTCATTATCAATAGTCATAGCAGCTGATGCCCGTCCCGATCAACACCAGACTGCTCTCACTTCGCATCTAAGCTCTGTATCTGTAAATATAGGTATAGGAAAATAGATTTTGGAATTTAGGATTGATAGTTCAACTTCGCCTTTGACCTTTGACCCAAATGTTCCAGCCTCATTACTAGTACTGGTCTCGTTATCACTGGTTATCAATGATGATGACTGACATGTCACCCACGCCTTGCATTTATCTGCTGAAATATATTTTTGTATTGCCTATCTACAGGAACGCCCTTCAATATTCTGTCTGTCTAAAATTATAGTTATTTTTTTTTTTTAGGGACCCCAAAGTTTAGCTGCCAGCTTCTTGCTTTTCTCTTTTTTTAGAATAGAATATCATTAGAGAACATTTACTTTGCATTCACCTGACATACACGAATACATTCAAAATAACAAAACAAAAATTAAATATATACAAATCTCTCCCATTTAAGTGAGAATACACAACCAAAATCCCATTGAATATGTGCCATTGCTCAGCATAGGCTGAAGCAAACCATAGCGCCGATCCCACGCCAGTCCCACTTGACAGATTCTCGCCGTCAGAACACGCGTCGCCACTGCAGTACTGTGACTCGTAGGAATTTAAAGTCATAGCTCTGTTTAGCCTGCAACTAATCATATTTAAAAATAACAGTACACTACCCTCCATCAGGTTGTCTTTGGTTATTGCTCATATCACAAAGTTAATCACTTGGCTCAAGACCTCATTCTCCTTTTGTCTCAATTAGTAACACAGTATATTCCATTTTGGAAGCAGATTTAGACATGAGAACAAAAGAAATATAATTCTGACACTTAAGGTGATACAACTCAGCCTTCCTCCATACAAACGTAGAATGATCATTACTCCGCTGTTTTATGTTTAATTTACAAAAGTAAGCATGGTACCGATTTATCTTGTCGTTAACTAGGTTCGTTTACATACAAATTTAAAAAACATTAATTTAAAAGATATGATCCTTGAAAAATCCATATTTTACCAACAAGTCTTGATGCAACTTTGTGGGTAAATAGGTCACTCTAGTGTACAAAAACTCCAAAGTACTTTGAATATAAACATCGATCAATAACTAGATAATTCAAGAGTTCAAATAACTTTACACGAAATAGATATATGCAGTAGCTCTGTCAAAAAGAGCATATGCCCTAGGGTCTGCTTATAATTCCTTTTTGGTACGAATCATTGCGTATCCCATTCGTGCTGTGTGAGACGGAACGAATTCTAGCCACGCGCACCGATGTTTTCGAGCCGCCGACCAGTTTGCACTTAAAAGTCAAGTATTGGAAGCTACCACAGCGTGCTGTTGTTTGGCAAAAATTTACCGAGGACATTCAAGGGAACATTCAATGTATCTGTCGGATGTCTGCTACAAAGAGAGGATCACGCCAATTCAATTTTTGAAACAAATACTCAGGTCTGTTAGTATCAGCCACTTCGAAGATTAGCGTTGCATAGTAAAGTTATTGCCTGACATTCATATGCCAAATGATATATTTATTTAAGAAAGGTGTTATGTGCGATCTAAGAGGCACCTTCACGCAGAAACGCAAATAGGAATTTTGCACTCGTTGAATTAATTTGTATAATTTCTTAAATAACAAGTTACCATATTCAACCAAACAATAATTCAACTTGGATGAAATAATCGTTTCACAAAGTTTAAGTTTAAACACAAATCAACACAGATAAGACATCTATAATTTTATACAAGACTTTCAAAAGGCAAAAGCAGTTTTGAACTAGTTCAAGCACTTGTTTCTCAAAAAGGTAAATTACCGACCATCATAACTCCGGGGTTGCGCGCTAATCTAATTTTTTTTTTTTTTTGCCTAGGCAATTCAGTGACCGCCTGTATTTTGTTTGTTCCATCCAGGCCTCAAAGGCGGATATGAAGATCTGATATCCAAGATCCTATTTAAAATTTTAAAACAAAGGAAGCACTTCCTCAGTATTTCCTCTAGCTATTAGTGATATCCGTATCCGTATCCATTTCTTTTTCGGCGGATCTTGTATGGATCTTTTATCTTATTAATTTTCAATTCATAGATGAAATTCTAATTAATTATTAGGTGATTAGGTAGCAATAAAAATTATTAAATTCCATTGAGATGTTATTATTATTTTAAATTCTTAAAATGAAATATTTGGCACCTTTATATTGCAAACATTTATCGTAGTGAGTTACCATACCAATAGTACATATTAAGGGTACTAAATAAACTATCTTTATAATCACAAATCTTTGTGACAAGCTTATTAAAATAATGAAATCTATATACATAAAAGAAAGTCGTATTAGTTATACCACAGGTATATCTCGAAAACGGCTAGACCGATTTTTATAATCTTTATTTGAGTAGCAGAATAACCATTAAAATATCGAAAAATTAACGTAAATAAATAAAACAATAACCAGATAATCACTTTAGAAATAAATTGTACTTTCGAATCGACAGAAACTGCCAAATCGATTGGTCTCATGTTGTTGTGATGTGCGGGTGTTATTAATAAATATTATCCAACAATGATTTTATAATGAGAAAACCAAAACTTAAATCTTCGTAACATTCCAAATTCTAATTAAATGTATAGTAGAAGATCCGAGTCTACAACGACCTTCACCGAGCTGATAATAGAATGAAATATATTTTATAACAAATTTAGTATACTAGAAAATATGTCAAGAATGGGTTGTCTAAAATAATCCTGGACAGACTATTTTTAATTATTTTTTAAAAAATATTTTTTTATTAAATGTTGCAACATCGAGATAATAAGAAATTTTTTACCCTGACTTAAAGTATCAAATGTATAGAATGTGCAGCCGTTGGGTTGCCTATTCTTTGCCTGGACAAACTACTCGGTTGTCAGGTATAAGCGGGTATGTCGATACCAGTTACCTTCACTTGCTTGATAATAGATAAAAATTTATATCAATATAAGCGTTGTTTTATTGCGAACACGTTGATATAAGGTTGCCTGCAAAAAACTTGGTCCTAATCGGGGTTTGCGAATTTTAAAATTAATTTTTTTATCATAACGATACAAAAGAACACGTGTTGCAACTCCAAAATAACGCTCACTGTTTACTAGAGTATCGCTGTCATTCTCTGTCGTATGAAATAAGTCAGTAAAACAAAAAATGGCTAAACACTTCTAAAAAGGTGCTAGAATGTTAAAATTTTAATGTCCTAAAAAGTGGCTAAAATTTCTTTCCACCTCAGCAGTAGAGTTTGGTAGAAATAGAGCCAAATCCGTCAAAGCCAAATCGGTCAAATATAGATTCACCGCTTGTATTTTTATAATTTTTGATTTGAACCCAAAATTGACAATATTTAAGGACGTATCCAATTTGTATAGGTGTATTTTGAACCATTATTACATCAACTTACCAATTTCTTCCTCACAAATAGACAACGTTTGTTCAGAAATAGGTATTTTTATGGAGATGAGTAAAGACAAGTGTTAATTTTCGAAAAATAGTTATTACTTTTTATTTTGCTGTGCTTTATACTTTGCCAATGATTAAAAGTTGCCAAAACAGTGGCTAAAATAATTAGTAATTAATAATTAAGTATAAATTAATTTTATTAAAATCAAGACAACAAATATTAAATTAAAGATCTTTTAATCAGTAAATCAGTGAAACTCTACAGATCAATAATTGTGTCAGATATTCTCTATCTCACATCGACGATTTATTTGCTTGCGCGAATAAATTAAATACCTTTATAAAACCTTGTTTGTTAACCATGTTTTAAAAATTAATACTAATTAGTAATTAAAAAAATAAAAAATATATTATAAAAAAAATATTATAAAATAAATTATAAAAAAAAGCGTATCACTGAGTCGACTCAGTGAAACACACGCCTAAATTGTATGGTTTATAGTTATACCAAAACAGAAAAAAATCGAATGCCGATTTTAAAGGGTGATGTATCGACCCAATGAATCGATCCAGTACAACATATCGATTTATAAAATCGTATTTTTTGGCTCGAAAAATCGATTTTTCGATTAATCGATATCAGATCGTCATCTCTAATGTTGGGTCCTTTATTATTACACGCTTTACTCAACTCGGATCTATCTGTCACACATTTCCACTCGCGTTAAAATTTAACTTTAAAATTCGCAAACCCCGATTAGGACCAAGTTTTTTGCAGGCAACCTTATATCAACGTGTTCGCAATAAAACAACGCTTATATCGATATAAATTTTTATCTATTATCAAGCAAGTGAAGGTAACTGGTATCGACATACCCGCTTATACCTGACAACCGAGTAGTTTGTCCAGGCAAAGAATAGGCAACCCAACGGCTGCACATTCTATACGTTTGATACTTTAAGTCAGGGTAAAAAATTTCTTATTATCTCGATGTTGCAACATTTAATAAAAAAATATTTTTTAAAAAATAATTAAAAATAGTCTGTCCAGGATTTTTTTAGACAACCCATTCTTGACATATTTTCTAGTATACTAAATTTGTTATAAAATATATTTCATTCTATTATCAGCTCGGTGAAGGTCGTTGTAGGCTCGGATCTTAGACTAGTAGAATTAATGCACAATGCAAATCGAAACATCTCCTGCCTGTCACGCAAAACTTCAAGTGGCGGGCGTCAACCATCGCTTCAAGATCACGCGCACCTACACCGATTGAGTATGAAAGTTAAAATCCGTATCCGGATCCGTATCCGCGGATATACATTTTTAACGATACGGCTCATCACTATTAGCTTCTTAACGCCATCGTTATTTTTCTTTGGCACGAGTAAGTACAATAGGGCTGGCGTACGTGGAATAAGAGTTTCTATTATTATCCAGTCACTCGTCTACCATTTTCCTGACTACATTCCGTTCGCTGTAGGGAAGACGATACGGTTCGAAGAAACTGTTGGCGGTATATTCTGTTGTTGTCCTTATTTAACTTAAATTATTAATTCATCAAATAACTAATTAATCAATTAATTGTTTAACTTTAGAGCCAATATTTAGCCCAATATTTAGTATGAGCCAGGGTGATTCGTTCCTGTTTTTTTTTCTCGCCTTACAAACAAAATTAACGGCAACCCGGAAAGATATACAATAATAATTTGTATACACTGTAGCGTCGCGAATTTAACATTAACCTTCATACAAGCGTTTCCAGGTATAACCAATGTCTTCTTCTTTTTCGGCTTCACTCTTGACAGAGTGGTCGTGGCCATCACTTCAGGTGTTGGTGGCAAGCCTCACAATACGCCGCCATTCCTCTCTGATGGCCGCCTTCCTCGTGCATCCCTGCAGTGAGCCATTCAACGCAGCTTTTATTTGATCCGTCCATCTCATAGGCGATCTTCCCCGCGGCCTGGTACCCTCAACCCTTCCCTGGACCACAAGTCGCTCAATAGCCACCTCCCCTCGGCGGCAGACATGGCCAAAGAACGTGAGGATACGGGACTGTACCAAAGATGACAAGCGCTGCTTGATGCCGAGTTCTCGAAGTATAGACTCGTTGGTACGGAATTCAGTCCACGATACTCCGAGCATTCTCCTCCAGCACCACAACCAATGTACCGGTGATATTATCCGAAGTGTACGTTTTATATAATTTGAGCCTTCTAAAACGACATCTTCAAACTTACTTACGCTCAAGTCCCGACTCGTCGTAGTATAAAACTAACTCCGAATGAGTCTTACATACGGTAACCGATGTTAATTCCGTAAAGGATTGACCCACTTCGTGAGTCTCATCCGTCGTGAGAAGCTCGTCCCTCACCGCCGAAACTTCAATGTCAGCCTGAACAGCCTCAACACCCGAAGTTACCAAAACCCGACCCGACTAGACGTCGACTGAAGAAGTAGGACTTTTGAGGGTTACTTATCAACCCCTTATCAAGACTTAGATTTGGATTTTTTTTTTTTTTCTTTAACTACCCTCTCTTTGATCAGAGTACACTGACTACCAAAATCAATGTATCTGGACTTCTCTAACTCCGTTAAGCTTAATAGTTTTCATGGAAATACGTCGCAGATACAGTAGCTGTGACGGACGCTTAAAACTAGACCCTTGTCGACTATTATTTATCAAAAATGCTGTTAATATTGCACATGTACCTTAATATTAATAATAGTACCTTTAATATTTAATATTGACAGTCTTTCTTTGTCGTGGTAGAATTTTTTACTTATACCTACAGCTAGTGAATACTAAGCGTCTATTTCTCAAACGTCAATTAGGCCAAACTGTCATTTAAAGTCACCGGTAACCGGGAATAATGGAGCTGATATACCTTTGTTTGTACGGTAAACGTCCCAAACATTAAACATAAAATAATTAAAAAAATTCGGCTATCGAATGATGCAGTAAACCGAGTGCATAATTCAATATAACAGAAAATGATTTCTAAAAGTAACTAATCAACACTTTACTTGTAGTTCGTGAAAGAGGCCCTAAATATAAAATAATTTGACATTTGAAAAACTATGTATCTTTTCCATAGGAAGTACTTTTAAATAGTTCTGTCACATTTGAAATTACGAGTGTAGGAGTATAATAGCTAGTATACGTGTACTGTATCAAGCGGGGACATGTGATTCCACAAAATAGCACAATTATTATGTTTTTTTTTTTTTTTACCCTATCACTTTAATTATCAGTGGAAGTCAAGTGTAAGTAATAACTAGGTAATACGTACCCACCTATTTAAGACATCCAAGTAAGTAAGGTATTTTACCAAACGAAACGGATATTAGTATTTTAAGTAAACTTTTTATGAATTCCAATAAGTAAACTTAAGTCTATTAATTTGTAAATGTCTTTTATTTTTATGTAAATGAAGTGCATAAGTAGATTAACTCGTACTGAACAGTCAACAAAAGCATATTTTTTTGTTTATACGAGTATAACGCTTCACCCATAATTACAGATAAAAGAAACATGCAAATGTTCCATGCGAAACTCATAGGTAAAATATACGTACCTAACTGAATTCAGGCTACAACGTATCTCGTATAGATATTCATACCAGTCAATTTATAATATTAATAAAAACAAAACAATGTTATTAAAAATTAAATTAAATAAAAGTATATTATTACATCATCATACTAAAATAATAATACGATATTAACTTCATTGGAGTCTCAGTCGTACATACGTACGACATTTATTGTTATTATGCACGTAGGTAGATAGAATTTCGTTAACAAAAAAAATTACAAGTACATACCTCAAGGGCCGCTGAGTACTTACCGCACTTCTGATTTGTTGCCTTTCCTGTAGACCACGGTAGATAATAGTAGTAATAATACTCCACATAGTTGGAACACTTATTTATTTGTTCTTGCTTATATATACATATCTATTTGTTACAAAAATACCGACTAGGTAAATCTATCGTCTTCACGCTATCACGACCTAGCGCAGAATGGCGGTCGCTCCCGCTCGTTGGTAGGTATTACCATTATTAATTTTCTAACAATACTGTATGTATACTTCTGATATCAAATGTATTTATACATTTAAAAGCAATTTATATTAGTTCTAGTATATAGTTTTCCCTTTTCCTTGTGTAATGTAGAATAATATTTTATATTTCAATTTAATATTATTTTTAAATTTAATATTTATATGAAAAAATTACATAGGTTTTGATTTATGTTACTTATTGTAGATATTGGAAATATTTTCTTATGTTATCTATCTTCTTAACTTAGCTATGCTCCGAGGATTTATCCGCCACGGTTACTTATTGCTTTTCTAAAAGTTTACACAGGACAATCCGTCAAATTACCGTCGCCTACAAACTATACTCACAATCAAAATCATAATAATCATACTTATATATTATACCTATCTCTATAAGATCATCCGTCATCATAGAAAAATTGAACAGAAAAAAGACAAGATTCTAAATAAAGAATAAGTTAGTAGGTAGATCATTCATAACTTAACAATAATGACAGAGAAGATATATTTCTAAAAATAAATGTAACATTAAGTATTATCTTGTGGATACGACGTAAGCCTTTTTAATTACTAACAATATCCTAGTCGGTAGATAATGTTTTTCCGTTCGCCGGTAGGTAATTATTGTGACTGGGACCCCTTAGTAAGGTTGTAAGGTACAATATATGACTTATAAGTAACAGTGTCAACTACTTAGTAAACACATGTGATTCATAATAACAAGTTTCTACAAGCATTATGTAGACAAATCATGGATAATACTGATTCCGATTATAAGTTGGTATATGGGTTGAGTCAGCATCTCGTAGTACGCATGCGCGATTCAACAATGACTAATGAATCATGCGAAGAAGCGAACGCTGACCGGAATTACAAAAAATATGACGAACCGTTAAAAGAGCATCCGTTGTCTTTTAGCTGTAGGAATTACATTCAATTCAAATTAATTACCTACATTAAAATCTACACATTTGGATGAAATTTGTCACACAGACAGGATACCTACTTTTTATCCTGGTAAAACAGGTTTCTGTGGGATTTTCAAATAACGAACGCCTACGAAGTCTCCACTTAACTTATACCTAACTTAACATTACATAATAGGTACCTATGTATTTTTGGCACAGAAAGTTCATAACAAAGCAACGTAATTTCATGTCGATCATGTACTAGAATGGAAAAACCTTTTCTTTCTCGCAAGAAGAGCTCCTTTAATACCTACATTACTAGTTTTAGGGTAAACATTTGGGGTAGGCTTTACACAAGTGGAAACATATTATATGTAGGTACATATTTCCATTGAGTAGATAACCGATATAATAGTCAGAATTTAAATGTGGCTTTTAATGATAATGCCTAGAACTGTGGCGAAACAACACATATTTTTTTTGTGGCGAATCAACAATGACCCCCTAATTTGTAACTACATAATAATGGTTTACATAAACCAGGGGGCCTACTACCCTACCACAAGCTACGGAACAACATACGTGGGTCCTACTATAGAATTATATTAATTCGATGGGTCCTACCTTGTCTTTTCGGTGAAATACCCACCTACTTTAATGAAATATTTATTGTTCCTTAAAACGAAACATACCTACCTACCATAACGCTTTAGTTAGAAAATGTAAGGTCAGTCGATGGTCGAAATCATAGAGGTACAATAAGTAGGTACTTGTTGGAATTATACCTCTATGGTCGAAATATATTTATATGCATTCTTTTTTCATTGATCAAAAAGGTAAACAAACAATTCACGATATAGAACTAAACAAACAATACGAA
Source organism: Synanthedon formicaeformis (assembly GCA_945859745.1). Lineage (NCBI taxonomy): Eukaryota > Metazoa > Arthropoda > Insecta > Lepidoptera > Sesiidae > Synanthedon > Synanthedon formicaeformis. Next base: position 6,424,891 of record OX243964.1, read on the forward strand.
CAAATTCTAAATGAGTTAAACACTGAGTCAACTCTCTTTGATAATGCCTAATGTACAAATCCCGTCTTTAAAACAGTCCAGTGACCACGGCGACGCTATATTTGTTTGCGTTTTTGATCAATAGAAAAAGAATAGATCATATTTCCCTTATCTTCAAGGCTACTGGCCATTGGGCATTTTTTTTAAATATTAATAGGCTTATTACTTGTGCCCAGCCAGTCAAAAGTATGTAAATACATATTAGATATATCAACATCTACAGACTCTACAGTCGTGTGACTATATATATATCTACCTAATTTCAATTTCAAATACGCGCGAAATTTCCTTGAATTGCAATGGATTGAATGACGAATGGAACGAAACGAACGAATTGTTTTCTAACCGCACCAGACACTACTACAGACGAAAAATGCGTTATTGCTTGTGTGAGTACGTTCTATCCCTACACTGAATACGGTGACCGTTGCGTCGGTAACCAATCACAATTCAGTATTTGCTTGATGCCCATATATGGTAAATCCGTCGGCTGACTGACTCGTACCACAGTAAGTAAAACGAAACGAATTAAATCTTACACATTTGTTTCCGTTCGAATCGTTCTAATCGTTAAATTAACATTCGTCCCATGTTCGTCCCTTATTAATTTTCAAATTAATAGGTAATTTAATTTAATTAATTACTAATTTCATTAATAATTCAAAATGTTAATCAAATTAAGTATCAATTGGTTCTTTTCATAACAGGCGATAAGGCGACAGATAGTTCGATTACTTAGTAAAAAAAATATTAAAATATTTTCAGTCATTTATTTCTATATTAAAAATTAAATGTATTAAAAAAAACATTCCGCATGCATTCGCGGATTAGGTACCTCTAAAAATTTGCTAAATATCCGCTTCCGCGGTCGTTGAAAATGCTTTCGCTACAAGCCTGCTAATCTTTTAATTAAACAAATGAAATAGAAATAACTTGGCTCCTTGGAAGAACTTAAGTTCGCAGTTTTTGTAATCGGAATTGAAAATTAATCGAATGAAAATTAAGTTAATCGTATTAATCATATTAAAATCGGATTACAAATATTATAAAAATATGCCTCAAATATTACTGTTTTCATATCTGTAACTCATATTACCTATTATAAATAGTTAAAAATATTAAAAATTTAATTTCAAACTCTTATCACAACTGATTTAAGATCACAGTATCCACTAAATTACATAGTTTTCTTATGTAATTTTAGAGAATTCTTGAGTCCGTGAATGCAGTGGCAGATTGATTTTTTTGTAAAAGCATTAATCTTCAACTATAATTGCATAAAAATAACAATGTTTTTTTCTTACAACCGAATTCCACATGGGCAAATCGGATTCAATGTTGCAATAAATAGTTATTTTTCTTTACAACAGTTTCACATTCAACTGATTCAACATTCCATACCAACTTATTTAATATACTGTGTCAAAGTGAACAAGGACGAGTCCATAATTTTGTTATTGGTGCAAAAATTACCACGGTTCCAATTTCAATTGTATTAAATGTTTTATGGCATTTGTCAAACGGACAGCTGACAATTGACACGTTTGTTGTGATTTTTACGATTTTGTAAAAAAAGGGTTTGTAAATTTCGAAATTTATAACACCATTCAGTTGGAGGTCCGTTGGGCAAGTCCATTTGTGTTGCTTGGAGCGCCGGCGTATTGAAGCAAATCGACCTCAACGAACGAACGAAGCCAGAAAGAAACCGGCCGGCATTTCTCACGGATCGGCGCTCTTGGTGGTATTGTTCTTTGTGTTGCAGAAGTCATTTTAAAAGGTAAGTGCTCTAATTTCACTTGTATTTTGCTATGTAAATATGTTGTTTTTGTATAAATAAGTATTTGGAGATTAGTAAATTTTTCGCAGAATTTTTTAAGGTTTACCATCGGTTTACCTAACCTTTCATTTCACTTTCCAATTGGATTCTGTTCACTCCGGTGCATATTGGATCACCACCAAAGTAGTTTTTGGACTAGACTTCTACCTACATGGTAGGTATAATAAAAAAGATATAATTTATACCTATACCACATTCGAACTAACCTAAGTTAATCTTTTTTATAGCATATTTGCAATATAACCAATATGTATATAATTGTAATAAAGTGACGCTGTTTTCTCTTCCCTCGATTGAGAATATCTTCGTTTCGTTATCAGTTCCCTACGTAAAAATAGATATCACAGCCTTCGCTGAACGCCGCAGGGCGGGGGGAGAGGCTGCGCTGCGCAGACAGGCTCCCTACAGCACAATTCCATATATGGCCACGAAAACTCACGTATTGTGTGATTGGTGGAGACTCGCTGCGGTGGCGGGTAAGGGGGGGTTCGATAATGACTCATTTATATACTCCGCGGACCTCCATCGCTGACATTCCACGAAGTGAGCTCGAGCTGAGGTGTTGTGCAGCGTTACCGAGGCTGTGCATATAGCAATTAATTTATTTATTTAATAGGACTTATCAAATTAAAAGTAAGTTTACTTTAATAAACATGAATGTAGTGTAGACCGTGTTTATCTGTGAATACTTGTTGTGGAGTTTAGTGCAAACTTCGAATAGTGCGTGCGGGTCAGTGACATATTTGGAGGGTGAAGGGCATGTCGTTCGCGATCAATCCCACTCGAACGGGGACTCACCGGTTGCGGTAGGGCGTGGTCTCGGGTCGGTTTATGGATCGTTTTGGAGCATTTTTAAATTAATCTTGTTCAATTAGAAAGTAACGAAACCGTCGGATGACATTTAATTGGAAAGTGCGACCCGTTTATCTGAGCCACGTCCACGCCTCGTTCGTTGCTCGACACTTCTCTCGCAAGACCCGACCATATATGGTCTCGTTTCGCGACTGCTTCGCCCACTTGGCGTTTCTTGTAAACGTAGCGTAGGCATAGTTATCTACCCACCGAAAGACCTTTATATTCGAGATACCTACATTGGACTTTTGTTTGAAAATTTTAAGTCTTTCTTTTTCTATATTGCAGACTAATTCACAATGTGCGACGAGGAAGTAGCCGCGTTGGTAGTAGACAATGGATCCGGTATGTGCAAGGCCGGTTTCGCAGGCGACGATGCGCCTCGCGCCGTCTTCCCATCGATCGTCGGCCGGCCACGCCATCAAGGCGTGATGGTCGGTATGGGACAGAAGGACTCCTACGTCGGAGATGAGGCCCAGAGCAAGAGAGGCATCCTCACCCTCAAGTACCCCATCGAACACGGCATCGTCACCAACTGGGACGACATGGAGAAAATCTGGCACCACACCTTCTACAACGAGCTGCGTGTCGCTCCCGAGGAACACCCCGTCCTGCTCACAGAGGCTCCCCTCAACCCTAAGGCTAACAGGTAACATTCATTTCCATATTTCTTTATAACTATTATACAATACTTTCAGATCTCAGGCCTTTCGTCGCCGAAGAATAAGCTGTTTCTTACCCTCACGTTTCATTCTTTTTCAGAGAAAAGATGACTCAAATCATGTTTGAGACTTTCAACACACCCGCCATGTACGTCGCCATCCAGGCCGTGCTCTCCCTGTACGCCTCCGGTCGTACCACCGGTATCGTCCTGGACTCCGGTGACGGCGTATCCCACACCGTGCCCATCTACGAAGGTTACGCCCTGCCACACGCCATCCTGCGTCTGGACTTGGCCGGTCGCGATCTCACCGACTACCTGATGAAGATCCTCACCGAGCGCGGTTACTCCTTCACCACCACAGCCGAGCGTGAAATCGTGCGAGACATCAAAGAGAAGCTCTGCTATGTCGCGCTCGACTTCGAACAGGAGATGGCTACCGCCGCCTCCAGCAGCTCTCTCGAGAAGTCATACGAACTTCCCGACGGTCAAGTCATCACAATCGGAAACGAGAGATTCCGTTGCCCCGAAGCTCTCTTCCAGCCCTCGTTCCTGGGTATGGAAGCTTGCGGCATCCACGAAACCACCTACAACTCCATCATGAAGTGCGACGTCGATATCCGTAAGGACTTGTACGCCAACACTGTGCTCTCCGGCGGTACCACCATGTACCCCGGCATCGCCGACCGCATGCAGAAGGAGATCACAGCCCTAGCCCCATCCACAATGAAGATCAAGATCATCGCGCCCCCAGAGAGGAAGTACTCCGTATGGATCGGCGGGTCGATCCTCGCGTCCCTCTCGACCTTCCAGCAGATGTGGATCTCGAAACAGGAATACGACGAGTCCGGCCCCTCGATCGTGCACAGGAAGTGCTTCTAAACTGTCCGCCGTCGCCCCGACCGCAGCCCGCGGCCCGGCCGGTTCTCCGGTCGGCTGTAATCTTGGCTTGTAATCTCAGTTAATTTAATTGTACGTAAGATATTATGATAATGAGGGCAGGACGGTGCGCGGGCGCCGCGGGCGCGCCTCGACCGCCGGCCTCGGTACTGCACTCGCCAAAGGATCCTTTTGTATCTCATGAATGATGATTGTATGTGCTGAAACGGATAAGACTACTTTCTTACTAGGTCATTTATAAATTATAAAAAATAATTAAAATTAAAAAAAATTTGCAAAACATTATTATCGTCTTTTATTTATTGCACTTATTCAACAAGGGACCGGTAGTTCAGTGGCCGACATTGACCTACAAACGAAAATAGAAGTCTTCAGATATATGTGAAAGCGGTGTTTAAAAATAAATACATCTGCGCCCATGCGCCACATTAGACTTGCACTTATTTGTCGACTATAAATTATTGGGCATCCTGCCTACACATAGTTTGACTAATAACTTGAAACTTTTATGATTCAAGCTAAATGGGTCTGTGGGGCCCTGTAAATCTAGGAACCAAGATAAACTTGGAGATAAAAAAAGTGGAACCTTGAATAAAATATAAAAATGTATATGAACAAATTAATTTATGTTCGTAAAATATTCCGCTCAGTACATAGCATTATAATGTACAGTTGGGGTAAAAAAAGGTTCGTCAGAAGTCGAGATTTGTTTGCAATTCAGTCCCATTTCAAACGTCTACGGTTTTCTGTTATTTCAAACCTTTGATATAATAATATGTACATACCTACTAATTTAAAATTTTCATTTACCTCAAAAATATTGATTGTATGTATTCTTTTTTCATTGATCAAAAAGGTAAACAACTCACGATATAGAACTAAACAAACAATACGAACAAATTCTAAATGAGTTAATCACTGAGTCAACTCTCTTTGATAATGCCTATGTACAAATTCCATCTTTCAAACAGTCCAGTGACCATGGCGACGTTATATTTGTTTACGTTTTTGATAAATAGAAAAAGAATAGTTCATACGTAATAATGTGCAACAAATATTTGTAGAGAATTTCATAAAGAACAATATTAGTCCTTTTTTGAGGTACGGTCAAAATAACGAAGTTATATAATAAGCGAATATGTGTTACCCCTTAATATCACGATAACTGGCGTAGCTCACCTTAAGAATGGTCGAGATTCTTGTTTTACACTCCCACTAGACCCCCCTAAAGGTGGGTGAAAAGAATTCACTACCTAGAATTAATGTAAGCTTAGGTCTTAGGTCTAACCCGACTGTAGTAATGGTACAACATGCGATTGTTAATTTCGACTGTCATCGTTAAAGTTAACTTCGACCGTAATAATAATCAAGCCTACGGTGCAACCCACCCTTAGTATACCAACACCCCAATGGAGAACCAAAATGATTTTTTTTTTTCAGCATATCTGCAAAATAGGTAACTCGAGAAAAAATAATCTGTTTTTATTTTTTTCCTATCTTCAAAAATGACTGAGATATTAAACTTTAAAGTACGACTTCCGCGACTAGTGATCTTGAGTGATCGCGCTAACGTGTGACGTCATAACGTAACACTGTTCTGCGTACTTACATACTTTCGCTCGTTGCGCTCGCGATCTCGCTATAAATTTAATTGTTTTTCTTATAGAGCATCACTAAAATTGTTAACAAATATTGTATTGTGCTTATGCGTACCAACTCCAGTGAAAAAGCAACCCAAAAATAGTTTTTTTTTTGTGTACCACGCGGTAATAATATTTGGAAAAAGTGGTTAAAATTTATGAAGTTAAAAGTTAGCATAATGTAATATCTATTTATTTATATTTATAAACATAACATGTTAAAAGTAAGTCTATTAGTAGGTACATAATAATAAAACAGTAAAGAACGGATCGAGTTTTATTGTGTCTCAGGATTGATAATTTTTTTTGTATATGCACCTCTCCCAAAGATGAATGTGATGAACTATTTTCAAAGATAGGTAATCTTTGAAAACAGTTCGTCACAGTAAAGAATTTCATAAATCTGAAATTTGTTGAATACTTCAAAAATACTAATTTTTTTTCTTTGTTACATACATATAGCTAGCTAGCTATCCTATATTGGATCTAGCTGTTAACCTAACGATCTCGCTCGGGTTCGTATCCCGCTAGAGGCATATGTTTATGTGTTAACATTTACCTTTGTACCTGAGTCATGGATGTTTTGTATGTATAATAATAATAAGTTCGTAAAAAATAATAATCATAGTATATCAACTGTCTGATGCTGCCATTTCACAGAGCATACTTCCCTTTTAATCTGAGTGATGTTTTATGACGATCAAGTCATATCACTCACTCATTCAGTTTTTGTTATGAAGGATGAAATGAACTTTTTGTTTTGTACCAAATAAAAAAGGCAATAGGTACATATTTAAAAATGAAATTAAGAAAATATTTGTCACCCCTGCCATTTGAAACTTGACAAAAATAAACCTTTTAATAAAACAAAAAACTTTAAAAATCCTTTTTATTATTTTTTATTGAAAAAAGGTTTTTAAAAAAGCCTTAATAAAACTTGATCGAAAATCTTACTTACTTTACGTTATTTACTTATTCAGTTTTATTTCTCTCTATTCTGCGGCTACAAAATCACCATTCTAAGATATCGCGCAACCCTAAAAATGTCGACTTTTGGTAGGTTATCCGACTGTCCTTTTACAAAACTCTCTTCCATCGCTATGTTTATTTAATAACAATAATATTTAAAGTAATCGCTAACACAAATACTTAAAATAATAACTGCAAACCACAACAATCAAATTTTATGAAAGTAAACACTCCGCATTACTCGCAATCGGACAGAGACTGTTGCGTTGTGACGTCATAGCAGTAGCGCGCGTATGAACGAAAATTTTAAAAGCGGTGAAACTTTACAACGCTATAACTTTGGAAATACTGGCCCGATTTCGATGAAACAAAAACGATTATTATTTGCGCGAGTAGGCGCATCAAATCCAGTAACTTTTATAGTAATATTTGGATGTGCTGGTGTTCTCCATTGCCTGGGCGAAGCCGGGCGCGTATGTCTAGTTGTTACTATTTTGTGACTTGGCAGAGATTAAGTTTAGACTATTTGCCTCTAGATTAAAGACTTAGTTTTTTTTAATGATTGGATACAGCAAATTTAAACAAATGTTCACATAATATAAATCTTTATTTTCAATCACAAATTGTTCTGACACAAATTAAAAGCAGTTAAAAATATGTTAGTTTTAAAATTAAGGACAATTTAATTGTATAAAAAAAAACCGTGTTTATACACATTATTATTATTACATATACATTCTATACAATACATATACATTACATATCAATTTAAAATGCACGATATCGAAGCGTGATCTTTATAGAATCAACATTTAGTTTTTATATTAATATTAATTAGATTCGTTCATAACACTACTGACAATAAGGCACCTGAAAATGAAATTTCAAAACTAATACGGCGAAACATTGTTGTAATAATATGTTATTCGAAAATTAGAAATTGTTTTATTTTAATGGACATTTTGTAAAGCACATAGATTTAGTAACTATTGTTCATTGTGGTAATAACTCCAAATTATGTAATATATCTTTTTAATATTGAAGTTGACTATTGCAATAGCATAACAAATATGTAGTACATTAACCAAGGCAAATTAAGCCAAATATCGGCAATCAGGGGAAATAAATCGTGTAGTTTTGAAAATTGGTAGAATTATACTTTACGGTATCCAGATTAACATACTAAAAGTCCTCAAGGGTGGGGGTTGTGCTAAGGGTGTAAGGGGGGGTTGAAGGTACCTTTTTTGAGGTTTTTGCTCATATCGCGAATATCTGTAGGAATAGCATTATGATTACTTCTGACAAAAGTTTCTACATGAAATTGTCTACAAATTTAGATATATTCATTTTTACTCTACGATCAATACTTTAGGGACTACAGGCTGTGTAAGTTTACAGATATATAAAAATAGACGATTTCAGCAAACGGTGTCGTTCTTTTTTTGGGCGTTATTTATCGCCATTTTTAGTTTAGAATAAGCAAGCTTAGTCATCGGCCTACCCAACATAAAAAACCCCATGAAGATCCATGGAAAATTCTAAACAAAAAAGATGATAATGTAAACAAGGTCCGAGGGTTCAAGATACCGTGTGCCCTTAAGCAACGAAGGGCGTCAGCGGGTCGTGGATGGTGAGGTTGAGGTCCATGCATACCACTGAGGCTGAATCGACGTCTTTTCCACTGCATATACAAACAGGCCAAGATTTATAGCTCAAAAATGGGTTCGATCCGCAAAAAATCCTGCTATTTGATTTTTCGATTGGATTATGTCAGAGACTGTCTCTCAAGTATAAATCCAAGTTTGTGTCGCTTGAAACCGCGAGCGTTAGCCGCCATCTTGAGAAACGCCTTTTTGCAAATATCTCGGCAACGGTGAGTTTTACGTTAAAAATTGTAAGAATCTTTTTTGTAGAGAATAAAGTTTCCCATCGTTTTTATTTGAAATGTTTTTCTCTACTGTTAATATATGCCGATATATGGTCGATTAAAAAAACCAAATTTTTGTTTTTGAAAAATATTTCGATAAATTTTAGAAATACGAAAAAAATGTGTGAATCAAAGTTGTAGAGCATAAATTTTTCTATAATTTTTGTAGGAAGCTTTTTTTTGTAAAATCAATAGTTGCTGAGCTCTACCGCAATTAAAGTTTCCGTCAGGTAAAAAAAAAACAGCTACGGCAACTTTTATGAAAAGCAACACGACAGAAATATAAAATATAAGTTTCCCATTTGAAATTGCGGCATTAAATTGTTTTTGGTATTTTTTTTTCGGTAATTTAAAAAAAAAAGATTTTCTTTTATTTTGCTTTACTATTAATTGCGGTAGAGCTCAGCAACTATTGATTTTACAAAAAAAAGCTTCCTACAAAAATTATAGAAAAATTTATGCTCTACAACTTTGATTAACACATTTTTTTCGTATTTCTAAAATTTATCGAAATATTTTTCAAAAACAAAAATTTGGTTATTTTAATCGACCATATATCGGCAAATATTAACAGTAGAGAAAAACGTTTCAAATAAAAACGATGGGAAACTTTATTCTCTACAAAAAAGATTGTTACAATTTTTAACGTAAAACTCACCGTTGCCGAGATATTTGCAAAAAGGCGTTTCTCAAGATGGCGGCTAACGCTCGCGGTTTCAAGCGACACAAACTTGGATTTATACTTGGGAGACAGTCTCTGACATAATCCAATCGAAAAATCAAATAGCAGGATTTTTTGCGGATCGAACCCATTTTTGAGCTATAAATCTTGGCCTGTTTGTATATGCAGTGGAAAAGACGTCGATTCAGCCTCAGTGGTATGCATGGACCTCAACCTCACCATCCACGACCCGCTGACGCCCTTCGTTGCTTAAGGGCACACGGTATCTTGAACCCTCGGACCTTGTTTACATTATCATCTTTTTTGTTTAGAATTCTCCATGGATCTTCATGGGGTTTTTTATGTTGGGTAGGCCGATGACTAAGCTTGCGTATTCTAAACTAAAAATGGCGATAAATAACGCCGAAAAAAAAAACGACACCGTTTGCTGAAATCGTCTATTTTTATATATCTGTAAACTTACACAGCCTGTAGTCCCTAAAGTATTGATCGTAGAGTAAAAATGAATATATCTAAATTTGTAGACAATTTCATGTAGAAACTTTTGTCAGAAGTAATCATAATGCTATTCCTACAGATATTCGCGATATGAGCAAAAACCTCAAAAAAGGTACCTTCAACCCCCCCTTACACCCTTAGCACAACCCCCACCCTTGAGGACTTTTAGTATGTTAATCTGGATACCGTAAAGTATAATTCTACCAATTTTCAAAACTACACGATTTATTTCCCCTGATTTTTCTTATTTTCTCAGGCTACATATTGAAAAAGAAATATAATTCCACGAAGATTTTTTTTTTTGTAAAAAAAGTGCTTAGAGAAACGAAGAAAATAATTTAATGGTAACTTTGTGTGTTATTGTTTTTTTAACATTAAAAAAGACCAAATGCTGAATAAATAAATAATCTGAAATCCAAAAAGGAACGAAATAATATTGCTATACAAAACAGCTGCAAATATAACTCTAAATATAATTGTATTTTTTTTTACTTAAATAAATAAATTACAAGCATTTCCGTGAACAGGTAATAAAATATTATATTATTCTCCGTTTAGATCATAAAAATTGTGATAAATCTCACAATATAAAGAAATAAATAAAAATAACCTACATAACATTTTAAATTAATTGATATTGGCCATTAGATTGGTGAACGAGACCTCGTTTAAATAATACCAAAATATAAACTGTATGAACACTGTGAAATCATCTGTCTCATTTTTTTTTAATATTCATACACAATGTTTCGACAAACTATAATTAAAAATTATAAAACTAATCCCCGACTGAGCTCAAACAAGCTGTATCTGCTGTAAGTTTCTAAGGAGTTGGATATCCGGCTACTTAATGATGCAGCATCAGGTCAAGGAAACCATGTCATGGAAATACTACCGAAGTAATATTATACCAAATTTGACATCAATCGAACCTGTGCAATTTAGTGAAATATTTTCGTGAACTAGGAAAATGGGCTGACGGTCTTCAAAAGCCTGAACAGATTTTCATAAATTATAGCTAAGAACAATCCCATTCATGTAAGCTTACAAACAAAAAGAAATTGGATCAAAATTGGGTCCATCCGTTTGGGAGTTACGATTAGATACACACATATCAAACTTATAAAACCCAGTTGTTGCATCAAGCGTCGGGGGTTAAAAAATGAATCAGAATGATCACACAGAAAATAAGTAATTACATACATATTAAATCTAACAATATTCTTGTTAATAGTGACGTTGGGTTCTCACTACACACTACGTTAGTGCCTCTTGAGACATTTAAGGACATAATATAATAAAAAAATTACAAGTATAAAAAAAAACTAATTAAATACATCTAAAATGGACTAGCTCCTCTTTAAGCCTACATAATTAAATTACATAGTACACTTAATAAAAAATATTCTTGAGACATAATTTAAAAAAATACACACAATAAAAAAAATACAATATCAAACAATCAAGCCAGGGTTTGTGCGATAATATTACTATTAAAGTACTAAAAATACGTGTAATTCAAGTAAGCACATTAAATGTTAAACAAAATATTTGTACTTTGGACTTTATTACTCTAAAATTATGTAGTATACAATCAAAATTTATGTACGTAATCTTCACACGATTCTACTATCTAGGAATGATTTCATTTTAATCTATTTTATAAGTCCAATATTTCTAATCTAATTAATTGAACACAACTATTTATTGGACATTTTTATAACTACACACAATAACATGATTCACATTAATTTTCTTTTCCTAATGTGCAGATAACGCTTACAAATGTATACTATAGTAATAAAAAAAATTACTGATAAATATGCAATTTCCAATGGTTACTCGTACATACAACTGTTACTGATAAAAACGAATTATGAAAAATATGCCATTTCCAATGGTTACATGCAACTTTTATTGATAAAAACGAATTATGAAAAAAATAATTCTAATATAAACTATACTTTGATTTAATATCAATTGATAAAATTTAAATTTCATTTCCAACCATGCATTTTTCTACGTATATTTTAAGATTTTTTTTTTTGTTAAAATTAAAATAAATGCCAGCTAAGCCAATGGTCAACAAGCAAAATGATTCAAACAAATCCTATTTTTTTTTACTGAATAAAATAATGAAATAGTTCGTACTGATACAACTTTCAAAATATTTGTACAATGAGTAAATTAAAGGTAAAATAATTATGGTACATATCAGTAATAGAGTGCATGAACATTACTACGTATAAGTTACTATTCGATAATCACTACATACATAAATTAACCAAATCTTTGACATAATAAAAAACCATTAAAAAAATAAAATATTATAAACTTTAGAAATACCCACCTTATTTTTATTTTAGGAAAAGATTTACACATCCTGAGGGACAAAACACTCACACTACAATGTAAATTAAAATTCACTTTTTCAGTCATTTTTCACTTCATCAAAATCTCTTCTCGTTAGAGTTAACGTAACGTTTTTTTAATTTTTTTTGTTTAAGAATTCGAAGTTAATTGAATATTTGAATCTCAATCAAACAATGCAAGATATTAAATTCTGCATCAGTTAATAAACATGGAGTTAACGTAACGTTGACAACTGTTGACGAGTTTTTTTTTTAGATTAGAAACTTAATGAATGTTTTGATCTCAATGAAACAATGCAAGATATTAAAATGTGCATCAGTTACTAAACATGAATAGGGTCAAAGGTGTAAACTTACCGCCATTTGACTGTAAACTGTTTAAGAGTACCGTCAACATTAACATTTTAAGATTGTCAACTGTTTTGATTAAGACTCTAGTTTAGTTTTGATCAGTATAACACTTTGCATCACTGGCTACGTCTCGCTGTCTTTCATGCTGTCCTCCGTAGCTCTTCTGATGTCTGAGAGAGGATTCCCGTGAACCCTGAACCTGTAGAGGCAAGTGTAATTCGGGTTGCCATGGTTACTCTCGATCCTCAGCTCGATGATGTCATAAGCGACAGGGTATTCAACGCCCCCTATATTGGTAGTTTTGTGATTTTTCACTGGGAAGTATTGTATTGAAGTGCCGTTCGCGTCGTACATGTAATCGCCAAACAAATGCGGATTTGGATCCAATTCGCCGTGAAGACCCTGAGATCAAACGTTTTAATGTAGCTATTGGATTTAACTTAGATATGGGGTTCACTGCGTTTCGCAGTCATTTGGACAGAACGTCTGACAGCAGTAACCACCCCCTTACAGAAGACCATCGTGAAATAACAGCACGTGTGGTGTGTTTAGTAAGGGACGCTAGAGTCCATTTCCCTATCCTTAATCCTACTATGGTGGTCGACTGCGCACTTGCAGAATCTATAGCGTTTCTTGTGTTATAGGCGACGGTAACCACCTACCAGCTAGTGGACCGTCAGCTTGCTTGTCGAGCTTAACATTAAAAAATACAAAAAAAAATATCCATCGCTATTAAACTTCACAGGATCGTCTAATTTTAAGATTGCCTAAAAATTTCATCAAAATTATATGAGAGGTTTTGGAGTCTAACAGTACAATACACACAACGATTTTTATATAAGTATAAATATATATAACAGGACTCAGGTTCGTCTTTTTATTTCAATTAATACTAATAAAAGATAAATATATGAACTTACGTAGACAGAAAAGTTTTTGGGCGCTGACTCAATCTTCCCGTCGACGGCCAACAAACGCGACATGTGTTCTATCGAGAATCCCGTCACCTCTATTATTGCGTACGTGCGTATCACTGGCGAGAAAAAAAATCCTTAGATAGACCATGTCACTTTATTCCAGAAAAGACATAGAACTGAAAGCTAACAGCTTAAGGTCAGACATTCACCAGGCCAAAATATGTTCTTACCAAGGTATCCTGGAAAGTTCTGGAAGGCCCAACATTCAGAAGGCATTGCGCTGGCCGTGAGCGCGTGCCGGGGCGATGTGAAGTCCCACCATATCGGTATGCCGAGGACGAAGTACTGCTTCGTTTTGATGTGATACATTTCCGTACATTTTGTTGAAATTACTTGTCCACCTGAATAAGAAAAGCATCATATTTATCCCCTCGTTTTGACTGTAGACTTTACAATGTGTCAAGATAATTGCACCAGTATTTTTACTTGGCCATGCAGTGGCCATATGTAATTGAAATGGCTGATACGACGTTAGCTACGGTAGAACTAAACTATAATATTTATGTATTTTATAGTGTCGATTGTAATATCCTAATGTGTAACTTCATTTACAATAGAAAAAAGCACCTGAGTATTGTCGAGTTTTCCCATATATATATGTAACAAAAACCTCAACTTGGCAATGAAAATTATTTATAAAATACGTTTCAAAACATAACAAGGTGGCTAAAATTTGAATGACAAGAGAAATTTTGTAACCTAGTGTTTCCCAAGAAAATCAGTAATGACTCACCAGCTGATTCCAGTGCATAATCTACCAAGCCAGTTTTGTCAGCGTCATATATAGTCAACATATCTGCAACTATCTTCCTCACCGCATCTATATCAAAACCTCCTTCGTTGCGAATCTCAATTTCTTTGACGTACACCTTAACCCTCTCTTTAATGAGCTCCATCTGTCGCCGCTCAAACACACTCAAGTATCCCTGTATTATTTCTCGTATTTTCTCCTCATCCATTTCAGGTTGCCGTGAATTCAACAGATTCTCTTGTATTGCTCGACTCAAAACTTCCACCTGTTCCTTATTCATATAATGCTCGTCGAAATATGCCTTCAATTTCGCAGCCATTGCATCAAAATTGTCGTTAGCTGTAAATATTTGGAACAGGTTCTGCTGCAAATGTTTCACGGAAAACTGTTCTATTTGAGCTTCGAGATTGTCCAACTTTAATAATTTTTGATCAAAATATTTCAACTTTTTATCGACGCTTAAAGCCCAATTCTCGAGTGCGGCTACACGTTTAGCTAGTTCCTCGTCTTGAATAATGATAGGCGAGTTATATGTGTCCAATAAGACGGTTTCAGTTTGCTGAGGTAGAATTTGATCCCTGTAGTTATAACCTGAAATGAAATGTTACATCGTTATATTGTCATCTCGCTCGTTGCTCTGTCCTTCCCACATAATTCTTATTGTTTTTATTCGAGCTGTATATAAGTTTGTAAGCAGGGAAGGACAGAGTATAGCACTGAATGAATATTTGAAATGTAACTCACCAACAAGTGTAGCGTCCCACAGAGTACGTCCACTTTGTATAGGTGATGTTTATACCTCTATCCTTCCCCAATTACAAAAACAAAATAGAAAACTTACACAGGGAAGAATTATGTAGGAAAGGGTGAAGAAAAGAAAACGATAATAGCATATTAAAAATATAATTACTTTTAGAAGAGCCCAATGTTACTATTGTAAAAATTAAAAAAAAAAAACACAATTCTTACAATCTGGGCGAACTTACTATGTTATTTTATAACTTAAATTACTCACTAAAACCATACCATGTTATTTTTACTTTCACTATTATTATTATTATTAAAAATAACAAAATTATTGCATTTGTTACTATTATTAAATAACAGTTATAACGATTGCGGTTGAAATAAATAAGTAGGCAGGTTATATTGCATAATAACTGATATGTAAATGTAGAAAATAAAACTTTTATATATTATATTATTAGTTTCAATAGTTTAATATAAAATTAATAATTCACAGATATGAGTGTAGACATGGGTTCTATTCTAGGGCCACAAGTGCGTATGTCGTTACTAAACTAACTAAATGTAGTTTATATGAAAAAAGCTGCATTTAAGGTTATTTCGAAAGAATACCCAAGTGTTACGATAATTTTAGAGATAATGCGAGGCGGTTTCACTTAAAAAGGCAATCGTAACGATTATAAAATTGTAAACGTGTATTTATTGTTAGAGCTCAGACATTTATTTTTATGACGAAATAATATTTTATTGTGAACAGTCAAGAAAACATGTAGTTTCAATATTTTTTCATTCAGTAAGGATATAAAGCTTCGTCTCAATCAGCGCAAGTGTAATCCTAGGTAGCGTTAATGAATAGGTAAATGTACTGAGAAAGAGTTCATATATTATTCTTATATGCGTTACAATTACGTGTTAAATTTCAAAATAAAAACTTCTACAAAAAGAATTTGTGACGCCACTCCCAAAAATTAAATTAAATCAACAATAACATTAATTTGACTAGCAACGAAGACTTTTTGTTATAATAAAATTACAAATCCAAAGACGAAATTTCATATTCATGAAAAGACGATAAGATAAAAACAATAAAAAAAAAAATAACATTGCAGGTACTCGAAATAAAAACTATATGGCAACACAAAAGGTACATATTAAAAAAATCACATTACTTCTTATCATATAGAATTAATGAAAATCAAAATTTCACGCGTAATTACTCAAGCCAATGCTATCGTCATGATAAAATAATTTTCAAATATAGGTAATAAGCATACAAAATATATATTCTCTATAACTCTGTAATCTGGTATTCAAATAATATATCTATAATAAATACTAAATGCATTCTAAATTCGATATTAATTTGATGTTTCAGTGGTGTTACAGAATGGGTTTAATAATCGTTAAAATACTTTGAAAAATTTTCAGTTGCCGGAAAACATAGATTATGGTCCAATTATTATCAAATTCAGAAAGCAGTTATAACTTATAACCAATAGTCAATGACAACAATATTAAATTTTACCACCAAGAGTTTTATTCAACTTGATTTAAACTTTATGCATAATGCATAAAAAATACGAGAAATGAAAAATATATTATATCTAGATTTGCAAATGGAAACTTTAATATTAAGACAAGTTAAGACTTAAACATAAAACTTGATTTAAATAAATATTTGTACCATTATGTGATAATAGGAGTTTATAATATTTAATTTATTTACTCAGATTTTAAATTATTTTTATATGAGCACCAGTGTAAGGCGTTCATTACGCGATATGGAACATAATTATTATAATATTAATAACATATGAATAGTAGAATATTATGAGTTTTCCCGTAATTTATTAAAGTCTTGACCGAAAAAAAGTGTTTGTTTTGTTTAATTTGTTATTTTTATTATTTTAATTTATTTAAGAAAATATCTAATATGTTTATTAACTAAAATAAATATGGGAACTCTCCATAGGCCACCACAGACTACTTCCAAGATTTGTGTGCTCAATAACAAAAATTCTAAATTACTCCATAATAAAGGATACATTTACTTATTTCCACTAAAGGCTTAATCACTTATTGATTATCTCGTATAGACACAGTGATGTCACAACCACAAAATTCTGTACTAATCTGGTTATGCGACACTGATCTCTAATAAAGCACTGGATGGGTTATCCCATACAAATTACAGATACTTTCGTGTGTCATTTTTAAGCGCCGCCGTACGATAGTACGGGAACTAATTTTGACGTTTGCGTATTTTTAATCCATAGATAAGTAAATAGTGTCTGTTTTATTCACGTTTTATTCTATTTGTTCATGTCTTAGGGACTTTTTAAGTTTATTTGTGTCCGCTTGAGTATTGAAACATGAAGAAATGTGTATACTGCAAATGTCCCTATCATGCGGACATCACTAGTTTTAGTTCCATGTAGTTACACTTCATAGCCTACAGCGCCAAAATGGCGATTTTCAAATATACATAAAAATAATTTGACAGCAGCCTATCCAGTGTTTTATTATAGATCAGTGTAATGCCATAAAGGATAATATATTATTCATAATAAAATATTTATGTTTTACATGTAAAAATAAATTATAATAAATAAAATATTGTAATGAGCGCGTCTTTACAATAAATAATTGCATAAAACCAACAATAACAACAAAAATTGTGAACTTTTCATTTCACTGGACACACTGGGTATTATAATAACTACTCGTTTTGACCCTAAAGTAAAATTGTTTTGATATACTGTTGAAAATTTCGAAATTAAGTTGCTTAAACATTTTGCATATTTATAGGATTTCACCGAGCTACCAGTACTTGTATAAAAAAAGCTAAAGCCTCGTTTGAAACTTTCATTAACCAATCACAAAGTTAAAAAACACAACACTGAAGCGATATATAAAAAAAGATAATTTGTTTAATGTTTTTATAGTTTCAGTTTAAAAAAGCGTATAAAAAAGCACATTAAATAAAAATAAATTCAATTCTCATTTATCAACGTTGTCTATACAAAATTGTAGAGATTTTTTGATGTTATTGTAGGTTTTTTTTTGTGACTTAAATTATTATTCAACAACACCGCGCCAAAACCTTATCAATTCCTCTACACAACTGCCAGCAACCACTTTTACGTAGTCAGAAGCGTCCGCAACTCTATTCTGAACTATATCCTTGTATTCGTAGTAAGTTTTCGACACTTCTGGCAGATTTTCACTTATATCGGGCAGAGTTATGTTAATGTCTGGCAGTGAAAGGTTTATGGGCAGTAAATCGGGCAGGGCGATGTTCGGCAGAGTGATCCTGGGCATTTCCATTGCGGAGAATTCAGATAAATTTAGATGAAAATCGGTAAAGTTAGGCATCACCATACTGTCCAAATTCTCATAAGTGTAGTAAGCTGAAAGGAATCGGTGCGAATATACAATTGACGTTTCCTTAACCAATTGAGATTTTTAAATTTAAGTGATTCACTTATTTTTACTAACGCTCTAGTGAAACAATCAAGTATAATATAATCTGGCCAAAAATTAAGTTGACTTCGTTATTGATTTTTTACAATATCATAGTCCACTCAAATCAGTTTTTGATTACACTAGCGACCCACTCCTGGCTTCGAATAGAGTTGATATTTTAAAGAGCTTACGTCATAAAATAAACTTATATTTTATTTTATAAATACAAATAATACCTATATTTTATAAAGTTTCATATTGAGACACGAAGCAACAAAATACGATATTTTTAAATAGAATTTTTTTGCTTCGTGGCCTAGTGTACTTTTAGAACGCGTAGTTCTTAAAGTCAATATATTAGCAAATGTTTATTACTCACATCCGTATGCAGCCAGCGGCAAGAGAAACAGAAGCATCCACGGCCACCAGCGACGTTTCACTGTCTCCGTTTTTTTGTACTTCCTTGATACATATGTTTCGGTTACACCCACGTGGTTCGGTGTTATCTAAAAACAAAACGTGTTCCGGTTCACACAATCCAGATTGCTGATATAGTCATGGTTAACAATATGTCTTAAACATTGAAATACTACAATGGAATTTGCGTCACAAGTGCCAAAGGGGCACATAAAAAGAACGCCTTTGACAGAATCATGGCGGACTCTTGCCTTCACGCGTCAATGGTAAAAGGTAGTAACGATCAACTTCTACTATTTCATTTTAAACTCTAATGGGTTGACGTAAAGTCACATTTTCTTTAAATTACGTACTTATCATTATGTTTGTTTTGTTATAAATGACAGTTCATGCTCTACGTATATGTCACTTTTAAATGTTCCATAAAATTCGTTGTTTTTTGTATGGCACGCGTGTTCCATGTTGTAGTAGTTTGATAGTCTTAAAGGTCTGTCATAGTTGACAGAATGTCTGAATTTATAGTGTGTTGATTCCAAAAAAAATTTAAACTTACAGTCTCAGTAACAGTGGTGACAGTGGTGGTAACGATTTTCTTGATAATGGTGATGATCCAGTACAATGGCGCAACCACAGCGGACGCCGTTCTCGATACTATTCCTGCAAACAAACGAACATATATTACAAATTTCTTCTTTCTTTTTATAATCAAACACATAATTTATGTTACAATTAAGTAACATAAATTTAAATATTAAATAGTGAAGGAACTAGAAGGAAATACCTTGAGGTTTCCGGTCAGTGTAAGGGTAACGGTGAGACGGGCCGAACACCTTTCTGTAGGCGTTTGAGGTGGCGGTGGTGACGGTCGTCATGATGGTGACGAGCAATTGTGCGAACCAGCCGCGCTCCGCACCCGCATAGTGACCGTTACGATAGTACGCTTCGTCGTCTGATCCGTCTATGTTATTCTGAAGATAAATTCAACATATCCATTGGCAAAATGTTCAGGCTTAAAGTTGGTTCAAATACCTACATATTTTTGAATTCAAGTGTGGATTGAAATTATTGTGATTATGTAATTCATTAATCTTTTAACATGGAATTATTAAAAAATTGTACTATACAGATAGAATCTTAAAAGTCCTAGAGGAAACTCACATCGTATCTCTTCCGTACTGTGCTCGCCGCCCATGTTTTAGTTGCTGCAAGTCGGTCCACCTCGTCCGGGCTAGTCGAGGGTCCGAATAGGCGAAAGTTGGAGAGCGACCGCCGAGACATGTTAGGCACCGCGACTTGGCCCGGAGCTAGTTCTACGCGGTCTTTGGACAGCGGCGAATACGTGTAATCCGTTTTAGGATATTTACTGTAAATGGTTAGAATTTACATTCTTTATTTAGTGATTCGTTTGGTGGTATATGATTGGCGTGTTTGGTCAACAGATAGACGCCGAAAGCAGGTCGTATATTATATAAGTCTCAATATATTATTGGTCATTATAATAACAAATTAGTCTCCCTCATAGACCACAAAAACAGCACCCCCCGCGACTTTCACTATACATGAAAAGGTATCAGACAGAGAGTTATTTTAACATTTATATTATTAGTATAGATTTTTATAAAACAGTTGAACTAAATGTAGAATTTAAAGGATTAGAATTTACAATAATACCTTATAGATGCAGCTGAAAGCACTGAAGTATATCTCAACTCTCCGTACATTATGAGAGTGAAAAGTTAACACTGCATCACAATAAAGTAGTTGTTGCATATGAAATTCTAACTAAAACTTTCAAACATTCTCTTTCTCAAATACAATAATTATTTCTTTGTAAGAACCTTGTAACAACACTAGAAATATCACTTCATTAATAGCGAACAAATTCATGTTCAAAGGTCTGTTTTTATGTCTTATAAAAATAATAGAATTATTTTATCGAGCAATCTATAAAACGAACGAAAGTGAACACTGTTAGCCTGAGTGCGTTTGGCATTTACACAGCGGTGCAGCGTTGTGAAGTACAAATATAGAATTTTATTATTGTTACTGTTCTAGTGTAGACGTGTCTGTCCTTTCTGAGTTTGGCAGGAAGAAGCGTCACACAGCTATGGAGCGAGTAAAAATTATTGTTTTTGTTTTGCTTATTCTGTCATATTGAGTCACTCGAGTTTTGGAGATAAAGTTAAATAACAAATTATTTTTAAATTTTAATGTTTTTGTCTAGACTATAAAAAATATGTTATTATACAATATTTTATAAACAATACTTCATTAAAGTTACAAGTGAAAAATTCATTTCTAATAATAACTCGTAGGTCAAAATACCTTATTGATAAAACTTGTTCAATGCTTTCCGAGTCAACTACAGTAATTTGCTTCATGATTAATATAAATTTACAACACATACACACAAATAAATAATTATACTATTAAATTAGTCACATTTAAATAAAAATATTGTCAATTCAAGTTCAATAGTAATGTCAAACTGTGGTATTAAAGAGTTGTATATACCTTAATATTTATTCATAAAATTTGTACCTACCTTAAATTGAATAAATAAAACAATTAATGATTTTTTTAGTAAAAATAATTTTTAGTTATTTGCATGCATGCAATTAGTTATTTGTCACTATATTGCAAATTGCAAGGATTTTTGTAATAAAATATTAACAGACCTATTCAAAGATGGTACAAAAAAATCATCATTTTTCTCATTTTAAAGTTAAATACAATTTTGTAATAATAATGTGTTAATATTTAATTAAAAACCTATACAATATGTAACACGAATATATTTTTCATAATAGATATATTAATTTACTAACATTAATAATTCAAATTTTATTGTTTAAAAATAAATAAATTCAGAATTCATTAATTAATTAGAATTCAGTATTTATTTGTATGATATCTTTTATAATTGTACTAAATATCATATATAGTCTCAAGCTCCGTGTTACTTGAAATCAACTTGAAATGCAGTTGCTTTATTACTGAACTACATGACCTATTATAGGATAGATAGATAGCTTGACATTATTCTCTATTGAACACCATATTCAAGTTGCGGAAATATAAAAAAACAAGAAAAAATAAAAATACTGAGTGATTAATGATCTCTTTTATATTTACAACCTTTGGGCGGATACGAAGCAAGGTGTGCAACAAAATTGTGGGATATGAAAACAATGAAAAAGAAAACTATGTACTTACTTCCAGTACTCTCCCGCCATTTTATATAGTTTATAGGGTAAATGGGTGAAATCCGCTCCGGTGTCGATGAGGTTGTTTGCGTCCGCGAGTGTTTGCTCAGCGAACGAACTGTCCGTCGAGCAAACGCTGTACGAAGGGCTACCGAATCGTGATGATGACCTGTTAGAATAATATTTTTCATTAGAGCACATTCTCTATTCCCTCGTACCTTTTATTCTATCAGGTTGAGCAGCACACTTACATACCTTAACCTCTTGAATGCTGGAACACAGATCTGTGTTCGGAGCCGCATTCGGGCACTATTTTGAACAAATGTATGGAAATGACAAAATGATTTCAACAAATGTTTTGTGACTACTTATCGGTGACTTTTGTACTTATTGTGACTTTAAGTATCGGCATTCAAGAGGCTGCTAGTTTAGAATATCATTATTTAATATTGATATTCTAAACTAGCAGCCCCAGCACATGTTGTCTTCTAGAACCTGGATAGCCCGATTGCGGCGCCCCCTATCGGGCCGAATTGTACATAGTTTGTGACTCATTTTATATTGTAATGTTTTGCTATGTTGTTCGCTTTTAAAAAGGCAATAATTATTTACCTGTCATGTGTCACATGATGCGATCGGTGCGAGGTTTGTATAGGACTGATTGAAAAATCAGCAAGGTTGCTGCTGTATTGCTGCGATCTGCTCGAGCCGCGCTCATACTGTGTATTGATTTCGTTCTGCGGCAAATGAAAAAAATCATTTTATTTATGACACGAATATTATTATTTAGCCAAAGTATTCATTTTAAATTGATCAGTGATTTTAATTATGAAATTAATAGCATAAATCTAATAAACTGAGAGAGCTAAGAACATGAGTAAGGGATGGCCTTACTCATTCACCGAAACACAACAGCGCATGTGTTGTTATTTCATGGTGGTCTTCTGTAAGGGGGTGGTTACTGTCATCAAAAGGGGGCTGGCCAAATAACTGCGAAACGGAGTTTGCCCTGTCATTACTTTTCAGATCCAGATCAGAGTGTACTTTAAAGTTCATTTCCAAAGTTAACCCTGCCAGGAATCGAACCCGGGAATCCTAGAACAGAGCGATAAGGCTAGTACCCTAACCGCTCATCCAACGGTCACGTCAAAATTATACAGGTATCATTTAGATTGTGTCACAAATAGAATTTCTGGTTAAAAAACAACTAGAATTATAAATAAAAAATTACACACAAAAATTTTTATCCTTTTAATTTCTTTTAATTATTATAGGATCTGCGTTTGTTTCAAAACTAGCAAATAATTTACCTATTACATACCTATTAACTATTGTTTGTTAATTATCTCGTTAAATTTTATTTACATATATGTACCAAAATGTTGATTAAATGCAAATTAATTTACTTGATTACATGAAAAACAAAGTATTATACTTATTTGTACAAAACATTTTGCAGTTTGGTTTTAAACTTCACTCTACAATGGTTTCAGCGTCAATTTGTGCGGTCATCGTCACTTATGACATCACCGAAAACAGCTATAAAGATTAAAAAACTACCAGCGTAAGATCGTTGAAACTTCTTGTAGTGCTAATTGAAGCGTGAAGAATGCTATCGATCCAATTGTGTAATGTTGTTATGACTCACAATGATTGTTAGAATTCTAAGTTTTCAACGTTATCATTGTGTGGCCATAAAAAGAGCAGAGGATTAGATATTCTGAGCATGTAACGAATATCTTTATTAGGATTTATTTTTAGAATGTTAATTGTATTAATAACGATTTTAAAATCCATTTAAAGACCCACAATTTATTATACCTACCTACCCAAAGTGTAATAATTTCATAAGTGCAAACGAAAATATTTCTCCAATCTAATTCTCTAAAAGTTAAGTAATTATTTCATTTTTATTATTTACCTTCATTAATTAATTAATTGCAGGCTTAAATTATCACATTTGTTAAAATTAGTTAGGTTAAACAAAATATTTGCTTTTTCATAATTTGTTTGAATATCAATACTAATAATAAATCTGTAAGTGTAGGTATTGTATGTATGTATGTATGTATGTATGTTCCTCCATAACTCTTAAACGAATTAACTGATTTTCATGAAACTTGGTAGATAAACATTTAGACGTACAGGACACTTTTTTCTTTTTCAACGCGGACGAATTCGCGGGCGCCAGCTAGTCAACTAATATAACACAGTCAAATTAAATCTTATCACAGATATGAAATATTATTATGTAAATACGAGGCTTATTTTCTAATTTGTATAAATAGAAAGTGCAAAGGTCAGTAGACATTATGTAGGTAATTAAAGATAATACGGTTGAAGTAAAAACAATATTTACCAGTTCCATCTAATGAAAACTTTTATTTTCAATATATTATGATAATTATGTATGTCTAAAATCCTATATTTTACATTCTTTAAGAAGATATGGGCTATCGTCCACGTCCACTATACTATGTAAATGCGAATTGGTAGTTAAATGTCTTTAAAAAGATAACTCTTACAGAACACTGGTATTATTCGGAAATAGTTATGTAAATAACAGCACGTGTGCTGTTGTGCTTAGGTAAGTGAGTAACGGTTCATCTGGGTTTTTAGCATTGGCAATGGTCTATACCTAATATGACCAACTGGTCTATCAGTGGTATCACTGGAGTATAAATACTTATATGCTATGTATTATATGTATGTACATTGTACTACTGTAATGTGTACAGTATACGCATAGATATAGCAAGCGATGACGCTATACCAGACGAAACCTTTTTATAAATCGCTTACTGCTTTTAAAATGTGAACAAAACAAAAATTATTTAAAAATTTAAGATGGCGGATTCGCTAGCTACAGAAAAGAAATAGATCTAAAATATATTTTTAATACTAGACAAAAACGTGATTGGTAGAAAAGTGACTGACCTTGCAGTGGTGTGCGAACATTCGTTAGCGGAAATAAACACGTATGGTGGAGCAGTATCGACTGCACAATTTGCGCGGATTCGTCCATCGTCATAGCAACGCTATAAAAAAAAATACCGTAGGTACTCGTATTGTACCTCACGAACGCCACGGTGTTGTCTAAATAAAGCACATCACTATTTGGGTCAAGATAAAAGATCACGCAATTAGGCAGCTATCTAAGCTGCTCTGTACATATACGAGCATTAAAATAAATTAATATTCTCTATAACGTAATCGTGCTTTGGGCGCCTTATGACTGAGGGGCATGTGGACGGGAAATATCCATATGCGGCGTTAAAGGAATAAAAGGAATTTTAAAAATAAACTGCGCGGGGGAAGTTCGATATCTTCCAGTTTATATCGTACACATGTTTTATAATCTATCAAAATATAGGTTCGTATAAAACTGTGCTGCGTTGTGATTCGAACTGATTTAGTATAATTTACTTCATTATTGTACCAATTAATGACCGATTAGTTTGTTTCAATGCGCGATTTGGTTGTTCTGTAGTCGGCTGTTTTATAATTGTAAGTTTGCGGCCTCTAAAACAATTTTGACACTAATTAGAACGAGATTGATATAATAGTCCAAGAATAGTCGAATAAAATTGACTATATTACTAGTCAAAATGTTAAAGGTGTAATATTATGTATGTATGTAATACGTGGTCGCTGCTAAGTTGTTTTCGAGACTTTTATATTTTTTATATCCAAAAAGCAGTTTTATGAATTAAAATTTAAGTATGGACGTCGACCCTCTGTTCCTTTAACCATATAAATTAAGCATAAACTAAATCGATTAAGTCATATTGACAGTACCTAGTGAATTACGAAAAAGTAACTGCTTTCTCAGGCAAACAACGCCTATTTATACAGATATTCATTCATTCATGTATTTTGACTAGTTCAATTAAATAACAGTCTGAAAACATATTATATATTTCTTGAGATAATAGTCAAATGAAAATTGTATAGAAACTAATTACTATCAACTACTTAACGAAGGGAAAAATCGTTTTGTAAAATTCTAAACTCAATAACAGAAAAATACAACTGCCTAAACAAAACCATATGGGGTCTAATCTAAACTAAACATTGGCGTGAGTTATTGAGGGGGCGTTGAGTAGCGTCTGCATTATTCTTAATTGTAACTAATTCAATTGCGCGACAAGCGATAGCAGTAACGTTCAATGGTTTGCTATTTAAACTTGTAGGTTTTGTGTTTCCTCGTGGAGTTTTTAGTAAAAATATAAAGATGATTATTATTTATAAAAATGTGGTTCATCCAAGATAATATATTATTTCGATGGGTTTGGGAGTTACTTTGGGAGTGCTACAGACAGATAAACAGATCAATCTTAAAACACAACCTTTTGCATCGGGCATTAAAAATCGTCCGCAACGACATTGAACTATGTGAATCTAGATGCTAAACATTCTCTGTACTAATTCATATTTCCATATCATTAACAAAGTGCACTAATAATAAGGTATCAACTGCCCTTCAACACAAACAAGTACACCGTGATATCATCTCCAGTCATGTATTACTTCGTTTACCCAATTTTCTGTTTACCTGTTGAAGGTCAGCGATCGTATACTGCGCAATGTGCTAGTTGTTTACATGATTTTCCATATTATAAACATTATTAAAATACCTAACATGTACAACATTTTTTAAATAAAAATTAACAAAAAGTGATTAATTTGTTTGCATTTTAAAATAGATTCTTTATAAAAATATAAATGAAGGGGAGAACACGTAGGTAAATATTAAATACTAGCTGTTGCACACTACTTTTGCATTTTGTTTGCGTTCACTATAATGAAATTATAACAATCAAAAAGCTTCACGTGAATAATAACCGTAAGGCTCTGTTCACACGTACCACAACCACACAACAACCACAACCACACCACAAACCACAACACGTGGACGGGCGCTAATTTGTATGAAAATTAATAGGTGCATTCACACGGACCACATTTTGCCGTCAAATTCAACCGTGTGGTTGGTACCGACAAAATCGCAACCACAACGAAACCACCTGCGACAACGCGCACTAGCGGACGGCCACCTCGCATCGCAAACAGAACGTTGCGTCGTCGCAACCACACTGCGCGTACGCCTGCGATCTCGATCTCTTCTTCTTTAAAAGCCATTTAGCCATAACAAGGATAGCAACAAAAATGTTTCCTCTTCGAAGTACATGAGTTCGTTCAGTCATGGCGTGTTTCCTCTACGAAAGCTGAAATCGATCTGTCTGCCTGTAAACACTAGCCACAAAGTAACCATATCGCAACTACTAGCGACAACGCAACCACATCTACATTTTGTAGTTACCACAACTTAACTACAAAATGCTGCAGCGACACTATTCAAACGTAACCACTGTTTGTCCACTTTTTGTCGCTGCGATGTAGTGTGGTTGTGGTACGTGTGAACAGAGCCTTAAAGCGATGCCCTCGTCGCGTTGCAACGCGTCGTCACCTAGTCACGTGACGCGTCTCTCAACGACTACGATAATAACAAGTTAGATTTCGTGTGTTAAGTATTTTTTTAACTAAGACATCATTTCTAAAACTACAAGGTCAAACACGTCACAACGTATGACTGACGTCATCGTTTATGTCTTACTCAAAAGGTTTTTTTTAAATATTGCACAATTAGCTATATATTACATCGGAAATCTATATAAAAAAATGACGATTCACAATTATTTATTGACAGATCATAATAAATACTATACGTGTAACCGTCGCCTTAAACATAACTTACATAATTATGTAAATCAATCAACATTTTCGAGAATATACTAATTCCGGTATGCGGCACGAGTGTTGCGGGCTACCTCCCGCCCAGACGGCCAACGTCATTGGCGAATCGAAGCGTCTCAAAAATAAAGTATTTTAATTTTGTGAAATATGTTGTCGTGTATTTGTCTTCATAATTATTTTTATTAAAAAAAAAGATGTCTAATATACGGTAAATACTATAAATTTCGACAGGTATACCTAATTGATTAGACAAAAATTTTAACAAAGTTTTTGAATAGGCGCTTCCAAATACACTTAGGGCCTCTTTCACCATCTGTCAAGTAGGCTAACAGTCATTTAAAGTCACCGGTAACCGGGGATAATGGAGCTGATATACATACGTTTGTTTGTGCGGTAAAAGTTCCAAATATTAAAAAGACAATAAATGAAAAAATTCGCCTATCGAAGGATGCAGTAAACCGAGTGAATAATTTAATAAAACATAAAATTATTTCTAAAAGTAACTAATCAACACTTTACTTTACATTTTATGTTTTACTGGGATCTGATTTGTTTATAGGACATCCTCTTTTTTTTCTAGGATAACTTGTCCGTCAGCTACTGATTTTCTTAATCAATTGTATATTATCCAAATAATATCAGTTATTGAATATGTCGAGGCATGTGGGAGCACGTTACTGAGCGCGGTTGAATGTAATTATTAATAAACTAGCTGCTGCCCGCGACTTCGCCGGCGTAACTTTGTAAATTATATACTAAAACCTTCCTAAAGAACCACTCTATCTATTGGTGAAAACAGCATGAAAATCGGTGCAGTAGTTTTTGAGTTTATCGCGAACAGACAGACAGCCAGACGCGGCGGAGAACTTTGTTTTATAAAATGTAGTAAGGATGTAACTATTTTTCATTAATAATAGGTACAACATTTATAATTATTTTTTGTTTGCTTGATTTGCTCTTTTTTTACACTCAATAAAATATGTGTTTTTTGATTTTTTGGATCTATTGTGTCAAGCTCACTCAGTCGTCCTACACCACTGGCATGAAAAAAACTCATTTACAAAATGTACATTACCTGCAGTCACATGGGGACTGTGTTGATTTGAAAGAAATGTTTCTGCCGCTCGCACAGTGTCCTCCATGGCTTGATGTAAAAACTATCATTGTGAACTTGGCATTTAACGTGTTAAAAATCCATAGAGTTATTACCTGAATGACTTCTTTGCTACTAGTGTTCCCTCTATCTGGACTTTCACCAGAGGAGTAATCCGATGTCACCTTCTCGTGTCGGGTTGAATACCGGGTGCGGTACCCCGTTGATGCTTCCTCCTCAATGGTATTTTGGGTGGAAACATATCTATAGCAAAAAAAAATTTTTTAATTATTTTTTAAAAAGGAATGCACCAGAGGGAATGCAACTGTGCAGCCAATACTAATAGAAAATGAGTAATATTTAAAAACGAAGCCTTGACATAATGCTATGTGCTGTTGTGTTTACAGAATGTTACATTTATGTTCGTTATCCTTATTCCTTCTAGGGTCGGCAGCACATTTGCAGCACCCATGCATGTGTTATAGGTGACAGTAGCCACCTACCATCAAGTGGGCCGTCAGCCTGTCTATCGACCATAATGTAAAAAAATAAACCAACTCAAGCACTGGACAACAAAATAATGTTCTAACAATTTCCTAATCTGTTCATGTGACTGTATTTGAACCTCAATGAATGCCTTACTGCTGTTACCTGATTGATACAAAAAGAAGAAAAGTGAGTTTGCCACCAATGACATAAAATGACCTGATTTGGTCCTATAATAGATAAATTTTGTTTCAGTTTATCTCACAGCTCACAGCCTCCTGGGTATAAGCTCGATTGGTAATAAAGACAAGTTAATTTAAAAAGTGTCACATTTAAAAAACAAGATATTATATATTTATCTTTTTAAGACTTTTAAAATAAAACATAAATAAGATAAAACACTTTCTAAAATGTTCAACAACCTCATTGAAGTTTTCATTTAATGGACTTTTAGATAAGATACTTGTTAGTTATCCTTCTACAGTAGTATATTTGAAAAAAAAAAAAAAACATATTATTATCTAATAGCTGGTTCTTGCAACTTTGTCCCCCTAAAATAAGAAAAATAATGATTAAATAATTTTTGAATAATAAGATTTTAATGCACATTGATTGACAAAGTAGTATCACATTAGTAAGTACGTTAGCAGTGATGTCACAGTGTGGAATCCATGGTGTTTTGAATGACATCATGACAGTAAACAAAACTTGTCCTAGTAAAAATTCAATGCTTGACCTTGTTCTCTAACCTTGTTCCACTTATTAAGTTTAAGCCTACCATATAACTTAAATTTTTATTTAATATAACATTGGATACATAAAATTTTATACAGTATTTAATGTAATATTATTCTAATAATTACAAATAGAAAAGTTTGTATGTTCATGCGTCAATAACTGTTTAACACAAAAACAGCTAAACATATTTGGATGAAATTTAGCACACAGATAGTTTATTACCTGGATTAAAATATTAGGATACTTTTTATCCTGTTAGGTTTCCGAGGGATCATCTAAATCTAAAATATTATAAAAAAATCACTATTGGATAAAGATGTAAGACATTTTACTCATAATGCCAGCTAACATGCAAATACCTCTTTTTACATTTTTTTAAAAAAACATTATTTTATTTCTATGACTGATCGTTTTTTACATGTTCAGGTGCATCTACTATTTTTAACTACAACTTCCATGTTATCTATACTAATTATCTAACATTTTATATCTACATAATGTAATCTATAAAAATATCCATAAGTACTAATATATTATTACAATAATGGATGTGTGTATTATGTTCCCTATGGACTCGAAAACCATTCAACTGATTTTGATGAATTTTTCAGGCAATCTTCAAATTAACACAGCGGGTGATTCTGTGAAGTTTAATAGCGATTGGATAAGGAAATGGGATGCAGACGAAGTCGCGAGAAAAGCTAGTATTCTATACACTTAAATGTATTGTTAATATTAATTTTATGTTAAATTTTGTTTATGTTTAGAATGTATTGGTAGAACGATGTTGAAATGTTTACTAAGTGAAATGCATGAAAGTTACTCATAACTATGTATTATTGTGAATTGTTTACTAACTTGATTGGAGTGCTGCGTTTAACTGGAGTTTTCCTGCCACTCTTGTGGTGGATATGTTCTCCTTCGGCGCCACATATCTCGCGGTCACAACTCGATCTCAAGAAAGGTGTCTTCGAACGCGATCTTGATCTCAAACCACTGACCACTGGGTTTTCCATAGTTTTATAGGGAGTAAATAATCTGAACACAAAACTCACTGTATTATTGTTAACATTTTCTTAAGTCACACCATTAGAGTTTACGTTAAGGGCCGTGACCCATTTTCGTGAACCGGTCCAAATGCAAATAAGTACAATTTTCACAACACAACACAGCACACGCCGTATATTATTGCACAAGAAATCTATTTCCGTGACTTCAGTGATGCCGCCAAAACTTTGTGACCGTTTCGTTGGCTGGCTGTATGAACGTAAAAGGTGACTTGTAACCTTCAATTTATAAAATGAAAATTCTTATCTCAACTTAAAATAAATACTAATTAATAGATAAATAACTACTAGTACTTTATTAAAATCAAACGCTTTGTAAATTTTGCAGTACCTACACAATTTCTGGCACACAATCTATTCTCATTCTCAAATCAAATCTCTAAACATAAACTGATGACGTCATTTATCAAAAGTCGTTAAACATAGAGTATTACCTCGACACTCAAGTTACAGAAGAAATAATAAATGTTGATAAGGAGGGTAGAGATAAGGAGCGCAATCTTACTGAATCTTACATGGGTGTTAAACTGAAAAAGTGGCAAATAAAAGCGATAAATTGAGATGGCGCTAGTGTGTACAGAGAGAGTTTGAGAGTATGGAAAGTATGGAATGAATGTAGCAGTAGTTGACGGAGTGAAGTGCGCCGAGTTGAATTTTGGTTGAATTGTTTACTGTCACTAGCCTCACTAGCGCCATCAATTTATCGTCTTTCGACGGACACTTTTAATACTCAGAGATTTCCCTCCTTGTCTCTATGCTCCTTGGTTGTCCCATAGACACTGGTTTATGGTCTATGGAAAGTGAACCACAGACCACTATATAATCACAACACAAGTGACATAAGAACATGACAGTGACACCTTATATGGCGGGACGCGCAAAGAGGAAGCGATTTCATCTTGAACTGAAACTCAGGTTTTTAATTATATTATTTTATTCCCTATTGATACGCGTTCAACGTTTGTAATAAAATACTTTATTTGTTTGGTAAGTTGTTGGTGTTATTAAATTCATTTTTGTTGTTTCGATTATTCTGTTTCCTACCTATATTTTAATTTTTTTGTTTACTATGTTACAGTTTATGTTGGATTCGCTAAAAGATCGTTCATTTATTTATTGGACAGATCTTAGGACACAACATGAGTTCTAGCATTGTAGAAAACATCGACGAGGTGAGTCAAAACTTCATACTTTTACTTTGGTTTTACTATTTAAAAATGCATTTATTTATATTATAATAAATTTCGTAAATTCCGCCATGTTCCCCAATAGTACCAATAAATACTAAGCGATTATGATATTTGATCCTGTTTATATTCTAGCTAATTAAAATACTACCACAGCGAGTATTAAGGAATGATGGAGCACAAATTCTTAATCAAATCTTTAATGAATTTAAAGGAAATTCTTCTTTATTAAGCACAAAAGGAGTAGAGGTAATTAATATTATGTTAATTTTTTTTTAACTATAATCATTTTTTGATTATTGATTGTTTATTTTATTTCTAAAAAATGTTCAGGGTGATGAATTGTAATGAACTGGTCTATGTTTAAACCATACACAAAATGATATTTGCAAAACTAGCTGAAAGTCATTTTGTGATTGAAACCGGTGTGAACCGGTCAACTTACACAGGAACACGACATGGCTCACTATTTCAGATGGCAATAGAATAAAAACTTATTTACTACACTAGACAGTACACAGTTCATTGATCATGTGAAGTAGTGTCCAGCTTGAAGCCGCTGTTATGTTGTGTTGTGTGTTACCGAGGTCAAAAAAATTGTTATAATTTTGTCTGTTTTTGTGTTTGTGCACGCTTATTTTAGAAACGGCGTAACCGATTTGAATGCGGTTTTCACTGATGTATTGATGCCTGGATTAAACTGTTCCTGGAACAATGTTAGGTTCACATGGAATTTAAGTAATGGGCACCAGATTATTGTTAGTTAATAATAATAATCTGGAGGGTTGAGCTCTATGAACCACTGTTCTCATGAATAATCATTAATTTTAATAGGTGGTTGAAATAGTTTTGAAGGCAATGAGAAAACATTCTACCTCATTGACTCACTGCAGAGATGTAGTGACTAGACTGTGTATAGCAATACCTAAATTACCAGTGGACCAGGTCGTCAGGTGGTCTGATGACACTATAGAGTCTATTGTTGCTGACAATGATGTAAACATGATGTAAGTTTTACTTTCTTTTTTATGATCATAAAATATGCAAAGACTTCTATTATAACTGAGGTAGGCAGACTCTACTAAATGAAATTTAAAAAGCAAGTCTTTGACGGTAATAGGGGAACGGGCTCTTGCATCCCTTTCTCGCCGAAAGCACACATGCAGTTGTGTCTTGCTCACAAAATCACAACAGCATATATGCTTTCATTTTACAGTGGTCTGCTATAAGACCCATTACTAGTCTCTCAATTTCAACAAAATTGTTTGTTTTCGTTTTTAGTTGATATCTTTTCTATAGTTTGCATAAAAACCCCTAAAAAGCTTCGTTTAGCATTCAGGAGATTTTTTAAAAAATAATGAAATATGTTTTTTAATTCTTTTGAAGCAAATACTTACAAATAAGTATATTTTTAAAGAATATTCATGAAATTTGGTGCTACAGCATGGTCAACCTAACTTTAAACCCCTATTATAAACTTTAATACCTTTTCATCCACTAGGGATGGCATTTAAAAAAATACCTCTTTAAGTAGGTACTCAAGGAATATTTCTTCTGCAGCATTATGTTATGGATATTTATAAAATGTTTTCAGTTGGAGGGATATTTTACCAGAATGCATAAGTGTTATAAGAGAGTACGAAGTAATCAAACACTTGGAAGTAGATGTAACAAGTATCACATATAAAGAGCAATGCATAAAAACACTTTGTCAATGCAAATGGAATGATAAGCAGCTAGTCCAACTTGCAGCTATGTTCAAGTAAGTTTTTTCTATACTGAAGTAAGTTTTTTATAATTAATACTATCTGCTCATTTAAGTCTCGTGTCAAATATTCAAATCGCAATAAACAGTTGTAGTAATTTCAATTTTATTTCTTACACACCATGGCTACATATTATTATTATTATTATTAAATGCTAAATGATAGGTATATTTGAATTTAGTCACTATTATTTTTTTAATTTGTTTCATTTTCTCGCTAGTGTAATAAAAAAAAGTTGTGTCACAGAGATCAAAATATTTTGTTTTTTTTTATAGGTACCTTAAATCCATCGCTTGCTTTGTTATAAACTTCGGCAATCGCAACAAAAGTGGACTTTGTTGCACAATTAATGTGGTACTATTTGTGTGGATTTCTTTAACCCAACGAATTGTGTCTTTTGTATTTATTCCAGAGATATGCAGTTATCACGTGAGGACCATAAACTAGTGGTTGAAAAATTGTGTTCATATGTGATCGATTTACCACCAGATACTTTGCCACCATTTCTGCATCAATTATTAAGGTAATGTTCGCGCCATTAACCATTATTAAGGTTGTGGTAGGGCACACTGCGTTTCGCAGTCATCTGGGCAGCCCGTCTGGCGGCAGTAACCACCACCTTACAGAATACCACCGTGAAATAACAGCATTATGTGCTGTTGTGTTTCGGTGTGTGAGTAAGGGATGCCAGAGCCCATTACCCCTTCCCTTCCTTATCCCTTATCCTTAATCCTTCTATGGTCGGCAGCGCACTTGTAGCACTTATGGTGTTACTTGAGTTATAGGCGACGGTAGCCACCTACCATCAAGTGGACCGTCAGCCTGTCTGTCGACCTTAACCAAAAAAAATAAAAATTATTATTCAGCGGTTTTCATACAAATCCAACGTCATCAGCGCACTAAGCATTTTTTAAAGCTCGAATATTATTTTACTGCCCCGTCTCCTTTGCTCTATGCTTTCACCTCCTTCAGTCAATTGATTGCTTAAATTTATCATCTATTTTCCACTATGGCGACCTAAAAAAAATAGTACGATTTTTTAATTTCCTCTATATTATACTTTATTTTAGATATTTACGTATTTGTAAAGTTTCATGTGGATCCAAAGTGTCTCCCATTTAAAGTGTACAGTTGTGTAATGTTATTTTTTGCAGATTATGCAAATTATATGATTTGGACATGGTGTTGTCAAGTCTAAGTCACTACTTTAGTTTGCGATTGTACAGCAAGTTGGAACCTCCTCAACAGGACTCGGAATCTACTACGATTGATATGGATGACATAGGTATTTATTTGCCTTTTTTTTTCTTTCATTTTTGCTTCAACTTATTGTCGCTAGCTGTTCCATACGAAGCGGACAATCGGCAAGGTACACATAGCGCCATCTAGTCATTTGTTTTAACACGAAAGCAGGATTGTTGCGGATATTCGCATCCGCAAACGCGGAACTTCCGCATCGAACGCGCCGAGGAGTTGGGTATCCCGCAGACTACTTCATGTTGCAACATCAAGCCAAGGCCACCACGTCATGGAAATACTACCGAAATAACAGTATACTAAATTTACTGATGATGGTCTTCAAAAACCTGAACAGATCGGTTGAGTAGTTAAGGCGTGAAAAGGTAGCAGGCAGACAGTTACTTTCACATTTATAATATTACTAGCTGGTGCCCGCGAATTCGTCCGCGTTGAACGATGAAAGGTACCCTATGTCTTTTCTGGTGTCCGAGAGACGTGTATGCAAAATTTCATGGTGATCCGTTCAGTAGTTTTCGCGTAAAAGCCTAACAAACAAACAAGCTCACATTCACATTTATAATATTAGTAAGGATATTTAGCCCACTGAATCAGTTTAATGTTTATTCATATCTTCTAGTGGACCAATAGATGGCGCTGCTGTCTCAATTGGTTGTGATATAATTTTTTTGCTGTTGTATATTTTTTTGCAATGTGTGAATATAAAGATTGTGTTTTTAATCAAAATGAAATAAAAATAACCAATCTCTTTAGATACAATTCTTATTTTAAAATGTCTACATTTTCAGTGGAATATAATCCATCAGAATTGAGTGTTTGCCTGTCGACATGTATCTACCACGTAAATCAAGGAGCGATTGAACCAGAAATCATACTGAAACACATAAAAGCTTGGCCCAAAACACAATTATTGAGGTCGCCTTTTATAATCGACTTGGCACTCGCGTTGTCCACCAAAGGAGCTGATTTTAGGACCACTTGTTTGAACGTAAGATATTTTTTGAGGTTAATACGACTGTTTCAATTTTAATCTGGGTAAGATTCCTTGGTTTTTTTTAAATATTTAGGTCGGACAGGCCGACGGTCCACATGATGGTAGGTGGCTACCGTCGCCTATAACACAAGCAACGCCACAGGTGCTGCAAGTTCGCTGTAGAATTAAGGATAACAATTAGGGTGGGATATGAAAATGGGCTCTGGCATTCCTTACTCACTCACGGTGGTCTGATGGTTACTGCTGCCAGACGGCTGCCCAAATGACTGCTGCGAAATGCAGCGTGATCCTCTCTACTGTCCAGATTCAGACCAGAGCCAACTTTGAAAAGCTCATTTCCAATGTTGATCCTGCCGGGATTCGAACCCGTGAACCCTGAGACGCAGCGTTAAGGCGAGCATCCTAACCACTCATCCAACGGGTCATCGTCATCAAATTGGCCGTAGCAGAACTTGTTATTCGTTGTTCAAAGTTATTTTAAGTGTAGTGCAGTAATGTTGAAATTAATTTCATTTCAGTATGCTGTTGCTTCTCTACAAAATGTTTGAATAAATCTTTATTTTGTAGGTAATAAGGTCGGCAATAGAACAACGCATAACTGACGAACAAAGAAGCTTGGAGTCTGCTTGGGTGCGTTCAGTGTTACCACCGGATGTCAACATTTCTGATTTGTTCAAAGTGCTTACTACAGAAAGGTGATTTTCAGTTAATTTGTTAAGATGAAATACTTGTTATATTGTATGTATAGTGCCTGTGCGACCATGATGCGCTCCGTATTGTTTTTATTTTTAACACCTACGTGGCTCACGTAAGATCGTCACAATAATTGCATTGCAAGCGACATTCGTTGCTAGCCAAGGAGAAGTCATGTCTAGTAACATTTTAGTATGGATCGGGTTTTTATTCTGAGGCGGTACGAAGCTATTTGTAAATGGGCGGCTGACGCGTGTATTCTCCTAATTTCAGCGCCAACCATCGCGATCTGACAGTATTGGGTTTGATCAACCTGTCGTTTGTGCTGCTGGGAGTGGCTCGAACTAGAGGGTCGGTTTGCAGCATGTGCTGGTCTCTTGGCAAGCTGGTGCTGGTTCGGCTTTGCAAGGCACAACCAGAGGTGGCGCATTACGTCCTCTCCAAGATGACCGATAAGATCGCTGCCGATTCTACCCACACGCAATACGCAGGTATCGTATCTGTTCATCTTGGATAATAGAGGTAAACACAAATTTACATGGGTGATAAAATTAAAAAAATGCCAAGATACAACCATCAAATAGTGGTTCATAACTTGGTCAAAATAGCGCTTGTGTAGCATTGTTGAAATAGTATGATTAGTTGGTTGCGTAGTTTATGTAAACGACTGCGTAAATACGAATTTCACGAGCCCGTTGGATGAGTAGTTAGGGTGCTTTCCTTGACGCTCTTTTTCCGGGTTCCCGAGTACGTTTTCTGGCAATTGTAGAAACTAAACTAAAAATACAACATATATAAAAGATAAATAAAGATGACCTACCCTAAAAACGGCATGTATTGTTTTTCACGCGCGTGTGTGATTTGCGCGCGTATAGTGAACATGCTGATTATATAGTATTTGTTGAGAGTATAGTTTGGCTTAAAGGTCTAGTTACCAGGCCATAGAATTCTAAAAAAAAAAAAAAAAAACACCGTGTCACAGAGTGTCTGCACGTGCTGTGCAAGCTGTCGCCAGTCTCGATCGAGCGTTGTTCCGAGATGGTGTCGCTTGTGGAGTGCTGTCAGCCGCGCGGCGACAACTACCGCGCCGCAGCCGAAATCCTCGACGCTCTTCATCCGCTGCTCAATTTCAGCATCAAAACTAGGGACGTTATTATCATGTGCTGCAGAAAAGGATTATACTCCAGGTGAATACTTGTGCTATTTCGCTCCCACACACAAGACCACTATGAAATAACAACACATTCCATTTTATGGAGATCGAACACGCATTGAAATTGAAGCTTACGTATATAAATATATCGATGCGATTTCGTTTTGTAGGG
This sequence comes from Synanthedon formicaeformis, assembly GCA_945859745.1. Taxonomy (NCBI): domain Eukaryota; kingdom Metazoa; phylum Arthropoda; class Insecta; order Lepidoptera; family Sesiidae; genus Synanthedon; species Synanthedon formicaeformis. Next base: position 6,463,545 of record OX243964.1, read on the forward strand.
AGTCGGTGCACCGCTGCTTGTCGTTGTCGGGGCTTCTGTCGGTGTTACGTCATGTGCGTGTGGGGACCGGAGCCAGCAGTCTCAGTAGCCAGAGCGGTTGGAGCGAACCCCAATCTAGCAGCTACTTCACGCAGCTCACCGTTGACCTGCACGCCACCAGCCAGGGACAAGTGTTAGTTTCACTATTTCGCTCTCATTACATTTTTTATTTTATTGTTAACAATATATTTAAAAAGAAAACATTGTATTGTAAGAAAAAATTGTAAAAGGCATAATCCTTTTACAATTTGGTCTACTTTCCAAATCCCCGTATATAGAGCTAAGGGTTTAGCTGTACAGGCGAATGCATTTTCAAGAATTAAATATTTACAGTGTGAAATCTCGTTTCCGCAACGAGACGATGTGTTTGGAAGTTGTTTCTATATTGCGCCGTTGTTTCGGTCAAGATGCCGCCGTCAGACAATTGTTCTATAACAGTAAGTCTTTTATATGCTTCCGTCATTCTTGCTAGACACAGTTTTATATAATGTGGGGTAGTTTCAATTTGCTATCAGTTGTTAGGTTTCAGTTGTGAAAGACAAACGACAAAACTTTGTAAATTCACGTTTCATAAAACCAACAATATTTTATATCCAGGATTCCCAGTTACCAACAGAGTTCATTTAATAACATTTTGTACTAGGACAGCATCAATAGTGAAACTGGTTATCAAAACTCTTACGATCCTATTGGTGGTCGATTGGTCAAGATTCTTGCCAGCGCTCTGACTCATTGGTGGTCTTCAGTGCCAAATGGGTTGTCCAACATGTGTCTGCCCACTACAATTTAGTTTCATTATTACCTTTCAGAGATATACGATAGCGTGAAGGACAAACCAGGACTTCAGGAACCAATATGTGAACAATTTTACGAACATTTAAGCAAATATTTGTCTGAGGAGGATTCTAGTCTACTCATAGACAACTGCATTCAAGTCACTGAAACCAACGCTGTCCTACAAGTAAGTTTTATTGAGACGTTTATCATTTTTTTCTAATACTAAACGGTGTTGTAACAAGTTGCCGAAATTCTTATAGGATGTCATAAATATTTGGCATTACTGCTCCTACATATCATATCCTGCTTATTGCTCTGCATAAGATGTTAAAAATTATATTTTTTCTTCTGTTTTGCTAATTTGTGAGTAAATTTGTGTGTGTGAGCTAATTTTAGAGCTTTTAGTCTATTACCCTAATTGTAGTTATCTTCGATTAGATTCGATTTAAGCGATTCTAAGCTCATACTATATTTAGTATTGAAATAAATACTCTGATTTTGTGTAGATATAATTAATTGAAATAATTGTAATTGTTATTACTTTAAAGATGATGACTAAAGTTATCATCTTGGCTTTTTTTCCGAAAACTTGGTTTTAAATTTATAATGACTGTCTTGGAGAAATCTGTTTGATAAATAAATTTTTAATTTTGATTTGAATAATTGTCAGGAGCCTATAGGGTCGCTCCTGTTCACGATAGCACAGTTGGTGCAGCCGACCATTGAGGAGGAGTTGGAGGACATCTTGAGCAGTCAGGTGGAGGAAACCAGCGCGGTCCATCTCAAGAACAAAATGCTCTCTGTTCTCGAACATCTCTCCACAAACACCTTGCCGGAAATACTCACGGTACGCCTTTGTCATTTTTAATCCCCGACGCCCGACGCAAAAACGGGGTGACGTGTGTTTGTGTGTGTGTGTGTCTCTGTATCTATTTATAACTAATTAATTATATTGTTCTTCAGAACTTCGAAATATATTCTAAATTTGTCTGAGGGAAATTAAATATTATTAAAGATAAATAGTTATTTTCTTGCTTTTGGTTTATATATAATTAACTCATGTTCTACACATTCATTAGATTAGAATGAAATATAATAACATTCTTGTGAATATTTCTCTGGATCATCTACGAAAATTCCTCACATTATTCCACTTACTTTAAATCACAATTTCGTTAAAACAGGACGGTGTCGGCCTCACAGATTTGACGGTGGAATCAATGTCGAAATGCATTAAGGTGCAACAGACCCTTCAGTGTTACGAAGCGTTGATTTCGCATCAGATAATGCAGTGGAAAGTGAACGGTAACAACGCACCCACAATTTTGAACTTAATCAAAAGGTGGACTCAGTTGCTGGAGCAGGCTAAGGTGAGACGTGCCTTTGTCTCAGGTAAACTACTTTAAAAGTTATGCTTTTATAAACAGAGGCCGTTTGACATAAGTGATCTGATAGGGATCATTCTTTTTTTTTTAAGTTTTGAAAAACTGGAAAAAGTTTTGAATGATGCTTAATTTGTAAAAAAAAAATACTATTTTTTTACAGCGGTAGAACAATTTTACCAAATCGAAAGGTCATAATTACATCGATCCGCCATAATTACAGTTTGATACTACATACTTATAGGTTCTAGGATGTACTTTGATGTAGATATATCATGTGAAACTAATATATAATTAAATTATTGTTTAACTTTACAGACGCCATCGAAACCGACGAAGAGATCTAAAGCGACAGCAAACGAGACGACTCAGAAAACTCAAGATAAATTATCAAACTTGGTTAAGAACAGGGCGAGACCCTTCAAACCGCTGCCCACTGTATGGAATTTAAAATTTTGTTTAAACGTTATGGAATTATTTTACAGGTGAGAGTAACCAAATGGGTTTACCTTATCGTTATAGTAATTCTAACATCGATTCTCACTGACCCATTCATGACATTTGAGTCCGCAGAGAAAACAATTTCTTGGATCCCATATTACGGGTATATACTCGTATGCTAGAGATTTTCTGTGATAAAGCTGCGAAGCAGTGAGGCTTACGGTTCATTTGTTTGTAAGTGCCACCATCGCTAAAATCAGGTAGAATACAAGTATGTGGCCGACATTGATATGATAAACAGCACGAGTGCTATTATTTCATGGCCTTCTGTAAGGTGGTGTGATTATTTCCGGTGGGCTGCCTGATTAGTGTGACTGAACCTTGTTCACTGAAACGAACTTATAGGGAGATAAAGCGTTGGGCTGTGACTGGTGGAGATAACAGACAATGTGAGTGTACACAGTACATGTACTTTTTAGTCTGTTCGTAGAACTATCACTGTTCAGACGCTCTCACTGTTATTATACTCCGTTTTTTAATTTAATTCGAATTATTGTTATTTTAAGGTTTGGATTTTGGTTAACTAATGTATATTTTTCATTTTATGGTTATATCGGGAACCAAAATGTCTATTATCTTAATTAATAAATAATTCACAATTTAATAGCTAGAATAGTTTATACAAAATAAAAAGTGTAGGATCGTGGGTAAGTACGTAGGTATTACTATAATATTTTATTTTAGTTTACAAAGCTAAAAGTAGCGTAGAATGAACGTTCATCTATCATTGTATACGCCCACTCAAGATTTGCTGTCCTTGTCTTTTGTATGGAATTGAGTGAAAGAGAAAGCGCTATATTAGTTCGTTTCAGCGAACGGACTATAGTATAAGTGTGCTTCATATAGTGCTTAGTAGTTGTAAGTATGACTGCCTCGTAGCTAGATCTATCCCTTTTCTTTTCAGACTTCAGACTACTGCCAAAATATTTATCAAAACTCATACCACCAGTTTGTAGTCGACAGCGCACTTTTAAGTTCCCTGTTGTTTCTTGTGTTTATGGGCGACGGTAACCACCTACCACCAAATGAAGGGTCAGCCTGTTGGCCGTTCACTGTACATTCTTTTGTTTTTGGTGCTATTTACGTAGTAAATATTTAATGTGATTGATATGTTAGTGAGGAGTTGCCGTTGTCTCGGGCGCAACAATACAAGCAAGTGCGTGAAAGCAGTGAGGCCCACCGCTGGGCGTGGGGTTGCTTGCGCGCCTCACTGGAGACCCAAACGTTAGACAAACGCGCCGTCTCTACACACGTATCGCGCCTAGCAGGATTCATTTACAGGGAATGTGTACAGAAGTAAGTATTTTTCATCCGCTTTTCTAGCAATAAATAAAAAAATGTTGCATAGAAATTGCTAGAATTCTTACTAATCTCAAATGAGTGTATCTAATAATGTTGGACCATTGTCGTAATGTACTGATTTCTACGAAGTTTATATCTCCGTGTACATTGTTTTATTATTGCAGTGTTTTTGTACATGTAATACATCAAACTACTACATGTATACAACATGGAACCCGCGTGCCATACAAAACACAACGAATTTTATGGAACATTTAAAAGTGACATATGCGTAGAGCATGAACTCTCATTTAAAACAATTCAAACATAATAATAAGTACGTAATTTAAAGAAAATGTGACTTTACGTCAGTTTAAAATGAAATAGTAGAAGTTGATCGTTACTACCTTTTACCATTGACGCGTGAAGGCCGATTTGACATTTGTGACGCAAATTCCATTGTAGTATTTCGATGATGTAATATCATAACTATTTCCAAATTTTTCATAAGCTACATATTTGAAATAGAACTTTTAAATGCCAATATGACACATGACTTGAAACAAGATTTGCTATTGATTTCAGGTTTGAAACACTGAAAGTGTTTGATGATAAAACAGCCCTCGCTTGTATCGAGACGTTTAAAGAATGCCTTACACTTTTGTTCTCTACCAATTACTCGTTCAACGTTGATAAAATACTGCCCATTATAAGTGAGTAGAATTCATTATGATTAATATTACTTATATGCAATTTTTTTGAGTTTTTCATGGTTTCTTTAATACATCTATATGAAAATCACCAGAACCACTGCATATATTTGAAAAATTCTTTCATTATTTGAAAGGTACTTTATTTCAGATGGAGATAGGGGTTATATAGTATATAGATAGGTATATATACCTACTGATCCCAAAATTGCTCCCGGACGAAGACAAGGCGCGTCAGTCTCTAGTCAAATTTAAAACTTTGTTTCTACCAGCCGATGTAAAAGAGGAGCAGCCAACGTCATCGCACATAGCGGCCATTTTGAGAACGCTGTTGAGTGCGCTTACGCACCTCGAGGACGATGAAGGCGGCTCCGACTCATTATCGCGGAAACTCATGGTCGCATTACAAACTACAGCCTCGATATTACTGGAAGTGGCCGTGGACACGGGACCTATTATTACCGCGGTAACGCAATTTTTTTTTTGTATGCACTTTATTTTTTGTTGTACACTGATTTTTACATAATTATAGACTTTACATTTATTGTAATCCCTAAAAACATATAAAGTGTAGAGTGTAGGTATTGAAATTAGATAAAAATTTTAGCAGAGCTAGGACGTGTACCATGCAGTTACAAAAACAAATTTGTTTCTATGCAGGTGGTGGGTGAATATGAAGAGTACTTGTGCACTAACAAGCGTGAATGCACGAATCTAGTGACCGCTCTGTTGACGGCTAGCTATCGATGTCTGCAGGAGGCTTCGCTGCTCGAAGACTTGCTGAAGAAACTTGTAGCGGTCTTGGGAGCAATAGTAAGAACATAAGCCACAACTTACAATTTTTGTACATTTTGTATTTGTATTTGTATTTATGCACATTTTGTATTTATCTTTGTTCCTACTTTAAATACCTAATCGTATTTCGTATTTATAACATTTACGTTACTATGACAACCTCAATTCAACGTTAGACAAATTTGTATGAAAAGTGGGTCTGCTCCATTGACCGCGATAGTACATAAACAGACACTACTGTTGCTTTGAACTTCTTAGGGTGCGAAATAAAAGATGAACCCAGCATTAAATGCATTCGCTGTAATACTGTAAACGCACCAGCTTTAGTTAACCGATCTATATAGTTTATCACAATGAACACGCCATTTAAAATTTCGAATTCAAAACCCTCAAACACCTTTGCCTCTAAACCGACGAGCTCATTCAATAAGTAGAAATCGGTGATTGTGTTCAGGGAGACGAGCAGAGTACTGTGCCGGTGAGCGAGAAGTTTCCGTGGATGGAGGAGCGCAACTCGCAGACCGTTCTAGGGCACGTGTGCTCGCATCTCTTGGCGCGCTTGCGCTCCGTCGACCACGTGCTGACGCGCGCGCGAGACTTGGTCACCGCCAAGCGATATGTTCATTCTGCGCACGCGCACCGCATCGAAAGAGGTGAGCGCTGAAGCGACGTGAACGCGGCTCAACCGTTACTGTTGCTATTATAGTTCGATAAATCGAACTGTTATTCTGCTCTTATGAAAAAACATTACATAAGAGCCCATGCGCACTAGCGACTTTTTTCATTTTATTGTGTAATCACTCTTTATTGTACACTAAACCACCACAAAACTCCAAGTAATACTGCAGCATGAATTAGTCTGCTTTGTCTTGTCAGCATGCGACTTATTTCACTGGTGTTTTTCATTTCATTGTGTAATCATTCTTTATTGTACACTAAACCACCATAAAACCCCAAGTGATACTGCAGCACCAAGTAGTCTGCTTTGTCTTGTCAGCATGCGACTTTTTTCATTGGTGTTTTTTTTTTATTAGAGCTGGGTTTGCTCTTGGCCAACAACCAACTGTGTACCAACTATGAGACCTAAGATGAAGCGAGCTCACCCAGAAGATGCCTATTCACTCGAAATTTGAAAAAAATTGGGATATATGAGCTCGGAAATACAGATGCCGGCAGGGAGTTAAAAACCTTGGCAGTGCGCATTATAAAGGATGTTCCAAAGCGTTTGGTCCGTATAAGAGGGATTTCGACAAGATGAGGATGGTAACCAGCCGTACATCTGTATGTCTGATGAAAGAAAGGGGAAGGCAGTATGAGCTCATGCAGCTCCTGACCACACTCTCCGAAGTACATCTTATAAAAGACACATAGACTGGCAACTTTGCGTCTAAGTGCCAAGCTCTGCATATTAGTTTTTAAAAGTGTACCGTCGCCAATGAGTCTTCTAGCTCTGCTTTCCACCGAGTCGAGTGCGGCAAGTTGGTATTTGGCTGAGCCATCCCAAAGGTGGGAGCCATACTCCATGCAGGATCGGACTTGCACCTTATACAAAGATAGGAGCTGTTCAGGCGTAAAGCATCGTTTCACCCTATTTAGGATGCCCAGCTTTTTGGCTGCTGTTTGGGCTTTGGACTCAATAGATGTGCCTAAGTTGAGATTTGAGCTCAACCTTATGTCAAGAAGTTCGAGGTCATTGGCGACAGGTACGGATGCACCTCGGAAGGTTGGAGCCAAGTCAAGGGGGCTCCTTTTTGCTGAAAACAAACACGCTTGCGTTCATTTTTCATTTTATTATGTAATCAATCTTTATTGTACACTAAACCACCACAAAACTCCGAGTGATACTGCAGCATCAAGTAGTCTGCTTTGTCTTGTGAGCATGCGAATTTTTCATTGGTGTTTTTCATTTTATTGTGCATGAAGTAGTCTGCTTTGTCTTGTCAGCATGCGAATTTTTCATTGGTGTTTTTCATTTTATTGTGCATGAAGTAGTCTGCTTTGTCTTGTCAGCATGCGAATTTTTCATTGGTGTTTTTCATTTTATTGTGCATGAAGTAGTCTGCTTTTTCTTGTCAGCATGCGAATTTTTCATTGGTGTTTTTCATTTTATTGTGCATGAAGTAGTCTGCTTTGTCTTGTCAGCATGCGAATTTTTCATTGGTGTTTTTCATTTTATTGTGCATGAAGTAGTCTGCTATGTCTTGTCAGCATGCGAATTTTTCATTGGTGTTTTTCATTTTATTGTGCATGAAGTAGTCTGCTTTGTCTTATCAGGATGCGACTGTTTTAAATGGCGTTTTTCATTTTACTGTGTAATCATTCTTTATTGTACACTAAACCACTATGAAACTCCAAGTGATACTCCAGCATCAAACTAGTCTGCTTTGTCTTGTCAGCATGCGACTTTTTTCATCAGTGTTTTTCTATTTATTAATATTAACTAGCTGCTGCCCGCGACTTCGCTCGCGTAACTTTGTTAATTAAATATACTAAAACCTTCCTCAAGAACCACTCAATACATTGGTGAAAACAGCATGAAAATCGGTGCAGTAGTTTTTAAGTTTATCGCGAACAGACAGACAGACAGACGCGGCGGAAGACTTTGTTTTACTCGTATAAATATGTAAGGATCATTCTTTATCTTTATCTGCAGCATGAAGTAGTCTGCTTTGTCTTGTCAGCATGCGACTTTTTTCATTTTATTGTATTATCATTCTTTATTGTACACTAAAACCACCACGAAACTTCAAGATGAAAGATGAAAGAAACACACGGCCTCAGTTTGGCTATCTCTCTCTGCTCGGATTAGCCTCTGGTATAAGACGCAATGAAAAATATACTTTAACCATTGGTAATACAGTTAATTTTCGTAAAAGCAATTTTTTGAAGTAAACGGTCCTGTTATATTATGCTACGTCCATGCTTGTCAGCAACTTACAGCAGATATAGAGCGTTTGGGCTAGTTAGAATGGTCTCAATAGAATGCCGGGGCTTAGTTTATATTGTAAACTAAGCCCCTGCATTCTATTATGTTGTTATTGCAGAAGTGTTGGAGTCGTTCGAGGCGGTGGTGTCGGAGCTGTCGCAGATGAGCGTGTGGTGCGCGTGCGTGGCGCGCGTCCCTTGCGCGGCGGGCGGCGTTTCGGAACGAGTCGCGCAAACGCTGGACCGTCTCTACACCACGCTCGCCTCACTCGCCGCGCACACACCCCTCCATCTGCCCGCACAAATCAAGTATTATTGCACCAATTAGGGTCAGCGCCGACGGACGGAGTGGCGGCGAAGAGCAGTTACAGGTCGCAAAGCCCACTGAGCGCGTGTCACAAAGAGCCGGCAATTGGCTATTGGACAAGATTTAAAATATACTACAAATTGTGGTTATCCTATCAGAAAATAGCGTAAAAAAAACATATGTCACTTTATTTTAAGCTAAATTATGTATATTTTTTGCAAACTATATGAAAAAAAAATCATAATTTTCAAATTTTATCTTCGCGCTGAAACGCATTGTGACTGGTTGCAACTCTGATGACGTCATACGCTAGTAAACTTATCAGACATAGAGTAATAAATAGTGTTTATTCACATAATATTAGTTCTCTGCGTCATAATTCAGTTCTGTTTGTTTACTAGCGTGTGACGTCACACGTATCAAAGACCAGCGCCATTACAGAAACAGCGTTTTTGGCGCGGTCTTGGAAATTTAAATTTTAACATTGATTTTTATTAATAATACAGTAGATCTCCCGGAAATATCAATGCTTATTATGTAATATAGAATAATTTAAAACTATTTTCTAAAATTAATCAAATAGCGGATTGATTCGCCGCGCGCCTCTCGACCGCGCTTTGAGTCGCTCGCCGTCATTTAATTTCATTGTACCAAATACAGTCGTATTCAGGAGCACTTTAGGTTGAATTTAAATTGTTACTAAATTAGTCTCTTCGCTGCCACTCCGTCCGTCGGCGCTGACCCTTATAACCTCATACACAACTGATTCAAATATAGTCACAAGGCGTCTCCATTATTCACTGTATCTGTCGTACCAAGATTGGTTGAACTATATATTTATGAACAACTAGCTAGTGGCTGCGACTTCGTCCGCGTTGAAAAAGAAAAAAGTCGCCTATCCTGTGTCCCGTACGTCTAAATATTTATCTACCAAGTTTCATGAAAATCAGTTATAATTCGTTTAAGAGTTATGGAGGAACATACATACATACATACATACATACAATACCTACATTTACAGATTTATTATTAGTATTTATATTGATGATGAGGTAATGCAGCCAGTTATACTTAGGACCGAAACTTAATATATATGCAATTTATGTATATGCAATTTGTGAATATATATGACTAGTTTTAGTTAATATACCTATGGCTGTCGTTTAATAAATAAATGCAAATTAAACCTTGGAAATATAGTGCAAAGTTCTTATAAAATGAACAAATTCTAGGTTTGAAAGTTTGCTGAAAGTGAGCGGCAAAAGCCTCTCGAGTGTGACCAACGACTTCATCCACTACTTCGAACGCATTCAAGACACGAAGAAAACAACAAAAGTGTTACCCAAGTTGGTGATGGCCATCGAAAACTACTCCAAAAATGTCATAGTTCTTGGGAAAAGAACAAAGGTTTTTATTTTTACGTCCATTTTTCCATAATTCGTCGTTATTCACCTTGCGTTTTCGCTAAAAAAGCTAAAGTTAAAAAAAATGAATAAGTTACAGTCGAAAAGTGCCTTTTTTTGGTTGAAATAAAATAAATTTGCGAAAGTCAGTAGTGTTAAATTACCTTTGGGCTCTTTTAAAATTGTTGTTACTTACAAGAGATACTCGGATACCTAATGTCCGATTAGATTAAATTATATCTAGTCTAATCCATCTTTTTATTTTTAGATAAATTACCAACAATACTTGTCTTTGGGTCACGGACGTGATTTCCGCATCACAGTGCCAGTAGAGCAAGAAAGTTTGAGCCCTGTGGAGTCTGCACACGGTACTGTTTGTCTTTTTTTTTTCTTATATATTTCGTAATGCAAAGCCTAAATAATACCATGAGAAAGAGCCATAAGTAAGGAAAATATTATAACAACAATTAACAATTATAACAACAAAATTTAACAACAATTAATGTTACAAGGTAGGCAGTGCACCAGAATTTCCCCTGGTGTAGCTTGTGTCTTTAGGCGACGGTAACCACCTACCATCAAGTGGACCGTCGGCCTGTCTGCCACCCTTTATAATTTTATAATCCTTACATATTATAAAACAAAGTCTGTCTGTCTGTTCGCGATAAACTCAAAAACTACTGCACCGATTTAAATGCTGTTTTTACCAATGGATAGAGTAGTTCTCGAGGAAGGTTTTTAGTATATAATTTACAAAGTTACGCGGGCGCAGTCGCGGTTAGCAGCTAGTTATATTTAAAAAATATATTCTACAATACAACATCATTCTGGTAGGAATTCGCACAACCTTTTGTTTTTTTGATGTGAAACGTCTTTTGCGGAGTTACGACTACTCGGTTCGGCGATTCCCCCTCCACCGCACTGAGCTTGTTCTAAAGTTGATTTTAACTATAGATTTCAATGTACGTTTTGATTGTTAAATTAAATTACCTTTGATAATTTCATAAGACCTTTCATGCATATTTTCTATATCAAAATTGTTTCGATGTTTAACTAGACCAGACGTCCCGCGATGGCTCAATGTTTTTGTTAGCAATTATTTATTTTGTCTATATATCAATAAACTGATATAACTTCAAAACGTTACAGACAACTGTTTTAGATATAAAACTATGTTTGCCTTTGCAGATATAAATGAAGAATCTCCGACTCCGTCGGATACTGATGGCGAAGGAAATGAAGGCACAAATAAAAGAAGGAAATTGATTAATTAGTGTGTAAATTTATTTTTATATTTTTAATAAAAAATGACCAACGACATAAATGTTGTTAAATTAAATTTAATAAATCCCTACTACCATTTCCGTACGAACTAATAACGGGTAAATACCTATCTGCCATCTGGCAGTGTTGCCAGCCTTATACGAAGTAATACCCGTCCGTTGATGCAAATCGATTAATTAATGAATCATTGCTTGTTTTTAAATGATAATGGTTTAGCCATTTTCTCCAGCTCTGGAGCAATTTTTTCGCGCAACCTAGACAAGGAAATAATACGTATTTCTTAAGATATGTGCGTTGCAATGATCCAGTTTGTTTTTTTGCGAATATCCTTATAAGTTGGAGCAAATTTGACAAATTCATTATGGAGCCATTAATTTTACATCGATTTTTGCTTTTGCATTATTTGTTTTAACTTTATCCGGCCAGGGGCCCTAGACAAGTTGCATTCGCTCCGTAGCGATTCGATTCGCTAAAAATAAAATGTATGGGATTGACATATGCCTTCGCTAGATCACGTGATACTTCCCATACATTTATAACTATCGAACTTCGTTATCGTTATCGTTATGGCACTTTTTCTAGGGCCCCAGTTACGGAGGACGTAGACCTCTATTCCCCAAGACCACAAATACAAGATGAATGCCACAGAACAATAGGACCTATACACAGATTTGACAGCATAATTATAAGGTTGACAGATGAAGTATAAATTCGTAGGTATTTTGTTCTGTAACGAAACGTAAATGGAGATGGACTGGATGAAATGTTTTTGATTAGAATATTTCCTCCTATTTTGCATTTTTCGTTTTAAACGAAATCTCTCGTAACTATTTCTAACTACGAGTAATCCTAAAAGTTAGGCATAAGAATATGTGTATATTGTGAAGTGCCTTGTGTAATATTGTGATTTATTAAATCGAGTATAACTAAAAATGGCTACCGTATTCGATAGCCCCTTCATTAGGCAACGTTTGCACCGTTTGAGACACCGCGACTACGACTTTGATGAAGACCAGAGATTCGGTCGATGCGATTGCACGAGCTATTCTTATTTCGTACTTTCCATGGTTCTCTTTTCCGTCGGCACTGTGATTACAGTCCTCGCCTTAGGAGACGCTGACGGTTACATTCTCAGTAATTTGGGACACATGTGGCTTGTCGGACCTATTTTTATATGTTCAGGAATGATGGTCGCCGTAAAAAGCATGTTATATTTGCGAAGGAAAAGTGTGATACAAATGCTGCTTCATCAACGTGCAATTATTCGGGTAAGACATGCCTCATTTTCATCTCTGTATATGAAATCAAATAATCAATGCAAGTAAGTGTGTTTCTTCTCTGTGGACACCAAAATCGCTCAACCGATTTTAATTCGGTTTTCACTTATGATAAGAGGGATAAACGAGTAACGTTTGTGTATTTAAAAATTTAATCCCGGGCAAAGCCACTAGTTTGTTATAAGTAAATACCTAAACAAATTATGTTGAATTGTTCTTAAAACACATCAAAGCTATGAAGTTCATTAAAATATTTAGCATAATGTATTGTTTTCTGTAATGATAATTTTTATAGTTATTATTCTGTCGTCCTTATCATTACACAATGTCAAGGATCGATGTATTATTATACCGTCATGTATTGTCATTATTGTTTTTAAATTGATTTGACTTTGTACATTGCTGAGCTTATTTGTTTAATCTTTCATCTAATTTATTCCCAATGTATAATATAAATTATTAAATAAAAAAAAAAATTAATATACACAGTGTCATGTATGGCTCACTCGCCTCTACTTGTGCAGCTACTGAAATGCACAATGTGTTTCAATAATCACACTAACATCGAGCGATTTATTGCTGGCTGGGTGTTTTACACCCTCACGCCCACCGGGTTAAGGATGGTCTTTTACTAAAAAACCAAGCAATTTGTGTCAAGAATCCTAAATACAGACATAAAGTAATATATGTTTACTGTTATTACATTTATAGGATATGGCAGCGCAAGCGGAACAAGCCTATAGTGGCCAGGTTCCTAGAACAGCATCGAGTGCAACTCTTCCACCTTCCTATGACGCCTTGATAACAAATGCTGCTACCAGTAAACCGCAGACTTCCACTTCTGAACCTCCTCCTCCAACGTATGACGAGGCTATGTACCTTATTGATGACGAAAAATTGAATAAAATTGGTGATACTGCAAAAGAAGATACTAGCAATCAAGCCACATCCAGTCTCGAGAACAAACCATGAAAGAGTACTTTTTTAATGATAAGTATCTATTATTACTTAATCTTCCCTTATGCCATACAGTATTCATAGTGCTAATATGATAAATAAATTGGTATAATTTCTGATTAGCACTATGAATATTGTCACATGTATGTACTTATAATAATTGAAGTACCTATATTTTTAAAGTATAAGATTCTCTTAATGTGCCTAAATCTGACTTAGCAATATCTTGTGGTTCATAAAACTAGTAAGGCTTGTTAGTTATAATATGACTATAATTTATTTAATAAAGAGTTTTTCTTTAGAGAGGTCAGGATATATTTGTCAAGATTGTTCATGATAATGAAACAATTTTTTTTCCTATATTAAGATGACTGATAACAAACAAAGTGGGGATAGATGAATAGACTTTTGAATGTCTTATGCACTGAAGCGCAAATACTTTTTTAACAGCTTACTCTCTTGATTTTTTTTATGAAAACAAAGGTTACAAACTATTAAAATAGATTTTAGCATTCAAGTTGATAGAGATAATTATCTTAGATGAGTTGTAAAATAGTTACGAGCTGAGTTGAGCTTTGTTGACTTTTTATTATTTTAAATTATTTTTACAAACAGTGTAAATTAATTCATGTTTGAGAGTATGCCTAACAAAGTTTTAATCAGTGATAGTTTATCTATGCCCTTAATTAAAAAAAAAATATTACATAATCTAGTGCAGTTTGTAAGGATAATTAATTATAATTTGTGTATATAGCATTTATGTATGATTTAACTCAATTTTTTTAATTATTTTTGAGGTTGAGGTTGTAGGAGTTAATCTCTGGAAGTATTCATCTAAAACTTTTTCAATAATTAAAGTGAACTTACTTGTTACCTCACTTTGTAACAGTCTGAAAGAATTGTACTTATAAATATTTATATTATTTTTCTTATGAAAAGAGATAATCTTTTGATTATTACATAATGTTTTAGTTAAAATTATAATAAACACATTCAGTGTCCTTACTTTCTGCACTATTTTTTTTTATAATTCCAGAATATGTTTATGTCGTTAGAAGCAAAATGACTTAATCAGAAAAATACCTAGTCTCAGTTAATGATTAGATCTCAGAACTATCAACAAGATAATAGACAAAGTTAGTTTCTCAATACATTGAGAATTAAACAACTAAAGCTAAATTAAGACAATAAAAGGGTCAGGTTTTGAATCCGGGAGTCCACACACCTAGAATACTGGTTTTGATAAAAAGACAGTGTACTTAATGCAAAACGTGGTACAAGACTTATTTGTACTAAAAATAAAATAAATTCTAGAATCTTAATGAAATAAAATGCAATTGAAGTCTAAAGCCTGCTCCCAGATTCAAAACATTAATATGTTACTAATTACTACTACTAGTAGTAATGTTGAAATTTTAAACTGAACTTTTTCACTCACCATAGTTTTATTGTTTAAAACTCATTAAAGAGCATTGGGTATATGCCACACTTTTGTCAACATGATTTTCCAAATACATTTATTAAATTGCTTATTGCACCTGGTATCTATTGCATTTTTAAAAACGCATTTAAAAAAAATATTTGGTCCCAATTCAAAGTAGTCTTGTCTATCATTAATTTCAAGTACTTACATCAAGTTTTTAGGGAATAAGGCAAATCAAATAATAATTAAATTTGTTGAATTTTCACAGCAAAGGAACAAGTCTGTTTGAGATCAGTGTTTTGTTACCTAATCGTTTTAACATAGAGGGTAGTCATTTTGCTGCTAATTTTATAATTTCATCTACTCATAGTACCAACCGTTTTTATGACTTTAATATTAACTGAATCAACAACTTTAAATTTCAAGATCTGATCCATGTTTACTTGCAAATTAAAAAAAAATATGTTAAAAATATATATAGATATAACTATAAAATGAATAATGTAGTTATTAATAAATAGAGGTGCATCTCTGTGGCTTATTTTTATATAATTGGATGTGAAGACTGATGCATTTACTTATACATTGTTGCAATATTTTTTGAGATGTTATTTGTTGATTGATGATATAGTCGAATATATATAATGCTATCACATAAATTATCAAAAATTCATGATGTTTGTGAAAAACTCTTGTTTTTGGTAATCCATATTGTGTAATTGGACAGATTAGAGATTAGTTAGATTTTTGATTTGACGAAGTACTTAGGTAACTTATAAAATAAACTTCTGTAGTCAGCCGACGATCAAATCTCAGACAATATTTTAAAAAATGTTGAAACTCTTTGTGTTCCAAAAAATTGTACTTCAGTTCACTGTTGAGAATTCAAATGAGATGGACACAGTACACCAGCCATGAACGGTGACCAAAGAGTGCTTTTAATTCGTGGGTTTTTATTATGATTAAAACATAAAAAAGTCTTACATAACAATAGTTACAAAATAACGAACCTAATAAAAAAAAATAACCTTACACAAATGATTGCATAAGTTCAAAGTGATCCCAGCACTGTCTTAGAATGGTAACCTTCGCAATTTGTTACCTGAATTGAAAGGGTTAAAAATCTGACTAGTCATCTCTGTTCAATACATCCGAAACAACCAAAATTATAATTCCATAGGGAGGACATAGGTAAGTATTGTATTTAATCTGTAAATTTGTTGCATTTTGTTTTTAATCAAATAACTGCTTTAAAATTTATACTTAGTAATTAAATTGATTAAGTAGTTATCTGGGATTTTAATATAATTTTTTTATATTTAATACATATTGAATACTTAAAATTGTAAGAAACTTAAGTCCCATAGCAGTACTATAAAATTGCTATAATAAAGTATTTTTTTTTTATATTAAGCATAAATGATGATGTAATTATTTAAAGTTATTTCAAGGTACTTTGTGACAAAATATGTCTGTCAAAAAAATAATTTTGTATAATTGATAAGAATGTATTGCTTTGTTTAAAGCTTTCACAATATATGTTAAAAACTTAGTATATAATGAATAATATTTTACTGTTACCTACATTTTCTTATTGTGTTCTCTCATGTATAATTTTAGTTTGTGAATATTGTTTCATTTGATACTTATATATGTGTAAACTGGTTTATCTAGTCTAATGTTAAAAAAATGGATTAAAACCTGTGAAAAACAGAGTACTGATCTCCTCAAAATTATAATATACACTTTTTCATCCAAGCCGCTTTTTTCTTCAATAGTTAGTCCACATTTGTCAAGCCACATACACTTCTACAGTGAGAGTATATTGTTTTATCACAACTTAAATATTCCCCAGAAATATTATTCTGGGAAATAATATTTCCCAGAAAATGCTGTTTGTTTATGTTCACATATGATAACTTCACATAAGAAAATAACAATTAATTTTAAGCATATACTTTATTTTTTTATACTAATTTACCAAAATATTTTGCTCTAAAACATTCATCTCTCAATTGTGGCCATTGCACTACAAACACATCCGCAAAGTACTGAAGTATCCTCCCCGTTAAAGATAATGTTCTTATTCTACAAATACTTTCTATAAAAACAATTCTACAATTAAGAATAAACATACATCTTAGGACAAAAGCAATCAAACAAATTGGCACACAAGTGCCGGGGCCATTGCATAAGATAACGTCCGGTTGTAGTTTGTAAACTACTGGAATAGAGTATGCCAAAGCATATAGTGTGCTAAATATAGATGATGTATATGATTGTTTGACATTTCTGCTTCTAGGAATCTTAGTAATTGTGTAATGTTTCCTTTCATTTTCTGTATCATGTATCCTAGCTTCGCTTCTAAAGTCATTGTCGGCTAATATGTATTCACGTGGTTGATATTTTTCAGCATCCAAGCTTTTTACTATTTTTAACATCTCAGCAGTATGTCCACCGGACCCAATACATATAACAGTACATAGAGATGTACTATTTTTTTCCAATTGACAGTCGGAAGTAAGTATGTTATAAATCACATACAGTAATCTTATTGCCAATATTCCCAAAATGATTGAAAATGTAACACATACTGTCATCCACATGATGCCTGCACGCTCACTAAAATATTAAAATATGTAAGTAAGTATATGTGCAAAAATAACAGTAGGATTAAAAACTTTTATAAAGTTACTTTAATACCTAGAGATTTAAAATCAAGCAATGCTACTAGGAAAAGTTCCTTTAACTTGGAACTCTGGTTTTATTTTAAACTAATGAAAACATTGCCATTCCATTGCACAAAATACGCCTATATTATAATAATCTGAATTATTATCAAAACAAATAGACGGCGAGTGGATATTTGGAGAGTGCTTGCCGCTTGCTTGCTTTTTGCTTTGCTTAGCTTGATGAGTTGGTCTTGGTGTTGGTGTTGGTGTGAGTGATGACTGACAGAGCCTTGACATTGATAGCTTGCCAAAAAATCGTAGAGCAAAAAATATAATATTTTTTTTTTTGTATATTATGGCCGAGTAACTAGATGTTTATGCCAAAATTTGCCTAAAGTTGAGCCCACAACAAAAATTCCAATAGTAATAAGTACAAATATATTCAAATAGTAAATGAGATGACTGCTACGTTATGTGCTACGCATAAGATGAGTCACTGTTAAACATCCACACCACATCGAATTCCGAAATGAGTGGTTATGCCCCCCATACTTTTGATACGAAGTTACAAAAAATTTGTATCAATAGTACGTGTATGCATGGATGTAGCTTAAGCAAGACAGTGCAACTGAATGATATACGATATATTATGTATGCACGGCCTTCCATATACAGGCCATGCTATGCACAGTCTGACAACGTCGCGCGCAGTTCTTTATTTGCGTACAGAAAAGTTTGTTGCAGTGAATATTTATTAAATATTTCAATTTCAGCGTCAATGCACTTATCAAATTTGTGCTTGAGATAATGCATGAATTTAAAGAAATTAAGGATTCAAGTTTCATATCTTTAGTTTCGCGCGTAAATATCAGTTCACCGTTTAGATTTCTGCGACGTTGCCAGAATTAACAACACTGCTTGTATGTAGATGGCGCTGGTTCATTAGTATATTAGTATTTAGTCTATGTGCGTATAGTGTGTGTCACTAATCTAGGTTTTATTCCATCAACGCAAATAAACAATAAAGTCAAAATCAAGTCAAAATGACAGTGACAGCGTTTTTGACTTTGAAGTCTGAAATACAATAATTTTTGCCATTCAAATTCAATGTGTATATAATTATATATATATATTGTATAATAATAGTAAAGTAGTAATAAATAGAATAGAATTTATTTATTTTTATAATTATAACTTAATGTGTGGAGTGGAATGGACATACAAATCCTGATTTTAAAACAAATGGAAATAGTTCTATTTATATAAAACTTCTTACGTGCCTACGAGAATAATAAATATGAGAATATTTTTTCTTTATTTGTTTTGGTAGCACACTTCACTAAAGGAATTTTAAATTTTTTCTTACATATACAGTAATACGCGCACAATGAAACTCCTGAATATAATCAGTTCAAGTTTTCTGCAAATATTTTCTTTTATATTTGTTATAAGCTATCTTCTTGGCATCTTGAACGTACATTTCAGTGATCGAAAGGATTTCTGTATTATGACTTATATGTTTGAATATCCACAATTTGTGGTAAGAAATCTCATTTATTGCATTAGGCTGTTATTAATTAATGTGTTAATAAATATAGAAAACTTTCATAGCGAATTTCAGTTGAAGAAAACAAGGATTTTCCACAATATGGTCTCTATGCATATAGTGAAGGAAGATTTACAGAAAGGACGAGAAAAATGTGGTATATAATTAAATCTAGATAAAAATTATGATTATGTTAGAACATCTTTGGTTTTGACGATATTGAAGCTAAATATTTATTCTAGGTTCGATGGAGTTCCAGTATTATTTTTACCTGGTAATTCTGGCAGTCATATGCAAGCTAGATCACTAGCTTCGGTGGCATTAAGGAAAGCATTAAATTATGGATATGAATATCATTTTGACTACTTTACAAGTAAGTTCTTTTTCTAAAATCGTAATACATATTAAGAGCAATTCGAGGAAATTCTTTCAAAAATTTCTCACATAGCTATGGTTTGTAAAGATTAATAGTTTATTAATCACTACATGTTATAAAACAGTCTTCTGCCGCGTCTGTCTGTCTGTCTGTTCGCAATAAACTCAAAAACTACTGCACCGATTTTCATGCTGTTTTCACCAATTTATAGAGTGGTTCTCGAGGAAGGTCTTAGTATATAATTTACAAAGATACGCGAACGAAGTCACGGGCAGCAGCTAGTTAATAATAATTTTTCCTTTAGCTGGTTCTATCTGTTGAAGAGATTTTTTATACACTCATCATATTTTAAATATTTTTATCAATTGCAGGCCATCAGATACCAAGTCATATATCTTGATTTTGTATGACCTTTTATTGTAAGAGGTATTGACTGCATTTTAAAAACTGCTTTAAAAATATATCTCCAAACCTTTAAATATCATTTATAGAAGTATCTCATACATGTTTTCTATGATCAATACTAATAATAAATCTGTAAGGGTTGGTCATGGAGTAAGTTACTTTGTTTTCAGAGATATCGTGTTTATAGGCTCTATACATGATACTGAAACTAAATTGACCATTTTTAGAATTTTTTTCTGTATGTATGTATGTATGTATACGTATTTATGTATGTTCCTCCATAACTTTTAAATGAATTGACTGATTTACATGAAACTTGGTAGATAAACATTTAGACGTACAGGACACAGGATAGGCTACTTTTCTCTTTTTCAATGCGGACGAAGTCGCGGGCACCAGCTAGTAATTTATATAGTAATTACATCACACCAATATTGTAAATGTCGACAAGTATGGCGAAAAGATTTTATTTTTCTACAATTTGTATCAAACAATTTTAATAATTTTTATCTCAAACAGTTAGTTACAACGAAGAGCTGTCAGGATTATATGGAGGGGTTTTGGAGAGTCAGACGAAGTTTACGGCTGCATGCATATCGAAAATATTAAGCTTGTACAAAAATAACAAATTTACAATGCCAGTTCCGCAGAGTGTTATTGTGATTGGTCACTCTATGGTATGTATTAGTAGATAGTATAGGCACCTATTATAGATAAGATTTATTGATTCCGAGAGTAATAAATCATTATATTGATTATAGTGACCTAAATTTTTCTGTGTTTAAATTCTAAATACTATTGGAATACTGTACAAATCTAATTTTCACAATTATTACAAATGTTTTAGTTATTTGAATAAAATTATACAATTATTAATTTATCCATAAAGAAGTTTAAAAGAGTAATTAAATTTATTCAATTAAGCCGCTAGACGGTTGCCCAAATGCAGATCTAGACCAGAGCCAACTTTGAAAGTTCATTCCCAAAGTTGACCCAGCCGAGAATCGAACCCGGGACCCCTGAGACGGAGCACCTTAACCACTCGCCCAGGGGGCTCTTCAAATTAATTTTATGCAGACCATGTCAAACTATAAATAAATATTTCTTAAACTTTACTGTGACCATCAAAACCAACAAAGACCTATTGTCTTTTCCTACATTGATATCGAACAATGTCTTTCTTAGGGTGGAGTGATCGCTAAACGTCTCTTAACCTATCCGGACACAATGAGAGCAACGGACATTGTTATAACGTTAGCAGCGCCGGTTCAAGCTCCGGTTCTGCATTTTGACAGATTTATGATTGACTACTATGCACAGATGCAAAGTGAATGGTTTTCTTATATGCAGAACCATAATCGTAATTCAAAAGTGCTAATTAGCCTGGGCAGTGGACCGCGAGACGTTTTAGTGCCTTCAGGTTTGACGTCATCGAATGAAAGCTCTATTGGCGCTTTGGTGAGTGATAATAAATTGATAAATAAATAAATATTAATAATAGCATTAATAATACTGTGTCTTCTTTCAAGGGTGACACAGTCTTTCCCTCATTTTTGCTTTTGGAGGGGGAGAAGAGTTAAATTGAAAGACTTTATTTCAGACATGTGTATTCAGACAGCTTTAAAAAATATTTCAAACTAGAATATTATGTTCAAATATACATAAAAAAAAACAAAAAGTTAAAGTTAATAAATAAACATAAACTGACGCCTACATGTTACTTTCTATTACTCATATTAATTTAATTACTGATTTTTGAAGATATTTGGTATATGAAATATCCATAAAACTCTTTCACATTCCTGAAACTATTTGTTAGTTCATTCTGTTTTCGTAAGTAAGTTTATAAAGAATAAAAATGTGTTTTTAGACAACCTCAATACCAGGTGTTTGGGTGTCGCCGGACCATGTGAGCATAGTTTGGTGCAAACAAATAGTGATGATAATAAATAAATTTCTCTTCTCCATTGTCGATCCACGCACACAACAGATCACTGGCGAAAAGAGGTTTATTATGTCTAAAGCTAGACAATTTTTTCAGGTATGTATGTTTGTGTAATAAATATTTCTGTAGCCCCATGATAATGTTTATACAATGCAATATTTGTAGGATCCTTAATAATAAAACTTTGTTTGAACATACAGTATTTTATCCCAATAAAATATGTTAGAGAAAAAAGGTGTATAGTATGTGAATTTTTCGTAGTGTGAAATAAAATAGTGTGAATTTTCACTTAAAAAAAATCGCATATTAAACCTCATAATGGTAATAATGGTAATTTTATTTCGATTTCTATTTATTTATGGCAAAACTGTATTTCGTAAATGACCATTAATTATGCAATCTTATCTTAATTGTGAAATGTTATCACAACTTTCAGGCAAATCGTTCAATGACTCTTAGTGTAGACATGAACCGCGCCGAAATACCGATGAATGCCGACGCCTTCTGGTACGAAGATAATAGGCGTATCTATCAGATATCCAGACCGGATATTGATAGGTGGGTACTTGTGAATTTCAATTGGCCTAACCTAGAATCCAATATAGGTTGATTAGAACTGATAAAAAAAAAACATATTTAAAAAATTTAATGCATGTACTCTATTGAGATTTTCGATAATAATTTAAATATTTTATGTTTCTCCTAAACAACATTACTAATAACTTAATCTAGATTTATTTTAAAGATAGAAACGTTAACAGAAGATTCAAAAATATACGTAAACCATTGGGATATAGTTAACAATATTAAACAAAAAAAAAAAAAACTGTAATAACCGCTGGCCAAGGTACTAATGGATATAATGACTAAAAATTATTTTTTTCTTGACACGATATCATTTAAATTATTAGTTAACTGGTATTGCCTATTATGTAATCATTGTCAAATGAAATTGTGAACCATTTTTAATTGTATTGTGTAGAGAATTTCGTTTCATTTGTGGGATGTAAGTGTAAGGATAGTCTCTTTAAGTTCTTAAGTTAAGTTCTTTAAGTTTAAGGATATCGTTATTGAGTTGTAAATTCTGCGAAAGTACTTCATTTCCGCAAAAAGTTATTGCTATTTTTGTCCCAATATGAATGATATTAGTCAATGTAGAAACGTCTGTAAGTTACGCTACGCTTGTTTGGCTTTACTCCAAGCTCAAAAGTAATATACATAGAGCTATTCTAAGAAATAATTACATCATCCAAGATATATCACATTTTCTATTTATGTTTGCATGTATTTTCAAGTTTTTGCTCCTCGAAATGGATAAAAACATTAATATATTGTTCATCATATATCACTGTTTGCCCAATCACAGGTCTGACCTCTTATTCCTTGCTTGATGCTTAAATTTTCTTCTCTTATTTTTCCTATTAGATAATTGTATAATTGGTAGTTGGTAACAAATGACCGAAAAATAAATTTACATGCCGAATAATGACATCATATTTATGATTATGTACTAGAGAATTGTGGTTCTTCTAAAATCCTAAAGAAAACTCCGCGATGGCATATAAATATCTATAATAATTAAAATTGTTGCGACATACCAACAAAATAATGTTCTATTACTATTATTGCATGCATCAATTTATCCTGTATCATTCCCTTGGGTTTAGCCTGCATTTGTTTTTACTTTCCAGAACTACTTATCTGATGATAAGATTAGTGAAATTCCATCAAAACCGTTTTGTGGCCGTGGAAGTTGTAAACGTGGACGACAAAGATTGGATATTCGCATGCAACGCTAAATTCACATACCACACTTACAGATATTGGTAAGTAATATTTCTTAAGTTAAGCGGTATTATTTTTGATAACACGAAACTACACATAATGAAACATCTTTTCATGGACATCTACTTGTGGGGGGCCTTTTGTGTTCAAATAAAAAAGGTAAACGCAAATTTGTCAATTTATTATGACCTCTTGATAAAATATATGCTATTTGCAGCAGCTGGAATCAGTTATGTGCAAAATTTACTCTATCATCAAAATAATAATAAGTAAACTTTAAAAATCAAATAATATGTACGTTTAACAACCCTAAGGTCAAATAAAATACTAAGGTATTATTTTAAATTAAACTTCTAAAAGAATATTTATTACACTAAGTTAAAAAATAACTAAGTAAGTGATTTATATTTTTAAATACAGTGATATTTGTATTATAGGAAGTCGCTCCTATGTCTTGTGTAGAAATTGTAACAATCAATGATGTTTCCATTAAACCCTAAAAATAAAAAGCCTTTATTTTCCGACTGATATTTACTTATTTGATACTAGACGCTGCCCGCGACTTCGCCCGCGTAATTTTGTAAATTATATACTAAAACCTTCCTCGAGAACCACTCTATTCATTGGTGAAAACAGCATGAAAATCGGTGCAGTAGTTTTTGAGTTTATCGCGAACAGACAGACAGACGCGGCGGAGGACCTTGTTTTATAATATGCCAGGATAAGGATAATTCCTCTACATGGTTGTACCTATTGGTATAGGTTTAGTGTTTTCATATGTTGTTTGTTTACAGTAAACAAGGAACATCATTGTCAGAGCTGAGTAGATGGACGGCTGCCGCCGACGATTTCGGCAAGAGGAAACTGGCAACAGTACATTTACATAGTCTAATGGAACAAAATCCCGAATGGACACATGTTGTGGTCAAAGTGTCGCCAACTAGGAAACCGGTATGTTTTTCTGTCATGCCAATTTCTTTTATCTTATAATACTAAACGAGGAATTCTTGTATGCCACGACGATCTTGCAAACGGCTCTAACGATTTTGACGAAAATATAGGGTTTTTTTAGATCTAGAAATCGATCTGTCAGGGTCTTATCTTCGTTGTAGGTAGTTTTTTTTAATGGAACGGTTACAAAAGTAATACCACTTGCTCGTTTTATAATATTTTGATTGAATTATTTATTATTCTTTCAAGTGTTCTTTAATCATTTTTCTATAATGTATCAAAGCCTTTCTTTATTACATGTAAAAAACTTTAAACCTTTAAATTTATTGGCCCGAGAGAAGCTCGGTCGCCCAGACTAGTTTATGTTAAGGTCGACAGACAGGCTGACGGTCTACTTAATGGTAGCTGGCTACCGTCGCCTATAACACAAGCAACAATGCCCCAGGTGCTTCAAGTGAGTAGGGTTGGGGATAAGGTATAGGGAAACGGTCTCTCGCATCCCTCACTCACTCACCGAAACACAACAGCACACATGCTGGTACTTCACGGGGGTGTTCTGTAAGTGGCTGGTCACTGCTCCAGACGGGCTGCCCAAATGTCTGCAAAACAATGCAAAACTTAAAACTTTACTTATATCATCATATGCAACATATATGACGCTACATTTAGAGCCCAGTTATTTATTTATTAATTTTATTTTTTTATTTATATTTTATTTAATATACTAGTGGGTGCCCGCGATTTCGTCCGCGACCAATTTTTTTTACATACAAACCATTCTTGATTATCCCTCTATCCATAAATGAAGACAGAATTAAAATCGGTCCAGCCGTTTAGGAGGAGTTCAGTGACATACATACGCACAGAAGAAATATACTAGCTGTGCCCGCGACTTCGTCCGCGACCATTTTTTTTTTCTCTCTATCCCCTTGAACACACACAAAAATTTTTATATATTAGAAGATGTTTTGCAGATAGTATTGAATGTCGATGTGAATGACCACGCTTCGAGACAAATCACAGTTGATGTGCCCTCGGAGTATTCCTTTGGGAAACAAATTGTTATAAGTGAGACAGAATCGAATGGTCTATATTACGAACTGTTGCTAAAAGGCTTCAACGCCATTCATCAAGCCTATCTGCTTTACGTGGAGCCGACGGCCAACTGTAAGGCGTCTCAGTATCACGTGTCCGCCGAAGTGTACGTGCCGTGGGCACAAAATCACGAGAGCTTTCATTATTTCACGTAAGTATAGTGTACTAAATCCGGTGTTTTTTTTACTATATAAGTATAGGAATTTTTAGTCACTGATATTCTGAAAATCAGCATTCATAAAAACAACAACTTCGAAAAAATATTCGGACTTTTGTAGATGAGTGTACATTATACAAAATGTATAAAGAGATTGTAATAAATTTCATAAAAAAAATAAGTCCACCTTTTCAATACGCTTCTCAGTAGCAATTAAATGTCTAGTATATACTACTAATTCATATGAAGTAAAGAAACACTCATGTTTGGTCATTTGAAGGTGGGAAAAATTTAATTTCTCTAGTTATACATAAATAATTTTAAACTATAACATTAAGAGCTCTATCGAAATTATATCTACTATCTGTATCAAAATTATGTTTGTACACAGTAGTTCACATGTGTTTTTTTTTTGTTAAGTTTAACTTGTCATTGTATCTTGCAAATAACTTGGATGTTTTAGACAAGCTAAGCGATCGCCCATGAAGCTGAGACTTTTCAAAAGCAATCCTAACATCACTTCAGGCCTAGACAATTCTCAGTCTGTTAAAATAACACTATTGCTGGACCCTCAATGCACTTATACCGTTAGGTAAGTATTTAAGTTAACTTAGAAGTTTAATTTCTACCAATTTATTATTTTTAATAATATTTGACTTTATCTTAATATTGTTTAAAACCTCGTTGTTACTTATCAAAATGCATATTCTTAAAAAAATATATTATGTGCCCTGTCAACTGGAAAAATTTACATTTCAAATGTTTTTAGTGGTTACCCCTCTACATATAACAAACTTACAAAATCCTCCCTTTCTTTATTATAATACTAGCTGGTACCCGCGACTTCGTCCGCCTTGAACGATGAAAGGTATTCTATGTTCTTTCTGGTGTCCCAGACAACGTGTATGCAAAAATTCACGGTGATCGGTTCTGTAGTTTTTGCGTGAAAGTGTAAAAAACAAACAAACTCACATATTTTATAATATTAGTAAGGATAAGGATTAATTATATAGATTTTATTTACTTAATACACACTTCATTATGACCTACATTATCTCAAAAATTAAAACTTTGGTTTCTGTTGAAACCATATTTTATTTCATTGATGTTTTCCAATGATATATTGAAAAAAAAAAAAAAATTCAAATTTTTAATAGTACAATTCGATTCTCTCAGCATATCCACATCTTGGTACCTGCGCCTGGCTCAATTCGCACGTAACTACACCCCAGTGCTAGTTGCGTACGTGGCCGCCATATTATTGTTGGCTGCGAGCGAGGGAGTGGCCAATTTAAGCAACACTGGTGTGTTTCCCTCAATTCACGCCGCACTCATGGCAGATAGAGTTCAGCCTTGGTACTCTCTGGTCTGCGCGAGACTGTTGTGTTTTATTTTTATGTAAGTGTATGTTTGAAATGTTCTAAAGTTCTATAATTAGCTATAATTAGATCTTGGATCTAAATCTATAGAAAAAAACCATTCAAGTTAGAGGATTCATGAGCTACTAACAATCACAATCGATCATCTGATCTCTGAAGCATGAAAATAAGCACTGCAAGGCACGCTATTCCCAGTACGTAGCCGAAATCTATTATTATTAATATGTTCAGGAAAAAAACCCATGACGTCAGTCAACGCCGGACTTTATTACTCTTTTGTGTGGCTGGGAATGAAAAAGCCAGAAATTGAAAAATCCTTTTCAAATTTTCCATATTGTGTTCCATGAAATCAACATAAGAAAGAAAAATCTTAGACTTTAAAGCTTGAGTAAGTAAAATTATTGTAACTTTTCAGGTATGTGCCTTTTAAATCCTTCTTAAATACAATTATGGATCAACACGGTTGGGACTTGGAAATTGAATATTTCGTTCGTTCCCTACTAGTGTTGCCAGCCTATATGACCGCCTTGGGGATACTTCATATAGGTGCTGCTGCTGTGCTAATGGTTATGGTATTTTCTAGCCAATTAGCGCATAGGCTTTTATTCAGGTAATTTATACAATTTCCGGTATTTTATTTATAATTTACTAGCCTTTTCATGCTATTTCATCCCTGTATTCTAATAAATAAAGAAGAGGCTTCGACGCTCAATCCATTTCGGTCTTTGTTACGATGTCCATTGACTCTGATGAAGGTGATAGTTCTTCGCGAAAGAATAGTGAATATGAAGAGACATGAATTTGACATGAATCATTTATGCTGGGAACTGTTATCACACGTAAATAGCCTTTTCTTCAATATGTCACAAGAGTGCTTCGAAGGATTGCATTCCCTTCTTCTTCCCAAAATTCAAAAAGTAATTTATTAAAACATCTATTCAGCAATAATTTTTGTCATGTATAAGACATGTTCAGTATAGAACACAACGCAGAGCTATAGCGCGACGCTTTAGTGCTTTCCGTTTGACCAAGCCTTTAGTCTCTTTTGTCTGTGGTGACGAAGCGTGTGGCGTTGCAGGATAGTGTGGCGAGGAGGCCACGGGCTGGCCGAACGTGTGGCGACAGGTTTACAGCGAGTGCCGCTAGTGGTCAGCGCGGCGCTAGTGTGCGGGGTTCCTCTCGCTTGTGGCGCCGCGTCGCTTGCCGCTGGCGCCGCTTTCTACGCCTTCATGGTAAACATTTTGTACGAAACTAGCGATCCGCACTGAGTTGAAATTTTACATAGATCTTTCCTAAGCGGATGCTTACGTTATAAAATAAAGTTAAGTTCCCAATTTCAGCTTTTTAGATTTAGTAGTTGTAGCTGTGCGTTGATTAGACAGTCAAGAAGACGATTTTATAATTATAGATTTAGACATACACACATACTCATAAGAGAGGAAATTACCTTTATCATATCATGATATGCTCATCTATACCAATATATAAAGCTAAAGAGTTTGTTTGGTTGTATGCGCTAATCTCAGGAACGACTGGTTCGAATTGAAATACTTTTTTTGTTGTGTTCGATAGTCCATGTATCGAGGAAGGCTATAATATAGGCTATGGAAAACGCGGACGAAAACGCGGGCACCAGCTAATGTAAATATTTATATTATTCTTAATTACTCATAAAATTTACAGCTGTCAAAAAAATACGAAGAATACTTGGAAGATTATGTTTATAAGTTGATGGCTAAAGTGGCGTATAGATTACGCCGTATTTTCAAATCCAAAGCTAAATGTGAGCCAAAAGAATCTAGTTTAGCAATTAAAAGTGTACCTGAAGAATCTAATGTAGATGACGTTAAAGCTATAGAGCATGAGAAAGAGATTGATAATAGAGATTCTGAAAAAATTGACAACGAAAAACAAGCTTTAGTACCGACTGATAGAGATAAAAATGAAACTGATGTAGCCACCGAAGAAATGTCTAAAGAAGAAAGTAAAGATAAAGAAAACAATAAAAAGAACAATTGCAATAATAAGGATGACTCCCCCATCATAGATGATGAATTAAACAGTCTGAATTTCCACATGATAATGTTTTTTATGTGGCTGGTTGTGACCATTGTTAATATGCCCGTACTCCTAACATGGGCTAGGAATTTCAAGTAAGTTTTTCTTGTATTCTCTTATTAGAAGCTAACTGATATTGTTGACTCAATAAATTTATTCTGTTTCCTAAATAGTAAATATAATATACGTAACATTTTTTATTATTTTTTAATTCTATTAAGGTTTATATATCTATGGTTTTATTTAAAAAAAAAACACGGTATCATAAAGTTCCAGAGTTCTGACCGGCCCTACTGGAAAATTATTCTAATAGACTTTTATTCTTCCAGGTACAATAGAGTACTGAGACCGGATTCTTCATTTGTGACGGGTCTCGTAATGTCTCTGTGTTCGTCTTGTTTGTGGCAAATGGACGTTCCAAGGAATAATCTGTAAGTGAAGTGTTTATTAGTTCTTTTATCTAGACTTTAGCAGAAAATAACTAACCAACAAAATCCATATGCATAGTGTCTCGGGCACTTTGCTACTATGGTCGGCAGTGTGGTGTTGCATGTGTCAAGCGACGGTCGCCACCTACCATCAAATGGACCATCATGGCCTGTCTGTCGAGTTTAACATAAAAAAATATTACATTTACGTGAAAATAAAGCATATATTTCTTCTTTTTCAGATTGAACTATGTACACATGTCAAATTTTCTTTACCTGATTGCAGTTTTCATATTAGTGTTAGGTCCGCAGTGTCTACTGTATGTTAACAATTTTGTGATGTTTGTCTTTGTTATAATGACACTGCAACAGTTGTTAGATAGAGAATCGAGTGAGACGATAACACTATCGAATACTGTTGACGTTGTACAGGAAACTGAAGGTATGAAATCAGAAAGTACTGAAAGTACAGAAACCACCGATGAAACTTCTAACACTGAAACAAATGAATGCAGAACAACAGACACCCAAATGAATGACTCTCAAAACGAATGTGAAAGTTCAGGTGAAAGTAGAATATATAATGTATTCAAAAATCTCAGAGACAAATTTAGTTTCAGTGAGGAACTGTCATAGTATTATTTATAATTTTAAATTAGAGTATATTTTTGTATGAGAGAAAACTTAGTTTTTATTTTATTTGAAAAATGACATCCTCAAGTTGAAGAATTTATGATGAATGCGTTTTGAAATTTTATAAGCACTTCAAGAGATTTCTAATAGTAATAATGAAAAAATGGAGCTTTTGATGTATAATTTAACTAGCGAGTTAAGTCTTTTAGGGCCTCTTTCACAAACTACATGTAAAGTGTTGATTAGTTACTTTTAGAAATCATTTTCTGTTATATTGAATTATGCACTCGGTTTACTGCATCATTCAATAGCCTATTATTTTCTATTTAATGTTTGGGACGTTTACCGTACAAACAAAGGTATATCAGCTCCATTATCCCCGGTTACCGGTGACTTTAAATGACAGTTTGGCCTACTTGACGTTTGTGAAAGAGGCGCTTAGTATTCTAAAAATAATATATCCCTCAGTAACATTTCATTACTAATCAAATTTATTAAAAAACTTATATACCTATGTTAGGAAAAATAATAATTTTTCTACTTTGCATAATAGTTTGCAATTACAACCAATTTGCATCATGTGATTGATAAATGGTAATGTGAGTTTGTGACACAACCAAGGTATTTTATCTCATTAAAGTTTACTAGAGATCTGGATTAATTTTACACGACAGATTTTTAGTCTGCTACTTGAGATTCTAGATAAATATAATATCTATTAGAATACATATTTGTGTGTCTAGTCCATTTAATATCAATATGTTTCTCAATTTTACTTTATATCTTCATGTCGATTTACAAGAACTTGCCCCACGATTACTTTATTAAAGTATTTTATGTTTTGAATAAAACAATAATAAAGGATATTAAGTGTTCTTATTTAATATAAATTCATACAGATCACGTTTATTTTTTTCCTTTCTTGCTCGATGGTTTATCTTCATTGCTTCTCGGGTTCTGCCAGTTCAAAGGGTTTCTGCGGTACATGGGCCACGGGGGAACTGTCAGGATAGCGGCCAGAAGGAATCCGGCGCCTAGTATGTATACAGATTGCGAGAATTGTTGAACAATATATCCCCAAATAAATCCAACGATACTAAACAGGGTAATAATGGCTCTGTACAATTTCTCCGCCTTCGCTTGCCCGACGTAATCAATGTGGGTGGGTATAGATGTGAAGAAATCCATTTTGTGTGATTAGATACACTAATTTTTAAATATTTTTCTTTTAAATTTTAAATTGCTGACGATACAATCTCAAACAAGGAAGGCGAACTTTAACAAATACACGTCATAATTGAAATGACAGGTCGCAATACCGTCAGTGTCAAGTGTCACTTGATTTTTATTTATACACAAGCTGGCTTGATTACGAATTTTATAAGAAACTACAAAATTGTAAAATACTCGGGTAAAATAATAATAATTTTTATTACTTACGTTCAGGATTCAGGAACTGAACAGAGTGTTGATTGCCGAGGAAATGAGAAATGAATTTTTTTAAACAGAAAGTGAAACACCAAATTAAAATGAAATTTTCATATAATTTTGTTATATGTTATTTTTGAAGGAATCGGTAGATATCAATCAACATAATTTCGTGATTTGAATAATTACAAATCACTGAATTTATCAAAATACTTTTCTGTTTTCTCGGGAGGTAAGAAATTTCATTGGCAGCATTGTTTTTTTTTACTGACATTGACAATAATAAAATTGTTGAAGTACAGCATAGTATATTATATTCTTCGGAAAGTCAGCCAGTCAGTCGATTGTCAACATTCAGCACGATCAGACTCATTAGGTTAATTTTTAATAACAAAGACAGTTTAGTTTATTATTTTTTTTTAATTCAAGAAGTACAATAAACAAATTTATTTCAAACAAGATGACAACATTCAAACAAGTTCCTCTAACATGTGGTGGCCATACTAGACCAGTTGTGCATTTGGATTTTAGTGATGTTACGAAAGATGGATATTATTTAATTTCGGCCTGCAAAGGTAAGAATTTAACGTGTCAGCACTCGACTGCCCTTCCGCCTTGACCCAGATATAATTGGAAGACCCGTAAGTGTATTTGGGTCGGCACATTTCGGTTTGTCGAGACAGATGTTAAGACTTTTGTTTTGTATTCGTAGTGTCTATCTGAGAGACCTTCACTTTTGTACATATGTAGCGGTCTGCTTGCCCGGTAAGCATTCTAGGCATGTGATGACCTTCTCTTTCCGGCCGTGCAGGAAGCACCTTGAATATCCGCTCGTATGTTTCCTCGCGGCGGCTGCTCGCCTTGGCAGCCGTATCGTGCTTTTTACTCACGTACAAACAGCATGACTTACAACTTGTAAGCCTTTGTGTGACTAAGAAACTACTGGACTGGAATTAACACTGGTGGTGTTGACATTTCACTCATTGTGGGTCACCTTGTACTTGTGCAAGGTATCTGTACAATTAAGTACTTGACATTATTGTTTGTAGTGTCGGGTTAAAAACAAATCCATATTTCATTTCATCACAAATGTCTAGGAGGAAAATATATCAATAGCTAATTAAATTGATAATAGATCTGGATTACTTTAACATTAATTATCTTGACATTACATGCACTTATCAACATAATTTACATTAAATTTCCTTAATAAGAAAGAATGTCTATTTTTCAGACCGATTTTATCAATTGTCTTTGTGTTGGGAATAAGTAAACTATTCATACCCAAATGCCTAAAATAAAAACATATCTCTAGCCAATTAAACTGGTAATAGGTCTGAATTACTTTACCAGTAATTATCTTGATATTACATGCACTTTTTCCCTAACTATAAGTGTCTTTTTTGAAGACCTATTTTATCAAATGTCGCTGTCTTGGGGACAAGTGAATTCATCACAAATGTCTTAAATTAAAACGTATTTGACAGGTTTGGATTACTTTGCCAGTTATTATCTTTATATTAAACACTTTTACCCCTATAAGAATGTCTTTTGTCTGACCGATTCATATTAATTGTCCTTGTCTTGTTAATAAATAATTCAAACACAAATACCTAAGACAAAAACTTCTCTTAAACAATTAAACTGGTAATAGGTCTGCAGTACTTTACCAGTAATTATGCTTCCGGTCCATTACAACCAAATCCCAAATTGCCTGATTCCCATTTTGACTGAAATCCGAAATGCCCTAGTGCCAAATTGCCTGAAAATTTAAAGGTTGAAAATATTATTAGATATTATGCATGCTTATTGTTTATCAGAGCCAACTTTGTTTTTTGCAAAGTTGCAATTGCAATAAAGTTTATTTGCAGTTGACCCTTTTTTTTCTTATTTTTTGCATGGGAAAATCTGCGAACCAGATCCCCACCGACCATCGAGTGGACCGCCCCAGTCTGCCTGTCGACCTTAACATAAATATTATAAAAATTAAAGAAATGTGCGGCTTACCTTAGTAATTAAATTTAAGGCAACTTGGCATTGAGGAGAATCGGGATTTAGTCTATTTGGGATTTAATCGATTTCAGATTCACTCGATTTAGGATTCAATCGATTTAAAATTCAGTCTATTTGGGATTCAGGCGTATTCACATTTCAGGCAATTTGGGATTTGGTTGTAATGGACCGGAAGCATAATTATTTAACAGCATGTTAAATAGCAATATTTTTTTATCTAGTGAAAACCAACTAAACTTGTACTTACTGCTGCATTTCTTTTCATCAGAAAATGCATCATAAATATTTTTGTTTATATAAGTGTTATTCTATTGACGGAATAAACTAGAGCTAACTCTTTGACAAAAAACTAAATTAAAAAATATTCTAACAATAAAACAATTCTTTTTATTTAATTGTATTTTTTAATATTAGTTACTTTTTGAGTATACATACTCAAATACCTAATTTACTATACCTTTGCCTACTTTAACATACATTGAAGACAATGAAATAAAAATAAGTAAATTTAAATTTTCTGTTTTATTCAATGAATTGTATAGACGTAAAAGTAGCCTTATAGTACCTTGTTTATTCTCCTTTTGGTTTATTCATGCATGTCTGTATTTGAATTGATTTTGATTTGAATTGAATTTTTTTAGATGGCAAGCCTATGCTTCGACAGGGAGAAACAGGAGACTGGATTGGTACTTTTGAAGGTCACAAAGGAGCTGTTTGGGGAGTGGCTTTGACACAGAATGCTAACACAGCGGCCAGCGGTGCTGCTGATTTTTCGGGTAATTTTACTAGATTTGGAATAAAATATAAAACCTTTGTTTTTGGCCAAAAGCTGTCAATGCAACAACTTTAGCCCCTTGACCTTATAATTATAACAAGAAAAAAAAGGCTGATGTAATGTTAACATACATTGCATGCTTTAAATAATGTCAATACAACTTTCAATATTAATAAACATCAGAAAGTAATATTAAGACACAGTCCCATTTATAATTAAATTAAACTAGCTGAGACCGGCCACGCTTCGCTGTGGCTTGTTTTTTTCGTTTCGGTTGGAACTTGGGAATAAAATGTATATAAAAACACTTTCATATTTAAATGCAATGTTGTGTTAAAAATTCTAGTCAATTCATTGTCTAGTTTTCGAGTTTTATGGACATTAACATATGCAAGGTTTTTTATATAATACTAGCAGCCCATCCATTAATACATGTAAAGATTTCAAGATATAGATTAACACTATTAATTTTTCATTGTTGTTTTATAGATTTTATCATTTGATATTTTATGGATGTATAGCATATAGGATAAAAAATATCCTATATTATGTTAATCGCCAAATTTCATTGAAATCCATTATGCCGTTTTTGCGTGAAAGAGTAACACACATCACAAACTTTTGCATTAATAATATTTAGTAGGGTTTTCATTTCATACAATATTTTTTTTGATAACAATTCAAGTGAAAATTGCATTTTATGATATCATGCTAGCAGCTAGCAGGCAGACTACCGTCTGCTAGACTTTGTGTTATTTCCATAACATATTTCTTACAACATTCGTGTTTGTTTTTCAGCAAAAATATGGGATGCGAGACACGGTGACGTTGTGCACACATTCGAGCACGAGCACATAGTGAAGAGTGTGAACTTCAATCAAGACGACACACTGTTACTCACAGCCAGTAATGAGAAACTCATTAGGGTTTTCGATCTCAACAAGCCCGACGCCGGACGTAAGTATTATAATAGGAATACCCAACTTCTTAGCGACTCATAGGAGATGTTTGGGCTCAATATAATGTTGAGACTTATTTTCATATTTTTTAAATATAGCTTGTACATTTTGTTTCATTTGAGTTAATTATTATTTGTTTTGTTTTTTTTTGAAAGGCCAAAAATCTAAGTTGTTTCCAGTCAAGAGAATGTCGTAAGTTTAGGGAACCGTGTTGACTTTCTAAAAGCAGTTGTTTTTTTTTCAGCTCTAGAGAAAATAAGTGCTCACACAAGTAGCATCAGACACGCGGTTTTCCTTCACAACTCTCGAATTGTGAGCGTCAGTAACGACCTCACAATGCGCGTGTGGGACAGAAATAGTGGACAGGTAATATCATTTTTATACTATGAATTTTATTACAGGCTTGTATCGATACATGTATTAGTATATGCAGTGAGGCTGACTTTGAAAAGTTTATTTTCATATTAATACCACTAGTTAATACCACTTGATCATCCAGTGGTTCTTTTAATTATGCTGGGTTCTCTTAAAAGCAAAAGGCCGTGAATTTAATCGCAGCGTCATTACTTGTGCTTATTGAAGCCACTAATTTCTATAGATATTCAAATTATATTTTTAGCGGTTATAAATTCTGTAATAAATATTATGTTATTAATTATGATTGGGAGACAGATATATTAATTCTACACGCTTGATGTCAAACACTGGATTTCAAATTGCGACTTTGCGTCACGTCAGTTCATCGCGCCAACTGATCGTGAGTGTAGAAACCAAGGAGGATAGAAAACATTTCTATCCTCCTTACTACGCCGTGGTATCATGCCGCGCTTCCGTATCAGAGCTCATGTCAACGTCACTCGACCCGGTCAAAACGCATAAATGACAGAAAATTGGACTGACCGTGTTTGGCGTCGATCCATTTTATTTAAGTCGTTTGGAGTCACGTCAAATGACTGATCGTGTAATTCGTCCACATGAATTATTTGTAAATATCTCGTAACTACTTTAGTATTCTTAATGCAAATATCCC
Source organism: Synanthedon formicaeformis (assembly GCA_945859745.1). Lineage (NCBI taxonomy): Eukaryota > Metazoa > Arthropoda > Insecta > Lepidoptera > Sesiidae > Synanthedon > Synanthedon formicaeformis. The sequence continues at coordinate 6,500,241 of OX243964.1, forward strand.
TTGATTTTAACTTTATCTGTAAACTTTTCAGGAAGTGCACAAAATCGAATTTCCAACAATACCAAACAGTTTAGAATTGTCGAGGGACGGTGCAATATTGACAGTTGCACACGGTACAAAGGTGTCGTTCTACGCGAGCGACACGATGTCGCCGCTGCGCGAGTACTCTGTGCCGACGACGTGCTACTCGGCGTCGCTGTCGCCGGGGCGCGCGTCGTTCGTGTGCGGCGGAGAGGACCTGAAGGTGTACAAGATGGACTACAAGTCGGGCGCCGAGTTGGAGTGCAACAAGGGCCACTTCGGGCCCGTGCACTGCGTGCGCTGGTCGCCCGACGGCGAGCTGTACGCGACGGGGTCGGAGGACGGGACCGTGCGCTTGTGGCAGGCGGTGCCCGGACGCGTCTACGGCCTGTGGCGGCGGTCGGCCGACGCGCAACCCCTCGCCAACGGCTTCAAGGAGGTCGCCGCCAACTGACCCAAGCGCAGGTACACACACATCACACGCCTTATTAGGGCTTGATCAAATTGGTACTCAGCCGAGAGATTTCATTCTGCTCGGCCGAGCACTCGTCCGAGAGAACCCTCTTGCCACTTTACTCAGTACATGTGATCAAGCTTTCAAGCTCGGTTTACATTTCACCAAGTACAATAGCGAAATTAAGCCACGTTGTCACGGTCAGATGTACTCGTACGAGTCAATTTCATACGAGTGCGGTAATAGGACGCGGTCCTAGTGCGCTCGAATTGGACGAAATTGTCCGAGTTAGCTCATAATACCCGTTTGCCATTACACGAGTAGCGTCCGAGTCCGTCCGATACGAGTTCGCTCGGTCCGAGTGCACTCTGAGCCGTGTCAAGTTAAGTTCCGTCATAGGCGAGTTAAGTTGTTATTGTTGTTTGAACGGCAAAAGCGAGTTAAGTAGTAAGTTGTTGATTAATTGCCCCCTCTCGCGTCTCACTTGGAGGGGGGGAGGATGTCTGTCTGTCTGTTATCTTTTGCCGCGTTAACTACTCGATCGATCATGATGAAATTTTGCATACATGTTCTCAAGGATACAGGAAAGAACATAGAGTACCTTTCATCCAAAAAAAATATGTTCTCGTGGGATCATCTAAAATAAAATAAAAAAACTGACGCCAGCCAAAAATGTAATAGCAATGGAAATGACAGGCGTAATATTGCTTATATATTTTTTATTGTTCAACGCGACTAGTTAATACTGATGTGTTGTATATGGTGTGTTAATGTGGTCGCAGTGCACTGGAACGCACCGCTGACACGACGGAGAGCGAGTCGTCGGCGCAGCACGAGGATGGCGTCGGCCCGATGTTTCGCGACAGGAATAACAAAACAACACTATTTATTACAAAAAAAATTGTCAAATTTTCGTTTTTTTTTACATCTTTTTTTACACCATCAATTTTTTATACTCTGTGAATTTTATTTAATGTAAAAACCACTAATAAATCAAATAATTAAAATGTAACAAATAAAATGAATTTGTTAATAAATATTTTTTTTTCAATCACCCTATACAAAATAGGTTAGTTCAAACAGTTCTACTATTAGTTCTACTATAGAACAGTTTGAAAAAAAAAATCCCAATTAATTCTACTGCACAGTAGGTGTTATTGTCTAACATTAAAACAGGTTCAGAATCGTTTACTTGAAATACACAAAAAAAATTGTTAGTCCTATTTTATATGTAATTATATTTTAAATAAAACAAAATAAAAACAATGTATTCCGTTTATTGAATTTTTGCTACTACTTAAATGAGATTTTGTTTCGTAAAAAACTAAAAAATGCTAACTAAAATTTTTATAATTAATCCATTATTAAAATAATTTACACAAATTCAAGGCACAAAATAATCTAGGCAGTGATAAACTGATCATAAAACTACGGTTTTTTTATATGTATATGGTAACATAGTATATTTGAACAACTTTATTTAAGTGTTAAAAACATTAAAAATTTATATATTTTGTTTCTTCCACGAACATTTTAAAGCTAATAATGGCCATAAAGGTTTATTTTATTTTATGCTTTAAAGTGCAATTCGCAGATTTTAGAAATGTTTTAAAACTACTAAAGAGTATTAATATTTCAAAAACTTGTACAACTCGACATTGTTGAAGCTTAAAACTAAATTAAAAATTATTCTTAAATACTTAATCACATTACCTATAAAATATACATACATACTTACGTAGGTATTATTTTGGTAACTTAATTATATGATTTGACATTTCCGAAAATGAATCATTTTTCTATTATTCAATTTATTCAATAATGTGACACGTCACAAAAATTCTATTTCGGAAATGGCTCGGGTTATGTACAAAAAAATATTATAAATTTAATTATTTTAAATAATCCATACCTTTAATATTATTTTTCAAATAGGTAGTTTTTTCAACATGATTTGTTGATGTTTGTCTTTCAAAAAGAAAAAAAAAAGTATTCGTTCATTGGTAAAAGCTTTTCTTGGGAAAATATTTCATTAGTTACATTATTTTATTACAAAAAATTTCAATAAAGAGGTTTTTCTATTTTTATTTAAGAAGGTCTCTCTTTCTTAAAAATTATCGTTATTTTTGTACAAAGTGCAAAATATCTATTTTAAGACCAAACTAATCACAAAAGTTCCGATAAAATTAAAATGACGTATGTCATTTTAATAACGCTGTCTGCAGCAAATTCAAAACGTGTTGAAAGTCAAGATTTTAAATGCAGTCTGTATTCTTGTGTAAATATTGTCTGAAGTAAGTTTCAGACTTGGAAGACAAAAGTCTAATTAAATTGGTAGTAATCTCGAAATAAAAACGAAGTAGAAATAAAGCACTCTCAGGTTTAAATTATAAGTATACTAGTTAAAAATTAATCAGCGTATTCATCTTATTATTGAAAAAAATATATTGACAAAACATCGTTTTCTCTAAAGTCATTCACTGATTAGGTAATACGAACCTAAGTTGATCTTATAAGTATCGACAGACGTTTTTAATTTTTGTCAGATTATTTCTTTCTTTAACAATTAAAGTCGTAGAGTCAAAAACTAATGAAAGTATAAATTTTCATTTAAGTGGAATGAATTGTGACTGACATATAAGTATTTGTTATTCAAATGTTTACTTATACTTTACGTTTTTCAATAATAGTAACTAAATGACGTATCACAGATACGACAATGTACACTTAGGTAGGTATAATAAGTTTTTCATGCAGATAATTATGTATAGGTGTTTCATGACCTACGACTGCTAATGACGCGTCACAGATGCGTCAGTTTACCTGTACCATGCAAGCATGTGCAGTCACAAAAACGTACAGGTTCACTTGGTAATGACGCATGACTAAAACTTCAAAGTAAGAGCTACAGGTATGACAAACAGTATACAGATAAGTCAGTGTACAGCTATACCTAGTAGATGTATGATGCATCGACGTTAGCGTCAGCTCACACCGAAACTCGCGCCGTTGCGATGCGTATCGATCGATATCTATCGTCAAGCATCTTCTCAACGCGTTTCGGTGTGAACTGACGCTTAAAGTACATTTAATGACGCATCATCCATCTAACTGAGAATGCGTTCACTTCGCGATGAAGGGTGTGAGGTCGGGGAACTTGAAGTTGATGTTGGGCCGCCTCGGGGCGCGTGCGGCCGTCGGCGCCGCAGCCCCGCACTGCGCTGCGCATACGTCATCTCGCGCCACTGCATCTCGCGGCCACTCGCGCAACAGCTGCGCGCAGTCCGTTATGCGTAGCGATGCGCATTGAGCCTAAAGGAACATTTACCACAATTAGCCCTATTTTACCAACTTGTGTGTGCACACACTATTATGCAAAAATAATTGATTTAAAAAGCAAAGAATAGCAAAAAATTGTCTATAGTGCCTAAAGACATGATCCAGTAAAATAGGCGGCAGTACTCCATCCACTGCTCCACTTCAGCGTTGCCTTTTTTATATTATAAGGGTGGCAGATAGGCTGACGGTCCACTTGATGGTAGGTGGTTACCGTCGCGTAAGGGCACAAGCAACACCGGGAGAGGTTTTGGTGCGCTGCCTACCGTGTAGGAAAATTGTTCAGCTCGCTTGAAGAAGTCCATATTGTAGCTAGATGGATACACCTCAGAAGGGAGATTGTTCTAACTAAAACGTTATAAAGATTCTATTCATCCGGACTGTACTCAGAGAAGCTATTCTCTTAATATGCGTAACTTCTCTAAGTACCTAAAACTTGAGTCAGGCATTAATTCATGTCAGACTCGGGACATCATCGTCATCAACGATTCTTCAGGGTACTGCGATATGTCATTGACTACCGTGAAATAAGATCACGTATGCTGTTGTGTTTTGATACACGAGTAAGGGATGCCAAAATTCATTCCCATATTGTCAACTCGACCCTTACTCGTTTTCCGCGCCTTTCATGAAAATTGTATAAGAAGATACATGGTGAAATTTTGTCCTTTACGAGACTTTGTATAGATCCCATTTTCGTAGTGTCGACGCACAAAAAGCCTCTAGAATATACAATAGACAGTCCTTACCCCCTCCGATGTGCAAATGCAAGAGGTACAAGGCGAAGGGAAGGCGGAGTCTCCGACGGCGACGGAGCGACCTGCGATGAGGCAGCCCTGCGTTGAGCTCTCGCGCCAAGCGGACAAATCCAATTTAGGCAGCGAAGCGCACGGTACGCGCGGATTTCTGAAAACAAACCGTTCACGTTATCCGTCTGTATCCCGATCCGTCTCTAGTCGACGCTTACCTTTACTCACAAACTCACAATTTTTTTTTGCATCATACCAAATTGAAATCTTTTTACAATCGTCATACACTAATAATGTGATAATTTAATGATACTGTTGGTTCGGGTGAAAAAGGATTCCCCATTCCCTCATTCAGATAACTTTTGAATTTCATTATTTTCGTAAAATAAATCAGAAATGTAGTTATTTCAAGTAAAGCTTACAAGAAGTTGCTGGGCAGGTCAAAGGCGGCACGTTGAATGTCGGTGGGTATGTCGAAATTATCGCATAACATTTTCGAGAGGGTTACTTTGCGGATCTCGGCCAACTGTTGCTCGGTGAATCTAGCAGCCGTATTGTCATTTTCATACCTGAACAAAAATATAAAAAAATAAAATGAGAATATTATTGTTTTATTTTCCTTGATGCAAAGTGTTTAAAATTCGCATCAAGACTTCGCCAGAGGAAAAATATGTTAAGTGCTTTAAATATGAAATTTAAAAATTTTAAACTATTATTAGTATTTAAAAATAATTTCAAACTACCATGAACAGAATACACAGAATACCTCGTTTGTTATTCAAAAAGGTTCATTTGCAGCAAAAAACAGGGTGTTTTTTTCATTTGTTTGAGTGTTGCCTGTATAGAAAAAAAAAAATACTCGCCAGTATCTGTCACACTTCCTGAGCTGTCGGAACTGAATGGCGATAATGCAGGCGAAGGTGGGCCCCACGAGGCCTCCCTGCAGCGGCCGTTCGCTCATACCGCCAGGGAACAGGTCGATATCGTCCACGGTCGGGTAGATCCTCTTTAATCTAAACACATTACAAGGTTCACATAGCTTAGACCATTGTCATACTTCAATTATATTGTAACGTACTAAGCAAGTACCTCAAAATAATTAAGTATGTTATCTTCACAAGTTAGTATTAGTAGGGTACTTATTACCGCAACTTTTATAAGAAGTACCTGGAAAAAATCTAACATGACATGATGTCAAATTAATACCAAATTGTTTTCTATTTATTTGTATTCACGTCAAATATACTTTCAGATCATTGCTATGTATAAATTTTATAAAATCAAATTACAATGAAATAATTTTTTAACTAAACAATTGTTGACAACAAAAATATATTTTCGATTTTTTCTATTAATTGATATTATTTTTTTAGGTAAGATTATATCCTGTTTTGTAAACCGAATAAAAAAAAATCAAACAAAAACGGTACCTTGCTATAACTTCATCGGGCACCTCTCTGGACAAGTCTTCGAATGTAGAAGCCCTCTTGAGGTTGCACAGCGCCCTGTAGTTGTTGTAGCTGGGTACCCCGTGATCTCTGGCCCTCTGAATGTTTAGCGCGATCAGGTCGATGCCCGAGAAGGGAATGCGGCGATCCTCGAACAAATGGTTGGTCACTTCGCCCGTAATGAATTGATCCAGCGTTTCCATAGGAGTAGACGACAGACCTCGCATTAGCTCGTCTGTTAGACCTGGGTGCTGTAATAGGGTTTATTGAGCATACATTAAAATAAGTAAGAAAAGTAGTACAAGTGGAAGAACATAGTGCGTCCTGCGCTCACAAAATGGACTAGGTGCTGTAATGTCTTAAAAAAATATTAGCCGTGAAAGATGACAAAGCAGTGGTTTAAGTTTTTTTTAAATGTGAAAGTCGTCAGACAGGCTTATAGCACTCGATGTTAGGTGACTACCGACGTTCATAACACAAGCAACGCCACCATAGTGCACTGTCATAGTGTTTGTGTTTGCCGAGTAGCTGCCGACCATAGAGTAGCATTAAGGATAATTAGGCAGAGATAAAGAAATGTGCTCTGGCAACTCTTACTCATACACCGAAACACAACAGCACACATGCTGTTACTTCACTGTGGTCTTCTGTAAGGGTGGTTTGGTTACTACTGTTCTGTAAGACTGGCTGCCCAAATAACAGCGAATAGGGTATAGATTACTATCTGGATAATTGTATGATAGAACTTTCCTAATAAAATTGTCAGATCACTTTTTATAAGTTTTTATGCTGTTGTGATTCCAATACCCTCAATAGGTAAGTGGTTTTAATCATTATAATGCATACAATTAACAGTAGGTACTCACTAATGTAGGCTACTGATATTGCAGATAGATTGCAAACAGACACAAATACTTACAGTCATAAACAAATCAGGTTTGAAGAAGCCGTCTCTCAGGAGTATGGGTGGCTCGACCGGCTGGTAAGTGGGAGAGAGTCTTGGAAGGTGAGGCCTTAGCAGGGAGTGACCGATTCTGAAGGCGGCCGTCGCGAACTCCGTCACGATGGAAGGGTTGCAGGTTGGAGAATATTCTTTGTAGTAACCTATAAATTGTTACATAATTTATTGAGTAGGTATTACTAAGACTTGAAATATTTGTTACTGAACAAATAAATATTTGTTATTGTTACCTGCAGGCAGTAACTTGAGTCCGTAAAGATTGACAGCGTTCCAGGAAAGCAGTCGGGGCAGGAACTCGTTGTATATGATGTGCGTGAAGGAGGCGGCGATGATGCGTCGCGTGTGTTCGAAGAGCACGTCGGCGTCCCAGTGAGGGTTCACTCCGCGCAGACCCTCCACCACGCGGTTGTGCTCGCGGACGAACATCGTGTGCATTGCGGTCAGACCGGGCTGCTCTGATGCTCTGCCATCACCTAAAAGAACGACATTTGCGGTCAACTCCACTTCACTTATATATTTAATTAGTCCATAGTATTAAATTTTGAAATTATACTCGTATGTTATACAGTGGACGTCCTGCGGCTGAGATAATGTTGATGGTGAATTTCAATAATGTCTACATTAGAAACGGGTAAGTGCGGGGCAGATGAGGGCAACAAATATTTTTGTGTCTATCTATATGAGCACGATTGAACCAAATTAAATCAAGTTACCGGCAATAAAGCAATATCCACTGGGAGCTTTGCACTCGGGATGGCTGTCGGACCTTGGAAGCAGATCGCGGCCGCCATTCGGGTTGATGGTGGCGTTCATTCTTCCGTTGAAGCCGCGAAGTTTGCGAACGATGCAAGGGTTTTCGCCATAAATTGAGGAAGCGTCAATGAAAGCGGTGTTCTGATTTACCTGCTCACGAGGACCTGGTGAAGTAGTATTAATGTTATTATAGATTTTATTTAAAATAGTCGTTCGTAGTACCATGCCGCTTAAAGATTAATGAAATTTAAATAAGCCGAGATTTATAAATGAAATACGAGTATCAAAAAATATCAATAACAAAAAATAAGTGAAGGGTACCATAGTCCTAAAATTTACACATAATCGCGTAATATTATGTCTCTTCTCTATGCTGTTCAATTGTTATAATTGTTATAATTTTAAATAAAAATTAAAGAATTCAAGTCTTACTTCTCCGAAAATAAATAAATTATAAGAAAAGTTCATTTTTCAAATTCAAGGACATCTTAAAAATGTCTATTTTATAAATATCATAATTATAATTTATAAGCAACCACCAAGAAATGTATCCGTATGTGGATTTACCTGCATACTATTTGTGGCAGATAATTTAAAAAGGATTTTACCCAGCTGCTGTTGTCCAGGCAAGCTTCTCATGAACGGGAAGCAAAGCCTCTCCCCGGAGGTGACATTGACTTCGGGATAATAATGATCTCCTCTTGGCACAGGGAACGGGTTGCATTCGGGATGAACTGTCCGTGGAGAGTCGCAGGAACGGCAGTCGGGAATTGATTCGTGGAAACCTGAAAGCACAGATTAAATAGATATTATAGTTGAGTTAATGAACACTTGTGAGGCATAAACTAACGTATACCACGCCAAATATAATTTTATTATGGCTATTATTAGGCCATCCAATGGCTAATATTTTCTGAAAACATGAGAAATCTGTAGATTGTAGAGAAATAGTTATACAGTTAAATAGACTCTAGGCGTGAGGGACCCACTGCGCTGATTTTCAGTTAGAGTTTGTACATAAAATATCTGAATTTTCGTTATGTCGGACGAAAAATGCAATATTATGCACCTAATCATTTGACGCGATAAGGGCTTCTGAATATTAAAAAAGTAAATAAAATATGTTTAAGCATTCTTACCTTTGTGAATGGGTGTCATAGTGAGCTCGTGGTCTACAATTTGCGCAAACTGCATCACCATGAGGGTGTACCTTGTGTGAAGGTTAGAAATGTCGGGGTGGATGACCGTGGAGATTATGCGTGGCGAAGGCAGAGGGGTGCCCGTCACCGAGTTGATACGAGGGCGGCTCACACCTATGAAACAGAAGTTACTTTAAACTGGACTAAAAGTTATCTCTGTAAAAGGGGCTTGGATTACTAGACACACCCCTAAAAATGTAGGCAGCAGATTATGTTGGAAATAATGCAAATAAGTTAAATTTTATTGCTGATTACGGAATATTTTATTGTGGTTTTAATATAAAAGTTAGGAGAAATACACACCGTCTTCGTAAACTGGTGGCAACAATCTCGCGAAGGTTGTTAAACTTTTACCAAGATTTGGATTTCTCAAATTATTACAATATCCTGTATAACTTCTGAAAGGAGTGTCAGGATCGCAAGATCCATTGTCATCGCACTGGGGCTCTATGGAGGGTCCTTGCTGATCCTGTCCTAGGAAACCGCTTACGTCAACGGACTGTAAGGCGTCTACGAAGTCATTAGAACTTCCAAATCCGAGTGAATCGTCGAAAATCTGACGCTTGCGCCGACGGCTGAAATTTTTAAAGTTTTTCTATACAGTACGGAAAAAAAATGTTTTTTTCATAACAAATTATATACAATTGATATAACTTACCCGCCATTAATAGAATTAACTAGTTCGTTGGTTGCGAATTCAAAGAAAAGCGAAGTGTTGGCTAACTTTAAAGCGTACTTGTTAGCTTTAGAGAAGGAGGCGGCTGTACCCACGGGAGATTTAGGATCTGCACCGCCATCTATAAAACAGCATATTAATGTAGTAAATAATAAGTTAAAGCACAGATTAAGTTAATTTTTTTAACGGACTGTGTAAAAATTATTTGCTAAACTTACTCGTTTCCCAGAGCATATATTCCAATTTCTTCCTATCAGCCATTTCTTGCTTCGCCTTTTCGAGTGCAGCAGACAACATGTCCTGTGAAAGTCTTTCAGCAGCCTTTGCTCCACTTTCATCGCGCCATGCGGTCATTTCTAAACGTGGGTGCTGAGAACAATGTTGAGCCGCGTTTCTGAAATAAACAAATGTTGATTTATTTAGTCTTACTACTTCTGTTAATTTCAGCAACACGTTTTTAAAGTCATACTTACAAATACGGATCAGTTTTGACGAAAGCTTTAGGCTGCAAGTCAGTGAGTGTATCATCAGAAGTACAAAGAAGTCCTGAGAGCGACACTCTTCGGATTGCTGCAAGTTGTTCGGGCAGGAATGACGACGGCGGTATGTCATTCTCATACCAGAACCTGATTATTGAAAAATGTTTTGTATTAATAACTTTTTGGGCACTCTTTGATATTTGCACATCAGTTTATTTTTACCTGTCACTCTTTTTCAAATTGGCGAATTGCAACGCCAACACGCAAGCTAGAGTTGATCCTATCACAGCACCGGATGCAGGTTTCTCCATAGCGCCTGCGATCATCAACTCTACATCATCAGCATCTCTGCAACAAAGAACAGATAATGCGTGAATATATTCTGATTTTTATTGTTAGACTTTCACTAAAATTTCATCGAAAGACAAAAATACCTGTACATATCAGCCATCATTTCTTGTTGTGCTCTATTGAAACCCAATTTATCAAAGTCGCCATACGTTTTCACGTTCATGGTAGGTTCACAAAGTCTCAAAGTCTTTAGATAAGATGGAACCCCGTGATCTCTGGAACGATTTAGATCCCACTGAGCAGACGATCTGAAGTGAGAGACTTGGTGTGCGCTGGTCGTAATTAGATCCTTCAATGTCGCCGTTGTATTTAACTGTAAGTGTTGAATTACACTTTAAAAAGGAGTATAATAGCAATGTAAATTAAATTTTATCAATTTCAAACTGTTTTCGAAAAAAATTTAGAAACATTACATTTCTTACCAATTTCTCATTCATCATGGCCTCAAATATTGGAGCAACTGCAACGAGCTCGGAGTAAGCACCGGCACGATTCGCACTGGAGTAACCTCGCCAGAAACCAAGCGAAATTAATTTCAATTCTGCTTTCGCCATACCCACCTGTTAAAAATATTCATAACCTTAATTTATGTACCTACACAATTTATTCCGATACTCTATCATATAAGTTCTTTTACTCACCTCGCCCAAGAGAACGGGAAGGAATTCGTTGTACGTAATGTGCTGAATGATAGCGGCCATTGCTCTGCGAGATTCCAAGAAGAGTGTGGTGTCATCCCAGAAGGGATTCAGAGAGTAAAGATCTCCAGCGATGCGATTGTGTTCAGATACCAGAGCCTTGTAGAGAGGGGCGGTTGGAGAACCATCGTTACATCTGAAAGATAGTCATTTCTCATTATATAAATTAAAGTCATATTGACAAGCTTAGTTTGAACATACTCTTCGGGTTACCAAGTTTGCTGTCGACGGTTTTCAGCCCTGTTCTTTTTTCTATGTGTTTTAGTAATAATACACCATAATTTAAAACCAAAAAAGTCTGACATGGCATATCTTTTGAGGATAGTAGCTTAACGGCAAGAAACATTAACACTCCATGTCTACAATAGAAATTAGCAAATGCAAATCATCTCAAGGTGGATCGTGTAGTAGAACCCATGCCATTTGCATACAATCAAATTATTACAAGTGACGACATTCTGGGATTCCGCTATTGTATCAAACATTTTATAGCTACAGATTGGTCACGGTCTATTTCAATGTTTCATTTTTTATATTTTTACACCACCTACTAAATAATATAAGAACAATTTTAAGTAATAAAATTAAGTTAGTACCTAATTTAATAGATCATATATTTATATTGAAAATTTAGCAGTGTTCATTTATAATAAACCGAAACACAAGAACCCAAAAACTATATTTCTTTTTTCATGAAATAATATGAGGAACTCGTATATATACATAATTGTTAAATTATTTATAAATTGTTGAAATATTTAAGTTTGGGAGGCAGACTGACGGTCTGCTTGATGGTAGGTGGCTATCATCGTCTATAACCACTAGCATACCGGAGTCAACAGTTGTCAACTTTTATAGGCCAAGGGATTCTATAAGAGGATACTCTTAAAGGATAAGGGAAAACAACGCACCAAACATAACAAGTGCTTACATTTCTTGTTGGTATGTTTGTCTTCTGTAAGGGGTGGCCACATTCATTTAAATGGATTTCATGAAGCATTAGTAAGTAAGTAGATATTATAATAAAACTAGATAAATGGATTTTGTTAGGGCAATTACGTCGAAAAAAGAGATTTCAGTCTCGAAAAATTTTTGCATAATTGACTACATGGAACAGCCGACGCATTAATATTCAAATTACAGAGATTTATCAAGCGATTTGTTAAATTAAAAATTACATAGTTTTGAACAATGAAGTGTTAGATGCAAGTATAGTACATTTATGCAAATTTGCAATTCCGATGGGCGCTTTGAATGGACTTACTTGTATTACGTATGTGAGAAACGTTCACACATTTGTTTGAAGAATTGATACCTATTTATTTCTATTATCTTTTTGTTGAAAAATTTTTATTCACTCCTAATATTCTGATAATCTAAATTAAGTTTATAAGTATTATATAAGTTGCTAGCTGTTGAACGCGACTTCGCCCGCGTAACTTTCTATGATACCATAACGGAGTAGATTTGTATTTTTGTAATTTTGCAATGAATAAATCAAAAACTACTTGGCTAATTTTAAAAATTCTTTCACCTATAGAAAGCTATATTATCAGCGAGTAACATATGAAATATTTTATAAAGTTACGCGAACGAAGTCGCGTGCAAAAGCTAGTAAGTTAAGAGTTTATAAGCTCATCAGTAGGCAAGCTTACAGTGCGTTTATGGTAAGTGGCCATCGTCACTTTAAACAAAATCAACATCACGGGCTAATGGTAAAGTCGGGGTACGAAAACCTTCGTCAGTTTTAAAATTCATTGCTTTATCAAAGTCGTAGACTCGTAGTATCTTTTAAAACTAAAGCACTAATCAGAGTACTGACAGACGTTTGATATGAAGTTTTGGCATGACTGACACAATTACCTACCCTGGTGCAAGCAAATGTAGACTTTAGGGTGACGAACCTTTTTTTTACCACGAGTGTACGTTAACGATACTGACAAAGATTATCTGTAAGGTAAGAGTTATGGCTGTTTTTTTAAAAATAAAATACTAACTTGCGACATGATCCCACGTCTAGTTTCCCTGCGTCATACAAGCGAAGGGAGCGAAGTTCCTTCTCAGAGCTTCCGTACAACGCAGAACCGTCTAGGAAGGCAGTGGCCATGTTCATCTGATCGCGGTGTGCTGAAAATAAGTTGAATTAATAACATATTATGAGCTGAATAGCAATGAGCTGAAAAATATAATAAACAACATACATAATATATAGAAAAAAATTCTAAAAATCGTCAATTTAGTTTCAGTATCATGTATAGAGCCTATAAACACGAAACATATATCTAAAAACAAAGTATACTTACTCCATGACCAACCCTTACAGATTTATTATTAGTATTGGTATTGCTTAAAATAATTAAGAAAAAATACATAGCCCATTCCGTTAATAAATAAGTTTGTTAATTATTTCAAAGTCTGCAGTCAGCAGAATTGCTGTAGATATAACATTTTTTACATTTCATCACAAGGTTTTGCGGTGAATTTTACTTTAATCTTTTATTAACTTGTTTTAACAATATACTCGTACACTTACCGAAGTTACAAGACTCGATGTCCCTGGCTGGTGCTGAGCGGACATATTCGCAGTTGGAGCTGTGGCAGTCCTGCAAACAAAGAGGTAATAAATAAATCACACGTCCACTTTATTTGACTTTTGCGCATTTTCTAATAAATATTGATGTTTCAAACGCCATCAATACATTTGAAATTAAAATGCGCCTACGTGTATGTGATTGCATTCTTATGTTCTTTGAGTGCAAATCACTAGAGTAAATGTATTGGGTACCTACTTACTTCATTATTTCGAAGTATACCTTTTTTTAGTAAGCGGAGCGATTGTTTAGATAGCATAAGTATTAAGACAAAAAGATGCTTTCGCAAAAAGTGAGTTAGCGTATCATCTTTGTAATAGATGAACAATAGCTAAAAACTTGTCACACAAATGACTTTCACTGCACGTCTCGAGAATATCTTCGTAACGAAATATAGTTCATTAAGTTTGTTGCTATTAGATATTTAAATATTATAATAAAACCTACTCCCGGTTTCGCACAGGATGTAATTTTTTATAAGTATACCCAAACTAAGCTTTCTTTTTATCCCTCTTTCCATCAAGTGAAAACCGAATTACAATCCATTAATTGGGTGGTGTAGAACTACATAGTTAGCGGAGAAACAGATAGACGCGGACAGTTTTGGCGACTTGGTTGTAAAATATTGTTTTACCGCAGGCGTTAGCTATCTAAAAAAAAAACATCCTAAGATTGGCTAAAGTAATATTTCAGGCGTAATACTGTAGGTAAGTCAGATGTTAATATTTTATTTTTCAACGCGGACGAAGTCACAGACACTAGTTAGTGTTACAAAAACAATATAATATTTATTATATCCACAACATAATATGTCGTGGTTAAAATCAATTGATCGAAGTTGTTAGTTAAAATGTAATTTAAAGACAATAGAATGGTTTTAGTGCCCTTCATTAATTTCCTATATTACAACACAGCGTGACTCGATCCGACTGTATAGATATAGCTACCTTATATGTACTATAGAAGTTATTATAACATAAGAGAGGCGTGTCCGTACGGAACCGATGTTACTTCACTGCTTTCACTGGCAACTATCTATAGACATAACCTTTCTTTATGTGACCTCAACAACCACGAACTGTTACATAAGACACTTTGATTTCAATTGAGCATTTATTTTATTGTATATCATTAAGTGTGTTTCAAATTGACTTTCATATTGAACTTATGTGTATTATTTAAAAATCCAGCGTTACACTGAGACTGTCCTGTAGGAGTTTTACATGTTCAGATTAATTTTTTTTTTAAATCGAGGCAGCGCTTGGCCTTCAGAGTTTATTGTTATTGTTCTCAGGGTGTATAATAAACATACATACTCATGAGCGCTCAAAACAAATAAATAAAGTAGTTTACTTAAATTAGCACGCGCGAAATTATCCGCAAGATGTTTCAAGTAGGAACTCATATATTTAAATTCATTTATTTATTTTCAGGCAACTGGACCCATATGTTACATTATTATCATCATCAATCAATACTAATAATAAATCTGTAAGGGTCGGTCATGGAGTAATTTACTTTGTTTTCAGAGATATCGTGTTTATAGGCTCTATATATGATACAGAAACTAAATTGACCATTTTTACAAATTTTTTTCTGTATGTATGTATGTATGTAAATTGTAAGTATGTATGTTCCTCCATAACTCTTAAACGAATCAACTGATTTTCATGAACTTGGTAGATAAACATTTAGACGTACGGGACACAGGATAGGCTATTTTTTTCTTTTTCAACGCGGACGAAGTCGCGGGCGCCAGCTAGTATTATATATTAATTATTCAATATATAGTTCTCTGGGTGCCCAATAGATATTGAATCGGAAAATTCTTTCAAATACTAGACATTTTTTACTAAACATCAAATACCTACAAATTTAAACAGTTACACAGGTAATCGAATCATGATTTTTCAAAGACCTTTGAATTTCGTGACCGTGATAATTAATACGTCTGCATTCGTCCGTACTGTGGCTAGGCCAAGTTCAAGTCGGAGAATTAAAAAAAAATGTAAGTGGAAGGCTCGTATCATTATATGGACGATTACGCGGGCATTGAATGCGTGCCAAGTTGCGCCACCATCCGTTCCTCTCAACAAAAAGCTTGCGTCCGGTGGCCTTCGGAACGCTATGTGTGAAACTGCCTAATGAGACAACCCAGTGAGTCCGTGTAATCGATTCGTTTAATTCATATTTATTTATATAAGGGGCGTGTCACACAAAGAATCGACCTAAAATTGGAAGTAGCAGGTCATTTTTATACTTCCTTCGAGTCGCAAGGGTATTTTTATTAAGCTACGAAAGTTTCGTGCGCCGATATGTTTGGAACTTTGATAAAGGATACTTTAGATTCTGGGTTGCTTCACTAAAAGTGGCATAGTAGAATATCACCGCACTCACAGCTTGGGGTGATATTTCAAATTAATTGCACAAAGTTGTTCTTAAGGTGAACACGTGTTACGACTTGAATCGTTCTTACTAAATGTTAAGGTTCAAATCAGTCATGCAACATTTACATTATTCATCTTTTTATCAGAAATTAACGAGAGAAAGTGATTGAATGTATTAAAAAATCCAGTGGACACTTTTCCGCGGTGATTTTGTTTGAGACCCTGAATCTAGTGTATCCTTTATCAAATGTTTGGAAAGACATTATTGTCATTTATATATTTGTGACATTATCGACGTGTTTAGAGTTCGTTATTTGATATTTATTGGTGATCTAAAAGAGAGCAATCAGTTTTGTATGGAGATCAGGCCTTCAGTTTATTTTCATTTTATTTAACGGTTTTGAAAGAAGAAATTATATATAAATTTTATTGGGAAAATATCGTGTAATTTGGTAATGGAGTTTCTTAGATATTTCTTAGATTTCTTAGATATTAAAATCCAGTGCATTTCCCAAACGCAAGTCATAATTTTCATATTTATTTATGAAATCTGAAAAAATGTAATATAATCTGAACTTAATAAATATGAAATATGTATTCACAGGAAATTATTAAAATTAAGAAAGGTTTTTATTACCAAATTTTGCAAAGTGTAAGTTCAAAAACCTGGTTTTGAATGATATCCATTACATACTCAGAATTTAAAACTATTGAAAGCATTCAAATTGAAATTATGCACTTATTACATAAGTATTTATTTCTGATATAAACAGCAAACTTACTTCAAGAGTACATTAATTCGATGGATATAAACGTACCTTGTTCCCGTTGGCAGTAGCAGTCAAATCGTCCACCAGAAACCGTCCCCAAGCTGCTAGCATGCTCGTCACGTAGTCGTGGTCAGCTCCTTCTGTGAGTTGTACTGCTGCATGGATAGCTAAAGCTGGTGCAGGCAGACGAGGTGACGACAACGGTTGAGAAACACCTGTAAAAATACATAACATAGATAAAGATGAGGTCATTCTTCTCTTAATTAGCGCATCTCTAAACAATCTATATTTATGCTAATGCTAGATGAACACTGAGGTTCATTGGACTAGAAAAGATAACGCCTGATATACATTGACGCCTGACATTACCTATACTTTTGCCAAGCTTGGAATATTTTAGCCTATGTCATGTTGAAACGCAATTCCAACTAAACATTAGTATTATTTATTACATATTCTGATATGTAATAAATAATACTAATGTACTAATAAATAATAAATAGTAGCTAATGGTGAAAGATTTTTTAAAATCGGATGAGTACTTAGTTTCTAAGATTACCACCTACATAAAAACTTTACATCTTCTATTTTATACACTGACACTTGCACTTTAGATCATTAGTTATTATAATAAAGATCTTTTGAGTTATACTAAATTATTAATGTAATTTGAATGATTTGAATATTCATCTGTTGTGTAAATGGATGCTGTCCTTGATAAAGTTGCAATGGCATTTTTGTACGAAGACTCGTTGGCTCAACGCAAACGGATGTAAAAGTTTTGCAGACCACTTTTTGCAACTTGTTCTCAAAGTATTCGTGACTTTTAGTTCCAATGTCACACCAACCAGACCTTAGTGATTATGTACAGTGGCTATTTATCGAGTTGTAGCTTTATTACTTAATTGACTAGTATTTATTGCTAACAACTACAAATATAGACTAGCACGTGACAGATGTTCTAATTTTAATATGTACAGTCGGGGTACGAAATTCATCTTCGTCAGTTTTCAAATTCATTCCTTTTCAAGTCGTAGAGTTTACCTTTTGAAACTAAAGCACAATCAGACAAGATAACTGACGGACGTTTGAAATGAAATTTTGGCATGACTTAATTATGGCATTTATGGTGACGAACCTTTTCTTGCTCCGACTCTACTTGCTCTTTCATATGTTACCGTATATACCTAGTATATTGATACTAGTATACTTTACATATGAAAGAGCATGTACATAAAAATATGAATGAATAAATGAAATGAATGAGTATGCATGGTAAATAAATAAAAGAGTATTGAAAAAGACACAGGACTGGAACCTAATCTTACTTTAAACTATAAGTCGGCAAACAAATGTCGACTTTAAATTGAAACTTTTCTTACCCCGACTGTTCCTCAAGAAATAGTTTATTTATATTAGAAACGTGCCACATCACTAGACAAAGAAGGCTTCACTGCATAAGCTCATTACCGACAACACAGATTAAAGACTAGATTTAAAGTATAGAGGTTCATTGCACTAGAAAATGCTTCGTAATCGAAAACAGATGAGTTGTATTTCTCATTTGACCTCTTTTTTAAACTTTGATTTACCAGAAGTAAACATATTAACAGACAACTTCGAGACAAAATCATTATTTTTTCAATATTTTTGAGTTTACAAAAGTACTCAAAAATATTAATATACTATACTTGGAATACTATTGATATAATAGTATTAAAACACTAAACTGTTTCAAACATTATTTTACAAGACTAACAAATATTACAATAGCACAATGATACTAGCTCCAATTACTTCGATTGGCTTCAGCATTAGATATCGTAGGTAATTAACTTTAATATTAAAGGTAGTCGCCATAATAACAGTCTATTTCAAGTGAATAATAAATTCTCTATACAATTCTCTCCACATTCGTATGAATAATATAGCAATTCGGTGGAAAGAATTATAGGTGTAATTAAAGATGCAATTCAAAAATATTTGCTTATAGAGGCAGGTTTAAATCCGCATGCTTCAAAACATCTGGCAGATTTCCATTTGTTACAATCGAGACATTATTTAAATTTATTTAAGTATCTTTATTATTGTGTCTTCAAATTTGCATATTATCTTAATCAAAATATATTTAAGTTAATTATATGTTGTAATATGCAAAATATTCTCTACTAGAATATAATTATCGGAAAGCTTTATGTTGTAAATAATTTTATAATTTTTTATCAGATCATCTGTTCGACCGAAATTATCTCCGAAATTAGGACAGACTGAAGCTGTTTTGACGGAGTTTTCTTCACATCTACGTATTCTTTGCGTAAAAACTAAAAATCGGTCGGCTGATAGTAGACGATTTAAAAGCAAATATTATCTTAGTAAAAGGTTGTTCCATTGCCAGAATAGCACGTCTGCTGAAACTTGCCTCTGACTCCGATGTTTATGATAATAATTATGTTCTCTGACTGCTTAAATATCTTAAAGCCACTACGAGTATCTTGGTTGCATTTTTTTAAATTAATAGATATATTATTCTAATTTAAATTTAACTTGCAATTTAGACTGTTTCTAATTATACACCTACTGTGATTTTAACTATTTCTAGTTCTGTGACCACTATTCTGTGATAATATGAATATATTGAAAGAGCGATAAAATTTTCACAAAAAAATTAGATGCATGTGAGGCCGGGGGCGGATCACTAGGTGGGCATAAAACAAGATAACGTAACCTTGTTACGTAATTCTTTGTTCAACGACAGTGTAACATTTGAGAATTTCCAATTCAAATCATAAATACTTACTCATAATTCGTGAGCAATCGTGAATTAAGACAAGCGCCCGGTATTTCCAGTGTTGGAAAAAAACTCGAAGAACATCTTAGAATCGAGAGAACCGAGTAAACAAGAGACGTGTTACTTTTGAGGAAATCGATGCAGGCACATATTTAACTTTGATAAACATAATTTATCAGGTACATGGTTTATTAATATTTTTATGTGTACTTTTATCGCATATCAATAATTTACCTACATATTATTAAAACCAGTTTTTTGTTATTAAATAAACATTATTTTTAACTGACATGTTCAGAATGCTTTACACAGAGTTAGGAGAAACACAGAATTTTTATTGTCTTCCAAAAATTCAATTTCAATCATCAATACTCAATATACTAATAATAAATCTGAGTGTTTTAAACGAATTAACTGATTATCATGAAACTTGGTAGATAAATATTTTAACGTACGGGACACAGAATAGGCTACTTTTTCTTTTTCAACGCGGACGAAGTCGCGGGCGCCAGTTAGTAATGAATAAATTTGAAACGAGTTAATACTCGTACCTATTTTTGAAATAAGTTTATAACATTTATAAATAATAGCAGTATGATAAATACCAATAATTGCCCTTAAAGTAGTTGACAGTGACAGGCTGAAGGTTTCATAATCACTGGACTAAAGGTTCTATACACTATCCCGACGGCGTAACCGGCGGATTTTTTCCGAAGAAACTGTGGTACTATAAGTCTTTAGCCTCCTCAGCAGGACACAGTTTGTACGTAATATAAATGTAACATAATTCGATATGAATGCCATCACAGGAAGAGGCTGTAAGGGAAGGGCAGAGGCCTTCCCATACAGCCGCTTCCTATTATTGTCTATATACAATAGCGGAGAGACACAGGCCGATAATGATGATGATTATAATGAAAAATTAGGCTGATGCTGTGTTAATGTAACTTGAGTCACTGTGTTAGTTTGATATGATTTTCAAAACTGAACATTTACCAAGTAAGATCGACTATCAAATATAAAAAGCAAAACAAGAAATTTTCAAAAATTCTTTCTGAACGGATGCTTACTTTATAAAATAACCTATGTTCCAAATTTCATCTTTCAAAACTTAGCGCCTATTTCACAAACGTCAAGTAGGCCAAAATGTAATTTAAAGTCACCGGTAACCGGGAATAATGGAGCTGATATACCTTTGTTCGTACGGTAAACGTCCCAAACATTAAATAGAAAATAATAAAAAAAATCGGCTATCGAATGATGCAGTAAACCGAGTGCATAATTCAATATAACAGAAAATGATTTCTTAAAGTAACTAATCAACACTTTACTTGTAGTTTGTGAAAGAGGCCCTTAGTAGTTTTGGTAATGATAATCAGTCATTTGATTAACGTTGATAGTCAGTCAGTCGAGTCGGTGAGGACAAACGATTTTATAATTATAGATTTAAGCTAGTATAAGCATGCAGCTTTGCCTGTGCCTCAATATTGGTTAATTAAAGGATTATTGTGTAAATCGTATGACTTAGTTTAGTTGCTTCTTAGTTTTAGCGTAGTAAAGACTTACCGTCGGCATAATGAGGAGGTAACAACCTGAGGAAAACGTCGCCGCGTCTGCCCCACGGTCTGTGCCTGACATTGTTGCACTCGCCGCTCGGGCTGCGGTATTTGCTGGGTGGACATGGCGTCCTGCTGACCTCGTCTTCGTCCAACGAGCAATTTTGTCTACAATCAAATAATTTTAACTTAAAATTTACAACAATACGGTTTTTTGACATTTTAACTAGGTACACGTTTTCACAATTCACGGAACTTTTTATCATATACATATATAAAAATTTGTTTGTCACCGATGAACTCTTAAACTACTGAACCGAATTTGATAAATCTTTGTAACTGTGTGTAATTTGGTGCAACTAGTATTTCGATGGGTGCAACTTGATAGGATAGTTTTTTTTTTTGAACCCGGGCGAAGCCGGGAGCGTGTAGCTAGTTTATTATATTAAACTAAACTAACTCAAAAGTTTTAGTTGTTTTTAGTCTTCTCACTAAATCTGTGTTATCGAACAACTGGATCGCTTCGACATTCACATGATGTGTTGTAAGAATTATTTTTTTGTTTAAAAAATTATTTTTCATAATCTCACTGGTGTGTGAAACATCTATCCACATATCCATACATTCATCCTCACAAACTTTCGCATTGGTAATATTAGTAGAATCATAAGATACACATAAATGGCCATTGCAAAAATATTTAGTGAACGGTTTTGGCAACAACTTTCGACGGTTATTTAATTTGTCAAGATAAACGTCGGAGTGAAAGAGTGGAATGTAACCGGCCTGACCAGCTTCGTACGCCGGTGCCACATTATGTAACACTAAACTAGTTTATATGTCACGTGTGGACTGTTACACAGATAACAAGTAAGGAGGAAGATAGCTAGAAAGTGGTAATTAGCCTTTTGAGCGATTAGAAAATAAATCGGTTTTTCACTCCTTACATATGTCGGCGGCCGATCATATAATCTTGCAGTTCATGATGTGCCTAGGCAGGTCGTTATTATGGCGGTGTTTCATGAAGTGATCAAAAATGTGCTTATTAAATTAAATTTAATCAATCAGACTAATCAGAATCTCACAATTCATGAACGATGGCTATAATGGGTAGTCAAATCATCAAACGATGTAGGTACTTCGAACGATCTGATTGTTATTAGTTAGGAACTTCATGAAATAGTGCCATATCACGATCTGTTTAGACACATCACGAATTGTTGGATTATAAGCTGATCCGGCGAACTTCGTACCGCCTCAGAATCAATTATTGAGTGAATCGAACTGAAATACCTTGTTTCATAATAAAAATAAGTAAAAGCTTGTGATGCAAAATCATTGCAAAATATAAAAAGGGGAAAATAACTTACGTGTCAGTGCTTCCTTGTAAAAATCTTCTTTCCAAAGCTAAAGCTTCGCTTACAGCTCTCCTCAAATCGCTGGGAACAGCTTGTATATTTACATCAGGTTTGCTGTTCTGTGCGTTTGTGTGTATAGCTAACACTGCTACAAACAGTATACTTCGCCTCAACCTGTAACAAATTCAAACATTACCATATTATTTATTTTATACAATATCCGTACTAATATTATAAATGCGAAAGTTTGTATGGATGTATGAATGTTTGTTCCTCTTTTAAACTTCGCAAAAACTACTGAAGCGATCACTATGAAATTTTGCATACACGTTGTCTATGACACCAGAAAGGACATAGGGTACCTTTCATCGTTCAACGCAGACGAAGCTAGTATAATATAATAAGTCCACCTAATAAAAAAAAATTGTTAACTGTTTCCAAGTCAAAGGTTAAAGTTTCTAATCGTCAACAGCCAACATTAAATTGATGGTACATCTTTGAATATTTCATTATATGTACATACCTATATTATAAAAGAGAGATTTGTATGTACTAAAACTACTGGACCGATTTTAAAATTCTTTCACCTATAGAAAGCTACATTATCATGGTTACATAGGTTATATTTTATAGTTACGCGGGCAAAGTCGCGTGCAACAACTAGTAAAATATAAAATGAGTTCTTATTGATTTTATTTAAAAGTTTAAATGGCATGATCGGAGGCGTTACGTCATTAACCTGTTAAAGAATCTTTACCCATGCGAGGTTCAAGGTCCATCAGATTCTACCAACGAATATTTGTTAAAAGAAAATACATATTTGTTTATTAAACTTAATTGATTTTTAAAAACATTTAAGTTTTCAGTGGATAGGTTTACGATAATAACTATGTATGTATATGTTTTAGCATTGTTACTCGTAGTTGTGGAATTCTCAAAACTATCCAATTTATACAACATACTGTAGTACGGTAGGTACTATACAAAGTTAATTATGGAATTTTGTATGCTCAGATTCTTATATCATGAGTGTTTGAACTTTCAACAAAAATTTGTCGAAACATACATACCTACAGAAATGCATTGGATTGGATGCTTAAAATATAACTCCGTATATAAAAAATGTTTGTAAAAAAGTTACTTCAGGAAAATCTCGTAATAAGATGATAGTAATTAAAACAAATGATCTGTATTATTTAAAGTTTTGGGTGGGAATTCATTCTTCATACATTTAAAATTAAGATTAGTTGGAAATTAAGGAAGAGATTTAAGTATTTCCGCTTAATTACCAAAGTTATTTGAGAATTTAGAAACCTCATAATAAATGGCAACGGTTAAATGCTACTACAAGAACTTGAAATGAATACCACTTTAGTAACTATTCAAATCATTTGCTGTGATCACTTCCAATCTTTTAGCGGCAAAACAAAACATATATGTGATGTTTCACGGCACAGAACAGAAGAATGTAGAATTGCAACTTGTTATAAGACGAATGATAATAAAAGTTGAAATATATTGTACAAAGGCCTCCGTAGTAACCAGAAAGACTAATAAACCCTCGCTTACGATAGTGACAAGATTGATAGCCTCACGTAGACATACCGGTCCCAGTCAGGAAGTGACTGGCTTGCAGTAAAAGTACTCACTCATAAGAACTTTAAAAATAACCAACCACATGAACACCATTTTTTAAAAATCGAACGCTCTTTTAAAACTTTCAATATTAATAAATTCGTATACCGATCGGTAGGTATTTATTTATTGTGTTTAAATTTATTTTTGTCTAATGTAATGAAGATGAGCAATTTCACAGAATATTTTTATGATCGATACTATTTAATGTTTTTTATATCACTAGAGATCCGCCTCAGGCTTTGATCGGATGCAATTTTTTTCCCGCACTTTGTATAAACAAATCTTCCTCTTTTATTGGAGGATACCGTTCCAAATTCGTTGGGTGGTTTAGAAGAGGAGATACAGACAGACGCGAATTTATAATATGTAGATATTTATTTACAATATATCGAATATTATATTATTCACATTCATAACCATTTATCATAACCAGCTATGAAAAAAAAGATTTTTCTTCACTTTTTCATAACTGGTAACTAACATAAGACTAAACTAACTACTAACTAAAAAATATACTTGTATTATTAGATATTTTTTAAGGATTAAATCGGGTAAGCTCAGACTAATTGAAACAAATGAAATCGAGCATATTCGTTTGAAAAAAGGCTGAGACAACGTGACAATTAGAAGATAGGGTTCAAAGGAAAAAAAGCTAACAAGAAATTCAGCTACTTCTGTGACAGTACACATTCATTGTCTTGTAGTACATGTGGTCAAGTGAAGGAAGCTGTGCTGTGACCGCAGTTACACCGTTCATTGAAACACGTCAAGGCTTTCATTTTTATCTAAGTCGTCTTATAATGTACCGGTTGCCATACTTCATACTTTCTATTTATGTCATTGACATTGTCAAAGTTGAGCGTAACAGTTTTAAGGCCTGCTTTACTCGTACACATTGTAATTTCACATCCTGATTATTATTTTAATATAGGTTATAAGAATTAAAAGGATACTTGACCTGACGGCTTTGGATTTAACGGACTTGTTTTGGAAAACGCATCGAAAACCACAATTTTTCGATGCGTTTTCTTGATTGACTAGTCTCGGGACCTTTGATTGACTTAAGTGAGATCGCGGCCAAGCGCTGCCTCGATGTAGTAAAAAAAAAAAAACTTAGTGCTACTTTTGATTTTAATTTGAATTTTGATGACACTGGCAAAGTCATTAAAAGCCAAGACATTAAAAGAGAAAAAGAAGAAAAAGAAGAAGAAGAAGAAGAAGAAGAAGAAGAAGAAGAAGAAGAAGAAGAAGAAGAAGAAGAAGAAGAATTATAAAACAGTATTATCAAACTAACTGTGCCCGCAACTTCGTACACGCCGTTTTCGTACGCTTGTTATATCAGTATTCGGTATAGCTTTTTTGTTTGTAAACTGATTGGAATGAAAAAAATACTAAATGTTACGAGAAACTTGCTACTATACATAAGTGAAAACCGCATTTAAATCGGTTAAGCTGTTTCTATTTATTTGAAAAAAATCCTTTCATCAAATGAATCGTGAATTCGTGACCCTATCTGCTGTCCTTTATTATATGTATATGAAAATAGTTAATAAAAATAAAACTATAGTAACTTAAAATAATCACCAATTATTATAGTTTCAAAACATAATGTTATAATTTCTGTTCAAGATATATTATAATAATTAACAAATTGCGATGAAACGGAAAATAATATGCAAGAATTATGAATTAGGTATATACATTGTACATAGACGTGCTATTATGTGCCAAAAGTATGATAATTTGCAAAAGAATCGGCTGAAAGAAAGCTGCAATGATTATACTATTTGCACGTGGGAATTTAGCTCAACAGTAAATTTGTGAGTTCCGGAGAAATGCGAAATCTTTGAGGCTACAGATTATTTCGACTGAGTTAGTACCTACTTACGAATAGTAGAAGATGTGAGCCTTTATTTACAAGTAGTCTAATGCTGCTTACTTTATATGTAAACATGACAAATAAAGTGCTTTATCACCCTAAGATTGAACATTCTTTGTATGTTGTATAATGATAAGGTCTGTTTTTCTTTGGAAATTCAAAGTGACAACTATGTCAACCAGTAATCAATACCTATTTCAAATCTAAGCCTTAGCGAATTTTGAAATGATTGGAATTTGTTATCGAAACTGATAAAGCACTTTTCTGGTCGGCTATACTAAGCTTTAAACATAAAATCTTAGATGGATTTTAATTATACCTATATCTACTAAAAGGTAAAAAAGTATTACATTTAAACAACAGTTAGTATATTGTAGTCTGGATGAGTTGTGCATTTTTACTAGACTCGGACGAGTCAAACGTCAGTAAAGTAATCCAGTGATTA
Source organism: Synanthedon formicaeformis (assembly GCA_945859745.1). Lineage (NCBI taxonomy): Eukaryota > Metazoa > Arthropoda > Insecta > Lepidoptera > Sesiidae > Synanthedon > Synanthedon formicaeformis. The sequence continues at coordinate 6,526,778 of OX243964.1, forward strand.
CAGACGTAAAACCTTTCCAAGGCATATAGGTTTCCGAGTAAAGTAACACGTGATTTCCTTCTTATTTCTTATGAATCCGTACGGATGTTGGATTATTTCACGTTTGTCCACTTTGAGTTGAGTGTAAAAAGTGCATTGATTGCACTTCTACACGTAAATGATCACTTGGTTCGTGTGATAGTAAAAAATATATTTTGTGTAAAAATGAATAGAGTTTTGATAATTAAGTACTTAATATGTTTTCAGAATGGATTGTAAGTAGGTTGAGAGTAAAGGATTATACTGAATCATTATTAAGATAGTCTGTCAAAAAAGGGCTAAATTTTCAATCCTGTTAGTGTGATAGTAAAATATATTTTGTGTAAAAAATGAATAGACTTTTGATGATTACTTAATATTTTTTCAGAATGGATTGTAAGTAGGTTGAGAGTAAAGAATTATACTGAATCCTTATTAAGATAGTTTCTCAAAAAAAGGGCAAAATTTTCAATTCTTATTTAATATACTTTTCCACTAATATAAGATTAAAACAAAGAATTCATATTGGGAAAAGTACGGAAGAAATTAGTAATAGTTTGGAGTTCCTCAAACAATATCACCGTTTTTTGGTTAGATTTACTGGATTACCTACAAATTTTACTGGTAACCTTATATTAGTACATAATTATTACACTTTTAATTCTAACAAGAAAATTGGATTTCTCATAAACTTTTAAGAGCAAGTTTGATACAAATACTGTCTAGATTGGTTTATAAATCTGTATAACATATAAGCATATCTTGTCGGCGGCATGGAATGCGATAATTGCGAAGGCGAAAATATCACCTCGAAAATAATGATAACAATTATTATTATTTGGGAGTTTGGTTTCAATGTCAATATTGCAATCGAAAAAACTGTCTACAACCTCGACCAATTCGACATTAGTTACTTAAACGAAAGTGAGTTCGTCAACACTACGTGACCAAAAACTTTGTGTACCTACTTAATTTGTATGTCGCTACTTGGCAACACTAAGTTGGACAAGGTCGAAAATCTATGGCGTAACTAAAATGTATGAAATTCCACCAATTTGAATATAGAGGAAATGTTATATTTCTGTGTTTGAATGGGGAAAGCAAGCTTCTAGAGATTTTCACTGTAGTACCAAATGATATTATAGATCATATTTATAAGTGGAAATTTTTTATTAGGTTTAAGCTATATACTCACCACTGTTACTATGTAATTATACCTGTAAATTTCCCTACAATAAAATAAATAAATAAAATAAAATAAATAAATATATCATAGATCATAGATTATTATTAGTAATTAGTTGTCAGAAGATTGCCCGAAAATCAGAGGATTAGTTTAATGAGTGGTTTGTAACGGCGTGGCTTGGACATTTTTTTTCTGGAAAATTAAACATACTTATCTAGATTTTGAACTCTTATAAAAAACGACACTATGACGAAATATATCGGCCAAGATAAGTTGATTATAGTTTATGGTTTTATTGTGAGTAGTTTTTATAATAAAAAAGACGAATGAGAGTTTAATCAAAATTGAACTGTGATTGATAACGAGATGGATTCCTTATTCAAGATTACATAATCTATACTAATATATAAAGCTGAAGAGTTTGTTTGTTTGGTTGTACGCGCTAATCTCAGGAACTACTGGTCCGAGGAATTTGTTTTACATTTATTGAGGAAGGCTATAGGCTATAGAGAATGCGGACAAAGTCGCGGCCACCAGCTAGTTGTAATATAAAAATAAATAAATTTGTCAAGAAATTATATGAAATGTAAACTTATCTTATTTCTAACTACCGGAATATCATATGATGCCGTGATTTAAATAAAATATACTTCTTTTCTTGTATTTAGGCACTCCTTTGGGTTTGCAAAGCATTCTGAGTGTAAGCTCACATTAAATAATGTCAGGTATAATAAATTTATCAATCACGAAAGCGGCTTGTCATGTAGCAAAATTATTTCCTATTGATGTTAATATTTTTTATTCGTAGAGTACTTGCTTGAGATTATTCTAACACCTATTGTTCGTTTGGGAAGGTTAGAAAAATACATTGATTTGCAAAGAATGGCACAGTCATTCATTCATGAAGTAAGTCGAGACGTTTTTGGTTAAGTGGTGTTAGTCGGGGTAGAGGAAGGCCACGAGAATGTATGCTAATATTTGGGTCAGAGCCAATAGAAGTATGCTTTGCATTTGTGCAGTCATACTAGTTCATGCCAGTACAATTGTGAAATAAACTCTTTATATCTAAACTAAACATTTTTAAGAAATTTAATTTTTTTTTTAAATTTAATTCATTTTAAGAAATTTTTTTTGGAACTCTTTTTTTAAATTCCAGTATTACATTCCGAATACGCATACGAGAGCTTTTGTTAATTGTAAAGATATGATTGTTTCAAGTTCATAAAAAAAATATATTAAAAAATTATACGAAGTCAAAGAAGAGACGGATAGTTAATTAAAATGAATATAATTTTAAAGTAGGTATTAAAATTATATTCATCGCAATTAAACGGTACAGACACTTAATTACAGGGTTTAAAGAAACACTGGGCTCTTAACTGTGTATACATAATTAATTTTTAACGGCAGAGCGCACTTCCTGCTTAACTTATTAGTGGGCAATTAAATTGTTCTTCAATGAATTGAACGAACGTTCAATCTCGATTCATAAACATGAATATTCCTTTGAAATCACCATTTGCTCTTTGTTCTTATAATTCACAAGCTGCTGAATGCTACGCTGGCGCCCGCGACTTCGTCCGCGTTGAAAAAGAAAAAAATAGCCTATCCTGTGTCCTGTACGTCTAAATATTTATTTACCAAGTTTCATGAAAATCAGTTAATTCGTTTAAGAGTTATGGAGGAACATACATACATACATACATACATACATACATACAGAAAAAAATTCTAAAAATGGTCAATTTAGTTTCAGTATCATGTATAGAGCCTATAAACACGATATCTCTGAAAACAAAGTAACTTACTCCATGACCAACCCTTACGGATTTATTATTAGTATTAATTAATAATACATACATATAATACATGAGTAAATATCGGATATTTATCTCTGTGTCGTCGGCGGCGTCGCTGAGGCGATCCTTCGGTTACCTACCTAACATTTTTTTAAGATAAAAATATGTTAATCCAAGTGATAAACTGTCTGCGAAATTACATCCAAATCAGTCCAGCCGTTTTTGAGTGAAAGAGTAACCAACATTCATTAATCCTCACAAACTTTTGTATTTATAATATTTACCTATCTAGTAACGAATCTACAACTTTCATTTAATATAACTTTAATATTAGGTCAGTTTCTTAATTTCTCAAAGGAATTACTATTTGTATATAGACGCAAAGTTGTGATATATCGATTATCGTGTACAATAGAGTTGAAGATACACAGATGACCTCACCAGCCGGACACCAGTCGGCCTTTACGTATGGTATGGCAACCGTGAACATCCTGAACGATCTGTCCGATACTCGTATGAGGTTAGAATGTGATGCCTCTTCGTGGAGACGGCACGCCAACGAACTTGCCTCTCGTGATGGAGTGATCCTAGTATATTTAAATGTTTTTACATTTTAATAACATCTGGCTTACAAAGCAACTGTTGTCGTACGTCAAACTCATATTCACATATATAATAGATAGTAATATTAGATAAAAATCGGAGAAGTAGTAAGAAAACTAAACAAATCATACTAGAAGTATAAAGGTAAATAAAGACCCCAATTAAGCTAGGAGTTCTGTACGACCTCTAGTTATTCCACCATAGATATTGGTCGAGATTACAGACTATTTGATTTTCTTGGCAGATATAAGATTTTCTGAAGACCTATATTTATCAATTAATAAGTTTAAATTTAAATATAAGTTCAATGCAAGCCTAAGTTCAATGCATTTATCGTTACCAATAAATTAACAAACAATAAATTGTTATGACGATTTAAAAAAAAAACAAAGTAAAATTATGCATAAAATGGTTTTTTTTTTTAATAAAATATACACGAAGGACATATTTTATCACTACTATCTAATCTAAGAAATGTCTGAATAATAAGTTAGACCAATAAATTGATAGTTTAGTGACATTACAAACGTCACAAATCAAAGTCATATACTTTTCTTACTAATAGGAATCCTCAACGTTTGCAATAAATACCGAGGATTCTTTGTACACTCACAGATCCTTAAATAAATGTATTTATGGAAATAAATTTGCACTGCAAGTATTGATATGCGTACCATTTTCCTTGTCTATTAAATAAATGGTGCATTTGTTGTGAGACGAAACGGTAAAGAGAATGTCTATTATATATAAATATTTTTAAATAATATTAAGTACGTCTTAAAATTAAATATAATGCATAGAATAAACATTAAACATGTAGAATAAATTTGTGTATTTTTTTGCACATATTTCGCACGTTAACGCTTCCGTATGCGTAATGTTACATGCGGGTCTTGGGCAACGAAGTGTGTCACGTGAGTTTAATCGCGGTTCTGTGTCTACTGCATAATATTTATATAGGCGGTAATTAATTTATTACGTAATATTTTATATGGTCAATGAAAATATTATGTTTTAATTACAATGAAGATTTCATTAGGCTTCGATGTCTGAATTGGTGTTAACTTGAAAATTAGCTTTTCAAAAATGTTTAGCCTTAAAATTTGTACTTAAGTATGCTAAAACATTAGACATGTATGTATGTATAATTAGTTTAATTTCATGTTACTAATCTTTATATTAATCAGATTTATATCTAAAAAAGTAAATTTAAATTTTAACTTTCTTTTCCAATATTCTTTAAGGACCTAGTTATTTTCACAATTTCATTCTAGTCACCGGGTAGAACACCTCCATAAAATATTTTGTTTGTTTCTAGAAGGTATTTATTTACACTTTAAGTAAGGTAATAAAAATATATAAAGTTTAAAAAAATATATGAAGTTCATTCTAAATGTTCACAGCAGGCAATTGCTATTACTGAGGTGCAGAGAGTTAATAGCTTATAATACGTAAGTTTGTACACGGACAATTACACTTGCACTTCCGATCGCGTAATCCTAATTCATTCTAACCTTGTAATGCTAGCTTCAACTTTTATGGATCGTCATTAGTATTATATCTACTTTGATTTGTGTATAATAATTATAAGAGTTGCAATAGTTATATCTTTTATTTTAAAGATATCAAAAAGATTGCCTGAGATAAGCGATAAAGAAGGGATAGGGTATCGGGCTCTGACATCCCTTACTTACCCACCGAAACACCAAAGCACATATGCTGTTATTTTACGATGGTCTTCTGTAAGGGAGTGCATGGTTACTACGGCCAGGTGGGCTGACCAAATGTCGCAGTGTGTTTCTAGTAAAGTGACTGTTTTTTTCATTGCCTTTAAGACTTTATTAATCACCTACGAGCATTAAAATATAGGTTTAATCAAATTTAAATCTTTGGGTATATTAATATTATATAAAGAGAGAGATTTGTATTTTTGTTGTTTGTAATGAATAAACTCAAAAACTACTGAACCAATTTTAAAAGTTCTCTAACCTATAGAAAGCCAGCCACGTTATCAGCGAGTAATATATATTTTATAATGGTATGCGGGCGAAGTCGCGTGCAAGAGCAAGTTACATAATAAAAATGGTCTTATTTAATCTACGACCAAAGTAAGAGTTGTTTGTAGGCTAAAATGTAATCCGATAAAATTCGATTAGTTCGAGCATGATGGCGTGAATGTTGGTGGAGTTTATGTCGCGTTGCAATTAAAGTGCTAGTGAGTTGGGCGCACGTGATTCTGAGGCAACACTGCTTGCTTGCTTGCGAAAACTTAGCGGAGCGGAGGGAACATTACCTAATCGTTTACAATGCCGGTTCAGGCATGTCGTGCCACGGATCACAGATCGGTCATCTTTCCACTTGCAATGACATTTTTCTGGATCCAATTAAAGTGTATGTAATATGTTTTCAATGTATTCATATACACGAAAAAAAAACATTAATAAAGCGTCAATTAAATGCCGTTTAGAGCAGCTTATTTTTTTCACTGACATACGAAACACTGTCTACAGATACAGGTAAAAAAACTTAATCTTTATAGGTATATTACTTTTCCGACATGGAAAAATTAAATGAAAAATATTTTTTGTAATAAATTTATTTGCATTGTGTCTAAGCTTTATGAATATTCATATGAAATTTGTAAGTGTCCTATCGATAATATATACATAGATGGCTTTTCATATTGATTGTACATTTATGTAGTAGGGACAGGTGGAAGTAAAATTTCCACCCTTGGTAAGGATAAAAGGAAAAAATTCCACATCTCTGTTGAAAATCCTCCTTAACTTTAATTTAAGTTCGTTTTTCATATGTTTATTATTTTTTATTGGAATCGACATTTAAATTTGATACTGTTTAGTGCAATCATTGTCTCTCTGTGGGAATACTTTGTGTTAGGAATGTACGTTCATAAAAGATGTATGTACGTATTTGTTAATTATTTCCTGTAGTAAGCGACCTCGGATTGACCTGAAGCAGTAAAACCGATTATACTTTTAAATGGAATGTCATAAGGCGAATTAATTCAACACTAAATTTTTAATGTTTTAATGACTTAATAATATTTCATTTTAAGATTAATGTGAAGAAAATGAGATTTTAAAACTAAATTTTTAGTAGTTACAGGGCATGGCAAAACTTTGCATAATAACTTTTTGTAGATTCTCGGAGTTAACCGAACAGATTTAAAATTTGAAGGTTCTTCTCAAATATAGTGTAAAATATAAAAAAGAAATAAAAGTAGCCGATTAAAACTTTAGTACAGAATTTAAGCCAAATAATAAGCTGTGTTACAGTAATAAGTTCCTTTTGGACTTACAAAATAGAACTTTTTGTATAAATATAGGCAAATTCATGCTCTGTACTTTCATACAAGTTTTTTTTATATTTTCATAAGAGTTTTAATTTTACTCTATGAAGTCAAATTAGACGACGAAAATAATGCTTTTCTGCTATGTCCTCGTCATAAGAAATGAGCAAAAACATAAGGTGTCCAGAAGAAATAAATTATTGGAAATGTTCTTTGTTGTAATATAATTTTCTACTAATCTGTAATAGGAATGATTTAGATATGACAATAAAAGCACAGAAGTATGTTTATAAAGATGATAATTAATTATTATATATATATGTATGTATCTTCCGTTGCATACTCAGTATAATACATAGTAAGATATTAAGATTATTTATTGCTTCCTGTCCTATGGAGTGTTCGATGTGACCTTTTGATTGAGAGGCACGATTTTAGTGTAAAAATAATAGGTTTAGTTGCATCGATTTCCAAATACTTATACTCAGGCATTTTAATATCATAAGTTTAACTCTCCGAAACGTATGGACCAATTTTGACGAACACTAATTTTTTTTTTTTAAATAAATAAAACAATATGCGAATAAAGCCGACAAATAATACACATATGCACATACATATTACAAATACACATTGAAATAGTCACATATGATTTTTTTTTTAAATATGCTCTCTTTGTATCCGGTCGGTTAATGATAGCTAATGCCTGTGACTTGAGAGGTAATTAGCAAACTTTAGCAACTGAATTGTAGTTTCCGCGTTTCAATGACTTCCTTGTTGATTAGCATGAAGACTTACTCGTATCTTGTTTTAACTACGAATGTTGACGTGTTCGTTGTTTGAGTGGCTAAGATATTGACTTTCTGACTCAAGGGATTGATTCCAAGGTGTAAACTATGATGTGGTTTCTAAATGCTTTCATAAATAATTCGAAATTAATTAAATCGAATCATAAATATCGAATTCTTTAATCATTGAAGTCAATGATGAGTACTTAATTTGATACGTACGTAAAACCATATGTTAGCTGAACACTGTATAGCAATTTATTTTTATGTTTCTATAAGGAAAATTTACAGATTCATATAGAATCACATACCTATACGAAATAACAAATTTTCAAATTTTCAATTTAGAATGAAACTAAATATGTAATCTTTCGTTGTGAAGCAACAGAATATTTCAATAATTGGACAAGGCATGTAAGAGTTATTAAAACCATTTGTTGGTTAAAACCTTAAAAAATGAACTTTAAAGCAGAAACTCTAAACTAAAATTTCATAAAAACAGTTTATATCATTATGAACATATTAAATTTAGTTTACTGTAACATACTTCTTTAACTTATTTCTTTTATTCAAAACTAACAGTTTAGACAATTTTTTTATTAGTTTAAATGCGTGTGAAGACCACAACAAAATTGCACTTGTCTAAAAGGTAAGTAATGATTTGTCATTAGGCCAGGCAGAGGAAGCAATTTTAGGCTAATAGCCTAAACAGCCTTCAGATTCTATCTGGTAGGATAGGCGCGACGAAGACAGTTGTAACAAATATATCTGCATGTCAATTGCAAGAGTGCAATTAAAATTGCAATTGCAATTTAAACTTGTCAAATTGCAAGAGGCTTTGAAAAGCTTGTGTGCGATTGTATATGCATTGTGTGAAACTTTTATTTGGCATAAATTTTATTGCAGTGTATATATTCTTGTAATTTTTACTGTTGGCACCTGGAATATGACCAGGTGTCAGGACCAGGACCGCGTCTATTTGTTTCACCGCTAATTATTTCTAAACCACATAAAAGATTTTTACTTATGGATATTGAAATAAACGAGGAAGGTTTGTTTACATAAATTGTAGAAAAACATTGCATCTGTAAGAAGTTTGAGGGCCTCTTTCACAAACTTCAAGTAATGTGTTGATTAGTTACTTTTAGAAATAATTTTCTGATATATTGAATTATGCACTCGGTTTACTGCATCATTCGATAGCCGATTTTTTTTATTATTTTCCTATTAATGTTTGGGACGTTTACCGTACAAACAAAGGTATATCAGCTCCATTATTCCCGGTGACAGGTGACTTTAAATGACAGTTTGGCCTACTTGACGTTTGTGACAGAGGCGCTAAGTATAATAACCGAGTGGCTACTTTATAATAAAAAACAGGAATTTAAAAAAAATATTTTTGCAATAATGTCACACGTTAATTTCAATTAGAAATGTAAATTCAGATAAGAAATTTCTTTCTTAATTTTTCTTCGGCGATCATTCATTGAATGTCTATACGAAGAATACTCGTATCGATAGCATGTATTGTGTGTGTTATGTTGTGCAATACTAGATTAAGGAAGAATTTACTGTATGTATCAATGTTGTAATGAATAGGCACTTATCTAACCGGTGTAATAACCTTTAACCATTGAGTTGGCGATTTAGATTGAAAAAAAAAAGCAAATTTAAACAAATAAAACAAATAATACAAACTGATTGATAACAAGGTGGATTAAATGAAATTAAAGAAACAAACCTTCTTTTTTGTACAGAGTATTTCGTATATTTTGAGCCTGACGAGCTTCTAGGACGATCATTACCATTTTTTGGTTTACAAAGAAATTTTACATGTCAACTCAATAATAGGGCCATAACTATACACTAAGGATTACTACCAAGGTTTGACTGTGGATTCAGGCTGCTTTTGACAGGTTCTTTTGGAAAATTATGGAGGAGGCTTATGTCCAGCAGTGGACGTCCTACAATTACCATGTCCTAAATCCCTTATCCCTTAATTTTTCTACGCATATTTTTAAGTAGCTTAACGACGCCTCTGTGTACATTTTCTTCAGGTATTTCTTTTGTCACTTTTGTAACATCTGTCACCTTTAAGTTTTGCCCACTGTCCCTTATAATTGAAAGAAAAATAATACAATAGGTAGCAAACAACTAAAATTCCTTTATAATTATTCAAACACAGATTACTTAATACGCCCGCACCTTGAACGAAAGTAAATTTGCCCGCAGCCAGAAGAAATCGAAAACGTAAACCGCATACAATTACGTAAGCGGAAACTTGAATTCTGGGGGCTCCGTATTGCGTAAACTCATGCGCATATGGGGGACAATCGTCATATTAAGTAATACTCTGTGTATTTTAAACTAATCGACAGTTTGTGACAATTTATTTAGTGTTACAAGTATTGAATATGAAATTATTTACTCAAATTTCGCTTCACAATTTTTTATTTATATGATTTTAAGACGTGATAAATTTAAATGTAATCTATTCCCATTCCAAATGTACTAACCATGTCATGTGTGATTAATAACCAAATTCATGAAAATCAATTTACTTCCATACTTCAAAGTATAAGGTATTCAACTTATAAGATATTTTTTGTCTGTTGAACTTTACATATTATTCCCATTTTTACAAAATAAGTACCCAACTTGTTTACGCTGTGATTCAGGTTCGGTCAAACAAATTCAAGTTTTGTCTCTCAGTAAAAGTTATGCAAATAACATTAGTTAAAAACAAATGTTTTAAAACAATGGCGCACGACGTTGTTTTTGTTTTCTTTCGTGTTTCAAAGTCCTTTATTTTTCATTGGGTAAATAAAATTAACGATATAATGAATCTTTATGCCTTATGCTACTTAGGCTCTTTTTCTTTTGAAATATCTACTATTTGTCACGCTATTTAAAAAAAAAAAAGCATTTTTTCATTTCTTTTGCAACTTAGATATATAACGATTGTACAACTAATTGTCTCTTTTATTGTGATTAAACAACATGGAGAGAGTGTCTTGTGCCTACCATGGCAGTAAAGAGTAAAGGCAGTTAAGATGGAAAACAGGGAGGAAATAAAAATACATAATTTTTTAACAAAAATAACAAAAATATATAAAATGTATTTTTAACAATAAACAAATGGAAAATAAAAAAATAAAAAATGGCTATGTACAGAAACTATACAACAGTAAAAGATTTTCCGTTAAAACTGGTACAACACACTCTCTAAGACTTCATTGACATCGTTTTTATGATCAGAACTTAGTTTTATGGGGTGCCAGTTGCAAATATTTCACAACGTGGATATAAAAATAAAATTTAATTAACATTAGAAGCGCCGTTTGGATTAAAGTCACGCGGCATAAAATGAGTGTCAAGGGTTGTGCAATTGGAGTGTTTGAGGCATCGCCAATGGAGTTTGCACGTGGTAAATGTATCAATTGCGACCTGCATTTTTAAGGAGTCACGACGACATTGCCTCATAATCAACAAAAGGGAAACCCCACATTTATTTATTTATTTATTTATTATATAAAAAGTATAATCATATTTACATTGTCCCATAAAATTGGAAAGCAATTTGTCTACGGGATTAAATTATGTAAACTTAAGTCTTAAATACTAACTTAAGGGATCTTTGAAGCTAAAATAAAATATCTTTGTTATAATATAATAAATCATACTGTTAAAACAACTTTGAGGTGAGTTTGCGGGTTCACAGACACGAACTGAGGGCACACACAGCGGCAGAGCAAAACAGTAAACAGGAAGCTAAATATATCTTGAAAATATTGCTTAGCCGATCGAAAACATATTATAGTTTGATATTACATCTCAGTGTAAATGATTCTATATAATAGTATGGAAGGCGTTATTAATTTATATTAATTAATTAATTAATTTATTATACAAGGTCCCCAACGAGGCAGGTATCTAACTATAAAACACTGTTCAAAATAATTAGCACAAGGCGGATGCCGCCGCAATTATAGGAAGCTCAGCATGCACCAATAAAAGCTCCAAGCAACATCCTATGTACTACCTAAATCTAATCTAATTTAATCTGCTAAATCTATTAAATGGGAATAAATAATTGAAATATATATAGTATAGTGTTACATTACATGTCGCGTCCATCAATTAAATAATAATTAAATAAAGTCAAAAGCAAACGAAATCACGAACTGTACCTATAACACGTGCAATCTATGGGTCACCTTCAAACAAAAAGTATTGAATTCCCTTCGAGTCCTCAGTATGATAACACATTGCTAGGCTTGCCCTAAGCATTGCAGTGCTTCGGGTATGTTCTTGGAGGCTCGCGCCGATGGTTTCCATGCTATTGTGCGCAAAAAAATAGCCTCCCTTATGCATCGCGTCCGGCATAGTTCTTGCAGCGTTCTATGTGTTTGCCTAAGCATTCTTGCAAAGTTCTTGCAGCGTTCTTAGTGTGTTTTACACCACTTGATAGCTAAGAATCAAAGAATCGTTTGGTTTATATGATATACTAGCTGGCGCCCGAGACTTCGTCCACGTTGAATAAGAAAAAAAGTAGCCTATCCTGTGTCCCGTACGTCTAAATGTTTATCTACCAAGTTTCATCAAAATCAGTTGATTCGTTTAAGAGTTATGGAGGAACATACATACATACAGATTTTTTTTTAAAAAATGGTCAATTTAGTTTCAGTATCATGTATAGAGCCTATAAACACAATATCTCTGAAAACAAAGTAACTTACTCTATGACCAACCTTTACAGATTTATTATTAGTATTGATTTGAATTTGTTAGATATATTATATACATAATGAAAATATTACTCGTAACGTATACCTACTTATTCACATAAAACAAACGACTGTTCCACTTCACAGCCACACCCCTTTCATTATTGGCTTCTAAGGGTCGGACCGTGATATTAAAAATAACGCTATCAAATACAAAAATAATTTGAATTCTGTAATAAAAATACAAAAATACAATTACGAAAACCAATTAGATTAGCGTATTCGAACAAAAACAAAGTCTTCTGCTTCATTATCATTAGTATAGATTGAATATGAAGGCATTAAGATGCTTCGCAAATTATGTTTAATAAATACCTAAGTTTCCTTCATTATAAATATTAACCTATAATTAAATATTACTAGGATTGCATAATCTGTTTTATATTGAATTTCTAAGCAAACATCCTGTTGTTAAATGATAGTTAAGTGTTTATTTTTCCTAGATGCGAAACACGTGACTTGCTCTTCAGTGCGAAGAAGTGTGAGAAAAGTTACACAATACTTACAGTACGCATAACTTTCGTCAAATTCATGAACTTCGAGGTATTCAGTCTCAGGTTTTGTTCAGACATAATGGTTAGAATTTTTACAACCTTATTTTAACTGAAAGACGTAGAACGTTGACGTGACGAAATGTAGTTGCAATTTATAGATGATGAAATGAAGCCGTTATCTACCTAAGTAATTTGTACCTACTTGAAAAGATATCTTGGCAAACTAGTTGTTAGTTGAATAACAGTTAGGTTTTATAAATAGTGGTTACTTTCGAAACATTTGATTAGAAAATAATAAATTTTAAGAAATCAATACTTAAAAAAATATGTAAAATTTTTATAGAAAGGTACAGGTTTTTCAGTATCCGTCACGCTGAAGCTTTTTCTGACATCAGAGGATTAACCTCTGTGTGCTGATTATTATATATCCATACCAATATCAATACTAATAATAAATCTGTAAGTTTAGGTATTGTATGTACATACATATGTTCCTCCACAACTCTTAAACGAATTAACTGATTTTCATGAAACTTGGTAGATAAACATTTAGACGTACAGGACACAGGATAGGCTACTTTTTTCTTTTTCAACGCGGACGAACTCGCGGGCGCCAGCTAGTAATAAATAAAAACGTAACTCTGTTTGGCTGTGTTACCTTTTCACGCTTTAGCTATTCTCTTCGTGTGGTTTAGCTTTAGCTCTCTTTAATGTGGTTCAGTCGAAGCGAAACTGTTAACGTATATTAATATTATAAAGAGAACTGGAACGATTTTAAAAATTATTTCACTTATAGGAAGCTACATTATCACCGAGTAATAAGCAATATTTTATAAAGCTACGCGGACGAAGTCGCGGGCAGCAGCTAGTGAAAAATATAAGTACATACTCGTTAAGTTTTTAAGTACATTACATAAATAACTTGTTAAAAACTATACAGCAGAAGTAGAAAATTGCATTTATGTTGACAGCAGGCAAAAGAGTATGTTACATAAAAGCTCATATGACGAGTAAAAGGCAACTTGAATTTACCCTCTTAATTTATGGGCCATGAACGGTTTATTCAAATTTATACTTATTACAACTATTAGAGAGTATATCATGTTTGCAATTGTATAACTATTACAGTAATAGTTATGTTATTGGGTGAAATGCTGAAAAATCGTGAAAGAAATAATGTGATAAAATAATAAGTCTAAACGAAAATGTATTCATAAAATGACTCAAATTTTTAAATTATTAATAATATATGTAATATATATTATATAATAATATAATCTATATTAAATATATAAAAGCAAGTCGTGTTAGTTAAACCACAAGAACCGCTGGACGGATTTTTATAATCTATGATCTTTGTTTAACTCCGCCCTGAATAGTAGAATAGCTATCAAAACATCTAAAATAATTATGAAAAAAATTGTGAATAAAAGTTTATTTTCTTATACATATTGTAATGGAACGGGTTTTTATTCTGAGACGTACGAAGTTCGCCGTGTATGTAAATAGATATGATATGTAAACTCAAAAACTATTCAACCGATTTTGATAAAATTTTCAGGAAATCTTCAGATTAGCCCAGAGGGTGCTCCTCTGAAGTTTAGTTGCGATCGGATAAGAAAAAGTGGCGCTGACAAACTTGCAGGCAAAAGTTGGTATTCTATAAAACAAATTAAACTTATCCGTTAGTAAGTACCAGAAGTAATTACCGATTTATAGACCGACATACTTTAAGGTTAAATACTTTATAATAGTTGAGATTAAGTTTAACATGCTTTAGGTACAACCTTGAAATAAGAATAGTTAAGGAATGTTTAGACCTATTTATCCCAATGTTTTCCTTGCTTATACATCATCATATAGTTTATACCAGTATTATATTAGTTTGTATAAAGTATACCCTAACTAATATTACAAATGCAAAAGTAAGTTTGTTTGTTGCCTTGTTAAACTTTCACGCGGAGTATAGAAAAGGTCATAGGATACCTCCAAAAAAATACTGCCTTCGAGGGCAAAAGCAAAAAAGTACTGTCAAAGTCGCAGGATAAAGCTAATTACCTACATACTTATATAAAAAGTAGTATTTGTCAAGTTTTGTCAATACAAACGAAAGCGATCCAAAGGAAATTTATTAGCTAAAAAGAAATATATTCATTTATTTTAAGAGCAATATTATGTTTAATGTAAATCGAGCTTTGATAAAGGATACACTAGATTCAGGGTCTCAAACAAAATCACTGCTTATGATAGCATGTATTTTTTTTCCTTATGATATTAGTATATATTATATAGATACTGAATAATATTATATTGTGTACTTTAATTTTTTGCAAACAAATAAATATAATAAATTGAAAAATAAAACCTATAAGTGAAAATAAACCAGGAAACGATGTTACAAGATCAATATTCGTTTTATTGGTAAACAGCAATCCATTTAAGACACGCGGAAGTCTCGTTTGGTCCAAACGAACTAGAGCAAGATTTCAAATCAATTTTTTATTTCAACTTTGCTCTGCAATACCGAAGGAAAACGTAGGAAAATAGTTCTTAAGGCCGTTGTAATAAGGCCAAGTTCTTTCCTTGACATTTTCTTTAAAAATAGTGCCAATATTTAAATGAATGATTAATTTACAATTGTGGTAAATAGCCTCAATGCTTTGACAAGTTATGTGTGAACTTACAATGTACACATTTGCATAGAGTGATGACATTGTCCTACATTTATATATGTATGTACATTATTTTATTGTCCAGAGGAGACTTTTAGAACTTAAGTTAGGATTGAATTTGTATACATATAAACGTTTGCATAATTATTTTTCAACTTTCCATAAATATTCTAATTTTATTAGAAGAATTCGCACAGACTTTAAATTTTTAAAAATTCTTAGCGAACACTTAAGTAAGTTATAAAGTAAACATATGTTTCAAATTTAGTTTTTTAGACTTAGTAGTTTTAGCTAGAGCGTTGATAGTCAGTCAGTAGTTATAATTTTAGCATTACAGTATAATATGTTAACTATAGGTTTGTAAGATGTTAGTAACACATTCTAAGTCTGAGTAACGTTAAAATAAAATCTGAGTCTGAAGTAACCCTAAAATAAAGATAATTATTATTATATTATTAAAAAATATTATTTAAAACTCACATTTTACAAGATCCCATTGTGTCGTTGACAATAGAAAATCAAAGAGAATTCACTTGAGAAACATTAAAAAATATTTTTATTTTATTTATTTATTTATACAACGTATTTAATAAGCACTACTCTATAACAATTCACTTTTCTCGGAACTTTTGTTTATTTAATAATGTTCGATTTTAGATGAGTCGGGCGATTGTTACGTCGTTTGCAGCATACAAGCTGTCACGACGTTTAGTTACGGAATGAATCTGACTGCACGGACCTCCGAAGTACAGAGTGCGGGCGGCCCACCAACACCATCGCGACTGCTCGGAGAGAAAGTTACCAAGTTATCAAACTCGCGGTTACGTTGGACGATGACGCTAGCATCCTTCGATTGCGTGTACGGCGATCAAATTAAATTTTCGGAACCCCGATTTTCGCGCTACTGACACGGTGAACTAGTAGTGACAAAACCTGGAATTTTGCAATTTCAACTATGATAACAAAAACAATACACAAATTTCATATTTTATGCTTTCAAAATATAAGTAAATTTTTTTATGTTAAGGTTGACAGACAGGCTGACGGTCCACTTGTTAGTAGGTGCCCTAGCGTCGTCTATAACACAAGGAACGCCACAGGTGCTGTAAGTGAGACCGACCATAATAGGATTAAAGGATAACGGATTAGGAGGGGATATGGAAATATTCTATTTCTTTATTTTGAATTTTAACAATAGATTTATTATTGTAAAGATGGTACATCGTTCGAAAGAAATCGTGAAATTTAATTGACTGTTAAGATCACCAAAGTATTTAGGTACGTACAAGAAAAATTACAATATCGCTGCTTAAAAATCATAGAGCCACAAATCAAAATTACACTTTTTACAGGAGAGCTAATCGAAAAAAATTAAATTATTTTTGTTTATTTTTTTCTTATTAGATATAATTATATCAAATATTATTTAAAATTAATATTAATTTAAAATTAGATATTAAATGTTTTAAGTACTTTTATAATAAACTGAATATTAGAGGAGATATAAGCATATAAGTTACTTTTGAATATAAAAAAGTTATCAAAATATACTAAATATTGAATAAAAGAAACATGTCTTTTTGCAACACACAATATGAAGGATTGTAATTGTATTTTTGCAATAAAAACATTTTTGGATTTTTTTATTTCATGGCCCTTTAGTTTTTAAGCAGCGATATCTTAAGTCGAAAGCAATTTGAGATTTATTCTCTTAAAATCAGGGTTTCGATTTTCCACATGTTAGGAACGTCTGTTGTAGGATTAGGACTCTGTACAAGGATTAGGACGTCTGTTTCTTCGATAGAACAATTTTACTTCTTCAAACGGCTCACGAAGAACTGTCTGCCGAGTGCCGACCTTAATACGAAATAAATCTAAAGCAGTTTGTAATCTCTCTTAAATTAAGTCGTACACCTTTCACAACATAAGACAATACAATGCAACAAAAGAAGACGAGTAAAAAGCAAAAAAGTCTAAAATCGTTTCGTTTAAAAGAAACAATAAATTGACCGACAAATAAACAGAAACGTTCACGGAGTGCGATCATCAAATTGATCGCCAATTGCGTAATACGCGGGATAATATTTACTCGATTGTAAGCGTGGACCGTGCTACTTTCACTTTTACCAGTGAAGGAAAATCACATGACCGAAGCAAAAATAAAACCCACTAGGGTGGTGGGTGTCGTGTATTTTGACTTACGTGATATATGATACCATATTTACATATATAGTTTCACAAAAATTGTACATTGCTTTTTTGAAAAAAATAAAGAACCTTTTTTTTTAATTTGATTGTTTTTTTCGCTTACTAGTAAACTTACACTTACTATGTGCTATTACTGGAGTACCTTACTTTTTGTGGATTACTTACATTTCCATTTTGATATGAAGGTAGAAATGCCTATGTCCTATGTCCTGAAGCAAAACATAGTTTATGTCTATAATACAGGTACGTTATTATATCTCTAATAATTTATAGTTTTTAATCCTCGTAATAGAACCGGGAATCATCAAGGCTAATAGTAGGATAGCTAAAAGCTAATAATTCCATACAATTAGTATTCATTGAAATTGATCTCTGGTCTGGTCAGAAGCAGTCTGGATCCACCTTCGACAAGCGACTATTTTCAGGACATCTGACCACCTTGCGTAGATCATCTGTAGGGCGTCCTGTGCTGCGCTTGCCGGTCCGTTTCCCCCGCTTAAGAACCTGCCCACTGCCACTTCACCTACACCTTCACCTTCGTACGTCTACGGAATTATCATTTCTTATTCGATCTCGCAGTGTAACCCCGAGCATAGCCCTTTTCAAAGCTCGATGAGCGACGTTGAGCTTTCTTACGAGGCCCATAGTTAGAGACCACGTTTTAGCGCCATAATTATGGCAACACATATTGGTCGAAAACTTTTGTTTTGAGACACTGAGGAATTTTGGACAAGAAGATGTCTAGGAGCTTCCCGAAAGCTGCCCCTCTGAGCTGGATTCGACTATGGACATCATCTAGCTAAATAGACTGTTTGTCCCAAGTATCCCATGTTTGTACTCAACAACTTCGAGAGTTGAATTCCCGAATTTTACTGGGATGCAGGGCACAACATGGATAGTAGACAAAACTTTTGTCTTGTCCACATTCATATTAAGAGTTAAATTCTTAATATTCATATTAAGAAAGATTTCTCCTTCAGAAAAAGTAACCTACTATATGCAAAAAACATTTCTTTCCTTAATTTTTTTTCAAGGTTTAGCTGAGACTAAAATTCTTGAAATGATAAGTAGGCAAAAAAACACATTGCGTAATTAACGAGTGTTCACTAGTGTCATTAAGTGAAAGCGGCAAAGGATCCAAACCTGTATGATGACATCAGTGCACCATCAACACTACGAGATTGTTTAATAACAATAATAATTAAAAAGCAACTTTATATTTATTTATATTTAAAAAATTACAAGGACCAAGCAAATATTATTTTTAATAATGCATGCTTTTTTAATTAAGTTTTTTTATTATCTCCAATTAAATTGAAAATAAAATTTTAATTAAGATTAAAAAGCAAAGATTTAAGTAAAATGAGCAAATAGTAAAATATACTTTTAATTGCAATTGAAAATGTACTCTTAGTAGGTTTTAAGGTTTTGTTAAGTAGATATTTATAAATTCAAAACCCTTAAAATGTTTTTAATATACAATTAAAAGTTTAATAAATAAATAGGACTATCCATGATATGTATCGACAAGTTAATCTTGAGATTCTTTAAATTTGTAGTTATATTAAAACTCAAAATTACTACTGTTCTAGGCCTTCTTTTCTTTATTCACGTAAGTAAGACAACATTCTTATATTTAAGATTAAGATTCTTTTGACTGAACTTGAATATTAAAAGTTTTGTCAGTGACTGTACTACGAGGTCACATGACACGAACATGAAAATGGAAGCTGACAAATGAAAACAATGTTTTGGCGAAGACGTTCTTTGTCTCAATAAGAAAGCTTGACTAATCGACTGAACGTATTCTTATGTGTTCAAAAACAATATGCACAAGAAAGTGAAATTTGGTCAATATTTGTTTTAAGCCATTTAAACTTTGCAAGAAATGCAAATGTTATATTAATGAAATACTTACGTCATTTTTTTTAGAAATAAATGATACTTATTCCTTCAGTGAACAAGTTGCAATTTTATATAATAAATATCCATTTGCTAGTTTCTTTTTTGGGTATTTTTCTTCTAGGTGCTACATATTTGTGCAGTTTTTGCATATTTGCATATTTACAAGACATACAAATTAAAAATATATCGCTAAGACAACACCAATTATATGGCTAAAAATACAACTTTGAAGCCAGTCAATTTAGAAAGTTCATTTCCAAAAATTAGCTCTGCTGGGACTCGAACCCAGCACCTTTGAGTCAGAGCGCTTAGGCAAGCACATTACCAATGGCTACGGCTACCAACCACTCGAACAATGGATACGTCACATAGACAATATAATACTAATTCTTACTGCTAAGGATATACCTATTATTAATGTGAGCAAGTATAGGCGACGGTAGTTTCCTACCATAAATTGAACTTTAGCCTGTTTGCCGATATTTACATAAAACAGTGTCATTCATATCCACTTAGTAAACACTAGATAGACCTTTGTATGTCTTATACCTAATGCTATAACATATAATGTGGTCGGCAGCGCACTTGCAGCACCTATGGCGTTGCTTGTGTCATAGCTTAGGCGACGGTAGCCATCTACCATCAGCCTGTTTGTAAATCTTAACATAAAAAAAATTAAAATAAAAACCTAATGCTATATGATTATTATCATCCACAACTTTGGTTGAAATATAGTTTAGTAAGTCACTGTTTTGACCATAATTCTGGATTTTGTAAAACATCATGTCGCTGCTTAAAAACTAAAGGGCCATAAAACAAAAAATCCAAAAATGTTTTTATTGCAAAAATACAATCACAATCCTTCATATTGCATGTTGCAAAAAGACTTATGGTTGTTTTATTCCATATTTAGTATATTTTGATCATTTTCTATATATTCAAAAGTAACTTATATGCTTATATCTTCTCTAGTATTTAGTTTATTATAAAAGTACTTACAACATTTAATGCTACATAAAAATACGCTTCTAACGATATATAATATGCATATATTTGATATATATCTAATAAGAAAAAAATAGACAAAGAATAATTTAATTTTATTAACGATTAGCTCTCCTGTAAAAAGTGTAATTTTGATTTGTGACCCTTTAGTTTTTAAGCAGCGATGTATCTGTTTATCAGGTATAGGTATATATCAATATAGGTATATCAGATAGTAGGTAAGACGCGTTTAACAAATTTCAACTAACGTATCGATATAATTTTTTTTTTGTGTCTGCTCTCCGATTGGCATGCTAAGCTTAGGTACTACTACTTTACTATAGACGAACGGCTCTATACAAATAAAGTGATCATTATGGTTTAAATTAAACATAATATTTTTATGTCATATGAATATTTAACATATTTAATTGATTGCCCAATTTAATATGTAAAAGGAGGTCATGTTATTGGACAGCCAGACAAGGACGCGAAACATGTGAATGTCGTAAATTTAGTGTCTATTGTTTTTTGAATTTGATTATTTTCACGTGACTTGTTATCTTGAAAAATACACATACGCATCTGTGATGTCTCCAAATCGTTTGCAGAATTTTAAAACATTAATATTTTTAAAACATTAACACAATTTTTGGAGAAGCATGTAAATAGTTTTACCAGGGATTGGAACTCCCTTCTCAGGTGTTTCCATTATAACAATATGGGCTCCCTCAAGCGTACCTGTAGGGTCGACAGCGCACTTGAAAAACATGGTGTTACTTGTGTCAAGTGGACCGTCAACCTACCTGCCACTCTTAATAATTAAAGAAAATAATTTTTTTTTATTAATTTACTAGATCAACAGATACCTGCGAAGGAATAAACGCAGCACTGTGGACTGCTTACTTTCATAGGATATGTGGGACTGCTTATTTTCGTCTCTCTCTTCAGTACTAATAATAAATCTGTAAGTGTAGGTATGGTATGTTCCTCCATAACTCTTAAACGAATTAACTGATATTCATGAAACTTGGTAGATAAACATTTAGACGTATAGGACACAGGATAGGCTACTTTTTTTTTTGAACGCGGACGAAGTCGCGGGCGCCAGCTAGTAATATATAAAGTAGAATAAATTTATTACCTACATTAAAACGAGCTAGGAACAATAACGGGCTTAGTATTAAAAGATTGTGTAAACAAAGCGTGTTCTTGTAAACGAGTATTTCGTGGCCGGTGAAGGGAAATCGTATGCACCCTATGGCTGATAGAACCCACGTTTTGAAATTTGCGTTTATACGTAGAAAGCATTGTATACACGTCACGAAACAAATCTGGTGATTTAGGAATAATATGTTTTCTACAGACTTTCATAAACGCTTAATTTCAGCAGTGCCAGTGCACACTGCTTTCTGCAGTGATGTAATGGGTGACCCGTCTAGTAATAGTAACTACTTACTTATAGAAGTCCTCGTGTCTTCTAGAAGTCCAAGGGAGAGTCCATTTCTCGACTCTCAAATAGAAAGAATGCCAGGTTCAATTATTGAAATAATGTAGTTCTAAAAATGTGAAAACAATTTGAAAATAGCCACAGTGGATCCGGAATTTCAGAAATAGGGATAATATAGTTTGTATGCTTTTGCTTTTACTTGTATGCTGTTGCTTGTGTCCTTAGGCGACGGTAGCCAGCTACCATCAAGTGGAAAGTTAGCCTGTCTGCAACCCTTAATAATATATTGGGTTGTAAAGAAAGTTCGTAGACTTTTTATGATAAAGATTTATTTGAACAAAAAACAATACTTAATAATAACAATAAATGAATCAAAATGTATTCTCCGTTGCTGTTCACGACCTCGGCCCACCTTTCAACCAATTTATTGATGCCGTTACGCCAAAAATCGCCCGGAAGCATTTTTTTTTAACTTCGGAAACCTCGCAAAAAAATTTTGTGCAGTAGACACGCCTAAGACTCCTTCTCCATGCACGTTGGATATGTCCCGAGCGGTTTAGGCAGTTTTTTGACCTCGATGAAAAGCGAAGAAAAGCAGGTGTCGAAAATGGTGCTTTTTGCCTCCGGGATATTTATTTCTGAGCCTGATAAATGATGAAAAATTAAATTATCCAAAAAAACCAAAAACTCAGTTTTGTAGAGCAGAAAGAGCACTTTGCCAAACAGCAAACAAATCTTTGTAAAATACAAGAAAATATGAAAACTATGAAATTTCTTTACAACGTAATATTATATACTCGTAAAAAAATTAGTTTGTAGACAGCCTTAAAGGAACCACACGAACTGGATGCTACCTATTTCCACATTAAAGTTTACCACGTGATGCAAATTGCAAGTACCAATTCCGTTCATATCCATTACGAAGTTGGCTTCAGAGGACAATGTAAT
Source organism: Synanthedon formicaeformis (assembly GCA_945859745.1). Taxonomy (NCBI): domain Eukaryota; kingdom Metazoa; phylum Arthropoda; class Insecta; order Lepidoptera; family Sesiidae; genus Synanthedon; species Synanthedon formicaeformis. The sequence continues at coordinate 6,549,930 of OX243964.1, forward strand.
AAACATGACGAGTTATTACCACATTTATGCAAAGCCTTATAAATTTTAGTGGAATATCTTGCAGATGACTGTTTAGAATGTTAAATTTATTAACATGTTAGAGCAAAGACTGAATTTTAGTTCTCTTATTTGAGAATAGGTCACAATGTGACGCATATTTTCAAATTGGCCTTCTTTTTACTTTTTTATTGCGAGTGTATAAAAAACAGTCAAATTGAAACGCAAAAAACTGCGTGTTGCCATAAACAAAATATAAAGATGAATTTAAAGAAAAAAATTCAAGCCAAAAAATATTTATATGATGTTACGTGAATACCTCCGTTTCAAGTTTTTCCATTTTCATGAAGAAGAGCACAAAACATTTAAAAATAATTATTCTATAAAAGCTAAGATCGACGTTGGTACTTATTAAGCTCATAGCTAAAACGATGTATCTTTAGATTGCCACCATAACCATTAAGAGGAAGTTTATTTTGTTAAATGGGTGCATAATAATACCAATAATCGTGCCTGTCAGGGTCAGTGGCCTATAAGTTGGAGAAGGGACAATCGTTTGCACACCAAGGATGCGCGTGAGTCTAGCTCGTGACCGCGCAGCCATCATTGTTATCCCCAGAACAGTGGTTTACTCATGTCGGTAACAATAATATTAGACTATTCTAAAGACTACCAATTGTATTTTTGTGTTGTAATATAACTACGAATTAATAATGTACTATCACATATTTCTATGTTATGGATATGAACGAGTCTTTATCTTTACTAATATTATTAAAGTCAATGTTGATATTTGGATGTATGTAATTCATGTACCTATTGAGAGGAAATTTCGTACAACAGTCATGGATAAAAGTACTCGTAAATACCTGCGACTTTGGCCGCGTTTAAAAATCTAATGTAGACAATATCCACCATATCTGCAAATTTTATGAAGTCATCTTTTGATGAAATTCAATTGCTTTTGGGTTCTAGTAGCTATGTATAATTTACTTATACAAAGCTACTTTTTAATGATTTTTAAGACTTCAAAGTCTTAATTTAATTTTTCTCGCAATAATGACAATTAGCAGATGTGTTTGTTTTGCAATAGGTGTGCGATATGACATCTTTAACTATATATGTTTATTTTGATCCTTCGGGATCCTAACATTTTCCCAGAATATCCCTAATGTTAATCCAGGTAACAAAAGTAACTGTGTGCCAAGTTAAATCCAATTCCGTTAGTTTTTGCGTGGAAGAGTAACAAACATCCATCATCACAAATTTTCGAATTTATAATATTAGTAGGAATTTTCCCATGTCAATATTAGGACCAAAAATTGTATGACGTCAAAGCCTGCCTACAAAGATTCAGCTTATAAGTTCTTGAATGTGATATAAGATTATTTATTTACTGTAAACCTCGTAATAAATTTAGATAAAAATGATAAAAATATTCCAGTAACCTTAAGGCGATTCTGTACGAAGTTCTATTCAAGAGGCCTACCCTCTGAACAATTTGTTTATAGGTTGTTAGCACCTACAAGAATCTAGTCCTGAGTTTTCGGACATTTCCGTGGTATATTTTAGCAATTAAAAATTATTGAAAATTAAAAAAATTATATTTTTGAGATAATTTTTTTGGAACGCGGGTGGGCCTCTTGAATAGATCTTTTGCTAAGGTTACTGGAATACTAGTAGATCCTGAGATTAACGAGTTAAAACAAACAAATTCTTCAGTTTTATAATATTAGTATTAGTATAGATAAGGTTAATTATAGAGGTTTGTGTTCATCATATTTTTTAAATCTTTGTTTAAGTTTATCTAAAGTTTGGTGAGTTTGTTAGCGAAACGTCTTTCGTTACTCGGAGGCCATTTCTTAGGATTCTTCCACACAACTGTAATCGTAAAAATGTGATCTTAAGTTTATTGAACCGGATTTTTGAAGTACCTTAACCCCATGAGATGTTAGTCATGCCTAATTTATCATATAAGCTCTTGCTACTTAGATAAGGGGATTAAAGATCTAGTTTTATGAAATATTTAAAGGGAATTAATAGTAGGTACCATTACCATTCAACCGATAGTAAGTAAATGAAGAAGATACGGGAACCAACTACAACATGTAGAAAAGGGCTTCTCTATCCCCTATGAAAACGATTGAGCATTTCGCGAATTTTGCCACACGGCGCTATGTTCTTCTATATCATCATGAGTAATTCTGATTATCGGAATATTTAAGAGTCAGATAAGTAGGTAAGGACAACTTTTGACGTAAATAAATATTGTGTTAAAAAATCATTTCAAAATGGATTGCACTTTGTTCTTCTGCAGAATAAAATTCAAATATCATTAATTAAGTTCCCAGTCGGGTCCGATATTTAATTTTGATTAATGTAAAATTTTTAGTTTTCGTATATTTAATTAATATAATATTTAATTTATGTTTCGAGGAGTTATTAATATAATTTTCATTTAGAAATGAATTCGAAATTATAAATTTAAACTAATAGAAAACTGTGCGGTATGTCCACAGACCAGTGCCAATTTAGTGTTAATGGATGTAAACATTATCATCTCAGCCGTCAGAAGTCCACTGCTGGAAATAGGTCCCCCTCATTATTTCCCAACAGCCTGGATCCAGGGTCGACCCGCATCCCTTATTCGGTCGGCTGTCAATATCAATTAAGAGCTACTTATCACATTTTGCTATGAAAAGGGAAAAATAAGTGAGTAACTTAGTTTCGTTTCAATTCGTAAGGGACGTCAGAGCCGATTTCCTATACCCTATATTTTGTTAAGTTTGTGCTTGCAGGCGGTGCAATATTAGTTTCTTATCTTCTAGAAACATGTAATAAATAAGGTAGTAGTACCTATCTGAATATTTGTAACCCTCTTAATATTTAACTCTTTCCTAAAATTTCAAATAAAAATCTTCGTCATAATAACGCACGACCATAGAATAATCACTAGCTTAAGTATAAAACGCTTTCAAACATGTAAACTTACAAACCGGTTCAAGATAGCAACAAAAATGATTTAACTCACAAAGCTGAGGTATTTACGAGTGTTGAAACAACACTATTATTATTATTATTTCACCTCACGTGACCATCATTTTTTGACTCGAGGAAGAACAAACAGGTCGCTGACATTAAGAAAAATTATGCAGGATGCCTGTAGGTCAAATAACCAGTCTCTCTTAATAGGCATTAGAATAGAATAATACAAAACAAAATAAATGTAGGGACGGATATATTTGTCGTTCAGTGGCTAGGCATTGGGATAGCGGAAAGACCAAATGTTTATACGTCTAAATGTTTATCTATGAGTACCAAGTTTCATGAAAATCAGTTAATTCGTTTAAGAGTTATGGAGAAACATACATAAATACCTACACTTACAGATTTATTATTATCAAATGCTTGCCAAAACAATTGGTTTGTTTTCGCTTTGAACTGGAATGATTTTAAATTCGTAACGTAGTAAGAGACATCAACGCGTTTGCAAATCGCATGCCTTTGTTATGATGCCGTGATTTCGGCGGGGGAAGAGGGCAAGTCTGCTGACTCGCTAAAAGGCGGGAGAAAGTTTCTTCCGCCATTGCAATGGCATCACAGCAGCGTGTGACGCGAATCACGTGGTAGCCGTAGTCACATGGTTCCCCCTCTTCATAAGTGTTGCGAGGGTGTTGCGAAAACGGCGCGTTACGAGTAATGTTTCTCTACTTTTACACAGTATTATAGAAAATATACAACAAGCAACAACTAGATACTACAAGTTACCTCTTTTTCAAACAATTATTGATACACATTTTACTTATTTTGTGATTTCACGCTTTAACTACTCAAAAGATTTTATTTACATACTTTAACTTTTACATACTTTAACTTTTACATACTCTTTATATACTGGAAATATTTTAGGATCCCGAGAGGTCATCTAAAAATATTTAAAAAAAAGGCGTCACTGTCGTCACAACGATAAAGATGTTAGTCATTATATTTTCTTTTTCAACACGGACGAAGTCGCGGGCACAAGCTTACTAGCTTTTTAATAGTTAAATATTAAAACAGGGACGCGAATGAAGTCGCGGGTAAAAGTTAGTTAAGTATGTATGTATACTTAACTATCATTGTATGTATACTTAACAACACACAATCATTGAGTTATTTATTTAAAAGAATAATGTTTGTTTTACGAAACGACAAAAAAGATGATGTAATTTTATATTTAATATCCATAATACAAAAATATTATTATACACGTTTATTAGATAATCACCATTAGAGATGCGCCGAATGTGTTTTCAACTGAATATGAATATTAATATTCGGCCGAATTATTTATTTAATTTTTGCACTCTAATAATCCAAATCCAAATTATTTTATTCCTAATCGCTTGTGCATGGTTTCCACCCTGTGGGCCCTCGTCGGGAAATTCTATTGAAGGGCAAAGATTTTTCGATGATCGCAGATTGTTGCTAAACTATATCTCGCAGATCGATAAATCTTACACGATTCTCTTAGGGTTTGGCTCCTTTATATCACGTACGAGTTTGAAACCGATATGTTGACAAACACCCCATTGCGGTTGCAAAAACCGCTTAATTAACATTGTTAGCACTATTTTGTTCCAGGACCTTTTTTACTGAGGACTTTATGATGAACAAATTTTATTGGAAGCTTTTTGGATAGGACGCGTTCCAAAAGAATTATCTCATAATAATTAATAATTATTTATTGCTAAAATATACCTCGGAAATGTCCGAAAACTTAGGACCATATTCTTGTAGGTCCAAACAACCTATAAAAATTGGCCAGAGGGTGGGCCTCTTGAATAGGTCTTATGCTAAGGTGACTGGACTATCAAGTATAGCTTGTTGATAATTTATTTAAGAACCTGCAAATTATGGTACTAGATATTTGCAGCGAGCTTTGTCAAGAAGTGCTTTAAGGATGGATGCAGGACATTAGTCTCTAAAAATAGCTGTTTTCGATAAAAAGATATATCCACGAACTAACACGTGTTATCAAATATGATGTCATCAATTTGAGACCAAGTGATTCTTGAACTTTTTTAAGTGCGAGATTTTTTTGCATTAAATAATCGCTGGTTATAGGTGTTAGAGGTTTGTTCAATATCACATGACGTATGCGAGGAATTAAATAGTCATGTGATGCGACTGAGTAAGAAAAACCTTGAGCGTGTGAATAATGCCGGATTGTAATCTTCTCAGACTTTTGCCTGCAGCTTTGTTGGTTTACAATAACCAGTTTCCTTCTTTTCACTTACATAGCAGACGTATCATTCCTGGAATTAAGAAGACAAAAAATACCATTTTAACAGAATAAGTAATGCGGATGAACTCCGCATCTATGGCGCAGATACCTACGGTAGTAAAAACTTAGTGTAGTTAGAGTACTCACCATTCCACAGCCGGTAAAACATACAAAGAGAAGCTACATCCCCTCTTAAACTAAAGGATTAACTAAAGGGTTACTTCTTAAACTAACCTCTGTTTTGTGAGCATTGGATCGTCAACCATTCCAACAATTCGACGCTGCAAGGTGTGAAATAGATCTATCTGGTATTTTAGCGCGCTAGATTTTGGGTAACTTACCTTTGAATTGAACAAAAAATTTCGTTATAAACACTGTAAAATAACTCAACAAGCAAATGATAACTAAAAAATATGATACTGTTCATGTATTTAAATGTGAACTTAAACAAATGAAAACGCAGAAAAAAAATGTGAATAATTACCCAGGTTGACAGTACACAATTGTATATTTTTAACTTGTATTTTTTTTAACTGTTTAATAACCATCTTTAAAAAACAATATGTATTTCTGTGTAATTTTATTTATATTTTTTTGTGATCGAATCTTATTTAGCCTGTGCGGTGATCTGGTACATCTATGCTCTTTTTTTAAATGATGTGGCTGTCAATTGATGGTATGTGGGTATGTGACTTTTGTCGCCTATTAACATAATAAACGCCATAGGCGATGCCCCTATTAAATGCTAATATTGGAATGCTAAAATTTCAATATCATATGAATAATTGAGTAGCAGATGAACAGACGATATTATAAGGTTTCTATTTCCGTACAAAGAATTCACACGAACTTATACAAAAAAACGTTCGCTAATCCGGTTACGCACAAGTCATAATATACTAATTATTACCTATATTGTTAAGAGGAGGCTTCTTGGAGGTGTGTCGATTATCCACGAAGTAATATCCGCTTGTGGGTAATTTGAAACGATTACGTCTGCATTTAAATCTATCAGTCTTATAATACGCGGAAATTTGGGGATCATAATAAAGAAAATTATATACCTAATGCAAAAAAAGCATGCACAAAATGTGTTTGTCTAGTGTATACTGAGAAGCATTGTGATAGGCGACAATTTTACAATTTTCCTGGTACTTGTGAAATTGTTATGTATCACGATGTTTTTCCGTTTCTATAAAATTTTCCAAGTACTTAAGTATAATATTTAAAGATAATATTTTTTTCATAGTTTGCTTATTTTTGATTGGACACACTGCGTTTCGCAGTCCGTGACCACCGTGAAATAAAAGCATATGTGCTATTGTGTTTTGGTGAGTGAGTAAGGGATGCCAGAGCCCATTACCCCATCCCTTATCCTTAAACTTTCTATAGTCGGCAGCGTACTTGCAGCACCTACGGCATTGCTTGTGTCATAGGTGTCACGGTAGCTACCTACCATCAAGTACCATCAGCCTTGCATCAGTCTCTGTCGATTTTTCAATTTTTTTTATAAAATATGGTTTATTTATTTATTTTATAACAAGTTATATCGGTTTTCCATGGATACAGGTATACAACACATAACTTTTAATTATGTTTCGTTCACTCATATATTTTTCATTCAGTAAGTTTTTCATTTTTACAGGCGCCACAAGACTTAACGAAAGAAAGAAAGAAAGAAAGAAAGAAAGAAAGAAAGAAAGAAAGAAAGAAAGAAAGAAAGAAAGAAAGAAAGAAATTTTTATTTCAGAAAAACAACTTAACAGTTATACATTTCTGTCCCCCACACTAGGCTGTGCCTGTCCTATGGGGGAAGTTAACAATAAATATTAATTAACAATTAAATAAGATTATAAGTAAATTATATACTATATACATTAATTACAAATAAAAATTAAAACAATTATTATATGTACAAAATAAACAAACAAACAAACAAAACATCATTTGGAAATAATTAAATATGATAATGTAAATTAAAATTTGTGAGAACGAATTTTATGTATGTATGAAATTTGTGTGAATGAATGAGTGTGGTGTGTGTATTTGTTTGTATGTGAATGAGCGACTTCTAAAATTTGAAAATATTGTAAAATTAACCTCATTTAATAATTTTTACAAATTTTTCTACTTCATCAAATGACCATCTCATCAATGTCATTGAGACTTTTTCTTTTACTTCTCGAACCGTGCTATTTTTAAATTTACAAACGTTAACTAGTTTATTATAGATGAAAGGGAAAAGGAAATTACCGAACTTATTTGCAAAAGCAGTGTTGACAGATACGTTAGGCACTTTAGAAATGAGAAGTTCTCTTCGTGTAAAGTATCTTTGGAAATTGGAACATGCCGATTTGGTAATCAAACGTCTTTTGCATGTGAAATGTTCGAGACAAAGGAAATAAGTAGTGTGATGTGGTAAGACATGTGCTCGTTACTTTAAGTACTTAACTAAGAATTTCAATAAGTCCACTGTTATGTGCTTGTCCACTTCATTTCATTAAATCATATATAAATACTAATCCATGTAGAAACGCGTGTTTTATAATATATGCCTTTTTACTCGAACTTTGAGCTGCTTTGGGTTATATAAACTTGAAAAGAGATGCCGGAATGGAGTTCCAATCCTTAGCAGTCATCGATGTTAACAGTATGAAATAATTTTTAATACGGTTGGTCCAAAAAAGAGGGGTTTTGACAAAACGAGAGGATGGTAACTGGCCATACGTCTGAATGTCCGATGGAAGAAAGGGGAAGGTAGTATGAGCTGATGCAGCTCCTGAGCTAGATGTTGGGATTATATTATAAGATCAAATCTTTGTACCCAAATTTTAACATGCTTTTAATGAATGATCAGTATCATGTTAGCTTTAGAACATCCGCTGCTAGACGTAGGTCTTGCCCGTAATTTTTAATGAGTAAATCGCCATAGCTTGATAAGCTGATTTCATTCTAAAAATATCCTTATGGCTAAGTTAAATAATACAAAATATATATACGTTATTGTATTACATTAGAGCAGTTAATAAAAAGGTGTGTGTCCAATAGTTTATGTTCACCGACTGAGCTTACTGTGACAATTAAGACAGTATGCACACGTCGACGCAAGCTCAACCGGTCGTATCGTCTTCGCAAATGTCAAGGCTGTTATTGTCATAATAGCCGTCATGTGATCGTGTCACATGACGCTGGGTTAAGGAATTACTAACGTTCAATACGAGGAATTTGACTATGTAAGCGGATTCGTGTGTGGATTACGAACTAACACAAGTTGTGACGTTTTTTGATAAGTTCAAGGAACAGCGCTGTAAAAAGTCGCAGCCGGATTTTCTTTGATTTTTCTTTCTTATTAAGTACAGTTTATATGTTCTGAACATCATTTGCTAAGGCCTAATCCACTAGGCCACTTAGGTTAAGTTACCTCATTTGTCGTTAGAGAAAACAATTATCATTTCTAAATTATTTATGAATTTGAAAAAACTCAAATAAAGTTCGACTAAAAGTTAACTCATATTATTATCAACTTATATTTTACCCAAATTACATTTTCTCAATTTCAATCTTTAAATAAAGAATAAAAATATAATGAATGTATGTTTTATTTTTCTTCAAAACTCAAACTCATCTTTTATAAAAAAAATCGACGAGCTTTTATTTTGAAACTGGTAAATATGACCACATTATTAGTTTTTCTACTGCTTTTCATCTTTGTGTTATAAAACGTCCGCCCGCATTCCGATGTCTCGATGCGATGTCGGCGTATGCGTCAAGGATCCACACATCCTTGTTTTAAATACCACATATAAAGAGAAGCTCTGATCGATAACATTGATAGCGGCAATTAAACGCATCGCCTTGTGCAAATTGATGAAGTAGCTATACGAATTAATGAGGTTGACAACTATGTTATTTATTTCAAATGTCTCCATTGTAGCACTGTATTAGAGGATCTGAAACAAATAACAGCTGTTCTACACCATATTAGTGGTAATATTATTACCACTTATGGGGTAGTAGTATTTGTTCGAGCCGACGTCGCAAATTATGCATTGTTTTAAACTGTTTATTGTTTTAAAGCATGATCTAATAAAACCTACATCTTTTAATTTTCATAAATTTATTTTGCACCGCCTATTATTATTTATTATTATAATATTAGTAGTGGCAGGGCACACTGCGTTTCGCAGTTATTTGGGCAGCCCCTTTGGTGGTTGTAACCACCCCGGTTTCTGTAAGTAAGTCCTTGCTCACCATTACCTATCCCTTCCCAATCCCTTATATGCAATCCCAATATGATTGGCAGCGTACTTGCAGCAACCGTGGCATTGTTTGTGTTATAGGCGACGGTAGCCACATACCGTAAAATGTACCTTTTATTGTAATACGTCGATGCATTAAAAATATATTTTTATGATATTTCAGGACTACTTTTCAGACTACCTCAGATGGCTAGCTGATTTGGTTGCAAATATATTAAATAAACCTAATGCGTACATTTTGTTTTATTTCTTTTATTTAGGAAAAATGTAAAAAAAAAAGAAAAAATGACCAGACAAACACCAATACTGAGCGAGAGAGAAATATGCAAAAACTATAAAAAAAAATTACTTGAAATTAAATGAATAGGTATACATTTTGAAAAATATGCGTATGCTCATAAATAAAGATTAATAGAAATCCTAATTATCCGTAAAAAATACAAAATTTTTATATACCAGCCAGCTAATTAATATAACGACATCTATGTTAAGGATATAGAACTATAACCAAGCTTGTTGTTATACTGCAGTAATACAGTTTGAAACAATCACAGAAAAAACAGTTTCCACGATTTTCGACAGATGGCGGATATTATAAATCTGTCGGAAAACTATATGTTCGGTGACATATGTACCTACGTGTTATAGCAATTATTGTATTTTTTTGCATAACATTACAAAAAAATACCAAGCGTTTTTGCAGTTATGACTCCACAGCGCAGTTATGAGTGAAAGTTCTGTGTCAATTCCGGGACTCGTATTTGACCAAAGCGTTGATGTCTTTTGTACTAAAATATGAAACTTTCGTAAATACATTTTCATGTATTGACATTTTTTTACAAGCTTTTTAAACTTCTATTTTATTTATTTAACATAACTTCTATTTAATATTAATGTGAATATTGTTGAATTTTTATTATTTTTATGAACACGATTCGAAAAGACGATAGTTATCGTCTACTTAGAACAATAATCACATGAACCCATTAATCGCATTAAAGTAATGATAAAGATGTGTTTTAGACCTCAGTACTTGCCAGAGTTAGTCCTTTTAAAAAATCCTAGCCAGGAACAAAATATGGCACCGTTAGGTAAACTTGAAACTTTATCTAATTAGCATTGTGTTCTTTAAAAAAAAATCATTTTAAAACGGTAACTACTTATTAGGTCGACTTAATAGATTCTACTTAAAGAAAGCCTCTCTAAAGCATTTCCATATAACATGTTCAATTTCTAAAAAGCTATCCGAGTTATATTTCTTCTTTCTCTTCTTCTATCCTAAAAGTTTATCTAAAACCGAGTCATAAAAATAAAAATAGCAGGGGAACTTTGTTAAGCACTATTCTTTGGATAAGTAAACATAAATCTGTAGATACACTTTAATATAAATTAATATAAGTTAATTAATATTAATATATTACCTTTCTAACCTCTATGAGAATCATTGTACTACATTAAAAATGGGTGAGACAAGTCCTTATGCCGGTTGCGTGAAGGCGCGCTCGCAGGCGGAAGTGAGAAGGCTCGAAGAAAGTACTCGTGCAACCGGTCGCGTTTCTGGGCCAACTGAGTTCAATGCGAACGAGCATCATTCACCCACAACACTAGTCTTCCGCCCCTTTTTTTCATGGATTTTAGAAATATACAACCGTTAAGACCAAACGTCAATCATTGAAGCAGGATAAAGAAGGCTCTTTGGCGGTAGTACACAAGAACTCATAAGCTGCTGTGACTTTCTGATGTCCTAACTATTTATCTCCTAAATTTTATGATAATTTGCATCCCACATGTGGTTGCGCTTATAATCTATGATTTTCTGATACGCCTTAATTGGGCCAAATTTCAACATTTGTAAGGCTTGTTGATTTGATACTTTAATAACAAAATGAAAAATCATCATAGTTAACATCCGGTAGGCGAGACGTTCACTGCTGAATCTAGGCATAGATCTAGCCGGCGACTGTTACTATGTCGTCGAACCGCATATAGATCTCTAGAATAACAAACCCACCTTTCAAGAAAATTTCTTCCTCAACAGTCAACAGTTGAGAGTTCTACAAGCTATGTCTGCTTTAAGTCACTTCTGCAAGTCAATTCTGTGAGATGTAATAGCAGTGTTAGTTTGCTACAGATTTGAATTGCACGCTCAGCAACTGTTAGCCTTGACACTTTGATGAACTTATTAAAAAAAAAATATACTGTAGATGATATTAAACGAGAAGATTTTTCATAATTTCTTGAACACTAGTGAAAATTGTGAAAAATCGTGTTGGATAGTTCAGTTAACCACTTTTTCGAAGTTGGAAAAACTAAGTAGTATTTTATCAATGGTATTAGTAAGGGTGCTGAGAACGTTTAAGGAGAGGAAGCTGCAGTATTTCGGGCACGTGATAAGGGGCGAAAGATACCGTATTCTTCAGCTAGTGATAAAAAAATAAAATACGAAAATTGTTGCGTTTTTACCTTCACATATAAGTACATTCGACCCCCGCGACATATTATGGCGTTTATACAGAACTTATTCTAGACTAGCTGGTGCCTGCGACTTCGTCCGCGCTGAAAAAGAAAAAGTAGCCTATCCTATGTCCTGTACGTCTAAATGTTTATCTACCAAGTTTCATGAAAATTTCGTTTAAGAGTTATGTAGGAACATACATACATACACTTACAGATTTATTATTAGTATTGTTAATAGAACTAATAGTTATTCAATTAAACGTTGAAATAAATGAATTAAAAGAATAAAAAAATATGTAAGTATAAGTAATAATGTTACGATCGCATGTTGTATTGCAATTTGCCATAAAATCACTATTCATTCATATCGCTTTCCGTATTACATTATATTAATTCTTCAACTAAATAAACTTGTATAGAATTAATAATGACATCGTAACGCTATGTTGGCGAAAGTGAATGACCAGTTAAAGTCAATAAAATTTTAAGTTGAGGCGGAAATTATTATGTTTTCACTCTCCCGTCATTTACGACTTCGCGTCCGTGTCAAAGTATCTGAAATCCTAGAAAAGTTACAGAAAAATAAATAAAAAAATACTATTAAAATATTTTTAATAATGTTGCTTGGCAATCAACATGTGAATATTGATTATATAATATTAAATTAAAATACATATTCACTATTCATTCACTATTAGATATAGGTATTCATAAATTTTATGTCCCTAGCCGTGAATACATTAATTTTTTTTCAAAAAAAAAAAGAAAAACAATTTGTACTCGTTGTACTTATGTTACGGAGCTCAGAAAATAATTTTTAGAATTTTCTTCTTTTTGTCTGTGCAAGTGTGCACTTGTGCACTTATGCATAAGTGCTAAGTCAGAAACGGCTTAGCGGATTTGAATGCAGTTTTCACTTATGTATTGTAGCAAGCTGCCATAATTGAAATAAAATAACATTTGATGTTTATTATTCCAATCGGTTTGCAAACAAAAATATACCAAGTACCAAGAGTACGAAGTGGCGGGCACAGCTAGTAGGTAAAATATAAAAAGAAGAAATTTTTCTATCGTAATATATACTTAGCTTATTACGACCATTAAGTTAATTGGGGCACAAACGTAGAAATAAACTATACCTAAGATTGACTGAATTTGGATCTTATGCACAATAAGTTCAATGTTAAAATCGGCAGACAGGCTAATGGCCCACTTGATAGTAGATGGCTACCGTCGCCTATAACACAAGCAACGCCACAGGTGCAGCTAATTGGGGCACAAACGTAGAAATAAACTATACCTAAGATTGACTGAATTTGGATCTTATGCACAATAAGTTCAATGTTAAAATCGGCAGACAGGCTAATGGCCCACTTGATAGTAGATGGCTACCGTCGCCTATAACACAAGCAACGCCACAGGTGCAGCTAATTGGGGCACAAACGTAGAAATAAACTATACCTAAGATTGACTGAATTTGGATCTTATGCACAATAAGTTCAATGTTAAAATCGGCAGACAGGCTAATGGCCCACTTGATAGTAGATGGCTACCGTCGCCTATAACACAAGCAACGCCACAGGTGCAGCTAATTGGGGCACAAACGTAGAAATAAACTATACCTAAGATTGACTGAATTTGGATCTTATGCACAATAAGTTCAATGTTAAAATCGGCAGACAGGCTAATGGCCCACTTGATAGTAGATGGCTACCGTCGCCTATAACACAAGCAACGCCACAGGTGCAGCTAATTGGGGCACAAACGTAGAAATAAACTATACCTAAGATTGACTGAATTTGGATCTTATGCACAATAAGTTCAATGTTAAAATCGGCAGACAGGCTAATGGCCCACTTGATAGTAGATGGCTACCGTCGCCTATAACACAAGCAACGCCACAGGTGCAGCAAGTGCACTGCCGACCGTAGTAGGCAGGATTAAGGATTAGGAAGGGGCAGGGAAATGAGCTCTGGCATCCCTTACTCACTTACAACAGCGCAAATGCTGTCATTTCACGGTGGTCTTTGTAAGGGGGTCTTTATTACTACCGACAGACGGGCCACCCAAATTACAACAAAAGCTGATGTAATGGCCGCCACTCACCATCAGTTGGAATGCTGCTGATGGTGAGTGGCGGCCATAATCGAAATGGTTCTTAGCCATATAGTTTATGACGATCTGTTGAAGCGTTTGAAGATCATCAATCCATTTCTTACTTGACGAAGAATTCACTAACTTCCACAGGTTCGATTGATGTAAAATTTGGTATACTGTTTCTTCGGTGGTATTTCCATGACAGGGTAACCTTGACCTGATGCTGTGAACTGATGAAATAAGTAGTCTGCGGTACACCAAACTCCTCAGCAACTTACAGCAGATATAGCGGGTTTGGGCACAATAGAAAGTCGGGGTTTAGTTTATAATAATTAAGCTTGTTAAAAATAAGTTTGATTTACAAAAGATTTACGAACACAGAACGTGTTCGAATTCCGGTCGGTATTTACCTCTGAAATATTTCAAAATAATTTATAATTGAAAACTAAAAAGAAACACTTTAGTTCAAGAATAGCCACCAAGTGGTATATATATAGGGCTATATATATAGGGTGTAACTTAACTTAATTAAAGAAAACTACAGTGAAATAACAGAATGTGAGCTGTTTTTTATATAAAGCCATAAATAAATTGATTTAAAAACAGAAATAGGGAAAATACCGAATAAAAATTTCAAAAAGAATATAATATAATTTTAAAAAGACATTGATCTTACGGTGACAAGTGTCGCGATTCGCTTGTTTGCGATGCCATGTCCACGGGCCTTTGTTGTGGGTAAACCTCTAATTATGTATTATTTTAAACAGTCTCGTATATTTCCATGTACTAACAATTTTTTTCTCAAAACATATTTATTTGATCGCGATACGGAAGACAATCAAACAGCATTTGTACATTTAGTGTCACGAAGTCTTGATGTTTTGCAAACATATTAGTTAAAAAACACTTTTAAAGCACGTACATGTTTTCTCTTAATGCTCTCTGAAATAATTGATTTTATATTAATTTTATTTCTTTCGTAGTTGTAATGATGGAGTTCTAATGTTTTTAAATTGACAGAATTTTCCTCTAAGACTGCGTGGTCCGACGGGCTTTTTTTCCTGTTGGTTAGATTAAATAATCATATTGCACTATATTATTTTTATTTAATAACAAATAAATAATAAATGCACAAAACAACTTTTCTCTTAAAAAAAAAACAACAAAAAGAATACGAGTACGTCGACTTTTGTTTCGACCATATCTTTTGTTCAACCATACCTGATTAGGGTCGCGGGTCGACGTTGAATCCGAGTTGGTTATAACTGGTCTTTTTGGAAAATTAGGAGGGGGGAGATCTATGTCCACCAGTGGATGTCATATATAGCTGAGATGATGATGATGATTAGGATCCACTACAATATTGCAACATAATATTGCTGTTAGATAAATATACTATTGTTTTTAATTTTTTTTTATTTGACTGCCACATAATACACAAGTTAGGTTTGTGTGAGTGTTAGAGACTGTTGGAACGAGAGAAAGTCCTCGAAGTCCATTCACAAGCCGCATACAAATATTTGTGGACGCCTCTATACCAAAAACGGGTTTACACCTTTCTCGGTCTGAAGCAATTGTCATCATATCAAACTTTATGGTGTGAACATCTATTAAATGACCATTTCGTCAATGTGTTCATTTTAACTGAAGCACCTTTTCAATATGGCAATGACCTTAATAAAAGAATCACATAAAACAATTGAATATATATTCTCAGATCATTTTTTAAGACTGGGTGACTGTACATGGGAAATGAGCTACGGCTATCCCTGATTCAAGTATCCATACATAAAACCACATTTATTGAAATTTCATAATAGTTTTATGTAAGATTGTGGTTACTACTGCCGGACGGACAGTAATAGTACTAATAGAGAGTAGACGAATACTAATAGTAACTAATAGTCTATACTTAATATTATAAACAGAAAGAGAGTAGCAGATTTTATAGGATTTTTTTAAATCTCGTATCGAATTTAAAAATTCTTTTACTTCAGCTTGTCTGTCGACCTTAACATAAAAAAAACACGAGACGCCATTTGTATGGAAAATATAAAACCTCTTGCAATAAGTTGGCTGACAATTTGCCAGAATTTGTTATGGTTTATAACTATAAATAGTGTTCAAAAATACTAGTTTATTTAGCTAATTTCGATATTAGGACTATATTGGATAATCCGAAATTACGAAGTTTTTTTATCAATTGGTACCCTACATATTTTGTAGTACCTATTATGTTTGATATTTATTTTCTAATAGTTAACCCTCATTGCTACTTGATTCCAGTGTGATTTCAGTCAGTTTACAGAGAAAAATTTAACTGCTAATATTTATTATTATATAATATTTTACGTCGTACAAGTATTGCATTTTTTTTTTGCAAATAAATATTTTTTATAAATGTGTCAGGCACATTCTGTAATCTGATTTTTTGATGAATATTTCAAAAAAATATAAATGGTCGAAATCACAGTAATTGCATGTAGGTAAAAAATCCATTTACAATGAAATAAAAATTTAAAATTTTGAAATCATTTCTTTGCAATTTGAATACTCTTTGATAATGTAACAACGGTGGTCTCTATCGGTCATCGTCGATCATTTACGTCACGTTATCAATTGGACATAAAGCACATTTACATAGACAACCTTAAGTGAAAGTACGAAGTAGGTCCTCTCATACTAATGTTGAAAATGCTTTAAGATTCCAACACCACACGCCTACCGTCCATACTTTTCTCCATCGTAGCGCACCGTGCCGGTAAATAAGCAGAATAAATTAATCAACGGGACCTAATCAACTCCATTTGTACGTCATAGATTAAGTATACAGTGAGACTGGTGGGAGTAATGCATCATAACCTACTAATTTTTGCTTGTGACTACGTTCTTAGGATTCAGTCTTTATTGCTCATAATATGTTAAAATAAAAGGAATAGAAAAAAAAATCTAATTTTGTAATAATTTGTAGGGTAAATAAAACATGACAAAAAACTAAATAAAAATGTGTTATAAGATCGCTACTAAACTTTACACAGTCATCCGCTGGGCTAATCTAAAAATTGGCTAAAAATTTGTTGTTATAGAAAGAAGCTCTACATTCTGAGTTTTCTAATTTAAAAATGATTAAATTTTAGGTACGTTTTTAAAACGCTGGTCTCAATTTAAACATGCCTTCTTTCACGTCACGTAACATTTATTATATCAAATTGTATATTCGTTGGTTAGTATATGACAAAAACTATTATTATTTTCACTTTTCAGTAGCCACAGTGTAACGCACGAAAATATATTGACTTTATTGATTATTTTACAGAATACTAATTTTTTAGTTAAAAGTTTTCAGTTAGAATTACTCATATGAAGGTGTTGAATTTTAAGATTTTCAGCGCAAGGTATCTTTAAAAATTAGCGGCGTTTTGCGACTTTTTTGCAGTGGCTAAATATTAAAGAAATGTGTTCCAGATTAGTTCTTCCTAAAATTTGAAGAGAATCTAAGATCGAACTGAAATTATTACTTAATTTAATTTAATGTAATTCAATTATATAGTTAATTTAAGACCTAACGGAAAATAAAGAGGAGTTTACACATATCATAACATATGCTGAAAAAATTATTGAAATAATTGTTCTGTCAGTACAATTTGCAAGTTGAATTACTAAAATGTGTACCTGTGCATTTAATTTTGTGGGAAAATTCAACACTTATTATACAATTGCGTTGTCACATCTGTAAGCTAATTGCTCTATGATACAGCGGCTACCATCACTACTTTCCTTCCCTGCGTGTGTGACGTAACTCTATAAAAGAGAGTGCGGTGAAGACGCCGCCGCTATATCGTTTCCGCTCGCCAGGCTCGGCCATAGCGTCTCGTACACCGACATCAGAAACGGGAGCGGAACCTCTTCCGCTTGAGCCACCACCACGGGACTCAGTGACAGCTAGTTGATCAAAAAAGGTGAAGTGCTAAAGGACATCAATCAGTGCACGTGCTCATGTGTTCGTGATCAAGTGTAGTGTTATCGTGATAGCAACAGTGACGGTGGCGGTTTTGTGGATTGGCACTGTCGCGATCGCGGTAGGGTTGATGCCGCATCACTAAAGGCCTCTGTTTGTTTCAGATACGAGATGAGGTCGTTGTTGTTGTTAGCGGCATTGTGCTGCCTAGTGTTGTCAACGTACGGGAGTCCTATTTCGAGGCAGGATGAGTCACAGGATAGTAAAGAATTGGCAAGACAATCTGCAACGGTGCCTGGAGCCGCGGCTCCTGCCGCCGACGATGACGATGACGACGATGACGACGATGATGACGATGACGTTGACCTTGACATTGCTGGTTTGTAAAAGTACCTTAAAATCATTCATACACACATCAAAAATCCTAATACATGAATATTCTTTTTAATTTGCGAACTGGTTTTACAAATTGAAAAAAAAAAAATATATATCTTAAAAATTTAACGTGAAGCTAAATGGTCTAAATTTTTGTCGGTGTAGTGACCTTTTCAAGCATTTTACCGTTCAAATGAGCAAAAGAAATAACGGTAGATGTCATAAATACATCTAGTGAGATCTGCGCTCAATTCTCTGCGATGTCAGCAGCAATCACGGTGCATTGGTCTCACATTAAATATATTTATGTATTCGACGTCAATATGTAAATCACATTAATCGTTTTATCAATAAAATAAGTAATCGAATGATGAAAATAAATCATACTTAATGCATTTTCTTATTGACAGGCATTTATACAACTTAATCGTTGATTAAAGTAAAGATATATACTTAAATAAATTCAACCTTTAACGAAGAGAATTTTATACGAGTATGAAACATTTTTGATTATTTAATCATGAACCAATAAATTTTTCCAGGGTTGAATAAAACACAACGTCTTAATTTATGTAGAAAACGTACAATAGTAGATTCGCAAGTAGTTAAATAGTGGAATTAAATAACTAGACTGAAAGTGTTACATTTGATCGATAAAAATAACTGAAGAGCAGAAGGTGGTGGGGCCTACGTGGAATGTGCACCAAGCGGCATAGCTGGTGTTCTCGATAGTTAATTAATTCAAACAGAAAGACTCAATCAGAGAAATTGAGTGTACCCTGCTTTCTACGGACGAAAGTCTCGCTTGTCAGGACGTCACGCACTGGCGGTGCGGCGCGCGAGCGATAACTCTACATTTTATTTAACAGCTCATTAACTCATTAACACCACTTTACATAGCTGTTAATAATCTCAATTTACAACTATATTTATAGCTGCGAGGCTATGATTATTTACAAGTCTGATAAAATCCACAAGACCACGCCGTAAGTTGGCAATTATTTGTTGCAGATGATGATGACGACGACGACGATGACGACGATGATGACGACGATGATGACGATGAAGAAGCAGATGACGATGATGATGAGGGTGATTATTTGGAGAGATTTTTCGAGGACATTCTAGGAGGTAAGTTTGGCCAAGTAGACCAGTAAAAATAAACTATTATAAATTCATATAGAGATGAATGCCGAGTGCTGATATTGTATTTATATTTCGCAGAAGACGAAGATGACGAGGATGACGATGAACCGTCCGCAGTCGTGCAACCAGTCGTTGCGCCTGCCGATACCGTCGCTGCCGCACCAGCGGCCGCTCCAGCTGCCGCCGCTTCGTCAGTAGAAGAAGTCGCCGCAGCCGCTGAAGAAGCTGAAGCAGCTGAAGGAGAAGCCGCCGACGACGACGAGGAGACACCTGGACAAAAGGAACCTGTAAACGCAGAAGCCGACTCGGTAGCAGCTAGCTCAGAGGTCGCAGCCGCAGCCGCCCCAGCCGATGAAGATGACGACGATGAAGATGATGATGAAATCGCTGACGCGCTAGACCCCGAAGACGATGACGACGATGACGATGACGAGGAGGACGATGACGATGACGATGACATCACAGACGTCATCGGCGGCAGGAACACTTCCGCCAAGCAAGCACGTGAGTCCAAAAAATTGAAAGCAAGCGTCGCGGCGCATGCGAAAAAGACTGGCAAAAAAGCTAACTACTACGGAAAAGTAAAGAAAATCAAAGCGACATCCGCCGCGGCCGTTGCCGCTGAACACAAAAAATTCAGATAGTGAGTAAACGCCGAGTCCAGGGCGAGCCGTGCCCCCAATCCACCTGAGTGACCCCCCGCGGTCCCTTCCTTTAGCTTAGCTATTTATTGACTATTTATTTATTCTATTTATTTAATTTATTTAAGTGAGTTTGTTTGATGTGTGAAAGTGTAAGTATGGAACCGAGAGAGTTAAATTAATGTCTAGATCATGTCACACTGGTCTCGTGGCAGTTTATTGAAATAAATCTGTTGTTCTAAATCGATGTGTAAAATTCATTGTCTCACCTTAGAATTGATTTGTGCGTAGCATTGGACGTTCGTGTCCATTTTCAAATCGGTCAGATTACTAGTTCATCTTAACTTCAGTTGATAAGTTCAGACCTTAACTTGTCAACTGATAGAGTGACATCATCTAGTGTATTAATTTAATTGTGATTGTTTAAATAAATGTATACTAGTCAGAATAAAGTATTTATGAATATTTCCACACCCCTGCTTTGTATGTTTACTTATATATTCGTACCCCTGTAACATTCTATGTATTATTATTATCAACTATTTTATTATTTAAACTAGCATTTTGACCGATTAATTTATTCAGAGCAGCGCACAAGCCAATTCACTCCTTACTCCTTGTTCCTTAATCATCAAATAAATAAGTATCACTACTTGAATATTAATAAATTAAGTAAAGAAATCGATGGAACACTATTGGGTGATATCGATCTAGAAATCCTTAATGATGGAACGCAGGCACGCCGTGGCACGACTTGTACGGGCTGTGTTCAAACAAGGAACTAGTTTAGTTGGATGTGTGTTAAGGGGTCGACCGCGGTGCGGGCACGCGGCGACCAACGGCGCGGGCGCATCGTCCGCTTACTTTCCCAATCGGAGTCCGTCCGATGAACCCGCCCGATTTCTTCTGCAGCCTTGACACTTTCTTTGACCTTGCTCGTATCATGGCCAACGGCGACCTTGACGGATCAGTCCTAAAGTAATAGAAAGTAAATCGCATCAAATGTCTTACTCTCACTGAATGACGAAATTGCCGCAAATTTCGCGTGTCCACCGTCACCTGTTTAGTGAAAACAAAATAATGAGATGCGAGAAGAGAAATTTTAAATGTTTGTCGTCGTGAAATGTTGGGAGAGTAGCGAGGAGTCATATACGACCTAAATGAAACTAGTTTGTTGTCGGTTAACTTGCCAACACCTGACTAAACTCGGTCTTCATTTCCTTATGCGGATGTCCATTTATAGCTGCGAGCGCTCATTTCTAAATCGCACACACATTTCTAAACCTTATGCAAAACTATCAAAAACACTTACATAATGGAAGGAATATGTAACAATACAATAATGGAATAAGGTAATATGTTTACGACTGTTATACGAGTAACAAGAAGTAAAAGATGTATAATTGATTGACGTTTACGAAGCAGTTAAAGTTTTCGTTCAAGCAATTTAGAACGTTAGGGAAGTGAATTCGAGTTTCATTGTTTTAAATTTCATCGAACGCACCGACGAGTTTCTTTTACGTGCGTAAAATAGAAAATCCATCGTTGAGTGGTCGTATTAATTGTAACTGTCCATTAAAATTCAACGGTGTATGGTAGACAACGATACAGTTACTCGTTCGCGTGCTAACGCAACGTGATTCGAATTAGGTGTATTTACTGAATAAATTACATTTGCTTGTGTATTAGGTGTGAAGCGGCCGTAACAATAGCATTCACATGATACACTGACACAATAAAAATATTCTATACAAATAAGTAGGTATGTGGAGATTGTTCTCCTACAATCAATTTTATATACGTAACAAAATAAGTCTTATCAGTAATCTTACAATGAACATTGCAATGAGTCATAGCAAATTACTTACTGACGTTTAGCGGTCATAAAATAAGTAATCATAGAGATAAGTATTTAATAGCTATCGCAATGTTATTGTGGCTGTGACTGTATCGAAGTGCAGCCTACATGTACAGTCGCAAACAAAAAGTGTTTCAAATATTTTTTAGGCACAAAATAGAACACTAACTGAAATAAAAAAAAAATGCAACAGACACTCTTTTTATTAAACAATATGCTTACTTATCAAATAAAAGACCATCTGTTTACCTTTTGTGTTCTGTACGTAATTAGAAAGTTTTAAGTATCTTAACCATTTGCGATTCGTTCGGCGTAATTATTTGTTAAATTCGTTGGGTTATTTTATTATCCGTTAACTTATCGGGTATTAGTTAGATCAAAAGTAATATAATTGTAATTCATATAAAATATACCTCGGTCTTTGAGAACCAAGAAATGGTATCTGCGCAAAAGCATCAAATGATAACTTTAACGCGCCTGATACTTTATGGGAGACTTTAATTTACATACCATAATGATGAATAGATGAACATGTATGGCGGTCAGTTAATTGGAAGATTTGTCGGAAAACACAGTGAAGACTATCGTCGTTGTCAGAAATGTCATTAATTGGGTACAGAGGCTAATGCAAACATTATTAGGAAATCGATTTCGTATGGTACTAAGTAAATGTTATTTTGATTAGAAAAATAAGGCAAAAACAATGTAATAAAATATTGTTTTCATAATAAATTTTGAGATATCTCAACGAAGCTAATAAACCGTTAAAACTAAAAATAGTTTTATGAGCTGGTCACGCTAAACTGATCAACTGAAACACGCTAGTAAACGAGATCGTTTCAAGTATACCTGTACGTACACGTCACTATTAAGTTCTGATTCTGGTTCTGATATTGATAATTTTGAGGATACAGTTGCTTAAAGTAGTATTTTGAAAAAGATAAAAATTACTATGATGAATAGTAAAAAAATCGGTCTATGTATTCTGCGTTTAAAGTTTAAAAGCAATACCTACTTGTCTTGCAAAATGGCACTCATAAACCGTCGTGAAGTTCATGCCTATAGTATGAAGGACTTGATCGTGTAAGAGTGCTATAATGAGCCTAAAAATTATTTTAGTAGATTTTTCTTCTTTTTATTTTTAGTTCATTCCAGTTTAATTTTTACTCTGTGAAGCCATTTTAATTTTGGAGTGGAGTTAGTAGTAATTATCTGATGTTTATAAGATGTGTGTCAACATTACAATGACCTAACGACGGCTCTCGTGAACTAAACACCCAGAAGACGCTAAGCCATCTTTCTAGTACTAATTAATGACCATTTCGCTTAAAAAACTTATTTAATAGTTCCACAATCAGGTTATACTTTCAACTTTCCCTATATCCGATTAAAGCAAGTAAACAAGTTAGGCAAGTTATGAGTAGTAAAGAGTTTTCGCAAATTGTTACCTTCTTAATACATAAACTTTAATAAGTACACTGATTTTTTAAGACGCAATTAGGGGCAAATATGGTGTTAGGCCTGTCTTAATAGGTTACTAGCGACCCGCTCCTGGTTTCACCTAGGATTCAATTTTATATATATAAAAGAAAAGAAATTTTTCTTTTCCTTACACCTCTTTCCACTAGTGAAAAATGTATCAAAATCCATTGGGTGTACTAGAAGTAGTTTGTGAAGAAACAGATGCGGACAGTTTCGGCGATTTAGTTGCGAAATATTATTTTATTTTTCTACTTAAATAAAAAATTAGGTTTTAATATATATAAACATTCCGTGGAATTGTAATATATTTATCCGAAGGTGAAGGTCGCATTAAAATCCGTTACGTGGTTTAGGAGGAGTTAGAGGATATACCTACAGACAGACGCATAAAGCGACTTTAAATTATACTAAGTAAGGAAGTGTAAATATTTCAAAACGTTTCATATACAATGAGAATTTATAAAAAAAAATTCAATGAGAATTTCCGAGAGAATTTTCAAATGAAATTTATCAGTATCCTAGTACTGATAAATTTCATTCGAAAATTGTCTTCAGGTAGTGTACAATAGCTGGGAGAAACTGTGGAATGTCAATAATCTTTAGCGTTTATAAGAAATGTTATATACAATATGTCTCGCAGGCCGATCTCAGGTACAAAGAAAGGTCTAGAAAATTATAAGATGCCTTTATCTGTGGATACTTTAGTGTACCTACTACTGACTAAGTATAAAACAAATCTATCAATTGTCGCTAGCCTATAAACGACATCCAGTTTTTTTAAGTTATTTGTTTGTCCGTTACACATTATATTATAAAAACACAGCTAAATATTTTCTTGTTAAATTTTCCACCGTAAAACAAACCTATAGATAAGAAAAATCCATTTTCCCAAAAATTCTTTATGTTAACTGATTCAAAAAATATTAACAGGCGCTTTGACTGAGGAACCAAACAAGAAGCCAGCGACAGTACCAGCAATCTACATCGTTAAATACAACCGCTTCGTAGATAACATATTGGAAAAGATGAATGATATCCTCAGAAAATCCTACGACCCTGTCAGCGTAAAACTGCAGCCCATTGACGCCAACAAGAAGAGTAATAAGCCGAAGAAAAATAAGACTAAGAAGACTAACAAGAAGTAAGCATATTTTCTAGTTATTTTTAACCTACCATTTATGGTGGTTACCGTCGCTTTTAAAGACCAAGAGGATGTGAGTGCGCTGCCGAACCTGATGAGTGTGCTTTGGCAAACTGTGCTACAGCCAAGCTCGAATTAGTTCATATTTATTGAGATCATCGGGCACACATCTGATAATGATGTCTTTGATTTTTAACTTAAAATTACAATATAACCTCGAATGAATGTACAATTTAAGGAAACGTTTTCATTTTTTATCCGAAATATATAATTTTTACTGGTTTTATATTTATGTTGTTTATGAATTTAGTACCATTCAATAAGTGAGTAGCTGCACCTTTAAATCTACTAAATTTCAATAATTTTTTTTTATCACCAAGTAAAACTACTCGATGTTAGGTGGCTACCTTCGCCAAGCAAAGCGAGAGGTGACTTAGAGCACCTGTGCCGTTGCTTGTGTTATAGGCGACCTTATGAGGTTAGGAAAGGATAGGGAAACCGGCTCTGACTTCCCTTACTCTCTCACCGAAATACAAAACCTGCTGTATTCCACTGTGTTGTTCTGTACTGCTAGTTAATGTCTCCAGAAAGGCTACCCAAATGATTGCAAAACGCAGTTTGCCTGCCAGTAATTTTATTAACATTTGTAAAGAATATGTAGAAAATATCTAGGTCGAAAGATTGCGTGAGAATTTCTAAATAATCAGTAGTCAACAAAGTAACATATGAAAGCTTTCATAGTAGCACAAATAAAAACAGTTAAAATTAAAGTAGATATGTAACAAGGGAAAGAAGCATGGTTAAGATTAGTGTATTTACAATAAGGCGAACAATGACTTCCCACGCTAATAAGGTTATTTTTTAAAAGACAAATTATTGCCGCTTGCAAATGTTGCACTTATTTGTAACTTGTTTTGTAATCTTTGTATGTAAAGTTTGTGCGACTTTCTATTAATGCCATTATAAAAGGAAATTCTTTTTTAAGGAAATCATCTAACAAGAAGAAAAACACTGCACGCGGTGGCGCTGACAAGAAAGACGCAAATGTAACCACAGCAATTCCTGAGAAGATGGATAAAGAAGAAATTATCACTCCAGCAGTTGATGAAGTTCAACCGACAAATTCAACTTTGGAACAAGTACAAAATGTAACGTCTGAATCGCGAGCTTCCAAGGACAAACTTGAAAGCACTAAAGCTAAACCGACTACGACCAAGCCAAAAGGTCCCACAAAGGCAACAAAGCCCAAGCCCAAGCCTAAACCCAAACCACCAACAAAAGTAACTTCGACAACTAAGAAGCCGGTTACTAAAAATAAAATAAAGAGTACCAACGAAAAAAGCAAGCCCAGAGCTAAAGGTACTCTTTATGGATTGTCCTCTTTAAGACGCACTGGAGACGTCGCAGTCAGTATTATGTCGGATCATACAACTGTCAAGAGCAATTTTGCTGTTGGACCTTTAATATTAAGAGTAGAGAAAGAGGCAAGTGTTCTTTATACTGCCTTTTCATAATAAGAGATTATAATGGGCCTAAATGAATATTGATCTATCAAATATGGATTAATTAATAATAATTTGTTTTAAAATAATTTTAGGTTGGTCGAGGCGCTAAAAAGGAATTGAAATCAGCGACGGCAACAACCGCAGAAATGTCGGGAAAACTTAGTTTGAGAGTTAACAATCAGGGCGTGGCCACTTTGCATTCTATTAAAGTTCTTCAACCTAAACAGGTAAGTTATTAAACATTTTTATGTATTACTATGTGATTATTTCCTTAGAATGATCTAATGAATGTGACAATACTCTTATGAATAATGGAGTAGACAATACTCTTATGAACTCTTTTAACTCGATGACGATGACTACAGGCTAGTCGGAAGGCTCTTTATCCACTCACAGAAATACGTATTGTATCACATTATATTCTCAAAATTTACGGTTGTCTTATGAAAGGGGATGGTTACTGCGTCCAGACGGTCCACCCTACCCACGACTGCGAAACGTAATATGAACTGTTACTGACTGTTATATAAAAGGAAAATTTTTAAAGTTTTACAAAAGTAATAAAAACAAGACCACCTACAAGGTGGACAGACTTGATAAAGGCCGACGTCGGATCTGAACTGCTTTTAACCTGTCCTATTGGAAAATCACAAGGGAGGCCAATGTGGACGTTTTAAGGCTGAGATGATGATGAATAACAACAAAATTTAATATCGTTTAGCAAGATATAATTAATCAAAGTACATAGTAGGTTAAAAGAACAAAATTAGTTTCATTTCCTTATTTGCCTATAATATAAAAAACTAAGGTCCTGCATAAATTAGTTACCTAATTGATGGAATGTTTTCATTAATTAAGAGGTAGTTTATTTATGTTTTTATGTGTTTAGGTCCGAGTCGACAGCAACCACGAACGCACTCGCGAACTCGTATGGCGTCGAAGTTCAAGAATCGCTCACGTGGTCTCAGAGAAGTTGCTCTCAGCTTCCAAGCCCATGTTCCGTCATCAAACCGTCGTGAAACAGTAGATGTACTAAATTTATATCATTAGACAGGAACTTTGAACATTTATTTATGCTCATATTCAAAGTTATTAACTAAGTCATATTGATTCCATGTCATATTTCTGATTATCTAGAAAACACATTTTGTAAGAGTCAGATAATTTATTTATTTTTGCATTTCATAGTTATAAATGGAATTCATAATCATTTAGTGTATGTTTAATAATAATCTTAGTCTTTAGAATTAAATTTATAATAAGAGTTATATAGAGAGACGGGTGCTAATTATTGACTGAATAAGCATTTATTACTTATAGTAAATTTTAATACGATAGAAGTCATAATAATAATGATTTTGATACTCACTACAATAATAGTCAGAACATGCATTTATTGTTGTAATTTAAAGGTGCTAAGTTTCGATAAAATTTTATCGATAAATATGTAGTATTAAATAAGACATTTTATTATGTGTATTTGCATTAGGATAAATAAACATGATTATATATGAAAATAATGGGTTTTAATGTAAATAAAAAGAAAAACAAAAAAAAAACTTGTTCTTCTGTATAATTTATTTTGAAAAATTTATTTAATCTTATTTTTACAAATAAAAAATCTAAGTTAAGCTCATTCTCAAGACACACATAAAATACTCAATAAATTTAAATAAGTACAATACAAAAGAATTTAAAAATTGCCAAAACATGGTAAGTGTCCCTGTTCCGTAGGTAAATATTGCCTATGTTATCGCCTACGCCGTAGCCTAGAGAGCTACGATTCTACGCCGATGTTACAACAAATCACAAATCGAACTAGAGTAAACCAATTTAATTTAACAATTTTAATACTATGATTTCTTAAGGAATTAAGTAAGCAACAAAATAAATAATTAATAATCTTATAAAAACAAAATAAAAAATAGTGGTGCTTAAAAACTAACACGAAACAAACGCTCATCTTTGGCAAAGTAACTAACTATTGATTTACAAATTTTTTTGAGCAAAATCAAAATTTAATATGAATCTTAGTCCCACATTAAAATATCGGATCAAATAAAAACTAGACATAATGTAGTACGTACGTAGGTTGCCATAATGTTTTTGTTTTTATTCAAAATATTGTTATCCAAATTAATTTACATGTGAAATGTGATTCTATAATAATTTTAATTTTTTGGATACTGGTTTTCACTAAGCAATTCGGCATTTTTACTAGTAAATATTTTTTAATAAGGCGAGGCTTACTTTTACCGGCTTCACTTTGCCGTCCACAGAGGTAGGTATCTTTCGTTCTTATTTTATCTGAGATTGCAATAGTAAATTTTTCATAACAGTTCTCGAAAATACAACATTTATTTTAATGCCAATTACTGCTTGTCGAAGAAGTCTTTACAGATTTATCAACATAAACATAAACAGAATGCGTTCATCTGAGAAGAACAGATATTTTTATATAAATAAGAAATGCCAATTTTAAAAGCATAACATTTTTCAATTAAATGCACTTGCCCAAGAGAAAATATTAAAACAAAATTACGAACTTGGTACATATTTTTTACTTATTTCTTTTTTGTGTAAAAATTATAACTCATAACTCGTACATTTTAACATGAAAAATAAAATTAATAAATAATACATATAAAATAAAATTAATGATAAAAGAGACCTCTAGTGGCAAATGTAAATTTATCTACTATAATAGGTAGTGATTTCAAACAATTGCGTGTACAAAAACTACAAACATAAGTAACAATAAAAAAAAAAAAATTAAGAGTAAACACTTGTCTAATGTCTATTTTATTTTTGACATTATTTATTTTCATACTCGACATACATACATACATACAAACAACAATTTGTGGAATTATTTAACTAGAGTAAAATACTTGTTCTAAGGCCTCTTGGCAATTATTCACTACTTATTCACACTTGTCTAGACTGTTTACACTATGTCTGCCATTGTCTACTATTACATGAGTTGGCGTGTCGTCTAACTGTTTCAACGAGTTGTATGACGGTGGAGGTGTGATGTTCTCTTTACCTTGATCGTTTAGAAGTGGTAATGCTACTTGACCGGTTAATTCTGAAAAAAAAAAAAAAAACGAATTATTGAAAAGATGTTACTGTTACATTATGTCCACTAGCACATGAAGGCAGTAAATTGAGATCCTGCAGTGACGGTGGCGATTTCTATGAGTAAACGACAAACAATATTTTTGTCAGGCATTGAATATTTCATTTTTATTTTTAATGTCACAAAATTAAACAAAACATAAAAAAATCTGTTTATCTGATCTTAACCTCATTGGTACACACGCTGGGTTAACTTGAAGATTGAATGAAAATTTCATCAAAATCTTGTGATCAAAATTTCACAAAGATTTGGTAGGCCTGAGAATAGGTCGTAAACTATTTTCTATACCCCATAAGGGTGGTCCACCCCATTTTTTTTAATTTTTGGCAAAACAACGTTTGCCCTGTCAGCTAGTTTTTATATATTATAAAGATTTGAACAATACCTATAAATCAGACCAAGCTTACCTTGCAGAGTAGCCTCAAGTTCGTTGACGGTAGAGACGACAACGACGCTAGAGCCGGCGCCGCTGAATACGGACGCGACGCTCTCGCGAGCCGACACGAGCACGAGCGGCTGTCCGCGGGCCGACAGCGAACTCGACAGTGCGCACAGACCCTTAGCCGCCGTGAAGTCAGCCCCTGAATTTCACATTTTAATGCTCATTTTCTCCAGTACTTTAAAGCATACTTATTAAGGTGCTCCCTCACCTCAATATTAAGGTGCACATATTAAGGTGCATTCGACTGTAATGTTACACAATACTGTCTCACTGAAAGACGAGAATTCGCCTTGTGTAACATTTTAGAATGGATTTTGAGCATTTAGTTTAGTTGATAATGCGCAGCTGTATCAAAATATTACAGACTAGCTGGTGCCCGCGATTTCATTAGCGTTGAAAAATAAAAAAAATATATAAGAATTAT
The DNA here is from genome assembly GCA_945859745.1 of Synanthedon formicaeformis. Taxonomy (NCBI): domain Eukaryota; kingdom Metazoa; phylum Arthropoda; class Insecta; order Lepidoptera; family Sesiidae; genus Synanthedon; species Synanthedon formicaeformis. Next base: position 6,580,117 of record OX243964.1, read on the forward strand.
AACGCTTGACCTCTTGTTGCTATGACACTTTAGCCAGTCGTTAGTTTTTTATTTTACTTTTTTTTTCTGGTACCCTATGTTCTGCTTTGCCTGCTGCTGTGGCTGTAGCTAGGTGGAAAGACCGCTAGATGGAATGTACCACATTTATATTTGCTTAAAACAACAATGTGTTTCAGTAATCCAATAGAAATAAGCCATTTTACGTAAGAAACTCACCAAGCACATATCTGCAATCAATGACGACGGGCATACTGCAGTCGCCCTGTTTCTTGGCGGCTCTCTCCACGTACTGACGGATGTACTCCACTCCGGGGAAGTAAAGGCTGTTTCCCACAGTCACCAGTACGTATGTGAATCCGGACGCGTTCTACAACATACGTAACTTTATTATAAACACTTTACTACTTTTGGAGAAGCGGTTGTTTTGATGTTTTCTTTTCAAGGGATATAACTCCTTTCCATTTATAACTTCTGTCAAAATCAAAATATTTATTTATCAATTAGGTTTCTCCAAACTCTTATGATTTCGAAAAAAAAAAGCCAACATGACGATCCTGAGAAGAAACCTCGAAAAAAAAAACTCAGGATATCATATATTCTTTTTGTCATCTTTAAGGGGGGTGTTCAAAAAAAATGTTTTTGTTCGTCAAGTACGAATTCGTGTAAATGAAATATATATATAAAAAAATCTCTTTACCTAATCAAATCACATATAATATCATCGACCTTGTGTGATATAGACGTGTGCTCGCAATTATAAACCTTAAGGTGGTTAAAATTTACAGACCGCGATAGTACTACTACTACTACTAGACTGGTTGTAGCACTAACGCATTCCTCAGAGCTGCACTGCAAGTCGCGTGCGTACAGTAATGTATAAACTGACATAGTTAATAGTTATATAATTAGAAGGATGTTTACCGTGACGGTTTCAGCGTTGAGTTGCGGCCTGGCGCTCGGGTAGAGCAGCAGTGCTACGTTGACGGCTACTCCGGCGACAATGCCGAGTTCGACGCCCACCGTCAGGCACAGAGCGAACGTCGCGAACGCGGGAAGCAAGTCAGCGCGGCGTGATCGCCACATCGGCTTTACTACCTGTTACATTTTTAATACAATTTTAAAAGAAAAATTGGGGTGTGACTGTGTCATGGACACGGCCGTGTGTTGTACATAAATAAGTTTATGTAACGGGTTATATTTTTTAAATAAAATAAAACAATTAATTATTGTGTTTATACAATATAAATTCTTTGATTCTTTAGCTATACAGTGGTATAATTTAATTTTTGATGTTGAGCATAGATCCGAAACTACAACGCCAAACTGTATCTCCAGATTTTGTTATTATTAGATTTTTTGGATTGCCTCCGTATGGTAGCAAATTTAAAGACGTATTCACGTTAAAATGTTTCGTGGCATCACAGTAAATTTTCGCTTTAGGGCAGACAAGTATCTGCTGTACAAAAGTTTAAGAAAAGCGTTCTAAGGGATAAGGCTCCACATTATTGAATCGGATATCGACTGTTTTTCAAAGACTGTTAGTCTCCATGGACCAGGTTACCTTGCGGGGCGATTTTGTACAATTTTAGAGCAACTTATCTTTTGTTTATTACTAACAGAAATAGAAGCACATGAAGTAGGTAGAAGAACGAGCGATTAGTGTGCATCTGAAACGGCAAAAGAGAGAAGGAGACAGCTATACTCACCTCGTATTCTATCATAAATATCACAGCACATATAACAACGGCGGCGAGCGACGCCTTAGGAATGTAGTAGAAGTAGGGAGTCAAGAGACTTAGTGCTAACAGTACTAAGATACCTGGAAATGAAATAATATTCTGTTAGGATGATATTCTAGGTAAACCAATAAAATTAATTACTATATATATACTGTTAGTACATATATAGTATTTAGAAAACCAACCACCTTAAAAGCGCCTATTACTGGCCTAATTAATGGTATTCTGCATATTTTAACTTTTCAAGTATCATTTTCACACTTTCGTAACTTTCCTTGAGCAATACAGGATTAATGTTATAATGTAATACAAAAGGGTGGTTGTTACAGCTGTGATAGACAAGTAAACACTCACTACTGTGCCATTCATAAATAATATGCAATTCGCGATCGGTTTAATCAAAGAGCTTACATTTATGTTGCTCATAAAATCAATTAAATCTTCATAACTTACTTATCGGCGTGAATCAGTCAAAACCAAACTTTAAAAGTTAAAAATGGAAATTTAAGTGTATTATATAGTTATTATTAAAGGACATTTTGCGTTTTATCACACAAAGAATTTTAATTTAATATTTTTGTTAGTAGGTATAATGATTTTGAATAGTTGTACCTGTATAGAGTCCACCGAAGGGTGTGGCCACACCGCTGGCGTGGTTGACTGCGCTCCGAGAGAAAGAGCCGGTGATGGGCATCGCGCTTACAAACGCACCCAACATGTTAGACAAGGACAGAGTTATTAACTCTTGTGTAGCGTCTACAGATTCACCGCTAGCTGAAATTATCATTTTTTGTGGTTAGTTTTCACTATTAATTAAATTTCATTACAGACACATTCCTCCCGCTACTCGTCCACGTCGTTACTGTGTTGATTTTCATTATGAATAATTAAAATCTGAATTAAAAAATATTTGTCCTAACTAAATATCAACGCACAGTCTAAACTACTAAGTCTAGAAAGATTTTGCATTGCTTAGAAAGCCAAACGTAGAAGCTAGACGTAGATATCGGCTAAGAAACGATTTTTTTTTTAATTAAAATTTAATTGTCTAAATTGTCACTTACCAAATGCTTTGGCAATGGCGACGTTTCCTAAAACGCCAATAATAGGAACTATGATTATTGAGGAACCGAGATTCGATATTCTTTCTAGAAAACTCTCGTCGTCTGAAGAAAATGGCGGCATATCCCACGATGGTAGACCTTCCCTGAAATTTAATTAAAACTTTTAATAAACACTTGTTTACTTATTTTTTTTTTTACAACTAACGAGATATATAAGAGCATACAGTAAGAAAATAAATGGTAATTATTTGTATAATAGTAATCACAGAGGCGGATGGAAAGACGATAGGTTTCATAATATTTATATCAATTACCTCACGACTCCAGTGAGTTCGAATGGTGCTTTTGTGAAGCATGTGTCCCAAACGAATGCTATTGTAGAGCACATAACAACTATTATTGCATTCCTGGAAGTTGACAGCAACCAAAAAGCTTTCTTCGTGGACTTCTGATTGGACAGTTTTAAATCTTTCAGTTTCTGAAAAAAAAAATTGGGTATTTTAAAAACAAACTTGTCACAGTTTATAAAAAATATACGGTATAATATAATAATAATAACAATAATAATAATAATAATTTATTTGCTGAATATAGGTATTTATGAACGTTCAAGTATAGTAAATAATACATTCTGGGCTCTATTTCGAAAAGCCCATTGGTCGAGTGGTTAAGGTGCTTTACTTAGCGCTCGGACTCAAGGGGTCCAGGTTCGATTCCCGGCAAGTTCAACTTGGAAAAATAACTTTATTTATAAAAATCAAAATACTACTACGGTCGGCAGCGCACTTGCTGCACCTGTGGCGTTGCTTGTATTATAGGTACGGTTGCCACCTACCATTAAGTGGACAGTCAGCCTGTCTGTCGACCTTAACATAAAAAAACAGAGTGCCAGGAAGTAGAAAGAAGAACGTATATACGAGTATATAAGATACTTACTCGCATTAAAAGTAGTATAACAATACAAGATATGCCCAGCAAACTGTCCGCCAGTTTCGCGTTGGGTATATTTGTTATCACCTGTAATGGACAATTAAAACTATAGTTATATTTATTAGGTAGTCTTATTAGAATTAGTAGGACCTGCATTTATTTTCCAAAATTTCTAATCATTGTCAGCACTCAATATATTTCTTAAAGGTTGGAGCGGTTTCTGTTTTTCTTTGAGTCTTATATTGTTTTCTTTCATTAATTATTATAGATTACAAGATTATCATAGGCAATGGGTTGATTAAGGCTGAATTCCCCGCAACAATAATGTATCGACAACTAAGCAAAGGCCACATTTTCTTTAGAAAGATTTTACTATCACCAGAAATTCATAAACTTTATTTTTCCTTGTGTAATTTAAAAATAAAATTAACAGTTTAATTAGAAACGAAACTGCATATTAATATAAAATTAAACCTAAGCTGAGCATAGGAATAAATAGTGCATCAGTTACCTTTTTTATAGTGTCCAAAAATCCTCCAGACTTAAATTTCAGACCCAAAAGACCTTTTAGCTGTGACACAGCTATTATCACAGACGTTGCTGATGTAAATCCTACTGTTACAGGTACTGATATGAAGTCTATTAATACTCCTGTTTGAAAAAAATATAGTTTCATATTATCATATTTATAGTTTCTGTCTATGTATTAGTTTATTTTTCACGTTTTATCTAAATAAAAAAAAAGATTTTCTTTAATTTATTACATAAGTTTTAAGTACTTTTTGATTCACGTTGATCCAGTTAAGAAACGTATAATAACATAAAATTATGTCATTAAACATTTCTTAACTGTTTCATTTATACTGATAAAATAAAATAACTTCTCAAAATTACATTATCATGCAAATTATAACACCGATTATAATTGCCTATTTTTATTCAAACCTTTCATAAATATTTTGTAATATGTAATTATCGCAGTTTTCTATTTATTTCGTAATCGTGTGTAATAGTCGATTTCTTATGTAGGTACAGTTAATGTACCAATTTTAGATTACCTACTCATAAGAAATTAATTCGTCGTGGGATTAAAAAACAAACAATGTAATTGGAAAACTAATACATATAGAAAAAATTAAGCATTCATATTTAAATAAAAATAATGAATAAAATTGCGTCAGGCAGCAGTAACTAACAGTGTTGTTGTCAATAAAAAAAAAAAAAAATTAAAAACCTGATTTTGAACCTAAACCAATGTAAATCTGTTTTAGTTAAAACTAGACTTGATGAACTTTAGTGTTGATTTCACAATTTAAACAGAAAAATGTTATTCATACGACCGGTTTTAATGCTTTAAAATTTATTCAGCTGGTAGATGAACAAAAATTCATTTCTCAATAATTGCTCACTTTGACAAATTTACTATTACTTATACTTTTACTGGGTCAGAATTATGTTGCAGTGCCTCTCCTCAGTGGAAGAAGATACGCACGACAGTACGTCATGTAAGTGTACTGCAAATTGGTTAAACTTCATATTACGTTATATAAGCCACAATACTATAATTTTTAGAAAATTAGACACCCAATTAAAATCGAAAGAGATTCAGTTGCCAATTGTGATTTTTTTTTATAAAAAATAAATATCGCGCTGTCACATGAGTTTGCGTAATGTGTGCGTGCAAGTTACCTCGCCCAGCTCCGCTCGTAGTGTAGAAGCTGAAAGAGCCTTTTATTCATATCATATCATAATTCATACATCTACGATGGCTCATGATACTATTTGTTTCCTACAATTTTTTATTCAAACTCAGTATTGTTTTTTGGATAAATAACCACTTTTTTTGGATTAAACTAAGTTATTTACTATTGCCTATAGTCATATACTTACTATCATTAGACATATTCATCAATAATGACGTCTCTTAAATATAAGAACGAGAATTGTTAGCATTCCTCATACCTGATTATTGTGATCAACTGAAATTACATAAGTTTAATTTGATAGATTTTTAATTGTTTGCTTCATGTTTCGTTAGCAACTGTAACGAAAAGCGTGAGATAAAGTGGATAATTAGTACTTGCCTAAATGTAACATTCCCATGATGAATTGTACAACGCCCGTGAGGAAACACAACAGGAACGCATACTCTTTACTTCTCCCCTGAATTTGCTCGTACGTCATTAGTGCCAATAAAGCGGTGGGCCCGAGAGTAATGTCTTTGCACGAACCAAAAACAATATAAACGAAACATCCCATGAACGACGAATAGAGGCCATACTGAAACAAAAAAAAATGACACCAAATGAAAACATGTATACACCGATAAAGATCTCTGTGAGTGAGTTTGAAATACATTATAATAAAAGAGATAATGGGCTCATAATTTTCAAAACATTTTCTCTGGTTATGCTTGGCGAAACGAAAGTTTTGCACTTTTGAGGGTTGGAACAGAGATAAATATTAAAACTTTACGCTTCGCTGTTAGGGAATGTTGAAACAAACTTGATTTAAAGTTAGTTTATTTTTAATTTTACACATAGGCCTCTTCGAATTGGATGGGCGGAACTTCTTTGACAAGCGGATTTCCTCATCATGAAAATCTTCTTTTTAATGAGGACGTGTGAGAACAGACAGGCAGCTCATAACCTAGTTGATATGTAATTCTTGTGCTATATACAATACACCCCTATCCCTTCCCAATCCCATATCTTTAATCCTACTGTATCTTTAAGCACTGGCAGCACTTGTAGCGTTGCTTGTGTATAAGCGATAGGTAGCCAGCTACCATCAAGTGGACCGTCAGCCTGTCTGCCGATTTTAACATAAAAAATAATTAGAGGGGCCGCAGTGGCACAATGATAACGCAGGATATCTATAGAAAAAGGGTAAGGAAGAAATTGGATATCTAATAGATTAAAATGAGGACGAAAAAGGTTTGAAATGAATCATAATAAATATTAGGTCTTCCACATGGACATCTAAGGTATATATGGTATAATATATAACTTTTTATATACTTACCTATTTATCTTTCTAAGCACTTTCTATGTATTCAAAGTTATTTGATATTTATTTATATAAGTAGGTATTTTTGATTTTTGTAAACCTTGGTAACTGATTTTGTTACCAAATCTATAATGTGTGCTATAATTATAGGTGCTAGCTATACCTTATTAAAATTATAAGGTAATATCTTTTGTAAGTTAAAGATGTATTAATATCAAACATTAAGCAATACCATTAGATATATTATGAAATAATATTTACCTATATTTGGACAAGTGTGTAGCACTATACTCATGTCTGTTTACTTATACACGCCGCATAGTAGGAATTCAATACGACTAAGTCTCACCTGCGGATCCAAGCCGGCCAATGTGGCGTAAGCGAGCGCCTGAGGAATCACTGTCAGCCCGACAGTCACGCCGGCTATGAAATCTGCGAGAGCCTTCTCCGAATTATATTCCGGCAACCACCTTGTTACCGGTACTCTTTTGTGTAGGAGACGTTTATACCAAGACTGCCTTTTGAAGCGACGTTTGGATGGTGATGACATGGTGACAAGTTGACAGTCGCGTCTGCAAATATAAAGAGGCATTTGTTTACTAAGCAACATAATAAAAGTTGTTTTTTTTTTTTTTTGTTTTCTTCAAGTGCATGCAGTGTAAGAAATTAACAAGCTTGATAACGTCAATCAGTTTTCTGATAAATCTGATCATTTAAATAATTCGCTGTACGTGTGGTAATCTAATCTAGATACCTATTTAAGGATTTATATTATCTATACTACACGTGCATTAAATATATAATTTTAAATTAAAGAGTTATGTTGACATTTTATGAGAGATTCTCTCACGTATGAAACAATTGTAAGTGTTGAATAAAATTTCAATATTTCCTCTTTATAATAAAATGGATTTATGGATGGAAAGCTTTATGATTACATATTTTTAAGACAAATTTGTGTTCCACATTAACTGTATAAACGAAATTATACAGTTTAGAAAGGATCGATGTATGGAACCATTTGTGTGATTGGCTTGAGTTTAAATTGTACACAGAACTTGTAGAGTTTGAAGAAACGATCACTCAATAGTACATTGTTTATGGTAGATGTTTCTCGGGGTTCTGTACTCCATTAGTAAAATTTAGACCTATAGTGTGATGCGCAAACGAAAGACGCCTGCTCAAGGCACAGACAACCTATGGCTCAAGGTCAGAGCCCAAGAAGATTTGCGATTACACGTATAATAATTAATTGTTAGAGTGGGTGAGCGTGAGTTAAGTTTCGCTACGCTCACACGTCGTGTCACGTCTGATGCAGCGTGTGTTTGCAGCAACACGCAGTATAATGCATTGTATACTTGATCTTCAGGCAACATATTACTTGATTACTGTGTCATACAAATTTGTAACGGTTTATCCGTTTCGATACGGTTTATTGCTCTTCGAAACATTCAAACGATTGGGATGAAATTTCGTATTTCATAGTTGTATTTTGTTGTAAATAACGCATTTTACAAAAAAGTTTTTTTTTTCTATTTACTAAAGCGCCATCTCGTCAACCTACTTGTTTTGGTGCCGATCGATAATAATCGCCTGTTTCCTCAAAATTTTGTGAGATGACGCTATATGAATACGAATATACTTACAAAAAGCTTAAATGCAGAAGGCAAGGGGAAACCACTGCATATCTTTTTTCCCATGAGAGTCATCATGAGGGTTCAATTGGCGGCGTGTTGTGAAGCTTGCCATAAACACCTAAAATGATGACCACGACCACTCTGTCAAGAGTGAAACCGACTAAGAAGAAATAAGAATACTTCCAATAGTAACAATACTATTATTTTCACGACCTTAAATTCACGTCGGCATAAAAAAGTAACTCGCCCAGGTATTAGCTATGCATAATGTTATTATAACATTCGAAATAAGGAATGAACAAGAGTCGGCAGAAAGTAACGAAACAAAGAAACGTGTTCCACTTAGAAATGAGGATGTATTACGGAGTAATGCTCCATTTGTGTGCTGGTTGACCATACCTAGTCAATATGGAGTCGTTAGGGCGGCGACGAACGGTCGTGTAACGCGGCCCCACCTTCCCGCGGCGGCCTACAAAGCTCTCCTGCAGGGAATATTGGGCAGTTGATTTAATTTAAGGCCCTTTGTGTCGCACACTTCCAATTTCCTAATAAACGCTCCGCAGCTAAACTCGACCGACAGAGAACAAAGGGCCCGAGGCAGTTCTTACAGAATGAAGGTCCGCGATAATCGATGCTTGCCTTGTATGTATTATTGTCCGAAATGACAAATATTGTACGTTATTGCGGTACTAAGGCCTACTATTTAAGCTTTGTTCGAGATAATGAATAGAGGTGGCGAGAAGGGGTTCACCTCCTGGGACTGATAAATATTTTGCTATGTTTATAATTTTACTAGCTACGAGTATACCCGCTTCCGGCTTCGCACTATAAACATAAACCTTCCTCATTTATCTATAATTCCATAAGTGAAAACCGTATTAAAATCAATTTTAGGAGTTCACAGGGAACGTAGATAATATAATCGATTTTTACAATATTTATAAAGAAGTTTTTCATGTTACTTAGGTACACTATCTAAGCGTATTTTTATCGAGCGTTTTTTAAATGGCATTAACAAGTTACGTACACTTTTAGGTGAAAAATAAAAACAAAACAGGTTATAACTATATATGTAATAACGTCGTTGTGCATTTGTTATAAAAAAAACATAAATATTTTTATAAGGTAACTGTTTTTTTTTTAATTGACAGTGCAATGCGTGTAAATAGTCGGTCCAGAAAAAAGGTATTTATTCTACTGGTTCTCGAAATTAAACTTTAACAACTTGGAAACAATAATGTGTAGATACGAGTAGATCATGAATACCTATTATATTTATTCATGAGACATTGTCAAAACGGTAACGCAGTCTTTCATGATAGATAGTACACTTATCTCGGACAAAAACGAATCAATTACTAGCAATTCGCCTTAGGAATAGAGAGAAAATTAGCTACGAGTATCAAGGTATAGGGCGTTCAAATAGGAGTCTTCGATCGTGCCCACCATATAAATACATTAGAGTATTAAATCTAACTGTTCTAAGATATATATCGCTGCTTAAAAACTAAAGGGCCACAAATCAAAATAACACTTTTTACAGGAGAGCTAATTGAAAAAAAATTTTTGGTCTATTTTTTTCTTATTAGATGTATATCAAATATATATGCATATTATACATCGTTAGAAGCGTATTTTTAAGTACTTTTATAATAAACTGAATACTAGAAGAGATATAAGCATATAAAAGTTACTTTTGAATATATAAAAAATAATCAAAATATACCAAATATGGAATAAAACAAGTATAAATCTTTTTGCAACATACAATATGAAGGATTGTGATTGTATTTTTGCAATAAAAACATTTTTGAATTTTTTTTGTTTTATGGCCCTTTAGTTTTTAAGGAGCGATATATATAAATTTTGACAAACTGAAAATCTTTACATGTGTTTTCAAAATGAGATCTTGACACAGCGTTATTGAGTTGTGTTAATTTTAAATAGGCACAACTGGTAAGGTTATTCGCCGAAAAAGATTTTGAACAGTGAAAAAACTAAAAATATTTTACCAAAGATTTTTTATAACCAGAAAACATTCTTAAACCTCGATATTTATGATCTTTATGTTTTTTACAGAGATTGAAACTTAAGTTACGTTATAATGGAAGCTAAAAGTTTAGTATCTACTCTTAATGAAGTAACATAAAAGGCTAGACTAGAAAGAAGTCCATATGAGCTGACCATACATAGCTTAGATACATACATAAATAGCTTGACTATGTATGTAAGCAATAAGCATATAATTATTTCTCCTTTTTATTTACAAAAATAACAGTGACTGTACTTTTTCTAAATAAAAAGTATTCCATAAACCTGAGAAAATAGACATCGTTTTTGCTACAATTTTTTATATTCTTAGTTTTCTGGATTTAAGATACCCCCTACCATGTCCTTTTCAGTATTCCTGACAACGTGTATGCAAAATTTAATGATGTTCGGTTGAGTATTTAAGGCGTGAAAAGGTAAACAGACAGTTACTTTCACATTTATAATGTTATGATGGACTAGTATTGATGGACAGCGTTGCTTTTATTGAAAAACTACTTCAGTCAGAAATGGCTGATGGCGTCACACAAACTTCACCAAGAGAAAGCTTGTCTGTTTCGCTACTGAACATTTGATAGAAGCTATTATTGATACTGTGTCTGGCTGTGTTAATTTGGGATGAGATGTAACATCGGTCGATTGCTAATAAACCCATGGCAAACAATGTCGTTGGCGCTTTGTTGCCAAAGGCAGGTGGGTCTAACCAATTATTTGTCCGGTATTGGATCGGGATTTCCATTAACTCTGTGTTGTTATTAGAATTGTTTTGTTACACATTTTTTTTAATATTCGAATATATTAATCCATAATCTGTATTGTCCGTGTACAAATATATTATATACACTTATATGTGTGTATTTTTTTTTAAGAACTTTTAAATGCTGTCAAATTTCAGGGCGAGCGAAGCCGACGGGTATCGTTAGTAAATTATAGAATAACATCATAACAACTAACAAAAAATGTTGAAATATTTGAACATTAAAAATTTATTTATTATTCCATTCACATTTTAAAATGTCAGACAAAAATTTAAATTATGGTTAAATTTATAAAACGATATTTTTTTTATTACTATATCTGACCTCAACTATTCGTGTGTATCCGCGATAACGTTATTTGCTTATCAAAATTACAAATTTATTTCTGTGGAAAAGGGGCTCGCTTATAATACTTAGATCGGACGATGGCCCTGTATATTCATCATGTTTCAAAACGTCAAATAAACTATAGGTAATCTAAAGATCTGAAAATAAGCGTCTTATTCTTAGACCTTTACCCAATGTAATAAATTAATAATCTTTGTTTATGGACGACACCTAAACTTTATTGCTGAATTTTAGGTGACTATTATAAAATGTTATATAACCAAGTAGAGCTCTATAAACCATCGTTTGTCTTTACAAGCTTTATTTATTTATTTATTTATTTGAATATTTACTTATTTATTTGAAATGGCTTACCAAATAAAGACATACTTAATCACAATAATATAATGTCATAATATGATTCAAAACATGTTTTTTCGCACGTCCGAAGGCCTTTTTTTATCCATCCATTTAAATATTTTATTTCAGGAAAAAAAAATGCATTGTCTTTTTTGTGTTTCATCTAATAATAACCAACAACGAACATAACTAATGTTTAAACAACGAAATAACTATTTAATAGCCTTGTATCTAATGTATACGTAACGACGTAAGTATTATTACATCGGCATCCTATTTGTATAACATTTCAAACTTAATTATTTATAGGTATATGATCGCTTATTAAGGTAATACGATGATAAATGAACAGTTCTGTTATTACCGCACTTGCACAATTTGATTGCATGTTGTTATGAAGTTTCATTGTGTGTCCTTGTTGGAGCAATTTTTTACGCCACGGAAACTCCTCCTAACAAAGATAAATACTCAAAATTATTGCGAATTATATATATCTATTTGTAAAATGTTTAGTTAGATAAAACTTTTTTTAATTTAAATCTAATTTGTGATCGGATTTAGACAGTTAACACCTGAAAAAAATGTGTGTCCACGACACATTTTTTACGGCATTGAGTTTGACGTGAATACGTGTATTGTATGTATATATCCAACGAATTCGAATGTACAATATATATATATATTTGAGTCGGTGCCAAACAAGCAAAAATTACGTAAAGAGTGATGCGCGGCGGCGACTCAAAATTACTTAGGTAAAATAATAAGATTATTTTATGCTTTTCAGTTTTTTCGGCGGTTTTATTTTCCTTTAGCTATCGAGTGTAATTAAATTTTTGATACAGATAATAGATAAGTAGCTAAGTATTTGTTATCATATCATTACATCTGAATTGCCTTCCACTATGGAAGCAAATTTAAAGAAGTACTCACGACAAAAAAAGGTAAAAAGCTCGTCATGAAGGGATAAATGTTATGAATGTAAAATTTAGAAATAATTTAACGGATTTCGATAAATTCGGCGGATAGCAGCCAGTAAAAATTAACATTAGATACCAACGCATGAAAAAACAAAGCGTGGTTAAAGTGTGGCTTTACCACGTTTGCTAATTTCCAGATAAAGATAACTAAACAATGTCTCTATTATATTATCCAGTTACAATACATAATCAATGAATTTCATGATCCGCTAAATTGTTGGTTATCAGTCTTTAGATCTCTTGGTACGGTACTGGGATGAGAACGATCGTAAATGTCAATGTCAAGTATTCTGACTGAACATATTATGTCTGAAGTAGTACATTGCTGGCTCGATTAATTTTGTTAGAAAATAACAGTAAATTTGTTTTTCATTTTAATTAATTGAAACCATTTGAAATTAATTACTGATTCGTTGAAGGGTCTATATTTTAATTTATTGCTCTTATTACAGGCCACACTCTGTATGTATATGTATATGAAGAAAACGTGTCAATGAGACACACTTAACGTTCATCAAGTGCGATGTTAATAAGACCACAATTACTCGCTCTCGTATTAAGCATTTATATTGAGGTTCTAATAATTTCGGCACCCAAAATTACGATCTATCATCACGGAGGGATGTTGGCCACGTAATTCCCCGATCAATCCGTTGACCGGTCGTCTGTCAAGTGATCCGTCAACGTCTGCGTGACGAATGTGTCGCTGAGACGAAACCGAGCGATAATGATAATCCGAGAAACATTCCCGTGGGGGTGCAGCGTTTCAATCCTTTACGTACAACATTTCAATGTAAGTACTTTTTGAGTGGATTGCTGTTCGAGCACAGGGATGCTGTAGACTAAAATGACATCATGATAGTTTAGTGAAACTTATTATGTAATTGCTACGCAAAGTAGAGGAAGATAAGATCGATTAGACATTATCCTAACAAGTATATAATGCGAATGCGAATGAGAATAAAAGTTGCAGAAAAACATTAATAAAATGAGTGACACCAAGTTGCTAATTATATAAATTTAATCAAAATATTCGAATTAAAATTATATATTAAAAAAATAAAACATCACACTAAATGAAACTTATATAATACATGGAATCATGAAATCGAAGCTTGTTTTAAGGTAAGTAATTTCAGACGCCTTTGTTTCACGGTTTATCGAAGAAGGCACGAGTATAAGTGCATATTGGCGTATACGAGTAATACACGCACCTGTGCACTTCGATGAGTTAAGGAACCGTTCGATCTTGCCCTCGTAAATGTCGCATCAGATACAATATCACCTTTTCAATTCAAATACAGGTTGTACTTAATATTTCTGCATTTATTTTATAATATTAGTAGGATACATTACATATATACAATTAAGGTCGATAAGAAATTTCTGAAAGAGAATGTTGCGTTTAACTAAAAATCATTTATAATAAAATATAGTATGCAGTATGCAGTTGTAGAAAATTCTATACAATCAAAAGAGGATTTATAAACTTCAATCATATTTATAGAAAATATAATAAAATTAGTAGAAGATTAGAAGAATATCTTCACTAACTAATTAGAGTGATCGGAAAAGGGAGTTGTCAAATGTAGTGTTAATCTATACTAAAATATTATAAAGACAGATGATTTGTATGTCTGTAATGAATAAACTCAAAAACTACTAGACCGATTTTAAAAATTCTTTTACTTTATAGAAACCTACATTATCACTATTAGGCCATACTTTATAAAGTTACGCGGGCGAAGTTGCGTGCAACAGCTAGTTTATAATAAACATAAACATTATCTACATAAATCAATTTTAATTTTCGTTTGTACAAAACCACGAGTTCCCGACACTTAAATTTTGAATAGACGTTTTCAGATGTATAGGATGGAACTTTTCATCAAAAAAGGACTATTATAATAAATAAAAAAAAACAATAAAGATTGAATGAATGTTTCAATTCTTTAGAAAAACAGAGCGGATGAGATCTCGGGCAAAAGCTAGTAACTACGAGTACATTCATATAGCTTGACGTGTAGAAATATTTCTATTCGGAACTTTATTGTTTGTTATCGACGATTAGGTTATCAGAGGCAATTCCATTTGGCTGATGTAATGGACTTCGACATAGTGGCAAATTATCGCACAATGACGCATCCCCTTTTCGGCAAATTTCCTCTTCAGTAGTTGTAAGTGGCGATCGAATATAGCTGTACCTTATCTTATGCCAATTATCACTATAACAGATAACACAGATCATTCCAAACATACAAATAATTTGGTACCTATCGTTCAGGGTTTCTTTTTTAAATTACTAGCTGTAGCACGCGACTTCGTCCGCGTGTAACTTTATAAAATATAGCCTATTGTTACCAGCTGATAATGTAGTTTTCTATAGGTGAAAGAATTTTTAAAATCTGTACAATAGTTATTAAATTTATTCATTATACATACATACGAAAATACAAAACTTTTCCCTTTATAATATTAGTATAGATAGACTAACGACCGGCTCAAGTAGGAAGAAACTGAATTAGGTTTTATTATAATACTAGCTGGCGCCCGCGACTTCGTCATAAATACATACATACATACATACCTACACTTACAGATTTATTATTAGTATTGATGTTATGCTATGATGAAAAATAAATTAACATAAATGTCAATTTGAAGGATAAAAATAATTTATTTGTTACAAATCCAAGTTAGTGCTACGGTGAGTAGGTATACCGTAACTTCCAACCCGTTAATAAACCACCCTGTTGAAGTTTCTGAAGGGTTTTAAATTACCGAAAATACAGGCACATGCCGACTCTGCACAATTAGCTCACAGAAATACATGACTGTATTCATGTAAGCTAATTGTGCAGTTAATACACGAGGTGCGTCTATACGCTATTGTATGTACTGGACTGGATCATTCATTAGTGTATTAATTTTGTTTGAAAATTTTACAATAAAAAATACATTACAGTAATATGAAAAGTTTAGATTCCAATTTTAATTAATCCTATTAATATTATTAGTTTGTCAGGATGTATGTTTGTTACTATTTGATGCAAAAACGGCTGAACGTAAGTACTTGGATGAAATTTGGCACAGATATAACCTAGGTACTAGATTAACATATAGGATACTTTTCATCCTGGAAAAATGACTTACTAACTTTAACTCATCCGAACAAAATACGACAAAAACTGTTTAAATGTTAACTTTTTTTTTAAATATTTTGGTATATATTTTTTTTATTTTTATTAAACATTTTCACGTTAAAATATCATGTCCATGTTATAAGAAATCTTTCATAAGATACCCTAGACATCTATGCAGGTGCCTATGAGCTATTGCCCAAATTACACGCATACATGCATAACTTTGTGTTAGATTCTAACTCTCTAAAACCTCTAACCTCGTGTTTGTTTATTGTTTTTAGTTCGTCTGTGAATAATTTATTAATTACACAAATTAATTCAAATATTAAACGAAGTCTTCACCGAAAGCGAGCTCAAGGGTGGATCTTAAAATACCTAAATTTGTATCAACGAGTAAGAAACGTGTAAATTCTTTCACAAAAATATATTGCCAGAAATATTGAGTTCGTCGATTACGAGACATCGATTTCTTTCAGAGTATGTCGCAGGTTGCCAGGCGGGGCACGTACTAATGTCATTAATACACCCGCGCTCCAACTTTTTCATCACCCCTTTCGTTACAAGGGTTGTAAAAATGATATAACAAACTGATAACTTGTTTCTTCGAGCGTTTTCACGGTTCTTAGAAATAATCCAATCTGTTTATTTTATGGGGTAAGGTGTACCTATAGCAAATATTTATTTAAAATCCAAAAACAGGTTATGATTATAATCCTAATTTAAATATAATTTGACTTAATTACGATTTGAACTACGATTGCCGAATACCTGGTAGGTATTGCTGAAATGAAAAAGATCTTAAATATGAAAAATCGAATCCCTATTAGTGAGTGAGTGGCTAAGGTGCTTTGACGTTCTGTTTCAGGGGTAAAAATCAAAGTTTAGGGAGGAGATAAAAGCAACATATGTTTAGAGAAAGATAAGAACAAAGAGAACTCAACGTTGTTTGAACGTTTAGAACGTGTGTTGTCCTTGCACGGTGGTCTCTAACCATCACTGTTTAGTTAGATTAATCCTTACAAACTGCAAATCATCGCAATCGTCATCGATTTATTTTTATATTTTACCGCGAATTGTATAAAATAATTTCATTCGAACTATGTATTATTAGTTCCCAGATTTTGCAAGCTTCGTTTTAAATACGGGCTAACTTACTGAATGCACTTTAAAACTGCACTCGATCCGTGAAATTGGACCCATTTTACTACAATGATTATACCGTTTTGAGAGTTGGAACAGCGATTATTTTTACAGAGTAAACCTCAAACGACACGTCAGGAACAAGAATTCGTTTAAAAGCATTTAAAAATATGCGCTAAACGCGTAAAAAAAATGTAAGTGGGTTTTGAATTACGCAGACTTTTTCTAAGCAAAATGTTTACAGTGTAGGTATGTAAATATGTCGTACTATTTCAGTATTAATTTCATTAAAGCAAAAAATGCATTGTTCAAGTAATCGTTTTTATCTACATGCAGAAAATTCAATATCGAAAACAGCAACACATAAGTTAAAACAGTATTCAAATCGGTTGTCGTTTTTGAGATTAGCGTGTACAAACACGCACAGACAAAAATTATTCTGGAAACTATTTTCTTGCCCTCGGCAACATAAGTACAAATAAGTACTAACAGAAGCATAAGTAAAAACAAAACAAAACAAAAACAAAAAACAAATGGTTGTTTGTATGAAAAACTCTTTAATGTAAAAAGACATGATTTTATCAGTGCATTAATGATCGCTTAAAATAAAAAAACCGCTCAAATCAAAACAGTGCGTATTTTTTAAAGTTGTTTTACAACGAAACAAATCTTGAGTACATTTCGAAATAATATCCTTACGAAGTGTAATCCGAAGAAAACTTGCACCTTAATACAATTATTTCTAATTTACTTATAGCTTTGAAACGAAAAAAAAAAAAACCTAATTTATCGAAACTTTAGAGCCAAATTAAGAAGTTAACGGCAACGTGCTGAATTTTTTATGAATAAAATAGCGTTAGACTATTTTAACCAATTGAAAATCTAGATTGAAAACATAACAATGATTTTAACTTAATGGCACTCCATCTATTCATTAGAATCATTAGAAATATACTTGAACAAGAATTTAGATTTTGCAAGATATTTAGGTATAATAACTACTCGTGCATTAAGCATAATTCTAATTTAATAGTGCAATAATGCGAAAATCCAATGGCGTTTTTAGAATAACATTTAATTGAAAACATATCACATAAACTCAATATAGGTGACAAGTAGGTATAATATTTTTATTGCAGTCGTGTCTTCCAGAGCTTATAAATTTCGATTGATGTGAAATTTGGTATACCTATTGCTGCAGCATCTAGTAGCCTGCGAGATATATAGCGTATTTGGGCTCAATAGAAAGTCAGGGGCTAGTTTATCATTTTAATTATTAGCTTGTTTCAATTACACTTGCAATGACATAAACCAGATGTAAATTTATGAAGTTTTCTATATATATAATTTTGATTGCATCGAAACGTAGTGCAAAAAACCACTTGGAAAATAGCATACCAGTTCAATGTGAAGTGCTCGTTTAAAAAGTTCAAGTCCCTTCAAATTTTCTTCTAACAAATTACGGGGTTCGTGTTAGTCCAACGATTACAAGTCGTCGATTCATCAAGCGAGCGAGCGAGCGTACGGTCTGCTACGGCACGTATTTCCACCATCTATTCGACCCGTCCGAGACGCGATCCGTCAACGCTATCGGGCCGAAAGGCGCCTTCAATGAACAACAAAATTAATTTAAGGTCCCGAAAAGGACTGAGGAGCGCCGAAAAAAAAAATTACCCAATTAATCTTTTGATCAAGAACAAATGCTTCGCCTACAAAACGTCTCACTGTTGGCAATCAAAATAGGAAAACAATCTCGTAAAGTACAGTGTGACACAGAGTGAAACTATAAATAAGCAATCGAAAAGCAATACGGAATGAAAGTAGTCATAAATTTCTGATAGCGTTCGTGAAATTCTTCGGTTTGCTTGCATCGAAGTCCCGATATATACGGACACGGGATGGGGTAACGTGCGGGTTATAAAACTGACTGAACTTCAATTGCATACGTTCAATACATCAATATGACATTTTTTTTAAAGGAAATACTTAAAAAGCTTCGTTTAAAGTAATATGGCATTGACTAAGAAAACAGGTAGACCCTCTTTTTTCAACAGGAATCCATCATGGATACTCACCGGTCTGGGAAAGACCAGTGGGTTATGTCGGAATCAATCTATTAGGTCTGAAACTTGAAGTTGTGTAATATATCGTAGCATGTGCTTAAAATCAACTGATTTTATGTATCAAAAATGCCACAAAAATTAAAAAAAAAAATATATTTGAAAAATAAGGAAATTATATTATACACAGAAAATAAATGTTTAGACTAAGGATTTCAAAGCATAATTTTGTTGGACGAGCCAGTCTTAACCCTTACACTACCGAACCTTTTATTTTATATTTTATGTTTCTAATAGTCTTTAAGTTAATATTTCATGAAAAATAACAATTGAAAAAATCAAATAAAAATTACAAATCTAAGGAAACCTCAGAAAATTGAGAAAATTCGTGGGGATTATGTATCCCAATGGTATTCTACAGTGGGCTATATAAACCCTTTGGTCTTTTACTCATCTTAAAAATAAATAACATTTTATAGTTCGATACCAAAGGGATAATATGTCCCAAGAAACAAATTTCTACAGATTCCAAGTAACAAATTCACTTACCTTGCAATATATAGTTGTACACGTATATAACATAAACTGGTAACTATTTATATGAAAAAAACGTCCAAAAAGCAGCAAAACATCATTTTTTTTGCATATATTCACAACCACGTGTTGTTTGCGTTCCACTAAATCGTAAATTAAAAATACAAAATGGCGTCTTTCGATACAACAGCAGATAACGTTGACTACCGTTGGGATATAATACCATATAAATATTGTAGAAAATGAGTTCGTTGGAATTTTTTGAAAATGTTGTGGGATGCATTGTCCCGATGGTCGTCTAAGGGTTAAAATATACGTAGGTACCTACTATAAGTATGGCGTAGCCCCTCGAAAACCACGGAATGTTATTGGCTGCAAGTCAGCGAGTAAGTCGATATGATCATATCGTATGACAAACAACGGAATGCACTATTTTTTGCTTTTGTAAGAGAGCCACAATAATATGAAACCTTTCTGTTCCACGAATATTGGCACTTTGGGGGTTACTTTAGAAATCACTATCACTACATTGTATAAAACAGTCGCTTCCCGTCTGTCTGTCCCTATTTATGCTTAGATCTTTAAAACTACGCAACGGATTTTGATTTTTTTAATAGATAGAGTGATTCAAGAGGCAGGTTTTAGTATATAATATTCAACGCGGGCGAAGTCGCGGGCACCAGCTATCTACTAAAAATAAAGATACAACCCCTGAAAATTTTATAAAAGCAAAGATGTCAGGCGTTATATTGCTTTACACATTTAGTCAGGCGCTACACATCTCTCACTATTAACGCGGGCGAAGTCGCGGGCACCAGCTAGTACATAATACGAGTATGGAATCTAGTCATGCCACTTATTTGGATATACTGGCATATTTATATGAATGAATAGATGATTCTAGTCTTTGTATTTTTTTTTATAAAAAAATATATGAAGTAAAAAAGTATACGCCTGCTTTTGATTTCAGAATAGCTAAAATTATTTAATAGATTATGTATTTACTTACCTCTATACCTTGAAATTTAGTTTTATTATGCTATAAATTTTAATTAAATTAATTTTCCCAGTAGGTAGCTATAACTAAGCCATTTTAAAACTAAATAGTAAGCGGCTGCTTTTTCTTTTTGAAATAAACACAACACAACGACTTTGCAATAATTGAAAGCGCCCTTGACGGGAAGTAATAATGACTTGGGAAGTTTAGAATTTTCGCTTCCATTATAATTGCGTGGTGTGATCGATATTGTTTTAAATATCGCAAATAGGCAAAGTTAAATTACATGTTAACGGAAATTTCGATAACAAACAACGTAGTCAAAACAAAACAAGACAAACAGAATAAGTATTACACACAATATAGCTGCCGATACAAAGTTCGCGTAAACGTTAACTTTGCAAAACCAAAAACGCCGCGCTATCAAACTTGTTACGAATTAAAAGTATTTAATATTCGAACGTCGAACTAAAGACAATTAAAGTTAATTAACGTATCTATTTACATATTCGCTTTAGTTAAACGTTGCAAAAAACGACTAATACGACGACTAAAAAATAAAACACTAAAGATAACAATAATAAAGTTGTATGTACTTAGTAAAGTCAGGTTGGACAATTTACGATTGAAAATAATTATACCAGTTGTCATATCTGCGCCCGCGACATCGTATGAGCTGAAGTTAATTTTTTGAAAATCTCACATTCAAAGATTTTTTTAAAAATTACGTCGTCGTCGGCAATAAATAAATAATATTCTTGAAATTTGAATCAAACATTTTACGTTATTCCTTTCTTTTAAGATACTATGTTACTAAAGAAGAATTATTATTTTTTGTCCATTCTTTCGATTGGCATCATAAAAATCGGTTCGATTTCCAGACGAAGCAAGTAACTTTTGGAAAATCTTTAAATGTAGTATTACTAACTTTTTAAAATAACATAAAGTCTTCTTTCAGCAAAATATCCTATCTACAATATTTAAGGTACTTTCCCTTCATGTCGCATAGTCTTGGGACGCCCTGTATACTTGTCTGGCAGGCACTTGCAACCGCCAGAATACTCGTAGGTTGGCTGTTTGCATAAACTTTTTAAACGGTTGATAGAATATTCCCTTAAAATTTGAGCCTTGTGCCAGAGGGTTATAAAAAAATAAATTTACATTTTCAAAAAATTATTTCATAAAGACGCAACCGCGAAAAACCTACCACACCGGTATTTTCTTAACTGACCGATAATAAAACATCAATAAAAAAAAAACCTAGCCTTGTGCCACGCGGGTTAGTCAGATGGTTGAGTAGCTCTTAGAATATTAACATTTTTCCAGATTATAAAGTATTCTAGTCCAGTAAGTTTTTGAGTTTATTCATTACAAACAAAATACAATTTCTCTACAATTTTAGTATAGATTTTTTACACCGTGGGTTACATTATTGGAGTTTTCGTAGAGATCCCTAATTTAACTCGATTAACAATATAGCCAATGTTACTCAGTGATAATGTAGCTGTCTATAGGTGACAGAATTTTTAAAATCGGTCCACTAGTTTTCGAATTTATTCATTAGAAACAAAAATACAAATCGTCTCTCTTTATGATATTAGTATTTACTACCTACATCACTAAATCTTGACAGATACTAAATCTTCAATCTGCCTTACAATTAGTGCCAAAAAATTAGAACATACTTAGTTTGTCATGAATACCATTTTTCATCGAAATTCCAAATATATTCAACTATTAATGAGATCCAAAATAGAGACAATAAAATTATTTAAATAACAAAGTTGGAATTATTGTCCTTGCACACTTGAGCAAACATCTTGGCAACTTTACCTCATTAAATGTGAATTACATGAATTTAAAGCTATTTTTTGTTGACTATTATTTGTCGAAAAGTTAAGAACAGTTTAATGTCATTCAAAATTTGTAGTTATTGTAAAACTTTTTTAAGCCCAATTAAGCCAGTGTTCCAAAAAAACGCATTCACCTGAACTTTCTTCTTTTGTTTCGGTTTTCATTTACATTACATAAATGCTAACGAATACATACTCGTACGTTTTTTTATAACTGGCCTTGGCTCGAGTTTTAGAGCTTAATCACTATTCACATTGTGTTTACAAGACAGCTTGTTAGGGAAAGAATACGTAAACGTCAACAGGGCGCATTGCAGTTATTCTTATTGTAATGCTCTAGTCTACGAATAATGTAGCCTCAGGAAGTTTTGAAGTAAAATACATATTACTAATTAAAATTTTGTTTCCGTTAACAAATTCAAATAGAATCTAACTATATAAATAAATAAAAAACGAATCCCTAAATGTTTGAAGTCCAAGGTAGGTTGTTTTATGAAGTGAAAAATTGCCGATAGTTACTTTTTTTTTCTTTAAATAACACATTTCAGGGCACCCTGGTTTATAAACAACGCTGAATGCATCATTTCTATAATCTATCTACAATAGAGAGGAGATTGCTAAAACCTGCACAAATAATAAGTCGTCAGAAGACTCGCCCAAATGAACAAGCCCTATTCTAGACTAGCACAAGATATTCTAGACTTGTGCTAAAATCAGATACTAAAATGAGCTTACTAGACTTCTGGACAAAATACAATGAATTTATAAAAAGGTAAGTACCTACCTAAGTATAGACTATTCCTGACGGTTAACTTGTAGCCAATTTTTTGCCCACATTTAACCAAGGTTACTTTTTTTACATTGTTTTTTTTTTGTGTTTTCGTAGTAGTTAGGTAGTAACAATTGTGCTTATACGTATTTATCATAATTTTTAACAAAATCCTTTAAACCACACACCATTAAGGAACGAGGAGCAAATTAATTTTTTTTTCAATTTAGATAGTGTTTAATATGTTGTAGTGACGCTAAATTCAATTACTCATTTCTAAGAAATATATCAAAAATTTGTTTTAAAAATTAAGTTTTGTTTTTTGAAAAAGTAACGGCAATATTGCGCTAAAACCCTTTAGTTCGTAATTATGAAAACAAAATAAAATATTGTTACGTGCGGGGTGAGTTAAAATGCCGTTTAGGGTTGTAAGAACACGATTTATTACGCAGACCAAGATGACTTCCAAAATATCAGAGCTTTTCCAATTAAACCGTAAAACTTGCCAAAAGTCGCAAATAATTCACTCTATGTGTCAACAATGCACTGTCGCAAATATCTTCGCAAAAGCTCCCAAGAGTTGTTTTCGTATCGCTTGTTGTCGCAGAACTGTCCCACTCGAGCGATGGCACCCGTATTTATACACGCGCAGTCAGCCGCGATGTTTTTGGAAAACACTAGAAACTTTAAGGTAAACAAGCTCGTACACAAGTAAACAAGTCATAAAAAACAAACATCGTAAACAACTCTCTGGCTTAAGGGAATGTGAACCTTATGTCGCGAACATAAGGAACAGTTTTCTCTGAGACAGGAGGGCTTCCTTCTACGTATGGAAATTTCCATACGCCCAGGTCTCATGATAAACAACAACACGCTGTTTGTTTATGATAAACAAACGCTTCGAGAATGTTCGGTCGTAACATTACCCCCCTCTTAGTTATGATCGTCCCGATCATCATTCGTGCCGTGATACTTTGTCAAACGGTCAATGTGTACGACCTTCGGTTTTCCTCTTTGCCCCTTTTTGATTCGATAGGTGACGTCGTTGATTTTTGTAACCACATTGTAAGGTCCTTCCCATCGTGCTTGCAACTTTGGGCTTTTGCCCTTTTTCCTGAAGGGATTATGAAGCCATACGAGAGTTCCCTCTTCAAAACCGTTGATGTTTGATCTCCTATCATAACGGGTTTTCATTTTTTCACCAGTCTTGAGACTGCACTCGCGAACTAGCTTATGCACTTCATCCAGCTGTTCTCGAAGATCGCTGACATAATCCGTCACAAGTCTTGGGCTATTCGGCGGAGACCCTGTTATTGCATCGACTGGTAGTCTTATTTCTCGTCCAAAATTCACTCTGGCAGGGGTAAAACTAGTACTATCATGTACAGCGGAGCGATAAGACAACAAGAAAAGAGGAATGTACTGGTCCCAGTCTCTCTGATGTGAGTCGACTACTTTAGCCAAATTATTTTCCAATGTTTGGTTAAACCTTTCGACCATTCCGTCAGACTGAGGATGAGCTGGTGTCGTACGGGTCTTATGTATACCGAGAAGGTTGCACATTTCTTGAAATAGGGCTGATTCGAAATTTCTCCCCTGATCGGAGTGTATTTCCAGAGGTACGCCATACCGACAGATTACATCCTGAACTAGCTTCTTGGCAACAGTTTTAGCTTCTTGGTTAGGGGTCGCAAACACTTCCGGCCATTTGCTGAAATAGTCTTGCACTACAACGATGTATTTGTTCCCATCCTCAGTTTCAGGAAATGGTCCGGCCACGTCTATAGCGATACGTTCCCATGGTGCTCCTACATTGTAGAGCTTCAGTTTTCCCCTACTTCTTGTCTGTGGTCCCTTGACTGAAGCGCATGCGTTGCATTTACGACACCAATCTTCTACGTCTTCCCGGCAATGGACCCAGTAGAACCGCTGTCGCACTTTCAAAAGAGTTTTCTTCACTCCAAGATGACCACCAGACACCCCATCATGGATATGACGTAGTAGAGGAGATACCTTACTTCGAGGGACTACAACCTGTACAGTCACCTGATGTCCGGTATTAGACTCCCATTTCCTGCACAAGATTCCGCCTTCCAGGGTCAAACTATCCCATTGAGCCCAATAGCTTTTTGTAACAGGACTGGAAGCTGATACATCCGCCCACTCAGGTTTCACTCCCTTTTTTATCCAATCTAAGATCAATCGCAGGTCGTCATCTTCCTCTTGCGCCTTCCTCATATTTTCTCCAGACCAGTCATCGTCTAATCCTTGGGTACGGATAATTTTTACTGATTCCTGAGACTCTTGTTTCCTGCAGTGTTTACAGATTTCAGGACATGGTCTTCTCGATAGAGCGTCAGCATTACCATGACCTTTACCACTTCGATGTTCTGTTGCAAAATGGAATTCCTGCAATTGCTCAATCCACCGTGCTACCTGTCCTTCAGGACTTTTAAACTGAAGAAGCCATTTAAGTGCAGCATGGTCCGTCCTTAAGGTGAACTCACGTCCAATGAGATACTTGTGAAAGTGCTGCAAGGTCTTCACTACAGCTAACAACTCTCGACGTGTAACACAGTAGTTTCTCTCTGGCCTGGAAAGCGTTTTGCTGTAGTACGCAATCACAACTTGTTTGTCTCCCTGCACTTGTGACAACACTCCACCAATACCCGTGTTGCTGGCATCCGTATCCACAATGAATTTTCCATTCCGTGTCGGATAGCCCAATATCGGGGACTCACATAAACGCTGTTTCAGTTCTTTGAAAGCGTTGTCACAATTTGCGTCCCAAGCAAACACCTGTTTATCTTCAGTCAGGCGATGGAGGGGTTTGGCTATTGTTGAGAAATTTTTGACAAAGCGCCTGTAATATGCGCATAAGCCAAGGAAGGATCTGACTTCGGTTTTATTCTTTGGTGTAGGCCAATCTTTTACAGCTTTGATCTTTTCTGGATCTGTTTGAACTCCTTCCTTAGTGATTATGTGCCCCAGATAGCTAACTGCGTTGCTGAAGAAGGTACACTTTTTAGGACTTAGTTTTAAGTTTGCCTCGCGTAGACGGTTGAACACCTTTTCAAGGTTCTGGAGATGTTCCTCGAAGTCACGACCCATGATGATTACGTCGTCCAGATACACCAGGCAAACATCTCCCAGAAGACCCACCATAACTCTGTCCATAAGGCGCTCAAACGTTGCGGGAGCATTACACAAACCAAACGGCATGACATTGAATTGCCAAAGTCCATTTCCGATGCCCGTAGAGAATGCTGTTTTCTCCTTATCCTCTGGACTTATTTCCACCTGCCAGTACCCACTTTTAAGATCAACGGTAGAAAACCATTCCATTCCACTGAGCATATCTAAAGTGTCATCAATACGCGGTAGAGGATAGCTGTCTTTCTTGGTAACGTCGTTCAGCCTTCGGTAGTCTACACAAAACCTGGTTGTGCCATCTTTCTTTTTCACCAGTACCACAGGTGACGACCAAGGGCTTGTAGATGGTTCGATGACTTTGTTTGCCGCCATATCCCTTATCATATCCGCAACTTCAGCTTCTTTTGCCCACGGGATTCGACGAGGTCTTTGTCGTATAGGTCTTGAATCGCCGGTGTCTATTCTGTGCTTCACAAGTCCTGTTCTACCGCAATCATTTCCAACGGCAAATATGTCTTTGAACCGCATTAAAAGATCCTGAGCTTGCCTCAACTGAACTGACGACAAATTTCCTTTCAGCGAATCCAATAACTGCGATACCTGGTAGTCTGTGCTATTTACTGCGTTTGTTGTACTGCTTATACGTCTTAAATACTTCACTTCCTGACACTTTCCAACTACGCTGTTTCTTCTGAGCTGTACCTCTTCATTGCTGAGATTTAAAATTCTTACTCTGCCTATCCTGCTTGTCATTAGTAGTGTTCTGGCCATTATCCAATTAGGATGTGTTCCTTCATCCTCCGCAATGACACATAACCCGTTCTTGACGTTGGATGAGAATTTCGTCATTACTAGATTTTCTGATCTGGGAGCTAGTTTGACGTCCCTTAAACAATAGAGTGTACATGGGGTCGAGCCTTCTAAGAAAACTTCTTGATCAGGAAATTCGAGTACTCCTTGGTCGACGTTCAAAATACAACGGTGATTTTTTAAGAAATCCAGTCCTAATATGCAGTCGTCAGTAATATTGGCAATCAGCACTGAGTTTGAGTACAACTGACTACCAATTCCAATTTCCACGTCTGAGTCACCGAGGACAGGTACTGGCTGGCCCGTTGCTGTTCGTAGCTGACATGTTGGAGATCGTTGCTTCCATGAGATAGTTCGTTTTAAGAGTTCAGGTCTTACAATGGTGCGCGATGCTCCTGTGTCTATTGTGAACCTGCACTTTTTACCGTTCAGCGTACCCTCGATGCTTAAACTGTTTCCGTTAGAAGCTTGTCTGATAGTAATAGCAGGGGCTTTCCTTCTCCCAGCCAGCGCCTGCCCCGCGGCCCTGGCAACGCTTAGTTTAACTGCCCCTCGTCAACTTGGGTCTCCATCTCTGAGACCCTTTTTCTCTTCTTCTTTGGGCAGTCCAGCCTTATGTGGCCTTTTTCACCGCAGCCATAGCAGGTCGGGCCATAGCGAGGCTTTCGCTCCTCGGCTACCAGCTCCCTGACCTTGAATGGCCTCGTGTCACGCCGCACAGCTTCCACTTCCAGAGCATGTGCCAGTGCACTCTTCAGGGCCTGGTGGTGACCCAAACGTACCGCTGCGCGAACTTCGCCGTCCCTTATCCCGTCCACAAAAGCTTGGAGTAGAGTTATTTCTACTGCATTCGGTGTTGATGTATAGGCGCGACGAACTAATCTCTCGATTTCGTCAGCCCACTGCTGGAGTGTTTCCGTGGGCTTCTGCGTGCGATCGCGTAGTTGAGCCCTATACGTGTGCTCCATGTGCTTGTCACCATATCGTGTCTCTAGAGCTTCCAGTAGGGCTTGCAGAGATCTTCCTTCTGTAGGGAGTCGCTCCAGAATCAGTTGGGCGTCTCCTCTTAAGGCTAGAGTCAACGCCATGAATGCTTGATCCTCAGTCCAGCCGCTGCAGTTAGAGAGGGTTTCGAACTGGTACTTATAGGCTGTCCAGGAAGATGTGCCATCAAACCGTGGCAAGTCCAGCCTACCTTGTGTAGGTACCGGCGCAGTGAAGACTGCCTCCCTCGTCACTAACTTCTGCACTTTCTCGGCGAGCGCCTGGTGGCGAGTGTCGGTTTGGTCGAGTCTCTCTTCCAGGCCTTCGACTTTCACTGAGACCCCTTTAACTTCGGACTCTACCTTTTTAACTTTATCGCAGATGACTTCAAGGCTTGTGTCCAATTTCGAAAGCAGCATTTGGCTAGCAGATTCCTGTTCACGGCGAGCGGCTTCCTGTTCACGGCGAGCGGCTTCCTGTTCACGGCGAGCGGCTTCCTGACTGGCTTGTATGCTCTGCACAGCAGCTTTCTGACTGGCCTGTATGCTCTGTACAGCAGCTTCCTGTTCACGGCGAGCGGCTTCCTGACTGGCTTGTATGCTCTGCACAGCAGCTTCCTGTTCACGGCGAGCGGCTTCCTGTTCCCGGCGAGCGGCTTCTTGACTAGCCTGTATGCTCTGTACAGCAGCTAGCAGCGCAGCGAGGTCCATCGACGGGCTCGATGTAGGTACTGCCGTAGGAAGCAAATCAGCATCGGTGCCTTCCTCCGGCTCCTCATGTGCTCGTTGTCTCGCAGCATCCATCTCCACTTGCCTCCTGGTCCGTGGAGTACGAGTTCCTTCGTCCCGTGGCATTAACGGCATTCCGCTTCTGACACCAGTTGTTACGTGCGGGGTGAGTTAAAATGCCGTTTAGGGTTGTAAGAACACGATTTATTACGCAGACCAAGATGACTTCCAAAATATCAGAGCTTTTCCAATTAAACCGTAAAACTTGCCAAAAGTCGCAAATAATTCACTCTATGTGTCAACAATGCACTGTCGCAAATATCTTCGCAAAAGCTCCCAAGAGTTGTTTTCGTATCGCTTGTTGTCGCAGAACTGTCCCACTCGAGCGATGGCACCCGTATTTATTCACGCGCAGTCAGCCGCGATGTTTTTGGAAAACACTAGAAACTTTAAGGTAAACAAGCTCGTACACAAGTAAACAAGTCATAAAAAACAAACATCGTAAACAACTCTCTGGCTTAAGGGAATGTGAACCTTATGTCGCGAACATAAGGAACAGTTTTCTCTGAGACAGGAGGGCTTCCTTCTACGTATGGAAATTTCCATACGCCCAGGTCTCATGATAAACAACAACACGCTGTTTGTTTATGATAAACAAACGCTTCGAGAATGTTCGGTCGTAACAATATGAAAAAAGTTATTGTTCACTCTTGAACTAGCTGAACAAACGATACTTGTAAATTGATTGAAATCACTGTGAAATTATATTATGTCCAGCTTCAATGGGCGGACAGAAACATTTCACAGTTTATTGGCTATACTCGCATTTTATTCTTTAAATCTTTCATTTGAACCACTTACCTACTTTTTTTTTCAATTTCAGTTGAAATTATAGTAATTTCGTTTTATATCTCTTCAAGAAAAATGCGTAGGTTATATTATTAATTATATTAAAAATGTAGGCCAAAGTTTTTGGAAAATGCAAATCATCACTGTAACTTCATTATTACAATCTAAGTGACCTTGATATTGGCGTAAATATTACGTAGGCTAGATAAAAATTCTAATCAGATCGATAAACAACTAAATATTGCGAGATTATAATATTAATAATTTATGAATTATCTTTTCATATTTTCATAGGTACAAAATCTGCAGTTCATTTTGAAATCTTAATGGCTCACCCACGTTGTTTTTAATAACAATAAAATAGTATTTCAGAATATCATAGTTTTGTATAAATTTTACTGAATTCTATGTACTAATGATCACCATATAGAGTATACTAGAGCACCATGGAACCAGAAGATGATTTAAACTAATACTTTAAATAAGTAAATGTGTATAGTAACAAAGATGATTTTTTTTATAAATCTTGTAATTTAAGAAAATCATTATATAATAAAAAATAATAATTAAAGTAGGTGTCTAATTCATGAATTATAATTTTACAGGACACCAAACATTAAACAAAAAACTATAGAGTTTAAACTAAGGATTGCACTTATTTTTCATTAGTCTTGACTGGTCTTGTATCTACAATTTTTTAATACAATTTTAAGACATTTTAAAATGACCCCTAGATCACTCAACAGAAATCATCATAGTGTCAGCCATATCAACATTATGAATGCAATAATAGTCAATAGTTAGTTCAGTAATGTCAGAGCTTTCAGAAATAATAAACTGGGCAGTTCGTAACACATCTTGGTAGTAACCAACCTTTTATTCTTTTCCCTTATTAGCTTAAGCCTGTCTGCCGACCACATTATACGAGTATACATACACGTTTTCACAGTTAAATTTCTGAACAAATATTGAGGAATTTTATTATTAATTCATACAATATCTAAATAATTTCTACAAAAATAACTTTCATTTAAAAATAACAATAATTATTAATCCACATACATAGTTAGGTTACGAGTATGTTGCAAGGAACGCGTATAGTTCATCTGTTACATTACAATTCAATGGAAATAATTAGTAACTGCATTGCATCATAATCGACAGCAATTGGTAGTTACTGTACGCATTTCAGATGTTTCATTATTTGCGCTGGAGCGGTCAGCTACTTTATAAATGTTTTAGAATTTAGAATAAATGTTAGACTAAATCTACATAACGCAACGGCACCGAATACCGACCACTGATCGATTTGGCTAAATGAATCCTTCAAAAGATAAAAAAATTACTCAAGAGTTCATAAAAAGAAATGCTTTTCTGAAAGGTTACATACTATAATTTAAAAAAAAATACATAATTGTATTTTATAATGGCTATTTTATTCCTATATTTGGTATTAAACTGTAAGGACTGGAAATAAACTGAAAGCACCGTTTTCCGACCGACTGAGTACAAATGTGCGTGTATCCGACCGCGGGAGTAGCCAGTTTCCGACCGGCCATATGTCACCTACGAAAACGAACCTTATGGCTTAAAAAATACAGTGTAAATTCGTAAAAAACAACAATTTTAAACACCGGTTATTTATTAGGAAAATGACATAGTTATTTATTTATTTATTTAATGATTTATTTATTTAATGATTTATTTATTGTACAAGGCATCAAACAAAATCGTCATCGTTCCAGTTAAGCAACACTTGGTTATGTCGACAAATTAATGACGAAGAATTAAATAAAATCGCCACGAAAATAACAAAAATTTTGTTTTTGATTTGATTTTGACAGTTTCAAAAATCCATTTAATAATAATAATAATCATTTATTTCAGATAAAACATCCATAATTATTAACTATTAACAAATAACATAATAATAATAATTAACATCTATGTAAACATTATATACATCTATGTGAATTAAAATATAAAAATATTATAATATCCTTACTAACTATTAGTAATATTATAAATGGATATTATAATTATAGTAATTTAGTTATGTAAATTTTTTTTTCACCTTTTATATGGAACTCAGTAATTTTTCCTTACTTTAGGATCTAAACCGACCTAGACCTATTTAAAAAAGACAATGCTGATTTTTTCTAATGTTATATTGTCAATCCATTTATTATAACAAAAAATTTAATTATAATACTATTTCTCGTCATACACGACGACCCCGCTGCATACATGACGAGCTCGCTGGACGAGTGGCAACGGTGCTTGCCTAACGTCTCAGGGGCCCCGGGTTCGATTCCCGGCGGAGTCAACTTTGGAAATTTTAATGTAATTTTCAAAATTGACTGGTCTGGATTTGAAAAGTAGTGGTAGGGCACACTGCGTTTCGCAGTCATTTGGGCAGCCCGTCTGGCGGCAGTAACCACCCCCTTACAGAATACCACCATGAAATAACAGCATATGACTGTGCTGTTGTGTTTCGGTGAGTGAGTAAGGGATGCCAGAGCCCATTACCCCCCATCCCTCCCTTATTATACCTTATCCTTAATCCTTCTATGGTCGGCAAGCACTTGTAGCACTTATGGCGTTACATAAAAAAAACATAATTTTTAGGTTTTTTTTTTATGTCACACACATCATACACTTTTTTACCTTTTCTGCTCTTATCACAAATGAAGATGCGTTTGGGGTTGTATTATATATTTTAGCAGCCTGATTTGTGCTCATCTTCTTCTCCCGTATGTCTTGTAACACGTTCTCTATATTCTCTTACGAATACTTTAACCTCTTTTTTCATTCATGATGATGCACTTGAATTAAATACATGCAATCTCACTCAAGCACACCGAAACCAAAAGCCTCCGAGTTGGACGGAAACAGGAAAATGAGAAACAAATCGATTCCTGGTTCCGACTAATCCTATATTTGCGTAATAAAGTTTCTAAACTAAAGTTAATTATGTATTTTTAGTGTGTTTCTACTTCAAATAAACTTATAAAGATTATACAATATCGTAATTATGCAATTATGTGTAATAAACATAAAATATAAGGTTTCAAAGTCACGGTGATCGTTGTAAATGAATTGGAAATTTTTAGAAAAAAAGTGGAAGTTGAAACTCTTATTACAAAGAATCTATTAAAGTTAGCATAGGTCGCATACAGGTGTATTACGTAAGGATAGCGTTTAGAATAAATAAGTGAATACGAAACACTCACAAAACAACCAGTACAATAGAAAATTAACTTCATTTACAAAGCGCAAAAATCCTGTTAGCGATCAAGTGGTCGGTATCCGGAATGTTATTATTTTATAGCGCTCCGCATTCCGTCCATTATTATTTGCTCAATAAATCTACGAAAACACACAATTTTTGCTAGAATGCTGAAACTTTAAGATTTTAATAAACCAATAAAGCCTACAAAGTAAAAAACCTCGAACTTACCACAGTATTCTCTGAAAAAAATCCAGATGTTTGTTTTCGCCAATTTATGTTTTTTTCGCATTCAATTCAATGAAAACTGCACCCTTGCGTAGCTTTTATTAAAATTACAGATTTTCCGTTAATATTTGATAGCCAAGTTCTGACAGGTGGTGTATGATTAGTGATTGAATTGAATGCATACCGTTTCATAATTTTCGCGTAAATTTTGAATATTTTAGAAAATAAAAACAAAAATGGTCGGATAAAGGAGGCCGGTCGGTAACCGGTGCCGTTGCGTTATTAAATTTCAATCTCTACAAACTTCAATCTGTAGATTTGAAGTTTCAGTAATTAAGTACCTACTGTATTAAGTATATAAAGTATAAATAAAGGGGTAATTAAATATGACCTAAGATTTTTTTATGATTCTGCATTGCCTACAACTTTCTCCACTTTTTCTTGTATTGAATCGTAGATGCTATGCAAACTAACTGTCTACCTGTGTAACAAATATTTGTAAAAATATGAAAATATATAATAAATTATTAAATATAGAAATTATTATTTTTATATGTTTTTGTGAAAGAACTGTTTATGTGTCTATAGGTATGTGTACTGTTGTGTTATTGTTGTTACATGAGATTGTAAGATAAGCAATAACTAGCTAACTGAAATGACTGTTTTGACATGAGTGAGAGTGATACTAGGATGCAGGATAAATAATAGTTATTGTATTCTTTAACGCTTCTAAACTTATCTCTATGCATATGATATTTCAAATAGCCTACTTGAGACATAATCTCATTCATATTAAAATTTATTTTTTGTAGTTACAAAAAAAAAAATCCCAAGTACTGACACATGGGTCACAAAACTAATATGTTGTCATTGAAACAAATTGTTAGATCAGTTTTTTTTTACTTGTATTATTGTAGTTACTGCAACCAGAAATACACTACTCCACCTTACAACTGTTTAAAAGACCTTTACAACTGATGTTTGCTTTTGTAATAAAGAGAAGAGGTAGGTCAATCTAAAGTGGTCAGTGAGTGTTTTATAGTGACAAATGTGTTGACAAGTCAACAAAGTGTTAGTCGCAAAAATAAATGTTGAAAAGTGACACTTTACCTCATTAAAGGTGATTACTAGAGACCAGATTTATGCAACATAAAAAGCTTGTTATATGCATGCAAATATGCATGAAAAAATGCTTGAAATATGCACGAAAATTGGCAGAATATGCTAAATTAAATGATAAATATTAGGAACCCAAAAAAAGAAGAAAAGTAAGTTTTCATATTTTTTTGTTTCAAAATCAGCATACAATTAGTAAATTATCCTTTGATAGGTACAGTAACATTACATGACAATAAAATTATTTAATATTTTTGAAAACGTAAACAATTAAGTATTGTTCCAAATGTTTAGTGGTAAGATTGTGTCTTCGATCATTAAAAATATTTTTATAAGTGGAAAAAGTTCACTCCACATTGACAGGTAACTGGGCAGAATTTGAACTTGGGTGCTATGTTAGCACTTATAAGTTCTTGCAAAAATTCTGCCATCCCATTAATAAAACTATCAATTTGATTGACACAAACGTTCAAAACCTGGGTTGTTATTCAATATGTTTTCAAACTTTTCTTTAAGTTTATATGGCAATGTAGACAAGCACCTGTGGGGTAGCTTGCATTATAAGCGATGATAGCCACCAAGTGGACGGCCAGTCTGTCTGTAGAGCTTAACATAAAAAGTCATATATATAACACCATAAGTCTACTGTGAAAGTCAAAATTGTTTAAGTAGTTTTTTCTGTGTGCTAAAATAGACTTGGTAATTTGTTGTTCACCCTGTATGAATTAATACTCATTAATACCACAATTTTTTGTATATTGACTTGTAAATATGTTATAAGGGGCCTTGTAAAATATTAAATAAATGGAATTTAAAGCAAATTCCCTTCTCATTGTTAATAATATTTATAGTATGGTCAAATTACTTGGTATTTTAAAAACCTAGACAACATACCACTATCCATTGATAAAATTGAAATAAAAATACTTTTAAATTGTGATATAATACAAGATTATCAGTACTCTCACTACGTCGGTACTTTCACTAACCAGTAATTCATTATTAAAGTAATACTATACAATACTCGTGTAAAATTTAAGAATTAAAAATAAATTACCCATTTAACGAGTCAAAAATAAATTTTACGAAATTTGACACACTTTACTTTCCATTCACTATTATTGCAAACGTAAACAAAATAAAACTTACCGGAATGAATTCTTGCGAATTTAAATATTCAGCCGCGTATCACTTGTATATTGAAATAACACGTGAATATTATTAGCGTATCTTTAATAATTTTTGTTTACTGTTATCACACACAGTCAATAAAATAAAATAAACGCATGTAAAAATATTTATAAGCGGACGATTTTATACACAGCCAGCGCACGCAACTGCGGGTGTTCTTGTCACTGTCAAGTCAATACTGTTTTCTTTGCCTTTGTCACTTACAAACGTCAATTCAATTGACATTACATTTGACTCTTGCGTAGAGAGTACTATATTCCTTGCATTTGACATTGGAGTTCAAGGTGTAACCTCGTATTTTGAATTTTGATTGTGTTTATTTCATGATTTCCCAGGCAAACAGCGGAACTAAATAATAAATTGTAGTTATTTTAATAAATTACCTCAGTAAGCCAAATAGTATCTACCTACACATATAGTTTAATAAATTAGATATTTTACTTAAAAAGTAAAATTTGGAGGAGTTAAAAGCAATAAAACCACGTTTAATAACATTCCGTCGCACGATGCCAGCGCCACGAGGGGGACTTCTTTTATGAAAACTTCTGTTTTTTGGTTGTCTATTCGGTATAACAATTTATTTGTAAGTTTTTATTAAAAAAAGCAGTTTATATAGTGTGTAGATCTTGCAAGAACAATCGCGTGTTTGTTTAGATAATAAAATATTATACATCACTTGTACATACTACTATTTACGTTTTGATTTGGATAAAAAATAAATTGTAAATAAGTTAATAATAAAACAAATGACACGTATGATTAATCAAATACATATAATCACTTTGATACATACTGTTAACGGTATTATAAAAATATTCATAAACAATATAAATAACTTTATATTTAAGACCTAGCACGCACTGCGGTGCGATGAACGGTGCGTTTTAAAATCCACGGCGGAAATAAAACCATGATTTATTGTATAATATGTATTATATAATTTTGTATCTATATGAGTTTAAGTAATACGCTATTTAATTATTACTTTCTTTATCTTTTAAATATTTAAAAAATACATGACATACGAGTACACTCGTTTTCTTCACTAGCGGTCGAGACGCGTTTGTTAAAATGTATGGGACCATACATATGTATGTGGCCAGAATCTCAAACAAGATAAATCACAGAGCAGGCGTTATGCACATAACTCTTGGGCTTCGACCCACTTGACATTAGCAAGGCCTTGTCCCGTTACAAGGACTTATTAATTCTGGAAAAGTACGTCTCTGTACTAAAGTAAAATAAATGAATGTTCTAAATACGATATATGGCCAAGATTTTGGTAGGTAAAATGGCAGGCGGGTAAATTAAATAACATTTCTGTATTTTGAACGCCTGATATTTTATTAGCAGTAATGATGTAGGTATACACCATTCATTTCACAGTAACAAAGGGGTTTTTGTTTATTATTATTACTTGCTTTCGTCATAGTAATAATGTTAAATTATAAATCTTTATTAAAAACTAGTCGACCGCATGATATTATACTACGTATGATACAAACACACCGGCAAATTAGTACTGACTGTTTGCTTTAACTTTAACGAAATTTCCAATCGCATAAACATATTGAGAATTACCTCGCTGACCAACTCAAATGTGATAATCACATTATCAAAGTGTTCTTGAGTTGAGCGAATATTCCTGCATTATTTAATTTCTAATTTGTCTATATTTTAGACCAATTCTTTCTAGTTTAACATAAAGCTTCGATCGGCCCACAGCCTCAAACCCGAGATTGTGCCGAGAGGTTATCAGTGGGACCTAATTTAATTCATTATGCCTGCCTGTGTCGACCCTTCCTCGACAAGGCGAAAACGTCCCTATGCAAAATTCTTTACCGGGAATATTAATGTGCCCCAGTTAACGGCTGTTCGGTTTCCTCTCTCTCTTTAGACAGGTTTAATATTTTAGAACTTAGGTTTAGAATTCATGGCCATTTGAGAATTTACGAAACATGAACTAAAGAAAGTTGACTGAAGGCAAAAATTACATCTGATATTGTAACTTGAGGCGATGCGGTGTAGAAGATTCAAAGATAAGTTGTTTGTGAAGTACTGAGGGCCGTAATATAATACTTCGGTTAGTTATCAATAAATAATAATTACATCTGAATACTTTATTTTATTTTCAAACGACTTCCAAAAAAGGAGGAGGTTCACAATTCAACTGTATTTTTTTAAATGTTTGTTACCTGATAACTTTCGACTGGGTGAACCGATTATGATGATTCTTTTTTTATTTGAAAGCTGGTGCTTCCCGTATAGTCCCATTTCAATTTGGTTCAGTTATGACAATGGCATCCATGAGAAAAGACCATGAGACGGTTTGAAGTCGGTTTATTTTTTGTTAAAAAGAGTTATTATTTAGTGTTTATTACGAGCTCACATAAATCGTTGAAGTTAGATCCGCGGTGTACACATAAATAACTGATTTCTACGTCATCTACTTAGTTCTAAATATTTTAATAATACATACTATAAATTCCAAAGGTTGTACTCGTATGTTTATTTGCTACTCAATCACGCAAAAACGGCTGAACGGATTTGGATGAAAGACACACAAGTAGTTCATCACCTGGATTAACATATAGGATATTTTTGCCTTGGATTAGGTACTTCTTGAATTTTCTAACTAGAACACGCACGAAGGGCACATATAATATCTTACGAGTATCCTACCTAAATGCGAAATTGAGTTTGTTACGATTTCACGTCGTAACTACATAACTGATCACCATGAAATTTTACATACACGTTGTCAGGGGCACAGAAAAGGACAGAAGGGCCTCAGGATGTTTTAACGCCTAAGAAAAGGGGCCACTGACGAAATCGCCTGCAAAAGCTATCTTATATGTAATGTATGTATGTGTGTATGTCTACTATAGACTTCAAAACCGCTGAACTGATTTTGATGAAACTTTCAGACAATCTTCAAGTTAGGCCAGCGGGTGTTCCCGTGAAGTTTGGTAGCGATCGGACGCGTACGAAGTCGCGGGCAGACACTAGTAATTAATAAAAAATACTGAAGCCTTCTTCTACGTTTATACTCGTAGGAGCAATCAAAGGTTATCCGGAACTCATCACGATGATGATGTAACAACAGCTTAACTCGACCTCCACTCACATCTTAATACAGATTTATTTATATATTTTAATATATGTACAACCAGGAAACCATTTTATACGAGTAACTGTGACTAATTTTTCACATAGCACGAGTACGGTTACATTTGATTCATCCATGTTATTATTTCAAAAAATTTAAAGATGGAATATTGGGTATTGTGTGTGAAAACAAATTAAAAAATTAAATCAATAGTTGATTTTAGTTTTCATATTTATTTATTTTAATAAGTATCAAAACTTTACGGCACGGACTTTTTATACACTACATATGACGTAAAAATAAATTAGTAACCAGATTTGATAGTAATGTGGGTTTATCGTTTAGCCACTAGAAATTGTGACACATTATACAATTTATTCCAAGTTTTGTGCAAAAATTCTTTATGTTATGTGACCAGTTACCATCGCCTATTATGGCAGATGGCAATGGCAATGGCAACGATAAACTCAAGGTATTGACTCTTCTTCAGTTACCTATACACTTTAAGTGGATAGCAACTAATGCCAGATTTTTTTTATTAGATGGGTTTGCTCTTGGCCAACAAACAGCTGAGTAGCAAGGATGAGGCCTAAGATGGAGCGAGCTTACCCAGAAGATGCCTATTAACTCGCACTTTGAAAAGATTTGAGTTATATGAGCTCGGAAATACAGATGCCGACGTGGAGTTAAAAACTTTGGCAGTGCGCATTATAAAGGATGTTTCAAAGCGCTTGGTCCGAAAAGAAGGGATTTCGACAAGATGAGGATGGTAACCAGCCGTACGTCTGTAGATATGTCCGATGGAAGAAAGGGGAAAAGAAAAGAAGAAAGCCAGGTGGCTCAGATTAGCTACGCTATGAGATAGTTGTTTAGTTTCTGACTATGAAACTATTTAAAATGCTTTATTGAGTTTACTGTTTAAAATATAGAATTATTTTCATAAATGATAATATTTATAGGACTAAAATTTTACTGAACACACGTAATAATACCGATATTAATTAAAATCTGAAAGTAACTATGCACGTGTTTCTCTTGTTCTTTTTGTAATTGATCGGCTGAACAGATTTTTATAAAATGTGGAATTAAGATCAGAAGATTTCCTGATCTTATAACACAGAAACTATAGGAAGTACAATGTACAATAATATTTACTACTTAAAGTTAGTTACCAAAATAAATTGATGTACGTCAGGAGTCTAAGTTATGGTAAGCTAACAAGTAAAGTCAATTTCAATATAAACTAATAGCCTTGTGAAAGGCTTTGCCACTTCCATTATACTGTCACAACACATTGAATTTTCCCCGAAATGACGAAAATAGAGCGCGATCTGTGATGCAACGAACGATGCCGAAGTTGTTTAACAATAAACAAAGACAAATTGCTTTTGATAAGAAGTCACATTTATTCTTTTAAAATTGCTATTTATTTAAAAAAAAAAAGAGCGTTAACGTTTTTTTTAAGATCATTTACTAACATAATGTCTTGAATATTTTTATAAGACAACTTTACAAAAAAGGCAAAAAATAATTAAGCACTGATGTAAAGGATTGAGTTTTGATTGTTCACACAAAAGTCAGTACAAAACGCAACCTAATTACATAAGACATAATGCTCAAATCACGTAACTCTTTTAACCAGCATAAGCGCTGAATTCTTCTTTATTAAGATCGGAGAACATATTTATGTCAAAAGTTGCAGATTTAGAATTACTGTTAAGGCGGTTGATTACTTCTAAGTTGTCGACGAAATTTTTGTAGCGGTTTTGCCTCTCTACGTCGCTGGTATATTTCTTCTCATAGTCGTTGATGAATTTTTCAAATAATGCTGGCGCGTCACTTAGTTTATACTGTGGTTTGTCCCCTTGATCTTCTTCTACGTAATCGTCTTCGTTCACTATTCCTTCGCCATAGTCTATTTTTCCGTCACCCTTTCTATGTGTAGATTCTTCATTGTTATCATATGAGAAATCACGCGAATCTATTTCCTCATCACTCGATCCATAACCAGCACTTAACGTAACTTGTATTACGCAAGTTAAAAATAATGTGACTGCAAGATATTTCATTTTTTAATTTTCCACGTCCAAAACTATTGAAGAGTGAAGCACATCTAAGCATATTATTATGTGAGTGACGATTACTGGTTTGACCTCGGAATCTGGTTATTTAAATTTTAAATGTCATATTGCAAGTATAAAAATAAACAAGTCGAAGAGCGCTTAGGTATGCACCGGTTTTTTAATTTTATAGTTAGGTTAGGTATATAATATTATGTTCTTGTTTATAATTTAGGCGGGCTGATTAGCGTCAGTATAATAAAAAAATTCTTCTTCTAAAATCTTTCCGTAGACATTTTTATTATTATTTTGTTTTATGTATGTATTCTATATTTTAGTTCAAATGAACAGATTTTCATATAAATAATTTAATTTATACAATGGAAAGCACTTTTAATACTTTTTAAGTAAATAAATAAATAACTAATAAATAATATTGTTATAAATTTATTAAAATACTAGCTGGCGCCCGCGACTTCGTCCGTGTTGAAAAAGAAAAAAGTAGCCTATCCTGTGTCCTGTACCAAGTTTCAAGAAAAGAAGAAGAAAACGTTTATCTACCAAGTTTCAAGAAAATCAGTTAATTCGTTTAAGAGTTATGGAGGAACATACATACATACAATACCTACACTTACAGATTTATTATTAGTATTGATGACTAGCTGACGCCCGCGACTTCGTCCGCGTTGAAAAAGAAAAAAAGTAGCCTATCCTGTGTCCTGCACGTCAAAATGTTAATCTACCAAGTTTCATGAAAATCAGTTAATTCGTGTAAGTTATGAAGGAACATACCCTCTGAACATACCCTCTGCCTTAAACGAAGAAGGTTTTTATTTATAATTTGCTTAAAAAATTTGCTCCCGTGCGAAGCCAAAAGCGGGTCGCTAATAGGCTATAATTTTCAAATATACATGATAAGGTTAGAAAGAGTTAGATAGATAGAGTTGGGGAGTGTCCAAACTCTTTATAAGGTATATTTTTCATAATTATTTTAATGTTGTAAAATGTAATTGTCTTAGTTATGAGGTCGGGTCAGTGGTAAGACAAGATAAGCAGACAACAAAGGTTTATCAGCTCGTGGCTGTAGGCACGTAGAGCGCAAAGCCGTTGAATTACACTGCGGCGGAGCTTCTCGACTTGGCTCGGGCTTATCTGTCAACAAAATATCTACCTGTAACATCCACCCACAGAAGGGGAACTGACAACATTTTGTTAAGACGCCCCATCCTCGCTGTATTATAAGAAAAAAATATCACAAACAAAGCTCATTTGCGGCTTTAGTTTTTTTTTCTATTCGCCTGGCAAGCGCGAACTCAATTAGTGAGCTTTTGTTGAGGACTCATTGCTTAAATTTTCTAGGAGGGCCATTTGCCAACGGAAGCTGCTTACTAATTACATAGGCACTACGCAATTCCATGGTTATACTTATACTCGTTAGTTATTGGATGTAGCAATCCTACATAAAAATATATGACATTTCTGAGGTCATTATAATATCAAGGTTTGGATGGAAACAAAAACTGAAATTAATTTCATATTATCTAGTGGAATTAATTTCTAAAATGTGCGGAATTTGGGACATTTTGGCGAGTTAAATTCTTATTACTTGACTAAAAGCCATCTAAAAGCCAATAATGTTGTTCGATGAAAACATCCTAGGCTATAATGTCAATAGCGTCGAAATAATAAATCTTTCGGTGGTCAATAGCTACTATCTATAAAGGTTTTTTTTTCTAAAATATTAAAATTGCTGGCGTTTGTTTTATTATTTTCGCGAGTTCAATAAGTGCCACGAACCTGTTGCGTAGCATTCTGTCTTCGATTACTCGCATTATAGTAAGTTAAGAAAACAAATTCTCCCAAATAACTATTATTGACTTAACTCGCTCGTACAGAGTGCTCTTAATATTAAACCATTAATTTTCTTTTAAAATTAAAAAAAGTTATATCGTTAAAAACTAGCAATTGCCGTAATGAAAACATATGAATCAAAAATTGAATGGCTTATACTCTTTGCGATACTATAGCTCGTTATTATATGTTAATGCAACATAATCTGTATTCCATTATTTGAACTTTAACTTTAAATTAACTAAATAAAAAATTGCCATTTTAATAACCGATAAAATAAAAAATCTTATACTTTCTGATTTCAGAGATTGGTTGAACTAGCATGAGCGGATTGATTTCATTGGAACTGGAATAATAGGAATGTACCTAATTAGTAGCTCTGTTGAAACAGTAAGTAGCTGTATGTATTTAGATATAGATACAAGTCAGAAACGTGACCTGAGCCATAAACGTGAAAGTTTTATGTAAATCTACTCCTGTGGCAGGGCATCCGTCTTTCTATTGCATAAGTTGACTAATAAATTAGTGAGTAGCTTTTGTTGGCCGGAGATAAGTTGGACAGACAAAGGATTATCTTTGTTTCTGTTGAGTCACGCTAACACCAAAAATAAAGTTGCAAGTTTAAGGAACCACTGATGCTTGGTCACGTCAAACTGGTATCATAATTTATCAGTATTACAAATGATAGTATATTACATGCTAATATTATTAAAGCGAGATAATCTGCCTTTAATTAATGAAATCCATTTACCTATCAGGAGTTGCTCTTATGACTTTTTGTATCTTGTGTCCTGAATTTTTTGAATAATTTTATTTAAAAATATTATAATTAAATCGCCCGTGATATTTGTCTTTTGAAAAATTGCAATAATAAAATAGCCGTCCAATGGTCCCTGTAGTAATTTGTT
This sequence comes from Synanthedon formicaeformis, assembly GCA_945859745.1. Taxonomy (NCBI): domain Eukaryota; kingdom Metazoa; phylum Arthropoda; class Insecta; order Lepidoptera; family Sesiidae; genus Synanthedon; species Synanthedon formicaeformis. The sequence continues at coordinate 6,623,679 of OX243964.1, forward strand.
CGGCTGCAGGCTTTTTTGTGGGCTTTTACCACATTGTAACGCAATAAATCTTATGACAAAAGTGAAATTATTTAGGATAAAAGCTTCCTTTTTTGTCCGGAAACCACAACTATGTAAAGGACACGATGACTCTTTTTTGCGGCTCGGCTACACAATGTCCGCGGGTAAATAATATATTGAGTGACAAACGTCTCGTCCTTCTCTTTATTCCGGGTCACCCTTGAACCGAATAAATTGCGAGCAATTTTCGGGGTCGTTTACCACGCTCCGGGATGCCAATGATACGCTTCTCAAACTTCTCGTTCATCCTGAGCTATGTCTCGCGTGTACCTTGTATTTACTTTCCATTCGATCGCTATAACGATTCATTCTGATTTTTCGTATGGGGGAAGTTTTTTTCTGATAAAATGTAGCAAGCTAGTTAACGATCCACTTAATGGTTTGTAGCTACTGTTACCTTTAGACACAAGCAACATCAGATAAATGCAAATGCGTTGGTGATGCTGTCTGAACTACATTATTAATCACAATTCAGCTATTGTCCACAGAAAACAGAAACACAGAACACAGCAAACAGCAGTTTTATATGGATATGCATATGGGTCCGTTTAGCTTTTCGAATCTATTCAGCTTCATCCGCATGCCAACCGTCGCGTTCTGCGCGTTCAAGGCTGTTCTATCACGTTCTGAACGAGGCGAACAAGGATTGGAAATTTTGGTCTGTCCTCATTTTAGTCTGTTTGGTGTAAAAGCTGAATAGATTCGGAAAGCTAAACATACACGTTTTCTATGGACAAAAGCTGAATTCAGCTGACAAAAGCTGAAAACGTATAGTTAAGTACTCCCTATTTGTAAAATGACAAGATTGTGGCATCCATGCTATTTTTGCTTGCTTGCTAGCTATTGGCACTCCACTGAAACACAATTGTACACATGCTGTTAATTCAGCTGTCTTATCTCAGGGTGTCGTTACAACTTCCCAATGGGCTACCCTGTCAACGATTGCGGAACGCAGTGTGCCCAGCCAGTACCAATCTTTCAATTTCCGAACGCTGACTGTCTGGAATCTAATTACAGTTACAAGTATTTAACTCCCAGGAGTCACGGTTGGCTCGGGGCGGTGTTTTTGTCAACAACTGCCTCGCGACGGTTGCTTAATCATGAATGACACGTTTACGTATTCAGGAGGCTCGTCTCTCCCGCTAACGAGAAGACGAGATAAGTTTACAAACGTCGTCGTCTTGAATTCCCGTCGGCGTTCAGCACCCGCGTTGATTGTCCGGGATTTGAAATTAACATAACAGGAGCGTTCCCTGTTCGACGACTCTCCGTACATAGTGGTGTAAAACGGAATGATGTACATGTTTGTTTGAACAGCGGATTGAGCTCTGACGTTTTCGTCTTACGACACTGTCGGGCCCATAAACAATGGGGACTCCGCTTAGAGCGGAGGCTGTGCTATTTGCGCTTTCAGAATACGCGCTTTACTTAACCAAATAAATACATACATTCCGTTTTGTAACTTGAAATCCTTTGCTAATGAATTTTGCAAATGTTTATTAAATTGTGCTGCTTTCTTTGATAAATGTATTTGTTTGCGTGTAATAAATTTACCGTAGTTTAAACTTACCAATTAAAGTTTCTCCATTTTAAGTTTATATTATGATTTAACTAGATCTAAATTAACAAAGAATTCAGCAATATAGCTGTGAAAAAGGGCCCAATGCATATACTTAAGGAACGGTCTGGGTAAAAACTTTACACACAGATAGACCATGCCCTGGATAGACATTCTTAAATAAATTCGCATCACATGCTACGGTGTATAACAGGATTAAAGGTATCAATTATTATATTTTTATTTTTCAACGCGGACGAAGTCTCAGACACCAGCTAGTAGTTCATATAGTTCAGCTAGAGTCCGAGACAAGAGTTTTACAAAGTTATTGTTACAAAAAGTTAGAAACAAGGTACGAGTATTACTCGTAATTTAAGGTGAGGCAAATGAATCATTAGTCCTAAATCAATATTGACAGTGAGTTGTGCAAATAACGAATCTTGGGTGTAATATCATCAGTGCGGAGCGAGGGCTGGGGGTGTTTTGAGGCACGTGCGTGCCACAGACCAACCGAGCTCTTGTTTCGGTTCAAGCGAGCGCTCTTTTATTTTCTAATGGATCGGCACCGGGGCTGTATTTGTTGGCAAACATTCGCCAGACACTGATATTTGCATAACAAAGAAAAGGGGTACCTAAGGGATCCGAGTGTCCCTGAAAACGTATTCTTGTCAGGAATAAGGATTTTGTAAAGGATTTGCCGGTCAATTTCGCGTCTGTACGTTTTTGTTGTACTAAAATTTTGTGCATAATCAGAGCACCGGATTTACCGAAGCGTGTGCGGTACGCAGCCACTTATCTCAGCGAGGGTTCTCTCGCTACACGAACTTTATAAGGAAAATATAAAAAAATAGGAAGACGTGTTAAGTTTTTTTCCTACCTTTGTTTCCGTATTATGCACAGAATATAAAGCCTGAAATATGACCCGTTCGTAAGTCAAGCCATCATTTTTTTCACCTTTGGTATATACTATCAAGATACAAAAGTTTATTAAATTTTTTGTCTTCTTTCTGCGCACCTCACTTATTTTATTTTGGTACACACTTTTTGAGAAAAACTGGTACTGAGCTATTCGTTCATTTACCAATATTACCTACACGTAATTTATAATGATTTTATAAGAACAGATTGAAAATAAAATAAAATAAATTCGAAACCAAAATTGAATGTCTCATTTCAGTGAAAACAGATATCAGTGACAAAACTTTGCCCACTCAAATGTAAAGTAAAACATTTCGAACGTTACCTTTCATTGGGATGTCTAGAAAAAAGCGATAAAGGTACACAGAGGAATGACATTGTGAACTTTTTACTTTCTTTGTTTGTTACACACTATTTTCGGGAGGTCTCGATAACATTTTCAAAGGATTCCCTTCTCCCTGAGGGCTTTCGCAGATATGATGCGGACCAAGTTCAATATGACGCATCAATTTCATTTTAGCCAACGTTATGTCCTCTTTTCAAGTTGTGAAGTGAATAGAATGAAAAATAAATTCTGAAAACTAGCTTTTCGCCCCCGGCTTCACACGGAGTTGAAATATTCAAAAGAAAAATCTTTCTTTGCATTACAAAATAAATCTATGTTAAAAAATTTCAACTTTCTACACTTAGTAGTTTTGGCTGTGCGTTGATAGTCAGACAGTACAGACAACGAATATACCTATTTGATCTGTTTTAGAGATAAGTATTAGCATAATTTTAATGAAACGAAGTTTTTTTTTAATTCTAGAGAAATTTTATAATTCTTTCACAATTTTGTTTCACTTTACTAAAATTATTTTTCAGATCGTCTACATAACTGCACAGTCATGCTATCAGTCACTTAATATTCAAGTCTTGTTTATTAATAAATATGTAATACACATAAACAAAGAAATAGCAATAATGTCACTGAACATATTTGGCTTTTTTGATAGCAAAAATGTCAAGTAGAAAACGCCGTTGAAAATCAATGAATAATATTATGTGTGCTGATTTTTTTTCGGTGAGTGATTATGCCTTAGCCCGTTTCCCTATCCCATCCTAATCTCTTATCCTTAATCTTACTATTAATCTATACCTATGGCTTTGCTTATGTTATAGGCGACGGTAGCTACCTACCATGACAAATATTTAAATTTAAAGTTAAATCAACGGTCTATCCTTTTCTATTTGTTTTATACTTTGGTGCAGTCTGTTAATATTTATTAATATATTGTAATGCTTTCTATGTTTCTCATATTATTCTATGTTTATATATAGGTACGTTTTGTTGTTTTATATAATGTTCCCTTATAATACTAAAATGTGTTGCTCTGTATTTATTGTAAATTATTGTATAGGTACCAGATATATTATGTAGACTAATTATGTATAATATGATTATGTAATTCAGTAGACTCCCACGATACAAGCATAGCTTAGTGGTCAACGATAACTTGTGGTCACTGTTTTTTTTTTTTTTTGGAAATAAATAATAATAATAATAATTATTATTATTAAATAGAAAATCTCTCTCTCTCTCTCCGTATGCCTCTTTAGTCCTCAAGGTTAGCCGTCAACTTCCTGAACCTGTCCCTGTCGTGAGCCAACTGGAGTAGCTGCTCGACCCAGGCAATCCCAATCCACTCTCGAATATTTCTGAGTGACTTTCTCCTTCGCCCAGCGCGTCCCATCCGTTCCACCTTACCCATCATAATTAATTGGAAATCAATAGAAAATACCGTTGTAAATCAATGAAAAACATGCAGGTAAATATGATATTTTAGCATAACGACTATGAGTTTAAAGTTAAGCTGAACCTAACTACACGTGATAAAGCTGAAGTGATCGTCGGAAAGACATTCACAGTGGTAATAACATTTTGCGCGGTCCATAAGCACAACATAACAATCCTTTCTCAATAGTTAACACAATCAAGTCGTTACTTTGCGAAGTTCCCTCGTTTTATCAACCCCGTGCAGTTCGCGGTAAAATAGAACTGTGTCAAAATGACGTTCAACTTTGGCGAAGTTGTAAACGCCTGAGGCGCCCAGCTCTCGGGAAGTTGCTTGATGCGATAACATTTTCATATCCAGTTCATGTGTTTGCTTAATGTGCCCTAATTCATATTTGCTAACCTAACCGCAAGGATGGGATTTGAGTAGGTACGTAATTCGCAATTACTGTCGCCACACACAAACGACGACGTTCCATTATTTTCCTCATAAAACTGTTTCTCATACATTAACTTTTATACGCCGTAAGCTTTAGCGTTATTTTCTTAAGTAATTAACATTTTTAATCAAAATATCAAAGATGGACGCCAACGTGCAGTTCAGCTTGTTTTTTAATTAAAAAAAAACAGCGACTGGTTTGTGAAGGTTAAATATTATAATTTATTACATACTTTAATACACGGTCGACTGAATATCGAGGTTTAAGATAAAGTCAATGTTTGGCGAATTTATTAGCAATTTTGTAAATTTTTAATTCATAGTATAAGAACTGAAAAAAAAAAAGAATATTATTTCTTGACAATTTACCAACAACATATAGAAAATATGTAATATATTTAGCGCCTCTTTCACGAACATCAAGTAGGTTAAACCGTCACTTAAAGTCATCTGTCAAGGGGGAATAATTTAGCTGATATACCTTTGTTTGTACGGTAAACGTCCCAAACATTAAATGGAAAATAATTAAAAAAAATCGCCTATCGAATGATGTAGTAAACCGAGTGCATAATTCAATAAAACAGAAAATGATTTCTAAAAGTAATTAATCAACACTTTACTTGTAGTTGGTGAAAGAGGCGCTTAATCTCGTATAATTTGCCACTTGCAGCACCTGTGGCGTTGCTTATGTTTCGTCAGCATTGAAAAATAAAAAATATGTAATTAATATAACGCTTGACATCTTGTTGCAATAACACTTTGGCCAGGCGTTAGTTTTTTTATTTTATTTTAGACTAGTTGGCGCCCGCGACTTCGTCCGCGTTGAAAAAAAAAAGTAGCCTATCCTGTGTCCCGTACGTCTAAATGTCTATCTACCAAGTTTCATGAAAATCAGTTGATTCGTTTAAGAGTTATAGAGGAACATACATACTTACATACATACATACAGAAAAAAATTCTAAAAATCGTCAATTTAGTTTCAGTATCATATATAGAGCCTATATACACGATATTTCTGAAAACAAAGTAAATTACTCCATGACCGACCCCTACAGATTTATTATTAGTATTGATGATGATCCCTCTAGAACAGTAGGTAGGTACTTTTTTCTAGACAACGTGTATGCAAAATTTCATGGTGATCGGTTCAGTAGTTTTTGAGTGAAAGCGTAACAAACAAACAAACTCACATTCACATTTATAATATTAGTAAGGAATAATACATAGTATGGACGTGTGGATGTTTTTCTGATGGCGATCGTTTTCCTATGAGACAAAGTTGATGCGATGAAACCGTCTAGTCCTCTAGTTACGATTTATTGGCATACCGACGCGAAATATTACCCAGAGTTTATCAGACGGGCTTACAGAGTAGCTCGCCGAAACGTTGAAATTTTGACAAATTACACTCGAGGATTACTCTGTAGAAATATGAAGAAAAGCACGCATTCCCACAAATTACTGACACGTGACAAATGTCCCAGTAGATGACCCGCAATTTATACAGCTCGCTGCTAAATCCAGTTAATGCGAAAGGCCCAAAGCACAACAGCGTACGAGAGCGAACGGCACTTTTGGTGTAATAACGTACACTTGAATACCAACTCGTAAAACTTTTGTATGTGTTTGGGACTAGGGATGACAATATGAAATAATTTGCATCCTTAAATACAAGGACGTCTAATAAAGGGCTGATGTAGTTTCGTCTAACAATAACTTAGTGTAGCGATCATAGTAAGTTACTTCTCTTCTCTATACGACGTGTATTTGTAGTCACGATACGAAGTTTTATAATAATTTGTAATCTTTATGTTTGTTTCTTCAATAAAATTCACCATGTATCCTAAATCTCTATAAATATATCTACATTAATTATTTGAGCGGTTTTTGAAAGTATGTTTATATAATAGATTATAGAAATCACATGTAGAAGACATGTGTAGAAGTAATAACTGCACTATACCAATTTATACTTTTAAAAAAGTAATAAAGAGATTCAATGCACTGAAGAAAAATACTTAAAAGGTAAATTAAAATACTTGAAATAAATATAAGAAGATCTATATTTCTTATAGATAATCTTATATTTAGAAGATTCTTGCAATTTGTAATTTGTAATATTCTTTCAGGAATTTCATTATGATAACAAAATCATCTCCAAGACCATATGTGGTGATTTCAAATATACTTTGAACTGTCTCTAAGGGAAAAGCGAGTAAAATGGCATAGGTACAGCTATTGTAATATTGTAACATTTTCAGAGAGAAATGATACAGAGTACATTTCACAACTAGGGTTCAACAAAGTTCATCGTTTCGTTATTTCGCCGTCCTCTTGGGAGTTGACAATTTATTTTGTTGTATTATAAAATGGGGATTTACTGTATTATCGTCTTAGGAGAAACAGACGCGTTACATATCCCCAAAAGGAGATAAATATTTTATGTCATAATTCACCCGAGCTATAAAAAGGGTAAGCGCAGAATGTCTCGGCAAACTCCAAATGATTTCGCTTCGGTTGTCTGGCGTCGGGGTTGAAATATCAACGCACCCCCGATGTTGATCTTTAAAGCACAAATATAAAGATAAAAATATACTTTTATTTACGAGTTTCGGTATTTGCAGACCGAATATTCGTTACAGGAATATGACTTAAAATTTATGAGAATTTTTATGAGTGATAGAAAAAAAATGTGAATACTAAATAATACATTGGCTTTAATGAACACTCGGGAATAAGCTAGTGAACGAATTATTTTATATGGCATGGTATGAAGAAAAAATAATAGAAAAAACTTTTTCCAAAATCCAATATTTTATTTATATATTTATGTATCCTACTTAAGTTCTTGAATTTAACGAAATTTGGATTTTTATAATATTTTAATAATATTAGGTACCTGCAGGTATTTAATTAGGCAATATCAAAAAGTGTAAAAATAATATTATAAGTAGATAACAATACTAATAAAAATTCTTTATTTGATTACATTGTCTATATAATATTACTTTCCTTTCACGCTCTACGTAATATTAATGTCATCGGAACTCGTATAGATATTTCATTTAGAATAATAGCAAGCTTATCAAAACAATAAATGGAAGTATAAGTGCCGCCCTTACAGATAAGAGAGGGTCGTTTTATGAAATTTTTAGTAATTCCATCGCATAATTGGAAAAGTTTGACCACAAAACGCGAGGCGGCTGAGAAAGAACTATAAAATGTCAGTTAACGACACCTAACGACTTCTCAATACCATTAGTCTGAAATACGATCTAATTGAGTAGTCCGATACTGACTCACTTTCTCAACACAATAATACTTTGATTATATTGTTTCCTCGAGAAAAGAGACTCAATAATGATTTTATTAAAACATATTTAATAATCCTAATTTTAGCCTAGACTTGAGGATCTGCCTTAATCTGAAAAAACTACAAAACTTTTCAAAATACATGATTACTATATAAAATGCTAAAAACATTGAAAAAGCATTTTTTTTAAGTAGACAAAAAATCCACACATATTATGAAATCGTACCGGTTTTTACTAAATCATTTTTTAATTCTTAAGTTGCTATTATCAAATATTTAAATAGAACATAACTTTTTTTTTAAAATAAGTTTTCAAGTTAAAATTACGGAGCGGAACAAGTTAAAATTTCATCGTCGACTGTACAATGTTGGCTGCGAATAGTTGGGATGCGAGAGGTATGCGTGAAATTCTTTAATCAGTGCCAGCGATGTCCATACGCCAATCAACAGCGCGCACCTTTCAACGCTACGCTTTTGCCCTTTTTTCAGTTGCCAATATATTACGGTTTTCTTTTTTTAACAACCGAACGCCTGCTATCTGCGGGTTTGAAGCTTTTGTACATTTTTCTAGACATTACAAATCAAATGAACTATCGTACGTATCTTAAAAGTTAACAGAAGAACAAGAAGAGTAAGAATTTATTCCTCTAGGTTCCACATTCAATTCCAAGTACCTTCCTTGAGTTGTTTCTCTAGCCGTAACTCATTGAGACTACACAACGTATCGTAATCAATAAATACTAATAATAAATCTGTAAGTGTAGGTATTGTATGTATGTATGTTCCTCCATAACTCTTAAACGAATTAACTGATTTTCATAGAACTTGGTAGATAAACATTGACGTGAAGGTCACAGGATAGGCTACTTTTTTCTTTTTCTGCCAGCTAGTAATGAATGTAATTGTATCTTTTTATAGAAAAAGACTTTATACTTATACTTATACTTATAGAAGTATCTATACCATAATCGTATAATAATCGTTAATAGTCAGAATATTAACGATTGGGCACATTTACCATCGTCTTATGAAACCGGAGCAAATTTAGCGTATCTTGGAAACACACTAGACTATTGGCTTACTACAGCCACTACGGCTTGCTAATGCAAACTATGTCGAAGATATAAGCTCTCTTCAGGATTTCCTTGTTTGTATGCAATCTATCTATAGGTATATCTGTCCTGCAGTGTATACTCGTATCTGTCCGAACATTGCTCTAAACAACACGAGCTTGAGTTTAAAAAATGGATTACAATAGGCATTTAAATTGGTCTTATTTTATATATTACTAGATGACCCGACGACAGTCGATGCCCCTGTTAATTTTGCATAAAAATACCGTCCAAATTTCTAACTTTTCACAGTAGATTTTCCAAGAATTTTCTTTCATATAAACCTTGTCCTGAACAATTATAAACACAAGAAAATAAACAGGTATCAGTCGTGCCGTTCTCTAATGATGCTCCGTCATATACGTGGCAATTGATATTTTTATTGATATAGGATAGATGTTAACTTACACTGCTGAAAAACCAAAACAAATTAAGATGCCTGCCCTGAGTAATATACATGTATTTGTTGAGTCGTTTTGAAATTCAAAGATGTATTTCACTAAAAGCATTTCTTATTAAACATTCATAAGCGAAACAATGTTTTTGTTAACCTCAGAGAATACGCGTTCACGAGAGAATATTATATTGAGTTAGAGGCGACCATTTGTGGCCACTTTCAATACATTATCGGGAAAATAGGATCGTGAAACAAAAGAACAGTAAAAGTGTAATGGACGAATGAGCTTTAATCGGATTGGGGCTTATTCAAGATATGGCGGCGACGAATAATGACTTCGGCGATCTTATCTATGGCCAAAATTGCTAAACTTCAATAATGTCTTGGTCCGACAAGTTGAGTGTACCCTTGGAGTTCCTCTACGTTTCATTATTTGTTTCTGCGATGGGTTACGTGCTTAAAAGAATGTGTGAAGAAGGGATAAAATTTTAAAACACGAGTTCCGTATGACTTCAAACATTATAGTCGAGACTAGAAAAAACACCTAAGAAATTTTGGCAGAATTTTATATTTTTCTATTTTCCATAATAACGTCTATGTTGTTTTTAAAGATGTAACAAAAAATCTACATGTATGATTTTGGTATTATAATGATATTTCTTTTTACCTATAATTTACCTTGCTATTATATACACCTTTAATACATATTTAAGGGTGTATATGATAGTATACACATGATAGGGTGTATATGATACATATTAGTATATATTTATGCCTAGCGTATATCACTCTATGCTTCAGGGCGTACGGCGTGTACGGACAGTTCCAATGATCTCTGGGATAATTGAGTGAGAATATCAAATAAACCTGCTAACGGGTTAACATGACTAACTAACAAGAGAGCTCCCGTAAGCAATATTCGCTTATAACTGATCGTCGTCGCTTTTATGGGATTTTGTAAGTATAAACGAGTAATTTAGTATTGATACAAAAGTCACAAATTTGTCGTTTATAATAGCAATGGGATAAGATATATGAAAAGTACACAGCAGCTTACAAGCTCATAATAAAAATTATTAGGAATATAGAAAACTAGCTGAACCTGAGCAAGCTTTGCTGCGGCCCCGGCACAACTTTCCGAAATTAGTGCATAAATACAGATAGACAGAGAAAAAGGTAGACTATATACTATATACTGATTATTCATTAATCTGTACTCATAAACCTCTAAAGCGATTTAGTTATCTCGAAAGTGTAGTTGAGCAATGTGATGATTGACATCAGTCCTCGATTAATGTATTAATCGAATAACTTATATATTATATTTGAAAACCAGACTCAGTTATAATAAAAATGTTCTCTTTCTTAAATCTTATAACCTGTGGAACCCTACAAGAAATAAAGAAAAATATACCATGTTTGTACGAAATATGGACAGCTGCCTTGGGAGTTCGTGTAGCGTATTACAGAAATAAAAGCAAATATCAAAATAAAGAAATGGCTCTATCGGATTACTACCCATTGTTGAGTCATCGAAAACAATGTTACAGATGGTATTGGACATAATTCTGACTTAATCAACTTTGTGACAACTTTCTATTGTGTCAACGACAATGGAGAAGTTAAGTTTGTAAAGAAAAAATATCTTAACACACGGAAGTCTCGTTCACAGTTGGAGTAATGCTAAGTCACAGAGCAAAAAGAAGGCACGATATGCGATGGGATGCGCCCATTAACTTGTAGGTTATGATTCTCGATCTATATTATTGGCAGGTTAAAACACTATCACACGTCAGTGCATACGCTTCCATAACAAATAATCTGTCGCAGAGCGAATAGCCAATGGGATAGAAAGGTTCTCGAATGGAGGCCATAAATTGGATAGCGCAGCGTGGGACGCCCTGCGGTCAGATAGACAGACAGACAGTCTTGGGAGAGGCCTACATCCAGCAGTGGAGAGACACAGACTGATGATGATGATAAACAAAATGAAGAAATTATTTTGAAGACTTCCCCATTCTGACTTAATTCAATTAACAAAGTTTGTTGTAACAAAACAACTTTTTATTGTGAGAAATAAAACTGTTAAAAAGAGCATTTATGCCTTTGAAACTATAATAAGAAACAACCATCCCATCGGTGTCGTCCACAGAAAATACTTACCTGCGATTAATTCCGGTCCATCAACACTATATTAGATCTATTATAAATAACTATACTGTTCGTAATAATGGACTGGTTTTAGCAAAGCTTAGCACGGCTGTTATGAAGAACTGGATCCGAACTGGATTTATAATTGGTCCAGGAGCGTAATGTCACAGTGTTTTGTTTTTATTTTTTAGTATCATTCTATGACGATTTATTCTTATGCCAATTTTTACGTATTAATTATAATTATATCTTTAATTATAATGGTTCGCCTCGTAAGTTGTAGGTATACGTACAGTAAGTGCCAAATGAACCGCCTATGTTACATTCAGTGGCTAACGAAAGTAAAGTTCAGTTCATTATGTTTCGCATAAATAACTTGAATGTCAAAGGGAAATGTTCAAAAGGTAAGATTTATGTCGTCTTTATGATATCGAGACATTTCTTATGATTATACCTACAGGATTCTTTGATAAGATTCACACCGTGAGTGAAATAGTAATTTGATATATGAAGTAATTTAATTAAAAAACCTGTTATGCCTGTTTTTTAATTTGCATATATTTGTACATTTTATGCTATAGTTATATGACTATAGCACAACATTAACACATATGACGTTCACTGCTGAGTGTAAAGTAGAGTTACATATGTTTTGACTATGCAATTGTAGATTAAGCCCCATCAATGTACCGTACATATTATACTAAGTTATCATACTTAGTACTGTAGTTATCAGCTTATACAATATGACACTCGCGGGTGCCTGCGACTTCGCATTGAAATATGTTAACATATATAATGCATATACCTCTATAATGCCTGACATAAATTAACGCCCGATATCATATACCTAAGGCATAGGTAAAGAAAATATAACAGTAGGTGCAAGTAACATAAGGTACCTTTCATCCAAAGTAAAAAATACTGTTACCGAGTGATTTATCAATCATCATCAATCAATACTAATAATAAATCTGTAAGGGTTGGTCATGGAGTAAGTTACTTTGTTTTCAGAGATATCGTGTTTATAGGCTCTATACATGATACTGAAACTAAATTTACCATTTTTAGAATTTTTTTCTGTATTTATGTATGTATGTATGTAAGTATGCATGTTCCTCCATAACTCTTAAACGAATCAACTGATTTTCATGAAACTTGGTAGATAAATATTTAGAAGTACGGGACACAGGAAAGGCTACTTTTTTCTTTTTCAACGCGGACGAAGTCGCGGGCGCCAGCTAGTATAAAAATAAGAATCCAACGCCTGGCACACGTATATGATGCTGTATATTGCCTATATATTTTGTCAGTATTTATTTTTTTATTTTTCAACGCGGATTTTTCCACAAGCTTGCGGGCACCACCTAATAGTACTATATAAAATTTCATCAAAATCCATTTAGTAGTTTTTGTTTGAATTTTCCATCAGTAGGCATCAAACTACTACAACATGGAATCCGCGTGCCATACAAAACACAACGAATTTTATGGAACATTTAAAAGTGACATATGCGTAGAGCATGAACTGTCATTTAAAACAAAACAAACAATAATAAGTACGTAATTTAAAGAAAAAGTGACTTTACGTCAACCCATTAGAGTTTAAAATGAAATAGTAGAAGTTGATCGTTACTACCTTTTACCATTGACGCGTGAAGGCAAGAGTCCGCCATGATCCTGTCAAAGGCGTTCTTTTTATGTGCCGCTTTGGCATTTGTGACGCAAATTCTATTGTAGTATTTCGATGTCAGTAGGTAACAAATATCCATGCATTCATTTTCACAGTAGTTTTTAATGTTAGTTGTACGTTACATATGATGCATGCTAATAATATGTTATTGTATGAAACTTTTTATTGTAACAAAAGAGGGTAAGTACATCTAGTGAAAAGCAGTGTGCAGCAATTTAAATGACTTTACAAATTGACGACTGTTTTGTATAGGGAGCAGTATCAAATGTCTAAAAGTTTCTTGTTGAAACAGTTAGCTAAATTGCACGTAATTTACGTCAGAGGAGAAATGTACTAATGACGCCGAAATTTCTCCCTTCATGCTCACAATTTAAAACAAGTCATTGCAATCAAGCGAAAAGCACAAATTTATAGTGAAACTTTTTAAATACGATGTTTTCAAAAATACTAAATAAATATTTTAGTAACTAACTTGTAAATTTTAAATTTATTTAAAATTTTCTAGAAAATTACTACAAATGTCAAACAGTCTACTTTTAAATAGGTAAGTAAAGTTAAGTGCATAGATATATCCAAAGAATCGTTTCATCGTACAAAGTCTCGTTCGTGTAGACTTTTTAAAGAAATGTTATTAAATGATAGAGATGTCGACCTGTTCCACAGTTCTATATAGTACTAGATGGCGCCCGCGACTTCGCCCGCGTGAAAAAAGTAGCCTATCCTGTGTCCCGGACGTCTAAATGTTTATCTACCAAGTTTCATGAAAATCGGTTAATTCGTTTAGGAGTTATTGAGGAACATACATACATACATACAATACCTACACTTACAGATTTATTATTAGTATTGATTATAACTGAAAAATTCTTTCAGTAGTTTACTAAAACTTAATACTTTCAATATTTGCTTTCACCATGATGCCGGTTGGTTTTGTAATCTTTTAGTGATTTTTTTTTATTAGTAATTATATATGTTATTTGTTGTATATGTTTATTATGTAATATTGTACCTGTGAATTTCTCTAAAATTAAATAAATAAGTTTTTTACAAACGTTTATTATAAACTACCTGGCGCCCGTGACTTCGCCCGCGTGAAAAAAGTAGCCTATCCTGTGTTCCGGACGTCTAAATGTTTATCTACCAAGTTTCATGAAAATCGGTTAATTCGTTTAAGAGTTATGGAGGAACATACATACATACATACATACATACATACATACATACATACATACATACATACATACATACATACATACATACATACATACATACATACATACATACATACATACATACATACAATACCTACACTTACAGTTTTATTATTAGTATTGATGATGATGTGCACATATAAACTGTCACTGATATGTCCCTGATTTTTTTTTAATAACATGCATAGGTTTTATTAATGTACGAGTAACCAAGATAGGTTATAATATTAATTGCACTATGGAAAATTGAAGTCTGCTACATTCAACGCACAAAATCTGTTGCCTGATTTAGGAGGTGTTAGGGGTTAATAGAAAGTCAGACGCGGAAGGCGACTTGAAATAATTATAATATACGAGTATAAAGATTATGACATTGAATTTGAACATTAGAAATAATATTAACACTTGATGTAACCATAAATAATAGGATATCCGTTTAGCATCGTCGCAAGTCGGTTTGAATTTAAGCAATAGAAGCATACCTAGAAAGATTCTGGTTGATTCAGCATACGTCGATCCCCTAGGCCTGACCGCCTTTCAATACGATCTCGTGACGGCAATTGACGAGTGAATTCACGGTTAGTAAACGTAATAACAGTTATCCCAAACCGATTCCCAGAAGTCTCAAAAAAAATGTTTCATCTTTTATTTAAACCTTAGTTTTTACCAATATAGAGTTTGTTTGACATTATAGGTAAGTTGTTCTGAACCCAAAGCACCCCCTATGTTATAGGTAGTTAAAAATATAAAAACAAAAATAAAATAAAATGTTAACTGTAAAATTTGATAACAATAATAATATCAAGGTAGCATCTGAGTAGTTTTGGGGACAAAAGAGACAATGAATTCGATACAATAAAAAAAAATTGACATCAGCTATTGATGAAGACATTTTCTAAATCTCTCTCTCTCTCTCTCTCTTTTTCTCTCTCTATTACTTAATTTGTAAAGTATTAAAAAAAGTAAATAAATAAATTAAAAATATAAAAAGAAGTATATTAAAAATAAATATAAGAAATATTATTAAATATAAGAAGAAGTATTAAAAACTATTTTCGGGCCTTACAAGTGGCACCCACGAGTTACTGGACACTAAATTTATTTCTTATTAAATTTAACCAGTGTAAGTGGTTAGTATTGAAATAATAATTTAAAATTATAAATTCTAATTCTCCAATGACAACATCTAAAAACCTGTTTATCAAAACGGTCTGCAAAATGTCAACTTAGGTATTAGGTATAAGAAAAGTAACACATAGATTTATAGATTTTGTATAAAGTCATTCGATCTTAATCGCTGAAATAACTTATGGTTATTTGTCCACGGGGACAATATCAAACAGTGTTAATTCGTCTAACAAATAGATCCACACTTCAACTTCTCTTCCGATTTTGCCAAGTCAATGTTTAGAGATTGCAAACAAAACGGGCGACAGTGTATATCTACGTTAGTTTCGATGACAACAGAATTTTCTATTAGCGACATTCCGATAAAAAAACGCGGTCGTGGTTCAAACAAGTCCCAAATGTCAACAAGAAATATTTGACATGGGTGAAGAATATACTTTCAAAGTTTCACATCTTTATGTTAGCTTTGTTCGACAAATCATATAGGCACTATACCTTTTTTGTTTAGAAATAATAGTGATAATGTAAACAACCACTTTAGTCCTTATTTCTCCATCAAGTAGACGATCAAATTTGATTTCCCTCATAAAGTATTAACTTTCTTATCATTCTTAACTCAATCACAAGAAAATATATTCATTGAAACTAAATAATTTCACATAAAACTGAAACTTAAAACTGAGACAAATTGTTGTCTCTTTGACATCTAATCTTGTCTCTGAAAGTCAGTGATGTTACGAACTTAATTTCAAGAAATTAAATTAAACTTAATATTTTCCAAATCAAATATTTATATTATATATTAACAAATTTTATTAAAAATTTAGAAAAAAAAACATTAAAAACTGTGTTCTATGATTTTGCAATGTTATTTAAAAAAGAAACTCGTATTTCAAGTGTAAGTATATTTTTTGTAATTGTACAGTTTAATTTGAAATTTTAAAATTGTGCAGTAGTAGTGGTATAGTAAAATTTATTTTAATCTAAAAATACCCTGAATAATTTTAATCCAAATGATAGGTGTTAAATATTTTACATAACCTCAAAAACTTAAAACTAAAATCTCTTTTATTCTAGACTGCCTGGTAATACGAGTAAATTTAAAACCAGTAAGTTCAGTAATCCAAACTCTTTTTACATATTTTTCATTTACAGACGTGATTTTGGAAATTTTAATATTATTTTCAAAATTGACTCTGGTCTGGATTTAAAAGTAGTGGTAGGGCACACTGCGTTTCGCAGTCATTTGGGCAGCCCGTCTGGCGGCAGTAACCACCACCTTACAGAATACTACCGTGAAATAACAGCATTATGTACTGTTGTGTTTCGGTGTGTGAGTAAGGGATGCCAGAGCCCATTACCCCTTCACTTCCTTATCCCTATTGTCGGCAGCGCACTTGTAGCACTTATGGCGTTACTTGAGTTATAGGCGACGGTAGCCACCTACCATCAAGTGGACCGTCAGCCTGTCTGTCGACCTTAACATAAAAAAAAAGATTTTTACAGAAAGGTACATTATCAGCGAGTAACATAGGCTATAATTTAATGAAGTTACGCGGCGAAGTCGCATGCAACAGCTAGTGTAGTATAAACTAATCGCTTAAATTTTTAAATAATTGAAAAAAAAATGTTTTGTAAACTTTCAGAAAAATTAAGAGAATTGAAATATATTACGGCGTTATCTCTGCCAATAAGAAGTCTTGTGGAGCTTTGATCAATTTATTGAATACTTTCACTTATGTCAATTTATAGTTAAAAGCTTAAGATGGTTGGGAAAATGGATTTCAGCCTTTAGAAATATTGGCAATTGTACACAAGGAGAAAAAAAAAGAGACACACATAATTCTACTAATCTTAATAAGAACTTTGAAAGCAATGGCAGTAGTAATTTGAAGATAAAATCCAAAAAAAAAAAAAACTAAAAATATCTTAGCTGAAGTATCTCAAATATTTTTTTACTTACGTAATCAGTCTCTCATTTCTATTATGTAGTTGATATATTAAGTTAATATTTGAAGATCACTATAAGCTTCGTAGTGAAATGGCACTACGAAGAAGAATATCTTTATCAAATAATATCTATCCCATGCAAAGAGTATACTTACGACGCCATCAGTTCAGGGCATCAGCAAAACATTGTCTAATAGGTTTGCTCTTAGCCAGCATCTAGTTATTCAGGAAAGACGAGGCCGACGATTTAGCGAGCTAACCCAAAAGATTCACTCGAGCTTTAAAAAGGGTGCACTGCATTTCACTCTCGAAAATACAATCGCACTACTCTCGATTGCAGAACTACTCGTTCCTATAGTCCTAAAGAACGATGAGAGTAAAATTTTAAGGTCGATTTTTTTATGACGCTTCTGTGTAACGATCACGTGACGCTTCCTGTAACGGTTCTTGTAACGTTACTGCAAAAGTTAATACTTATTAATCATTTAAAATATTTATTTTATTTTAGGTCTCTCTCTCTCTCTCTTTCTCTTTGTGCATCTCTAAAATCTACTGCTTATTTTATGTAGGTTTAGGATCGCCAGATAAGTTTCCTTTACTTACACGTTCATGTTTTTTGACGACTTAACGTTCTTTTTGTATAATTTTCTGGTTTCGACAAATAAATAAGAATATTTTATCCCACACAGTCTCGCAATCTTGAAATTCGCGACACTCCCGTATCAATGGTCGGGTGTCGTGACGAATACTCAAACAGCTCATTAGACCTAAAACAACATTAACTCGTGACTTGTTCAAACAGCTGAAACCAAAATCAGCGTCGGGATTCCTTCTCGTTGTATTAGTTGTTCGGGTCTCGGACGCTTGAACAATAAAGTGAACGATTTACTTCTATATTGTAATAGCAAAATAGTAAAATTATAATTTATAGTTACTATTATGATTATTTTTTTAAAGTGTAAACATTTCCAATCGCTGTACCTATTTAGGAGTAATAGGGATTTCAAGCCATAAAAACACTATTAATATTTTTTTTTAAATCTAGAAATTTTAGTTATACTAAAACAAATTATTTATCAAATATTGCCTAAACTTTGAAAATTCATATATATATATATTTTTCAAGTCTCTTGAACTAGCCATTAAGAAAGTAACCATTTGACGGCGCCAAGGGCTTTAAGTACAAAATAAAGTTGATTACCTACATAAATTATTTATTATAATAAAAATAATCTTCTCAAATAAATCATTACTATAAATTAAACTACTGATTAATGTATTATCTATAATTATTCTAATCATCGAAATAATATATCTTTGCAAGCAAGTTCAATGGACACAGTAAACTTATCGAATTACTTTAAAATACGCAAAACAGTTTCTCGGTATCGCGCTTAACTCAACAATGTTGCAGCCTTCTATTTTGAACACTGCCTGTCTAGCTCTAGGCGGTATATGATTCTGTTTAAATAACACGTATTAGCTATAAAGTAGGTATCGCTCGAGTATTACTATTTAAAATCCAAGTAACATTAAAACCAAACAATGCTAATTTTATGTATACCTACTTCCATGCGAATGGCTTAATATATATTACTTGCCATATTTATCTAGATAGAATAAATCTGATTAAAAAAAATACATACAATTAAATATTAAATGTACAAATAGGTATAAATTTCCACATACTAGTAATAAAAAGGCTTATAGTTAACACTTGGTCGAGTGAAGCTGCGTCACGCAATCTGGGTTATGCGTTATCTTAAATAAAAAAAAAACACACACACACACACACAAATATAAATCTTTTTTGTATTGTCTTTTGTTTAGCGTACTTTAGCGTCAGTTGCCTACAATACTACATTCTTTCGAGGTGCTAAGAAATTTCCGAGGTGCTAAGAAAACCTAATACATTTGTGTTGTATGACTTTGTTACGAACAGACAATAATATAAAACAAAAGACCACATTGAATGAATTTATTCAAAAAACCAAAATACTATAGACATACTTAAAGTTACTGCTGTCACTGTAACTTATATTAGTTGATTATGTTTATAGTGGATACATTTTGTGTCGGTGTTGATCGTCAATACTAAGCGGCAGCTGCTTCGTTTTCAACTCCCTGTAATCCCAACAATCTTTCCCTGCAATAAAGATCCCAACAGTAAGCAATAAGTTCCAGAAACTTCGATTAACTTTTTTGTCCGACGTCGAATATCTTACTTAATTGAAAAGTTAAAAAAGAACCAGCCAAAGTTACTTTGCACAGTCGGAACTGTCTAATAAATTAAGAGTTTGAGAATATAATTATCTGAAAATATGATTTCAATATTAAGTACACAAATCAGTAATTTTAATTGAATCACTAGTAAAGATTCATAATATCTTGTCTTCTTTTCATGTACATGAAAATTAATATTTGTTGAAATACATATGAAGTTTCTGAACTCAAAAGCGTTTGACCGATAACCATGAAAGTTAGCAAGAATTTTTTAATGGCGATTTTATTTTAATTTTCAACATTTGCCAGCAATGATTGTTTTGCATGACGTAAACTATATGTATAAATACATAGTTAATTGAATATGGAAAAGAAGCTACGAGTATAAGAATAAGAATAAGTAAAGAATAAGAAGCTAGAAAGTAATAACTAAAGAGGAAAATGTTACAAATTTTCGTCATTATTCTTCTTTTCAATTTAGGGAAGATTATATATACTCGTACATATTTTACAAGCCCTGCATTAAAAATAATCTATATATATATATATACAGGGCGTCCCAAAACTATGCGACATGAAGGGAAAGTACATTAAATATCGTATCGTACATGTTTATGTTATTTTTAAAAGTTAGTATACTGCATTCAAAGATTTTCTAAAAATTACGTCGTTGTCGGCAATAAATTAAACATTCTTGAAATTTGAATCAAAAATTTTACGTTATTCCTCTCTTTTAAGATACTATGTTACTTTATAAGAATTATTATTTTTTGTCCATTCTTTCGATTGGCATCATAAAAATACGGGTGATTTTTTTTCACATTTAAGTCGGTTCGATTCCCAAACGAAGCAAGTAATTTTTAGAAAATCTTTGAATGCAGTATTACTGACTTTTAAAAATAACATAACGTCTTCTTTGAGCAAAATATCCTATCTACGATATTTAAAGTACTTTCCCTACATGTCGCATAGTCTTGGGACACCCGGTATAACGTATCGTTAGCCCGGTACTAATAATAATATAGGACTTAATTACTGGTTAATAATAAAGTTATCAAAATGTATTCCAAAACAATTATACATTATCTTAAGTCTCACACACTTGTCGGAGCAGTTGTTAACATTTTGAATGAGAATTTGATGAGTAAATAAGGTTTACTTCATGTCTATTTTTAGATAATGGAAGGGAACCATTTCCGTGTTCACGTTCTCAGTTTTAATTAACTTTTAATACAAGCATATTGCTTCTTCCTTGTTTTTTTTTGTACACTTCTGGCTTTGGTTTTTGTTAAATTACTTTTTGTTTATTAACTTTTCCTTTCTGCCCAAAAGTTTAGTAGCTTGAATGTAAATTCGATGCTTTTAACACAGAAAAATTTAAAGTTCCCTAAGGAAATTACAAACGATGTCATGTGCAATAAATATTCCTATATTCACATAATGTTTGAACAAAGGCAACACGCAAGAATTATAGGGCAACCGATACACAAACATTATTGTCTTTTATAGATATTATACATTTTACAATGGTAGCTTTAGTAGCTTGCCTGTCATTGTAAATCATTAAAAATTACTCGTAAATCCAAATCGAAAGAAAAACATTGAACTAATTTTAGTAGACTAAGGGCCTCTTTCACAAACTACATGTAAAGTGTTGATTAGTTACTTTTAGAAATCATTTTCTGTTATATTGAATTATCCACTCGGTTTATTGCATCATTCGATAGCAGAATTTTTATTATTATTTTCTATTTAATCTTTGGGACGTTTACCGTACAAATAAAGGTATATTAGCTCCATTATCCCCGGTTACAGGTGACTTTAATTGTCAGTTTGGCCTACTTGACGTTTGTGAAAGAGGCGCTTATATTATTAGTGTAATAAAACCTTCTATTTTAACTTTAATATATAGAATAAGTGTTATAATTAGGACTATTAGGATACTTGAGTGTTTTTAATGTGAAAATCCAATCTGAGACACAAATTAAATTCGGACATATACATAAAATCTTTTGTGTTTTAAACGAAAAATAAATGTGCAATTAAAAGAATATAATATAAAAGGATCTTACGGATGTGATGCTTCGTAACGACTTGAAACCATGAAGCAATTGGACTCTCTGTATATGACATCACGTTTCTTGTTACACGGCCAAGCAATGCTCCAAGCTTTATTCTGTTAAGTACATTTCAATTAGTGCACTCATCGTCTATAATGCCACCATAAGAAATAATTTAAATTAATTAATCGTCCAATTCAAAACAAAAAAGCCTCATAAGTATAATACACAAACATATCATACTTTTAAGGGGAATCTTAAGGGTTTAACCTGAGCCTTAAGGGATCAACGTGGAGTTATGTTGATCTTGATAATACGTAGGTTTTGGAATCTGTTACATAACAATACAACTGTACAAAGTGCTGAGGCACAGCGATCTGAGTAGACGAGACTGCGAATATCAGTGTATGCGTTATGAATATTAAACTTATTGCTAGAACTTACAACTTTAGCTCCTTTGAACTCTTTCTTTTCTTCAATTTTTTTCTCATTAAATTTATCCTTGGTTTGCGGTTCTTCTTCTTCCTATATGGACAATATAAGTCATCATGTTAATCAACGAAATATAATTATGTTTCCTTAGACTATTCCACTATCTTTATCTAGTCCATTGCATTTATTCAAATTTTAAACTACTAGCAGCAATCATTATTCTATAACTTAATTTAAGATTCTTTCTTTAATTTTAAGAAGCTTAAAGGAAAAAAGAAGATTTTAAAATATTATGATAACTTTTATTTTATGATTATTAATATTTAAATACTTACAAATTCGTCTTGATAAACGTAATGCGTGGTCTCTTCTACATCCGGTCTGAAAAAGAAGGGAAATGGATCGCTGTTTTTTTTAAATCATTAATAATAAATTCATTATAAAGGTATTGATAAAGTTGTTGTATACAACAATAAATAAACCCTTATGCAAATAATATTAACTTATGCTTGGTTTTTACTGTAGTATAATTTTTATTTTACTCGTATTATATTTATAGGCGTTTAACTATCATTAGTCTGACTTAGTCCCTCCACACTAGGTACACCTAGCTCAAAGCGTTTAATTTATTAAATTCCATTTCAATAGTGAAATCTGGAACGCGGAGAACATTTGAATTCCGAAACCGGAATGCTGCAAAAATTCAATCAGAATTTAATGACAGAGAAAGCGATAGATACCGCAAAGTAGTTTTACGCAAACAACGTGCCCTTCCAACTTAAAATTAGTTTTCACTAACTTCGGGGAGCATGCATCATTCTAAGTTTATTTATTTAACTTACGCTTCTACTGCTAACTTTATTTCGAGTCCGGACTCTAAAATGATGTCGTGGGCTTCTTGTACTGTAAGAGTGGATGTGTCCACATCGTTTATACTTGTTACTACGTCACCAACTTTAATACCAGCACGTTCGGCTCGACTGCCATCCTTTACCTGCGATTTACATACAAAAATCACAATTTGTACACGTTGTACCTACTTATGTTAACGAGGTCAAAAAAATAGTTTTTAAAATTTTTATCTGTCTGTGCGTTTGTGCACGCTAATCTAAGAAACGGCTTAACCTATTTGAATGCGTATTTAACTGATTTATTGACGAATAACTGGATTAAACTGTAGGATAATCCGTGAAATAACAGCATTTACGTGCTGTTGTGTTTCGATGAGTGACTAAGTGTTGCCAGAGCCCATTACCCCATCCCTTCCTTATCCCTTATACTTAATCCTATGGTCTACAGCGCACTTGTAGCACTTATGGCGTTGCTTGTGTTATAGGCGACGGTAGCCACCTACCATCAAGTGGACCGTCAGCCTGTCTGTCGACCTTAACATAAAAAAAGGATACTTTTTATCCTGGAACAATGTAATTTTATATTGAAAGAATATTAGGTACTCATTAATAATTCTTTAATTAAGTAAGTTGAACTAACAGTGGACAGAACAGATAGTACGGAGAGACGACGGCCGCTGAAGCCGGAAGGTTCTCGAGTGGAGGCCACGAACAGGCAATCGCAGCGTAGGACATCAACCCACAAAATTGTCAGACGACCTTATAAGGGCCGTAGTTCGACGGTGGATCCACAGGCTGCTTCTGATCGATCTATTTGGAAAATTATGAGGGAGGCCTATGTTCAGCAGAATTGATGATGATGAAGATGACGACAATGATCATGATGAATTCTTTAATGGATATAACTTAACGGCGGAAAAACTAGCTGTAAGTCGTGCTGTAATAAACTAAGGCTCCCCCTCGTATTCCCTGATTCTTCCTTGCCGCTCTATCATACTTCTTTTTTTGAGGTTGAAACGTCTTCTAATAAAATACATTAAATGCAAAATTAAGTCTGGAATGGTTGTACGTAGAGTTCACATAGTAGCTATACATTTAATGTGGGGCCTTGTTATCCGTATAATGTCTTAGAGACCTCATTAAAAGCAATAACTGCGCAATTATAGTGGGAAGTTGGAATTTTACGCGACAGAGGGGCAATAAAAGAAAGCTTATTAAATATTGATCAGCTAACTGACAGTTGAACAATAGAGCTCCCTCGTGTTCCAGTTTGTGAATGGCCTGGTTGCTCATCGCTTGACCTAGCTTCAATTTAAATGCTTTTGCCTCACTGTACGTCTGCTTTATTGTTTTTTTGACATTTTAACAAAGGCAATTTTTGGACACGTAAATGTGGAAAAATACAGTTGATTGGAGCGTGCTTTAATATATGCATACTAATATTAAAAATGTAAAAGTAACTCAGTCTGTCTGTTATATTTTCACGCCTTGACTACTCAACTGATCCATCATGAAATTTTGCATATATACATTGTAGGGAGACCTTTAATCCAGAAAAAAATACTGGACAGAAAAAAAATATCATCTAAAAATAAAATCCATCACCAGGCAATACTAAATCAGCAATAAAGATTATAATTTAGATAATATAAATTATTGTTGTATTTTGTCAGGAGTTATATTTTTTATTTTTCAGTGTGGGTAGACGAAGTCGCGAGCATTAGCTAGTTTATAATAGTATGTATGTATATATAGATGTATGTAACGAGAGCATTGTCCTCAGAGAGACTACCTGCTCGTTAGAAAGAGAAAGGGTTTACCGCAGACTGTAATTAGGTCATTAATAAATTAACGAGTTCATACCACAGTAACTCGCAGAGGAGTGTTGTAGTAGGCGCCGCCGGCCAAGTTGAAACCCCATATGGTGTCATCAAAACTGACTCTTTCGTGAACACCCTCGTTCATTGATTCCCACGAGGGTCGTTCAAGCGCCCGCTTTAGTTCCCTCTCGATAGCTGGAGGCAATTTCTTCTGAAAAATATTGCTTAGTAATTAATATCGTTAATGTAATTTTAATGAACTATGCAGAGAGAAGCTTATATAGAAGATTTTCATATTTTCATTATAATTATTTTTATTTTTTTGTATTAAAAATGAGATTTTTTTAACAGCTAAGATCTGACGGCCCTTTACAAAATGCAACCGTGAAATTACAGTACATTGCATTTTCTTATCCCTTCCCTATCTCTTATCCTAAATCTATGGTCGGCAGCACACTTGCAGTACCTATGGCGTTGCTTGTGCTATAGGCGACGGTAGCCACCTACCCTCAAGTGGACCGTCAGCCTGTCTGTCGACGTTAACATAAAAGCTCTCATCTTAAAATGAGATTATGAGATTTTTGTTTAAAAATCTTTAAAAAGTATAAATCCTACTAATATTATAACGTTGCTTTTACGCATACGTGACACACACACATTATATTTTGAGCCTTACGAAAGTATCATTCCTTTTTTCACAATTTATACTCAAAGAAAAGTAAAGTCACAATTATAAATATTCATTTTATTGTTGAAAATTGCATTAAAACTGCGTTAAAACGACCCCGTTTTACGGCGCACCAAAAATTATTTTCTCTACAAAACTTCGGTATGTAAATCCTGAAATAAAGTTAAATATTTAAGAGAAACATAAAGTTGAAAGGAATAAATCAAAAGGAACTTACTTTTTTATATAATTCACCCATATTGTATGCGCGGGCTAGCAAAAGTTGCAAAATATAAACTTAGTTGATATGAAATTGCTGCACAAACACTTTTTGCTTCTGAAACTCGTTAGCAGAATAATGAATTTGTACTGGCTCTTTTATTAACTGTTAATTCATTATCTTAATCAGTCGGGCATACGAGAGAGGCCATTATTTAATTCGTAATTGGACGGTATTAATAAACTTTGATTGACGGGACAATGTTACAATTTTGTCAACACACGAAAATGCTAATAATAAGTTTCGCGTGATTTAAGAGACTAGATTAAAACTTCAGGGCGATTCTTTTAGGATTATTTTTTAAGACATTTTTACATTATAATTATTATTATAGTCGACGGTATTTCTGTGTGAGAGTCTAACTAAAGAAAATTCTTTTTGAGTTCATCATCCAGTAGGTTACATGATTTTTTGATCTACAAGCAATTCAAAAAAACACCCTTATGAATAAAAATAATAATAAAAATATGTAAATAGTCATAACCAGTGAATGCGCGGACGATCTTAAGCGCCTGAATAGATGAATTAAATATAAAAATTGACAACAAGAAGTACAAAATCGGCTTACAATGACGCGTATGGACATGAGCGACATATAAATTATTCAGTTGGACCTGCGACAGTAACGTAACCGTCCCGCCATCACTTTCCAATCCGGGTCGACAGAGCACTAGGTTGTGGTTGCTTGTGGTGGCATACATCTACTATGGGTGGACATTCAGCATGTCTGTACCAGTTTCTCATAAAACAAAAGACCAAAAAGTCTCATAAAAGTGACGCCTCACTTATTTAATTTTTTTAAAATATTTTTTCCTTATTATTTACTAGCAAACCCGCTCCCAGGTTCGCACGGGCGAAACCGAACGAAAAATATGGCGAATGCCATATTTTTATGAAAAAATATATAAAAACGCTCTTTCCATTAGTGAAAACCATATAAAAATTCGTTCTGTAATGTTCGAGATAATCGCGAACACACTAGTATACAGGGGGACTTTGTTTCATAATATATAATTATATACTCAAAACAAAGAACAGTTCCACAGTACTAACATGCGTGTACAGTAGTCTCGACAGCCTATTCTACTCAAATCTCATTGATTAAATCAATTAATAGATTAGTTTTACCGACCGTATCAAAAATACTATGGATTTTTTTTTGGTCACCCAATTTTTAAACAGTAAATCTCAATCTAATAATGTCTGTGTCTGTTTTTTACGCTTTAACTACTCAACAGATCATCGTGGAATTTTACATACACATTGTTAAGGATACAGAAAAGAACATACTGTGTAACTTTCACCCAGAAAAAGCACTGTTTTCAAGGGATTATATAAAAATAAAATCCAACGCCTGGCAAAATTATATAAGCAATAAATATTGAATAAATTATTGGTCATATATCTTGTCAACCGCTATATTTTTTATTTTCCAACGCGAACGGAGTCGCGGGCAACAGCTAGTATTAATTGAGTTAGCTTCAGTTAGTTGGGTTAGAGTTAGCTCAAACACATAAGAAGAAACGTAATTGTAGGGCACTTTTGATGAAAATCTGACCACCAGTTCTGGCTTCGCCTGTAGGAATTTCAGGAATTAGTATATATAAAGAAAAGACTATGTCCGTTTAGAATAAAATGCCTGCAAATACTGAAAGAATTTTTCAAACAGGTGTAGATATTCCTGAAGAGATTACCCTCCACATATAAACAAAGTGTATAAATATGAGTGATTAGGGTGCTTGCCTTGCCCGTAACAGGCCATTTTTGCTTGCGCTGCAATGGCCATGGCGGTCATGATTACGAGGGGAAACCGCACCATCTCTCGAAGCGGCGTGTGTGCTAACTGGCACCCCTCCATGGGAGCTGATGTCGAATCGCGGACGCGCGGTTGCGTGGCTTATTGCTTTTAACGTCAGAGGGGGTCGTCATGTTGAACTCTGTCAGATAAATACAAAGACTAAAATCTTCAAACAAGAACCGGTGAGCTAACAAATACTGAGAGACAGTAAAATTAATATTTAATTCAATGTAATGAGAAATTTTTGTTGTATCACTTCAAGTACAAAGAACAAAGACGTGATTGACGGCGTGAAATACGAGGGCGTGAAACAATGCTTGGCGTTCGGAGAATATTGGCACAGACCCGACGTGCAAATACTCATATAAAATTAACGGACGTCCTCTCTCTCTGACCGGTCAATTGTAAGTAAGTCGAAGTCTCTAGCGGTTTCCATTCGCCTGTCCATTCCTTTGTAATTCGATTCTATTTTATTTCATTAGAAGAAACATTGTTCCTTATTGTTTGTATCTTACACTAATTTTATTCATTAATAAACTAACAAAATAAAAATAGAATTTGTTTCATTCTGTTTGCTATTTGGATTAAGTACATAGTTCCAAGACTCAGACCAAATAAGAACTATAGACATAATTTTGCGGACAACATAGTGAAGACTACGAGTATGTTGTCAATAGAATACAATATCAATACAGTAAGCGTAGGCCGTTTACTGTAGTGAGATTTTGTTTTCCAACCTATAACATAATTTTTTCCTCATTTTTGTTGGAAATATTTTCCGGATTTACTTACGTGTGAAATGTGATTCCATCCTGCTTTTTATTTTTTGAAATCAAAACCAGGTTCCCTACGTGATTCGGTATTTTCACTACATGACACTACACTACTGTACATGTAACTATGTATGAATGTACATGGCGAAGGCGTAGGTAGTTTTACCGGCTCCATTATGCTGCCCACATCTTTAGTCTTCATTTTATCTGAGGTTGTAAAATATTAAAAAGTATTCAAAGTAAGTAAGTAAGTATATGGTAAATATTTTTTACATTTTTCGATAAATTAATCAGTCGAAAATTATTACAGTTGAGGCATATAATCTATATATATCTATATAATCTATACAATGTATATCTTATAATTGTGATATTTTCAGCGGGTTTTGCGTGAAAGTGTAACAAACATCCATGCATACAAACTTTCGCATATATAGTGTTAGTAGGATTACCTTAATAAAACTTTACTCAGGTAAGTACTAAAATCTTCACTAGTAATCCCTTAATAAGTTGATAGACTGAACAATAGTTAAAATAGAATCAGTAACAATGTTTGAAAATATTAAATAGAAAGTGAATACGTCAGCGCTGATAAAAGAACTTTATTCTTTTAGAGAAGCACCGTTCTGAAGCGTCATTGTGCTTTATAAAGGACAGCTTGCGCTCAGTTATTAAATTCCGATTTCAAGCTTTATGCCTCTGAGCGATAAGAGGATTTTGATATCCCCCTAGCGTTTTTACTATATGTATGCATATATAAATAGTAGTACACGCGTGTATCATCCCCATTGGGAGTCATCATATGTAGCAATATGTCAGTAAGCAAGCTGTCATGTTGTTCAGTTAAGTTCTGTAAGAAATTGCGGTTAAAATTGTACGTTTACTCTTATAAAAAAAATCACAAATGGATCTAGCGCAAGATGAGAAATTATGTTTTTTAATTATTGTATTAGGAGTAGGCACGAAGAGAGAAATTAAACCTTATATATGTACGTATAACATCTTTAAACTGATTAAACGGAATAATACTTAGCGCACAGTAGACGACGTCTGTTAAGGTACAGTCGACATAATTTCTTAAATGTTAGATAAATATCTAGTTTTTGTTGTAGGTACCTACTATTAAAATATGAGATATTTAGACCAATTAAATAAACCAAATTTTATCTGTGGCTCAGATTAAAAAATAGTCTGTGGTTTAAATTAGTATAAAAAGAAATTAAAATAATAAAATGACTGAATTAATATAACAAGGACATGTTTTTTTTTGTGTGAGAATTGTAATAATTGGTCAGTTTCCTTTTCATTTCGAAAATGTGTCATTTGCACAAGAAAGTAACTCCTTTCTTCTGTTTGCATGTTTCTCCCTGTAGTAAATAGTTTTACTGAGGTCACACTTGTTAAGGTTTTCTGGGAAAACATTCTTGAGACAATTGTTTCAGTGTAATGTGTGTCCTTGGTAAAATATTAATAATTCCTCTTTATTTCGACTATGGCTGATCATTTGTTATTTACATTTAACTTAGTCTATGTTAAGTTGACAGTGCTGTTTCCATAAGTCAGTAACTAAACCATACAACAACCGTTCAGGTACCGACAGTCGGCAAATGCATTGAGAATGCTATTGGTGCTGAACCCTGTGGACTGCCCAAATGATTACAAAACACAGTGCGCCCTGACTTACTTTCCAAATCCAGACTAGAGCCAACTTTGAAAAGTTCATTTCCAAAGCTGACAGCGCTGTGAATCGAACCCGTGTCCCCTGAGACGTAGGCAAGTATCCTTATCACTCATTCAATGGGCTCGTCAAGAATTTCTCTAAGAAATCGAGAGCAAATCTTTGATGATACGTATAAGGTCTAACCGGGTGTCACGCTTGTACAACTTACTGGTACCATGTTTGCTCAACAATTATAGGGTTCTCAGGAGAGGCATCAATTATAGCCCATGTGCCTACTGTCTGCTTTCCCTTAATATGTGCCTCTAAAGCCTATGGTGTAAAAACGCCCTTTTCGCACCCACACGAACAGTTCCGGATTACAGTGTCAATGTAAACAAGATCAGTGGAAATATTTTTCATGCGAGCGACGCAAATGGTAGTCGTTCCATCATTTCGCTTCATCTTCGTTTCGCATGCTAACATTTATTTCAGTCGGGGTATTTCATTTCATTGTTTTGTTGTTATTTTACGGGAGAAGGAATTCATGTTTGTATTGTGTTATTGTTGCTTCATAAAAGGGAAGCGTTTCTTTCCCTTGAACGGGACAGTTATACATATTTCACTCGCAAAATGTCTTCATGAAATGTATCATTTATTTCATGCCGTTTTGATAATTCTGTTATAAGAATATCTAATTATGATTTTGTGTTTTGAGGCAATTACAAAACCAATTTTTTAAATATTTTATGACAGGATTATGTCTTCACAAAGACATGGGCCGCAAGGTGCTAGTAAAAAATTCTCGGAGGAAATGAGAACAAAGCACTCGTAGTATTATTTTACTTCGGTCTTCTGTAAAGAGAAGGCAATCTGGCACCAAACCTGCTACAATTCCACCGCTCATATACCTAATTATATATTTGATTGAATACTTATTTCATGTTAGTAACTGAGTGCTAACTTATTTAGTATTTTATGAAAAACAACTGAATATTTATTTTATTTATTTTTAAATAACTATTTATTTATTAATTAAACAAAGTCGCTTTCCGCCATCTGTCCCTCTGTATATACGCTTAGATCTTTTAAACTATGCGACGGAATTTAATGCGGATTTCACTAATGGAAAACGAGGAAGGTTTTACATTTAATTTTTAGAAACAAATGTACTCTATATTTATACAAATTAGACTACTATTAATAAACTTTATAATTTAAGTAAACATTATAAACTACATTATGTAGATAAAATATAATAAACACATTGTGAAGTTTGTGACTACGTTTATATTTTATGCTACTTTCGAGGCACATAATTTATAATACAATAATTAACATGTCGTATCCACGTTAAATTAATTAGTCTTTCTCAATTACGCCCGCCATATTGGTGTCAGGGCAATTATTTTTTTTTTGCTCGCCGATAGAACGAATTAAGATCGAATGCGTTGGTTGGTCCACTGTGAAACAAATGGACATGGTACTAATTTCTCATCACAATACTCAATAATAATTTTGTGGAAAGTGTTTAATTTTAGCGTTTTTATATTTTTGAAAAATAAAATTATAAAAAAGTGTTGGTTACTTACTTAACCCAAGAACGGATTGATTTGTTAAATTTGTCTCCACCCCGAATAGCAGAATAACTATTAAAACATCTGAAATATTCACTAAACTAATCTGTATTAAATTCATTTGTTGTTCATAATTATGTATATATTTAAATTCACATTTGATCTATAAGACCTGCAATTATTGGCATACTAAACCTTTATTTTAATTGTAATTTAAGAATGTATTATCAATTTATTCTATAACTATCTGGTGCCCGCGACTTCGTCCGCGTTGAAAAAGAAAAAAAAGTTTAAGAGTTATAGAGGAACATACATACATACAGAAAAAATTCTAAAAATGGTTAATTTAGTTTCAGTATTATGTATAGAGCCTATAAACACGATATCCCTGAAAACAAAGTAACTTACTCCATGACCAACCCTTACAGATTTATTTTTAGTATTGATATTTCATGTCAAGTATCAATTATCTAATGTAAAGCAATCTTAATAAAATGGCACAATTAATTGACCTGTTGCATTGCACACTGAATGAATTCAATAGGGTGGGACTGTTTGTAATGTCCTAATAGTATGTAGGTAATTTTGGCTTATTTATTTTATTGTTATTGTTGTAATTTCTTGTGTGTGCATGTTTTTGTGATTTATGTAATGTAAGGGGTACTGATGCATCGAATTGGGGTTGCTTCTGTTATTATGTACCGATGTGTGTTGAGATAAATAAATACATATATAAAAATAAAATAAGTACTTACTTATATCATTTCCAGCACTAATTTTTGCCATAAACAAATCACGAATGGTGTAGTTTTAGACTTTCGACCAACACTAGGTGTTTAGATAATTTTTAATGTATGGAACCTTTTCTTTGGTTTCAATCCGAGGCGGTACGAGTTCTATAATAAGAATAGTCTGAGATTTGTAGTGGTACAAAAAAGCATTTAAACATTCACGTTTTTTAACAGAGCGGACACATACGACACGAAGCGGGATCGATAGTAATTTCGTGTTTTCATTCGTGAACGCGAGTACATTGGTAAATTAGATCAACACCCGAAGAGTCCCCCGGGACGGAAAACAGCGGCCGTGTTCCATCAGGCCTATTACGCTTATTTTCTTTTTTATTGAGTACGAACCGCTCCGTGCTCAGCAATTTTCCAATAACTCTTGTATGAATATTGGTCTCGTTATTGAAAAAAGAGGGAGGTGTGTAAACAAAAATGATTCAGAGTGGATGTTTGTGTAAGCAATTCGTTTAAAATCCGTCGCGACCAATCCCCAAAAATACATCGTCTGATGTTTGACGATATTATTTCTTTTTCATAAAGTTTTAATTTTAATAGAAAACTTGTAAATTGTCGCCGTTCGGTTTGTATTTCTTTTTTATAACATTTTGACTTCATAAACGAGTATTGACTTACCTAAAGTAAGTATTGGGATATATTATGTTTAAACTAGCGGTCATTGCATGGTTTCGCACTGATTAGTTTCTAAAAATTATATACAAAAAATCTTCCTCGTTGATCGCGGTTTAGATGGAGTTACAAATATATACTTCAAATTATGCTATGTAATTATGTAAGGATTTCAAGGAGAATTCTATTAGAAAAGTAGCAATTTAGTTTAGTTATAATTTAGTAAAATAGTAATGAATACATTGTGACCTTGCGCACTGAAGCGACATGTCCTATAGGAAAAAGGCTCTAAATTAATAAAGAATATAAAGACATAAAACTGAATCCGAAATATTAAACGTTTGACGATTATTCAACCAAGAACGTGAGACTTAAAAATTTGCCGCATTTCCATTTTTATTAGAAAATATACTTAGTGGGGTATACCTATACCGAGAGAAGCCGAGACCGCGTATAAATTACGAGACATTCACAGTGGCATTTGTCAACGGAGACCCTTCGCGCTTGTGAAATTGTGCTCATATTGTAAGGTCTAATCCTCTACGAGAATTCATCAGGTTCTTATCAATGCGACCCTTTGCTCACTACGTTTCCACGTCCTTTTTTATTTCTAATAGTTTATCGTTCTTCTTAGTATGTTGTTAAAGTGACATGGTTAATAATGAATCTTCTTAATGTTATTATTAGAATTACTTTTCTGATAGGTATAGTGGCGTTTCGCAGTTATATGCGGCAGCCCATTTGGCTAAAAAACTAGCATGAAATAATTGTTTCTATTTCAGTGTTAGAGTCCTTTACACCATCCCAATTTTGGCCCATATCTTGCCCCTCCATAACGGGTCGTTCGCCGTCATCACAACACCGAACAACGCACATCTCTTCACGGTGCGGAATGCGGATGTCAAACTCTTCGCCTAGTCGAGTCGCCACGTCTATCGGGGGGAAGAGGATAGGGTTTCTCAGCAATCCCTGACCCCCGCTCATAGACGGTTGATTGCCTGCCTGCTCTGCCACTAGGTACTTAAGATGTTCATGCTGAAAATTCACATAGGATAAAGGCGAGCAAGCAGGATTTGCCCCTAATTTGTAGTGATGATATTACAGATGATCAATTTTATGTTAATGCGAGTTACCTAAGCTACATTTTTGTCTTACATAATGAAACAAATATGCTTTTCGGGTGAAACCTAACGCGTAAATTTTATCATCTACATACAGCTTAACTTTCTGTAGTTAAATTACATCAACCTAATGGATAAAGCATAGCGGTTGTTTTTCTATTTAATAATTTCCATCTCGGAGAACACGATCGCTGAATTTTATGCAGTGTATACCCAGTGGTACGAAATGTAAACAAATTCGCAAACGACGGGTGCGGGCTGCACAATATCATATTGTAACAAACTTTACTCCATTATATCGCACTGCATCAACACAATTTGAAGAAAACGCAATATGTTTAACAAATATGCATTAGTTTACTATATTATATTAATTTCATTTCTGTATGTTCTCTATGTAAGATTCGATCTTTTAAATTACGCAATGGATTTTAATGCGGTTTTTGGCCCTTACCCTAATAATCCTTCAAAGTTTACAACGCAATCGAATCCCAGATGATGTAAGTACCTATTTGTTACAGGCAACGCGACAGTACTATCTACCGCCAAGTGAAACCACTCACGAGGACATATTTAAAATAAAAATTATAAATGAATTTCAATGTAAGTGTAGCTAAGTCATTTTGTATAGCGGGATTTTGATTAAAATAATTTTAGCATAGATCGTTCATTTCCAACTCGACAGTTTTTCAACACGTTGAAAGGTTATCTATCACTTTCTTTTTAGAATAAAAATTAGTTTGAGGTAGGAATTTTCTTTTTAAGGTTATCAGAATTTAGGAATTTACTTTTAACTCTGTAAATAAATATATTTCCAAGTATTTCTTGAGAAGCCCTACGAGGATTCTTTAAGAAGAATGAGTTTTTTTTCCATAATTGTGACATTTTATTCTTTTATATTAACATAATTTAAAAATAACACGGTACGTAAGGTTTTCTAGGACTTATAAATTAAAAAAACAACAAGACAACAACGAGTCTAAGTGTTCAAACAAACTTTGATTACTCATGTATAATATCCGTCCCGGGATTTAATAACTTCTACGATTTTTGTTTGTTTATGGTTAAAGTTTCTTAACCACAAACAAGCAGAGAATCCCGCAGGTATCCCGCACACTACAGCGGGATTACAAACAGACACTTGATTTTATTTATTAGTATACATCATTCTAAAATTTGAAAACCTGATAAAACCAAGTGATGTATTTGAATTCTTTTCATTATACAAGAAAATCTTTTCCTGTATCTACTAGAAAAAAAATCGGCCGCCAGATATTATTGAATAGGGGCGATTTACTAAACCACTTATTCCTCATTCATTTCCTTATTTACTTTCCTGAAGACGTTTTGACTTTTACTATTAAAGGTATAGTTTAAAAATAGTTTTGACGAGCACCTCAGCAACCTTTCTAACCATCTCTGAGTTATTTTTCACGTGCTTATATTTCACTTTCACGTATATATTCACGTGTTTATAACGCATATACTATATGTTTCCAAAACATGTGTAAAGTTCTAAGATTTTTGTACTTTACACCTTAAAAAACTTAGCAATACTCGTAGTTACTACTACTAGTAGTATAACGTAAAAAATAATTCTAACATTATTACTTGACCATATGGCTAAACAGTGTGATTATTAAATTTAACTGTTCCCTTGGTAGTACAGAAAGTACCTACACATTACAGAAAAACGCAAGAAATGTTTTTTTCTTTGATATCTATTGATTAAAATATTTTATACTAGCTGCTGCCCGCGACTTCGCCCGCGTAACTTTGTAAATTATATAATTAAAACCTTCCTCGAGAACCACTCTATCTATTGGTGAAAACAGAATTTAAATCGGTGCAGTAGTTTTTGAGTTGATCGCGAACAGACAGATAGACTTAATAAATACATAATACATACATAATAACAATAATCGTATTCGTTGTGTTTTAGTGAGTGAGTAAGGGATGCCAGAGCCCTTTTCCTAATCCCTTATCGTTCTAGCGCACTTTTAGCACTTGTGTCGTTGCTTGTGTTATTGGCGATGGTGGCTACGTTTTACAATCAAGTGGAGTCAGCATATATGTCGACCTTAACATAGAAAAAGTTTTGAGACTATGGTTGTTGGTTAAGATATCGAAGCCAGCTCTGACGATTGCATTGAAGGTAATTTATAATCAACGAGAAAAAACTATATTAGGTCGTGACGAAACAACACTCTCTATCAAATGTAGTTTTTGACAATGTCTTTTTTAATACACACAATTTCGGTGATAGATTTGCGTATCCTCCGTTAATGTATACATTTACGAAAGTGTGCCACTTTACGAAAATTCCTTATGAGTAATGAGAGACTTTGGTTACATAACATTAAAATTAGAATCGACCTTTGAACCAATTCTAATTTTAATTAGAATTATTAGCTGTAGAAATGTTGTTTACATATTTCAGTGTTTACGTCAAATTTGATTTTATTTATAAACTGTTTGGTATCCAGGAAATATCGAGTAACAAACTTATTTGTACATAGCAAACTATGCGTTGCTACGTACAAATAATTATGTTTGTTTACTGAAGTGTAATCTCACTTGAGCAGTAACCGATTGTTACCGTTTTCAATAGGTAATATGAACAACAATTGTAAAATAATAAGTTTTGCTTGTGTTTTCATATATAGGTCCTACGTAGGTACGGGGAGAGAAGGTAGCGACGTAGCGTGTCTTTTTATGTTTCCTAAATATCGCCTAGGAATATTTACATTTTAATATTAAATTTGATAAACACATGAGTGTAGCAATGAATAAAATATACTGTTGAAAATAAAACAACAAAATAATAGAGTTTAATTTAGTAATCACCATAAGAACTCTCACCACCACACCGTATCCCTTGCACTGTGCCACTAGTGATGAGGGAGAGGGGTTGCTCGTAAAAAGTTAAACTTATCAAAGGCTAGGTGCGTTTACGTGGAAGTTAATGAGACGACATTGAGGCGATAATACTGTGTGCTTGCCACGAATGCGCTACTATGGAATGTCGATTTAATTCTCACTTTTTGAAGTGAATATATTTTTAAATTGACTACTGTAATAGAAGATTCAGAAAACATGATAAATAAATCGGGGGATACAGTTTGATGCTGTAGCCATGTAGCTGTAATGGATAGAATACATCATTTACAACCAAAATTTAATTACACCACTCGATAACTAAAGTATCTAAGGCTATCGATAACTAAGGCTCCAAATGAGTTTCTCAACGATCGTTTTAATCCATTAGTCCCTGTTGGTCTTCTAGGTAGCGCCTCGACTTCTCTCTTGCCTCCCCACAAACACTCGAACACACAAAATATGAAAAGCAAACGAAGAAATATAGGTAAAAATCGGCTGCACTTCCTCCCACTTAAAGTGCATCTGACAAACATCAGAGGACTGCACTCAAACCTCGACCCGGTCCATCACCACCTGGAGACCGAAAAGCCACACCTATTCTTTCTCACGGAGACGCAAATAGTTACACCGTCGGACGCTTCGTACCTCAGCTATCCAGGTTACACGCTTGAACATAGATTCAGAAAAAATGCTGGGGTCTGTGTTTATGCACGCGATGACATCTGCGTTCGGCGTCTCCGTTGCTTTGAAGATTCTGGGTTTTCTACAATCTGGCTTTTGGTGGATACTGGGATTGAAAAAACCGTCTATGCTTGTATCTACCGATCGCATAGCGGTAACCAGGAGACAACCAGACTTTTCGACCACCTAATCGAGACGGCAGATTTAGCCCAACAAAAGTATCCTACATCGGAGCTTGTTTTTCTGGGCGACTTTAATGCCCACCACAGCGAATGGCTGTTTCCATACCAAGAAACAGACCACGCTGGGAGAGAGGCGCGTAAATTTGCACTCACTCTGGATCTCACCCAGCTGGTAAATGTCGCCACACGGATACCTGACGTTGATGAACACACATCCAACTGCCTCGACTTACTGCTGACTACTGATCCAGACCTGCACTCCGTGTCGGTTTCTGCCCCTCTCGGGACATCCGACCACTGTCTGGTGAAGTCCGTGTCGAACCGTTCTCCTCCTGATAACAGCCCCAAAGGCACGAGGAGAATCTGGCGATACGAGTCCGCAGATTGGGATGAGATGCGACACTTCTTTGCATCTTATCCTTGGCATCAGATGTGCTTTCCTTTGAGAGATCCCTCACTCTCTGCTAATGCAATTGCTAATGTGATACAACAGGGAATGGAATATTTCATTCCATTCTCCGACATCCCGCTTGGTCTTAAAACCCGGCCATGGTACAATGCAGACTGCGCAAGAGCTGCAGACCGTAAAGAGTCTGCCTACCGTGCCTGGGTTCATGCTCGCGACCACATGCGTGGGGATCGAAAGATTCGCTCAGAGAAGAGAACATTCAACTCCGCTGCCAAGTCGTGCAAGAAGGTATTCCGCAAGGCTCGTTTCGACCATATTGGTCGGGTGGGAGCCAGGTTAGCAGCCTACCCTCCCGGTAGTAAGCAATTCTGGTCTTTGTCGAAGTCTATTGAATCTAATTTCTGCCGTCCAACTCTTCCTCCCTTACTGAAGCCAGATGGCTCTCTGGCTCACTCTGCGATTGAGAAAGCAAATCTTTTTGCTTCTCAATTTGCCTCTAACTCATGCCTCGTCACGAGCTCTCAACCACCACCACCATTACCTCGTTGTGACTTTTCAATGCCGGAGGTCTCAATTCACAACAAAGAGGTTCGAAGAGCGCTACAGAGCCTTGATGTAAACAAAGCCAGTGGGCCTGATGGCATACCTGCAAGGGTCTTGAAGCACTGTGGTCCTGAATTGTCTCCTGTGCTTACACGCTTGTACCGTCTCTCTCTCAAAACAAATACCGTACCGGCATCCTGGAAGCTTGCCAATGTACAACCAGTGCCTAAAAAGGGAAGTCGTGCCGACCCCTGTAATTACCGACCAATCGCCATCACTTCCATACTCTGCAAGGTTATGGAGAGAGTACTGAACAGTAAGCTGATAGCATATCTTGAAGCTAATGACCTACTCAGTGATCGTCAATATGGCTTTCGCCAAGGACGTTCAACTGGGGATCTTCTTGTGTATGTCACGCACTACTGGGGTGAAGCCATCGAGAGACATGGCGAGGCTCTCGCTGTGTCTCTTGATATATCAAAGGCTTTTGACAGGGTTTGGCATGCAAGTTTGCTAAGCAAGCTTCCAACATACGGCATCCCCTCTGGCCTCTGTAGCTGGATTTCTGATTTCCTGAGTGAAAGGTCGATTCGAGTAGTCATTGATGGCTGCTCCTCAGATCTCATGGCTATTAATGCCGGTGTTCCTCAGGGATCTGTTCTCTCTGCGACTCTTTTCCTGCTACACATAAATGATCTGCTTCTTCCAGGAGTAGTTGCGTACGCAGATGATAGCACAGTCATGGAGAGATATCTGTCCACTGCAGGGGCTAGTCGCGATGAAATTAATTCTGAGAGGGAGGCAATGGTTGAGCGAATTGATTCTACCTTGGGTCTTATATCCCAGTGGGGTGACAGGAACCTGGTTAGTTTTAACGCCACCAAAACGCAAGCGTGTTTGTTTTCAGCTAAAAGGAGCCCTTTCGACTTGGCTCCAACCTTCCGAGGTGCATCTGTACCTGTTGCCAATAATCTCGAACTTCTTGGCATGAGGTTGAGCTCTAATCTCAACTTCGGCACATCTATTGAGTCCAAAGCCCAAACAGCAGCCAAAAAGCTGAGCATCCTAAACAAGGTGAAGCGATACTTTACGCCTGGACAGCTCTTATCTTTGTATAAGGCGCAAGTCCGATCTTGCATGGAGTATTGCTCTCACCTCTGGGATGGCTCAGCCAAATACCAACTTGCCGCACTCGACTCAGTGGAACGCAGAGCTAGGAGACTCATAGGCAAAAGTACTCTTTTAAAATCTAAGATGCACAGCCTGGCACATAGACGCAAAATTGCCAGTCTATGTGTTTTTTATAAGATGTACTTCGGAGAGTGTGCTCAGGAGTTACATGAGCTCATACCGCCTTCCCCTTTCTTCCATCGGACACACAGACGTACGGCTGATTACCATCCTCATCTTGTCGAAATCCCTCATTTTCGGACCAAACGCTTTGAAACATCCTTTATAATGCGCACTGCCAAGGTTTGGAACTCCCTGCCGGCGTCTGTATTTCCGAGTCTATATAACCCTAATCTATTCAAAGTTCGAGTGAATAGGCATCTTCTGGGTGAGCTCGCTCCATCTTAGGCCTCATCCATGCTACTCAGCTGGTTGTTGGCCAAGAGCAAACCCATCTCTAATAAAAAAAAAAAAAAAAAAATCGAAATATTTTTTTGGTATATTGTGGCATATTAGAATTCGTTGATAACATAGGAATAATAAGCTCAAAGAAAATATTTCTCGTAACGTATTCACGTGAAACGACCGCATCCAAGCGCCTCTTTCTTTGTTATTTAAAAGTTATTGTTTTTTAAAGTTTTTATAAACCTTAATTTTCCAATTTTGGAAGTTCTAGATAACTTTATATGTTGGTAAGGACTACGGTAACTGCAAATGGTAAACTTGCCGGTAGAGTGGTTAAGCCATTTTATTGTTTAATGCACCCAATTGTAGTTGCTTAACACTAACAAGTTTAAGTTTAAGTTACTTTAACATTCCACCATACGCCAAGAATGATACAAGTTTGAGTAGACCTTGCTTCTCAGTAACACATTCTTATAGAAATAACAAATAAATCTGTTTGACGAGCCCATTGGATGAGTAGGGTGCTTGCTTTAACGCTCTGTTCCAGAGTTTCCGGGTTCGATTCCCGACAGGGTCAGTTTTGGAAATGATTTTTCATAGTTGGGTCAGGCTCTGGTCTGGATCTGGATAGTAGTAGCACCTTTATATAACTGCACGTGTGCTGTTGTGTTTCGGTGAGTTAGTAAGGGACGCCAAAGCCCATTTCCCTACACCTTCCTAATCCCTTATTCTTAATCCTACTACAGTAGGCAGCGCACTTGCAACCATTACGGCATTGCTTGTGTTAATAGGTGACAGTCAAGTGAATCGTCAGCCTTCCTGTCAAATTTTGCAAGTAAATTTTATTTGGATTATTTATCATAATCATCAATCAATACTGATAATAAATCTGTAAATGTAGGTATTGTATGTATGTATGTAACAAAGGTGACATGTCCCTAAGGGAAAAGCCTTAAATAAAGATAAAAAAAAATGTATGCATGTATATTGTATGTTCCTCCATAACTCTTAAACGAATTAACTGATTTTCATAAAACTTGGTAGATAAACATTTAGACGTACAGGACACAGGATAGGCTAACTTTTTTCTTTTTCAACGCGGACGAAGTCACGGGCGCCACCTAGTAGATTTAATAAACCTACTCTTTTTCATATATAAAGTCTTGGTTGGTGACACGTAATTGTAGCGGCAATAGACGTCTTTGAAGTTACTAACGCTTGAATCATATTAGTGAGGAGAGGCAGCCATATTGGAATAATAATTAATACTCGTTTTAATCTTTTACCATAAAAGAAAATATTATCTTCAAAGACCCTTTGTATGAGCAGACGTCCCCTCTTGAAAAGGATTTATTTGAAATCTAGTTCAATAAGAAGAGACTGCAATGAAGAAACGGTTTTTTCAACATTGAAAAATGTGAGATCTCAATGAAAGGTTTTTTATTAGATAAACTTGACTAAAATTTAAATGAGATCAATGCGTTTTAAAGACTATAGATTTGCTAAGAATCGACTTTTCACACGCTTTTATCGGTGGATTTACGCGTTTAATACGATGAGGATACAATTAGGATGAAACCTCTCGCACATATACCATGTCAAAAATTGACACCAACGACACTTTTTGATTAGTTGATGGAATAATATAATAAATTTTTTTAATGTTAAGGACAGGCTGACCGTCGACTTGACTGTAGATGGCCAGCGTCACCAAATAAAACAACAGGTGCTGCAAGTATGCTGCCAGTATGCTGCCGACGATTAGTGGACTAGGAAGGTATACAGAGAAATGGGTTCTGGCATCCCATACTCACACACTGAAACACAACATAATTTTTATTAAAATGCATCAAATCTTTTATTTTATTTGGGAAAACCATCAAACTGCTACAACATGGAACACGCGTGCCATACAAAACACTACGAATTTTATGGAACATTTAAAAGTGACATATGCGTAGAGCATGAACTGTCATTTAAAACAAAATAAACATAATAATAAGTACGTAATTTAAAGAAAATGTGACTTACGTCAACACATTAGAGTTTAAAATGAAGTAGTAGAAGTTGATCGTTACTACCTTTTACCATTGACGCGTGAAGGCAAGAGTCCGCCATGATTATGTCAAAGGCGTTCTTTTTATGTGCCGCTTCGGCATTTGTGAAGCAAATTCCATTGTAGTATTTCGATGGGGAAAACAAACAATTACACCATATATAGTAAATTTGAAAAAAGAGAAACATACATTATTAAAGATAATAGTGCAATCAACGACATTTTCCACGAATTGGTAAATACTTCAATGTAACTAAATATTGAATGACTTTACTATTCTTGTTGTAAGTAATAGTTTTATTAATTTTGACCTGTAAATGCAGCAATTAGTTCATGTACCTAGTGATCCATTTCAAACTATTTAGAGCCCTGAAAAGTCGCAAAAATTCCGCAAGAAGTTCGTTTTTTATGTTAGTTGATTGATAAATAGTCTAATTTATGAAAGATTTTTTTTTTTAATGGAATGAGTGATTCCGAATATTAAATTGTACCATACAAACTTTATAATATTAGTGAAGATAATTCTGAATATGTTTATTTAAATTACTTTTACTATCTTACCATTATGTTTAAAGGTTACCTTTTTAATTGAAGATAATAATATTTAAATATTATTATCATTATTTTAATAAAGAGACCTACATAACTTTACAAATCCAAGGAAAAAGCCTTTAATAAAATAAAACTCCATAGTAACACACACAAGTTGGATGCAGGACTATGGGCAACTTTAGATAAGGCATGCTCGTAAAGAAACGTTCAACCAACAGAGGTGAGGTTAAAAGGAATTTCGTCAATGTCACACTAGCTCTCTAAAAACGCTGTAAACTTTGTCAGGTAAGCTAATTATCCACACAGATTTTGTTGCTCCACTTTAGCACCTGCGTTGAAGCGATACGGTCTATTTTAGAGTGTATAACCATTCGCTGTAAAGGGTGAATTTTAGTTTAGGAAAATGGACTTGAGCACTTAGCCTCGAATAAATTTTTAAACGCAATGGACTCCTGGCAATATAATAAATATGGCCCATCACACTATCAAATTACACTAATTTTAATATTATTACTAGCTGGTGCCTGCGACTTCGTCCGCATTGAAAAAGAAAAAGTAGCCTATCCTGTGTCCCGTACGTCTAAATGTTTATGTACTAAGTTTCATGAAAATAAGTTAATTCGTTTAAGAGTTATAGAGGAACATACATACATAAAATACCTACACTTACAGATTTATTTTATTAGTATTCATTAAAAAAAATTAACAGTTTTACAATGTGTGAATTAAAA
The DNA here is from genome assembly GCA_945859745.1 of Synanthedon formicaeformis. Taxonomy (NCBI): domain Eukaryota; kingdom Metazoa; phylum Arthropoda; class Insecta; order Lepidoptera; family Sesiidae; genus Synanthedon; species Synanthedon formicaeformis. The sequence goes on from OX243964.1 coordinate 6,667,666, forward strand.
AATATTTACAGGATTATTAGTAACATAAAATCGCTGTCGATTGAATATAATATATACTTCGGTAGAATTTAATTTGGAATAACACAAAAAATGGGTGATACTTGCTTTGGTCTAAGGAAAGATTTTTCCACAACTGTCAAGACTCAATTTATAAATATGCAATGGCCGTTAAACTGTAGAAAAATATATTTGCATATATACCAAGTATGGCGTTATACTCGTATTGGATGACACAGTAGAATGGATAAGTTATCGCAACTGTTAGCTGAACATTGTTATCAGTTGCAATTACGAGTATCTCTGATACCTTTTATACATATCTCTTATAAATAATATATCCTAGATATATTACTGAGATAACGAGCGAAGTTTCACAGCCTTGTGAATGTTCATGCTTGGCGTTTAGAATTTGCGATCTAACTTCGATACAAACTAAAACCATAAATACCTTGTACGGTGTGGCTGCAGGCAAGCGCCTTGGGTTGCGACCGCATTTGTCTTGAACAATTAATCATGATCATTTGTACGAAATCTAACCGCCGTTCATACACTATCATCGCAAAGTTTTGGACAATATTTCAAAAAGGAATTGGAAATAGCGACTTTTCTTGAACTAATTATTATTAGATAAGTAATTTTGACTAAATTAGTCGGAACTCAAGAACTTACGAATCAAAATAATCAGACTTACGGTTTGAGTAATGGCCCCCAAATATATAAAAAAAAATCTTACTAAATATAATAGAAATTTCAAACATAAAATGGACTGAGCGGCGGTATTTTTTTTGCAAACATTAAATATTATAAACAAAATAAACTCACGTAGTAGTGGCAATGAAATGGTTCAAATCAAACCGCTGTTATACACTATTGTCGTAAAGTGGAACGAAGAAATTAATCCAAATATTTCGAAATGAAAAGTGGATTGAAATGATCCCATTTTCCTTGATCTTAATTTCCATGGTAACAACCTCGGTTCTAATTTTCTTGTTTTCGACGGCTCTGAACTGGCAATTGATATTATACGAGGAAATATTTAATTTATAATTAGGTAGTTTATTAATAAAAAGAAAATAATATAAATATTTCGCAATTTCTTTCATTTTCACGTTTCTAAAACTACATTTTCAATGGTACAAATGACATGTTTTAACTGTCGTTTATGTTTAGGTCAGCAGACAGACTGACGGTCCACTTGATGGTAGGTGGCTGGCTACCGTCGCCCATAACAAACGCAACGCCACAGGTGTTGCAAGTGCGCTTCCGAACAGTAGAATTAGGGGTCAAGAGATTGGGAAGTGAAAAACGAATAAAATTCCGCTGGGTGGTTTAGAAGTACTTAGTTAGCAGAGAAAAAAACGTGACGCATTTATAATATGTAGATTAAAGTTTTAATGAAAGAAATGGTTACTGTGACTCAACCTTAACTAACAGAGACATATATGTCATCGCGGAGTTTTCTTTAGGATTTTAGAAGAGCCTACAATTATTGTTATGTATCTCTTAATAAAGGTTTAGCCTACGTAAGGCATGTAAACTTATTTTTCAGCGGCTTGTTTGCAAAATATGTTTTTTTTATTCACATATAAGTTTAATACATATATTTTAAACTTTTTATGAAAAAAATATCTAACTGAGAAACTTTAGGAGAAGTTAGTGACCATACATACAGACGCGAAAATCGACTTCAAATTTAACTACTTATGTCCTATTAGAAGATTTGTTATACAAGTAAAATAAACAAATATTTAGTCATCAATTGTACTCCAAAACGAGTAATACTCGTAGTGTTGCAGGTGCTTTATGTGTGGTCGTAGCACTGTTTTCTCTTACAAAGACGATCTCAGTCTCACGGGTGTTCTCAGGAACAGAGAAAGGGCCGGGCTTGCTTGCCCATTAGATGGTCACTACTCACTGTGACCGGACAAACTGTACTTAGATAGGGGTTTCAATGTCTCGTAAACTGTAATGTAATGTCTTAGGAAATTCCTAGAAAATTTCTTTATTCACTATATTATTAATGTTCACAAAAATTTAAGATAATAAAATTTTACACAAAGCAGTAAGAATAATTTGATTATAATAGGTACATGTTTTGTATTTTGAGATAATTCTGTTTTTGTGAAAAAAAAATTGTAGTAGAAAAATATTTACATATTTTTTTTTTTGAATTACCTTTCAGATTATATATTTGACGACACGTTTGGTCTAGTGGCTGTTAACCATACGGTCGCGGGTTCGAATCCCGCTAGGGGCAAATGTTTATGTGTTAACATTTACCTTTGTGCCTGAGTCATGGATGTTTGTGTTTATAATATGTGTATTTACAAAAAAAAAGTAATCTATGTAGTACCTACGAGTATATCAACTGTTTGGTATCCATAATACAAGCATTAGTTGCTTACTGTGGAACTAGATGGTTCTATGTGGAATGTGTGAAGATATTAATTGCACCCGCTCCCGGCTTCGCCCGGGTACTTCGCCCCAGTTCGATTTTTAGCAGTTTACTATAAATCGAAAACGAATTGTTCTTGCGTAAATAATTTTAAGACAAGATTGATTGTTAACCTATTCTTTATGATGCCGTATCAGACTTGAACAAAATAGGCAAGTCTTTGTTTTACAACTTATTTTTCTCTCTAAAACTTCAGGTCTAACGCCATTTTGTATTACGAGCCTTATAAGTGTATCGATAGACATATCAAGGGAATTTGTTGAACTTATCAGAAAACTTTATTAAAAAACATTTCAATACTTGTAGTTGAAGAATATTACACAGTTTTATTGAAACCATGGAAACATATTCATTTATGAGAAAGATCCTATTTTATGAATGAACTAGTTGGTGCCCGCGAATTCGTCCGCGTTGAAATTTTATAATATTTTATAAAATTTTACGTTGAAATCCATCTTGATATTTTATTTGTTCTAACTATTGGTGAAATATTTTTTCTAAATCGGTATCTAAATACAAACAAACAAATATTCAAACTTTACCTCTTTATAGTATTAGTATAAATAGGAAAGTGTAGGAAAAAATATTTTTTACGTATATGATGTAACGCAAATATTTTTTATTTTCTATTTAAAAAAATATATGTAAATAAACATAAAATATCTATCCTGTTTTAAATATCCTGTTAGGTATTTCCTAACAAATATCCTGTTTTAAAGATAAAACCTTATCGAGAGCGTTCATTATAAAATAATATCCAAACAACCTTGATATTAAAACTGCTTTTTTATAAATAATTAATAGTTTTTTTAAACAGAAAATTAAATCACACAAACATTTGCATTAGCAGAATATGATAAAAGTAAAAAAAAAACCGAATTACTTATTCCAATTTTGAATTTATTGTTGTATCGTAATGTTGCATTACGATCTGATTCTTCTAATGGACTAAGAGCTACTGAACCATCCGAGTAACCCGCGAGGCACAAGGCTAGGAATTTTTCTATTGATGATTTATTATCGGTCAATTAAGAAAATACAAGTCTGGCAGGTATCTTGCGTCGTTATCAAATAAATTTTTGAAAATGTAAATTTTTTTTTTTCATAACGATAACGACGCAACCGCGAGATACCTGCCAGACTTGTATTTTCTTAATTGACCGATAATAAATCATCAATAAAAAAATTCCTAGCCTTGTGCCTCGCGGGTTACTCGGATGGTTCAGTAGCTCTTAGAACATAATAGTAGCCATTGGCTGAAATTATTGTATTACATTCTTTAACTAGTAAAATAACAAAATACTTAATTAATACAAGCCACAACTTATGTACGATATCAGATCGTATAAAACTGCATTGGTATTTCCTGTCTAAAGTTCCAATTAGTCTTTTTTCTGATATTGTCATCAAAAATCATTAATATTTTATTTTTAGATATTTATTTTAACAACGTAGAATTATAATACTGAACTCGCTTTTGAAACAGCGTACAAGAAATAAAATTACAACCAATAATAGCCTTAATTGCTAGAGAAATGAAAGAAAATGCATTTGTTTTGCATAATGAAGTCAAAAACAAATAACATAAAATTTAAAACATAACACAAGTAAAAATAAAATTAAACGTTTGTTTTGCGGCTTTTAATTTATCTTCTTTTATTTATATATATAGGTATATAAAAATATTAAGTTGGTTTGTGTATGCTTAAAAAACTCGAGTATTTTGATTCGGATTTCACATACTTGGAAGGACATTGGAAAGAGTGATAAACGGCACTCCAGGCGAAGCCGGGAGCGGGTTGCTAGTATTCTAACATAAAGTATAGATACTTAATAAACATTTTCATTTTTATGATTTAATCTATTGTATCATTAAAAAAAGTGAGAAATTAAACTTAAATACTCATACAAGTAAAGTATAAATTGTTAATTGTTAAAAATGTTGAAGAGTTTCAGCAGTATTTTGTTCGAATTTACAATTTTAATGTTCATCCCCATAAAGATTTATTTGAAATTTTCCCGGACTTACAATAGTATTTGTGGGCGGACAAGGTTCGGTCCGGTCATCTGACGAATCCGCGACATAGAAAGGGTCGACCCTCGGAACCCAAAGCCGTGTTATCGTGGTAATTATATATGGAGAAGGAAATCCCGATTCGGCATTTTTTTTTACATCAGTCCAACGGTTGCCCCCGGGGCAGATCTACAAGATATGTGATTCAATGATTAAATTTCGTATTCAGATTTAACGCATGAATCACCATAAATGATGTTTTCATATGATATTTTATGCAAACCAGAACCATCAAAACGTAATAGGGAAACGAATCATTTTATAATTAGACATTCGGTTTCATTTTAAGTAAACTGCTCACATTACAAAACATGAAAACTGAGTAAAGGCAGATGATCTGCCTAGTTAAGTGTAGAACATCTTGACGGTACAACGAATAAATTAATATGAATAAAATGCACATATGAGTAATTAAAAAAAAATTAAAGTAGCTTCCGACAGATTCTGCAATAATCAAAAAATAATTAATAAATATTAAAGGTTAATTTTTAAATACTAATTTATTGATTATAGTTATTTGATTTGATAAAAAATAATCCTTACATTTTTGATATAATTAATTAAAAAAAAAAATCACCTATTTATTACTGACTTATTATTACTTTATATTCAACAATCTCCGAACCGAAATCAAAGTAGGTAAATTAACTTGCGAAATCCTCACTCGGCAAAGACAAAGTAAAGTAATCAACCATTTTATTTATATTGGCGAGGCTAAACTACTCCGGCAACTAGACCCCTTTAATGTTAAATCACTTAAAGCGCTAAGTCTGAGATGAAACCATTCAATTTCATAAACCAAATTGTTGGGATTTCCGTTTCGATGAGACTCCCCCGAAGGGTTAAGCTAGTTTCAACTTTATGTTTGTATTCAGCCGTAGAAGTTGTCATAAATATCTGGAGCCTCTGCTTGTCTAACTTGAACGAACTACATCAAACTGCTTTGTTGACGCAAAAGTTAGAGAGCTCAATATCCTGTTCATTGTGTAGTGAACGATTACGGCTTCTGAGTAATTGTTCCACCATAGGTAATTTGAGACGTCCAAAGGCGTAGTCCGATTGTTCAATAATGTTATCTATTTGCTTAGCCTTTATAAGTACCAAAAACAAGATATGAAGTTTGAAATGAAAAAAAAAAAAAAAATACATCTTCCATATGTAAAATGCCTCTGTTCCTATTAATTTAACTCTGATCTAATTTGACATGAAATCCTTACATATTATAAAACAAAGTCCTCCGCCACGTCTGTCTGTCTCTTTGCGATAAACTCAAAAACTACTATACCGACTTTCATGCTGTTTTCACCAATGGATAGAGTGGAGGTTTTAGTACATTTAGTATATAATTTACAAATTTACAAGGTTTTAGTATATAATTTACAAATTCACGCGGGCGAAGTAGCGGGCAGCAGCTAGTATTAGATATTTAATGTTTTTAATAATAAAACCGACAATAAAGCTGACGGTCAGCTTGGAAGGTGTGGATGGGCCAGGATAAGGGGACAATGTATAAGGAAGTACGCAATATGCTGTTATTTTCTAAAGGTGTGGTCCTGCCAAAACACGGGTCACCACTACAAATACCACTACAAGTTTGATATGCTAAAACCTGGAGAACTATTATTTGAAGTACCAGTATTTAGTAGCGCTTCTTGTTTCGTCACGACGTGTGGTTAGATTTCAATAGGTGGAAAAAGTAACTGACACTCTCTTCCAGACAGGAATTATTTCCATGTACACTCCATTCGATAACCGTTCGGTAACCGTCAATGTCCATAGTACGTGACTTTTTCCGAGAGAAGACAGAAGCAGCCGTCCGTCGTATATTTCACAGGAATAGATTTTACGCGAGGAAAAATTGCAAATTTCTGCAACGATGGCGGGGCAAGTTGTCACGCTTCGCGCCCGTGACGTCGAGAAAAATTCGATAGTCCATTGGATTTTACGTTTACGATACCGAATTGGTTTTTTACACTTAACAAGTAAATCAAAGTGACTGCACCTCCAATTCTTCGATTTCATCGATCATATAGGTCCTCTATCTCTATCAAACGCGCTGGTTTGAGAAAACTAGCGACATTATATAGCAAAATAGCAACTAGTTTGAAATTATGTAATCCTGAAAATCTGTAGTCAGCTAGCATGATGAAATTAGTCTATAGGAGACTTCAGTGCACTAGTATTATGATAAATGATATTGGATGTTTAAGCAATTACTGTTACTGTAACATATTCAAAGTAATTACAATCAAAGCAGCTCCTGGTATCGCATACGCGATAATCATAATGGAATGAATTTAATTTGTCCGCACCGTTTTCCAATAATCCGGCGTCAGAGCATAAAGCGATTTAAAGCTCAATTTTAACACAATTCATTTGCAATGAGAGTTGGGTAAAGTTCAATGGTGAATAAATGAGACTGTATGAGTATATGAGAGAGGTACCGAGTTCACAAAGAGGCATTCCTCGCGGTCCACATTAGCAGCGGTTCCCTGCAGCGCCGAATAAATGTGGGCAATTTGCGAGAGCGTTTATCACCTAAAGAAAAGTTCTGGCGACGTCTGAAACTGCTGTAATTCCGCGCCAAAATTCGAGGGTTAATCACGTTGGCTATACATCAACGCTTAATTTGATACGGGCAACTTTGTTTGGGATTTAGTACAGATCCGTGGGAGAGATCTTGGTTAACGCTCTTTTTCATAAGCGCTAGTAGGCCTAGTTTTGTATATTCGCGGAAATAGTATGAAAATATTAAACAAACGAAGCCTCCCACTTCTTCGTCTTTGTTTTCTTTTAATTTTCGAAAACACGTTAGATTTTATTTTGGATAGATATTGGCAGCAAAGTTTGCCGATTAAAGTAATAACATTTACGTCGCCTCGCATTTTTGCTGACGCGATGCTCATCCTCCTCGCCTAGAAAATTTACAATATTTCCTGCTCGAAATCAATTTACTCCGATAGAGTGTTAGTCGGAAACTCGTGTCTTCTCATCTATGAAAAAAGTCACGTATTATGAACACTTTTTAAAAGAATAATGGCGCTATAAGATGGGTGATTACATCAACCATTTTAAAACATTGAATATACCTATGCTTAAGCGGAAATCCAATTCGATGTGCCGATTCCGCAAAAATAACACAGGAAAACTCTGCACACTCCTTTAATAATTTTACGTCATTAGTACAGTATAGGTACAATTATGAAACATCATATTTTTAAACCGGTATAAGTACAGATATAACCACTCGTTCATTCCCTTTATAAATATTCCGAGATTTATGTTGCGTTCATAATTTAGCGACAGATTTTTCACGAAGGCTGCGTTGCTCGTTGAATCGTTAGCGGTCGTTCTACTCGGCCCCACCAATATTTTAGCAATAAATCACCGGAGGTTTGATGATATTTCAAAGGGACGAAAATTACATGAAATTATTCATGTTCGGCTTTGGTCAATCGAAAAAAGTCTTGAAAGGTCATGTCATGACTATGAATCAGAGATGTGAATAGAGTTATGTGACACGAACCTTTCTGTGTTCACATCCGAAGTTTGTAGGCTCATGAAGGGGAAGAAATTAAAAAGTAGGGCAACGCAATATTGATGTACCGCAACAGTAGAAATAGTTGAACAATATATTTAGTAGTTAGTAGTTCTAGCCAGATAACTTGTATTTCGCTTCTTGAAGACATTTAATTATAAAGTCACTTCTGTCTGTGCGTTACCTTTACCTCAGAAGTTGGAAATTTTGAACCTATTGGATTGTGAATTTCGTTATTTTGGGCCGCCTTTGCGCTATGTGAGTGGATTTTAGAATTTGAAAATTGGATTTCAATACGATAAATGTCACAAATAACAAGTAAATACTTATGGATATGTTTGTATTTTTTGGCGATTTATTGAATTACATAACTTCAAAAATTGTTAGTAATTTTATGCATGCAATTATTCGCGATTATATCACCATTGAAGCATGAGATAATTTGTAAGCTTTCTAATTATACACTTATTCTAAGAGATGCAGGTCAACCAGAATTTAAATCGTTCACACTGGTTGGTTGTCCGTTCGTGTATGACAAATCAGCAAACTAGAATTCTTATTGGACTACAATCATTTAAACCTAGGTAAATTTAATCTTTAAACTTCCAGCTAAATAATTATTCTTAATGAGAGCAAAATTTAATCACTTGGCTTTAGATGGAGCATGAAGAGATTACCGCCTAACCGATGGGCCTAACGCATTTAAAGTTCAGCCCCGGAATATTATATTAGACCAAAAGGACCAAAATTAAATTCGTACCCTCGGTAGTGATAGCCGGGGATCTAGTTTACGTATGAATATTAAATTTAATTATCAACATTTTGGCGGGCTGCCGTTTGTTTGCATAATATTAAAAAATATGAATAAGTTAATTAATTGCTTTAAGTTTTCGTCATTTTAATATTTTTTCTGTTAGTAAAACATAAACAATATTAAAGTTGTAAGTTGTATAAATATCATGTAGGTTTAAAGTCCTGTGAGAAAAGAAAATATAAATTACTAGCTGTGCCCGCGACTTCGTATGCGCTGTAGTTCGTTCTTAGAAATCTAGGATATTCCAGGATAATTCCAGGATAAATAGAAAGTAAGTAACAAAAAAACATTCAAACATACAAACTTTCACATTTATAATATTACTAGCTGGTGCCTGCGACTTCGTCCGCGTTGAAAAAGAAAAAAAGCCTATCCTGTGTCCTGTACGTCTAAATGTTAATCTACCAAATTTCACGAAAATCAGTTAATTCGTTTAAGAGTTATGGAGGAACATACATACATACATACAATACCTACACTTACAGATTTATTATTAGTATTGATTAGGACTATCTGGTATACGCGAATTTCCTTAAAAGCGTTGAAACATTATTCAATCTTTATTCCTTTTTTAGTTTTGGCAGGCGTTGGATTTTTATTAGATTAGATCCCTCAGGAACAGTACTTTTCCTTTGGGTGAATGTTACCCTGTAAGTATTCTTTTCTATATCCCTGACAATGTGTATTAAAAATTTCATGACTAACGGTTGAGTAGTTAGGCGTAAAAAGGTAAAGCGTAAAGTTAAAGGTAAAGGTTAAACGTGAGAGGTTACTTTTATATTTAATATAATGTTAGTATGGATCTATCTATATAGTTCACTGTGTCACATGACTGTAATAGAGATTTTCATATTGTATTTTTTTATATTTATTAATTATTAAAAACAATATCTGTATTATTATCTGTATCCCTGCATTATTCGGATGAGATTTTTCCGGTATTTTTTTCCATTTTTTATCTTCATAACAACCTTCCTCACAGTTCAACAAATCGCACCTTCGGTAAGACAAGGGCGTAACTTAGATTTTTTTTAAATAAGTTAAACTTAAAATATATGCAGAAATGTCTTAAAAACATTATTAAATAAAAAAATATTTACAAGACTATGGGGCTTGTTTGATGAAGAATTGTTTAAAAGCAATATAAGCAGAAGAATATGATATTGAATGCAAAAAAATTAACTTTAAATGGCTCTCCTGTAAAATTACAAAAAGTGCAGTTATGCCTTGTCTTGCCGAAGGTGCGAAATATTAAAAAATAAACGGTACAGCCATTTTTGAGCTTTGCGTTTAGCGTACATTTGGTGATTCATTTTTATGTATATATTATAGTCACGATATGTAGTCACGAAATCGGTTAGAGGCAGCAATAAGTTATCACGTTCAATATTTCATTGGGCATTGTTATTTGGCGAGGGCAGGATGTGGGAGCTAAAAGCTAGTGATAAATAAAGGTCCCACGCGACGTGTACGATAGTCGATGCCCTCGAAGGCCATATTTCGCGACGCTTCCACTGAACCGTGATCTGATCCCTTCGCTTGTAATTTCACGTCTGGGAAGTTCCCTTTCTCTTTTTGTTTGTAATGTAAATTTCCCTCGTTCGGCCAAGAACTTTGTTGAAATCTCTCCCTTTGTCCCGATCCAATGTCGGATAACGGGAGATTTAATATAGACCTCTGTAAATTCCTTGCCACTTATGCCGTGTCGAACTCGAATACGGTTATTTCACGCGAGATTAGTTGATTACTAGCTGAAAGGTTTTTTTGGATTCTCATTTCTATTCTATCCATATAATTTTACGGTGCACTCTTTGGCTTGGCTTACTTTAAATTTTGTTTCAAGCTATAGCTCTTAAGATTACTTCAAGTCGTATTAAGTACTAATGAGCAATTTGAATTTAACCTAAATTACTATATTGACTAATAACTGAACAAGACATTTATTGAAAATTTTTATAAAACGGTTTTCTATGAACACTCATACTTGCTGTTGCACGCAACTTCGTCCGCGTAACCTTATTTCTCTTTATAATATTAGTATAGATTCACCCCATAGAGTCATCTAATGCGGAAATCTATGTATACATGTATGTAATATGTAAGTTTCATACACAGTTCTAACTTCCTTTTCCTATGTGTCCAAAATAGTCTTCCAAAATAAATTAGTTGCAATTAATCAAAAATAAATCCGGTTTTTGAGTTAGTGCTTGAGTGGTAAAAATGGATGTCATTTCTAAAAGAAATGTTGGATTTCAAGACAAGCGAAGCTGCAGGGCACAACTAGTTTAAAGTAAAAGTTGTTTAAATCGTAATTTGTGTTAACTAGGCGTAAAATTGATTGTCAGCCGCAATCGTTCTGAAATTAAATTTGTTGATGATTAAAACAAAGGAACGTCTTACTGGTTTTGATACGGACTGTGCCAGACTTATTTGTAGCCGTTAAAATTGTTTGTTTAAACATGATTATATTTTTCATTTTCACTTTCATTTGTAACTTCGAATGTACTAAAGGTGAACTGAGCAGTTAACCAAACTTACGATATTTAAGGATAAATACGACAAAAATTATACTACCGATAGACAGGACGATGCACATTTCAAAATTTTTGTGAAACACATGAAAAACGAGTCAAAAGAACCAGTCGAATATCTGTTTTGAATGCACCGGTTTAATTGTACAACTATTGATAAAAAATATTTTACTGAACTGAATACTGAAATTTTGTTTTAATTAAAAATGACCATTGAAAGGACATTTTGAAAGTGTAATAATGTAGTTACAGTTAAAAAAATATAGTTAGGGCCTCTTTCACCATCTGTCAAGTAGGCTAACCGTCATTTAAAGTCACCTGCCACCGGGAATAATTTAGCTGATATACCTTTGTTTTTACGGTAAAAGTCCAAAACATTAAAAAGAAAGTAATTAAAAAATTCGCCTATCGAAGGATGCACTAAACCTAGTGCATAATTAATAAAATATAAAATTATTTATAAAAGTAACTAATCAACACTTTACTTGTAGTTGGTGAAAGAGGCCCTTAAACTATTATTTTTAAATATAAAGTTGTCTACAATTTTTGCCATTTCGAGTCTCCTTTTATATATTTGTTAAATTTTTTTTCAGTCTATAGACTAAAATAATAAATTGCTCATATATTTTTGTCAGGCATTGAATATTTCACTTGTACTTTAATATCTAATTTTATATTAATTTATAGCGGAAGCATGACACAAAATTACCAAAAAAAAATCTGTTCATTCGATCGCTACTAAACTGAAGATTGCCGGAAAATTTAATTAAAATCGGTTGAGTGGTTTTCAAATCCATGGAGAACATACACAGACACAATTAATTTTATATATATAAAAAGGAGAATATATGTACTTTAATATTTTTATTTTTTTAAATATTGGCACTGGCAACGCCCAGGACCCTTTGGCCAACTCAATACATAAACTTTTAGGTTAAATCTCAATGTGCTATTGAATTGATTTAGTTGCATTAATAAGAAACATTTAAACGGTAGACTGAGAAAAATTGTGAATAGTTAAATTTTTAAGAGGAAATATTCCATTAAGTACTAAGACCACAGCTGCGGTTACTACATAATGGATTCTAGGACACGTTTTCCAGTTTTACAGGCAGAATCAAGAGAGTGGCGCTTTTAAAAATGGAAACAAGAGACGAACTTGCGATATGTCTGCTCGCATTTACTTCAGCCACGGATTCAGAGAGACTGGGAACACGACTGCCGCTCGCGAGCACAAACTCTTAGCTAAGGCATCCAAACGAACATTATTGCGGACGGGGGCGTACCGACAATTCATTATTTAGGTCAAAAGCGCATTCTCCCTTTTACATGAGGAATTGTATAAGGCAGACCGTGCTCCAGTTACCTTTTAGAAAAACTAACACGTTCGCCAACATACTTAGAGTATTACTTCCATTTCCATATGTTGTATGAACAACACATGCAACCCACCATCGTGAAAGAAAACACGCTAGACGTTGCATTAGGGGCTATCTAAAAATTATTTTTCTAGTGTAAAAATTTTTCATTTTAGCGTTATTTCAATCGTTATAAAATTAAAAAGTACATGTTAAATCTTGTATAACGATTTTTGGTGTGGTCATTTGTAAACATTTCTCTCATACTCGTATTATCGGGTGGAAACAATTTCATTGTTGCGATCGTTAAAATCCGTTTTAATTACAGTTCAATACACATTTAACTTAAATGTTTACGGGGAAATATCCATGTGAAAATCTATGGCCGACTATGAACTGTAAACATTAACATTTATTTTATGAAAATGTACATTTCATGAAAAATTATTCGCTTGGTGTTTTCGATTAACCTTTGTAATTGCTATCAGTAATAAATAAAGCTAGGTGTGTGTTGAAAATTTTATTCTAAACTATTTTTTACCTATAGTTCGATTTAAACGAAAAAAATAAAAAAGGTAAAAATTAAAAAAAACAAATTACACTTGTGTTTATAAAACAGGCTTCACTATATTGTACGCGAAATTCTGTCTATACTCGTAGTTCTTATTTGAACTGATATTTAAAAAATATTTTATTTCATACATTGATAGTGAATGGGTCGGAGTCGACCACTCACCACATTTTGCTTTTGTTATAATTACACAAACAATAATTTATCAGATGTGGTTTTGGTGAATCGCTTCATGTGTTTAAAAGTGGTTCGATCAATCGACTGAAGTGAAGCAGTTACGAGTATGACTACCTATAGATACATGTTTATAGTTGTACAAAAAATAATTGTAGCCTTGTTGTCATATAATGCCACTTTGACATTTTATTAATATTTGTGTTCATCTACTAACTAAGGAATTTGAGGCTCGATTTTTTTAATTTTCAATCTTGGTTTTTGACTTGACCTGACTGCTTTGAACTTGATGGACCTGTTTCAGAAAACTGAAAGAAAAATTGTGGACTTGTCTTGACTGACTAATCTTAGGTTCTGCTACTTTTAATTTTAATTAAAAATTTTTAATTTAATTTAATTTAATTTAATTTAATTTAATTTAATTTAATTAAATTAAATTTAATTTAATTTAATTTAATTTAATTTAATTTAATTTAATTTAATTTAATTTAATTTAATTTAATTTAATTTAATTTAATTTAATTTAATTTAATTTAATTTAATTTAATTTAATTTAATTTAATTTAATTTAATTTAATTTAATTTAATTTAATTTAATTTAATTTTAATTTAATTTTAATTTAATTTAATTTAATTTAATTTAATTTAATTTAATTTAATTTAATTTTAATTTTTAATTAAAAAATATATATATTTGAATTTTGCCTTTTTTATTATCGGTCGTCCGCATTATTCCTAGTTTGTAGTTTATCTGTGTATTCCTTGAAATTCCCTTGTGCTACCTGTACCTACTGTAAGTTTTTTTATTTGTTTTGTTTTGAAAAGAAAAATTATATATAACTATAATAATACTAGTTAGTGCAAAATTGGAAAGCATTTGTCACCAATCAATTTTCCATTAAGTTATCGAGCTTTATAAGTATAAATCTCGGGACAAGCCTATAATAAACCCACTAATAAAATTAAAAATCACGTAACAGTAACAATAATATAAAGGGAACGAAACACCCGGCGGCACCAACGACCTTTTATCCGACCAAAGCGAGTCGAATAATTGGATCGCTTCAGTACGAACACTTTGATGGACAATAAAATAACACTGTTCGATGGGTATGTGAGCTTTCGATACGTCTACGTGCATTGGTTTAACCCCGGATTTTGGTGCCTTTCTTTTCCAACGTTAGATTCACTTCCATTTTTCGCTGGTGCTTCATTCGAAAACAAAATAGAAGAAGTGTACATCAGTCTTTTCAGAGATAAACGTGTACATCTCTGAGGCTTTGAAATTGCATTCATTCTGTTGAGGCTTATATTGCAAGGAAGCGAGAAATAACTTGTTTCAATCATCTCTAGCTGTAAAAATGCACAAGAAATATGAAATTGTTATGATTAATCTTCAAGCTTAATTTGCATTTATTTAGTAAATTATTTCCTTGTCTTCATCAATACTAATAATAAATCTGTAAGTGTAGGTATTGTATGTATGTATGTTGCTCCATAACTCTAAAACGAATTAACTGATTTTCATGAAACTCGATAGATAATCATTTAGACGTACAGGACACGCGTCGCGGACGCCAGCTAGTAGATAAATAAATATCAAGTGCACCATTAAGTTGACCGTGGAAACGAAAAGTTTATCACGCTTAGTGCGAAATGAAGTGAAAAACAGTTTTCAGGCGCCTAATTAATTTTGTCTTCGCCCACTCGGTAAGTTTTGTTTGACATAATACTCGTATGAAATTTCGGTATCTTATAGCTGGATAAAGTTTACGAGGGCCACAGGGTGCGAAGTATGACGTATGGGGAATAAATTACCTTTACTCCTCACCCGTTGTTTGTCTCCGGAAAGTTCGGCACTCTCAATTTTATATCTATTACGGGTTGTTTGTTTGAGTTTCACTACAACAACACAGCTTCAAATAAAAGTTTTATGTGATAAAAGCGTGTTACCGTAATTATGATTCCAATATTTAATTTGAAGTTGAAATTAGCGAGTGATCTATTTGAAAATTAAATTTTAAGGCTAATAATATTTTAACGTAATCTAAAACTTAAATACACAAAATGATTTTTTTAGACATAGGGTAAATTATCCAATTATTGACCCTATAAGTGTGTCTCTGTGCAAGTAACATTAAAAAGTATTGTAAATAAATGTTTTTATGGATTGAAATCATATTGAAATAGATATTGTTGAAGATTACGAATGACTTTTGAAATGTCATGTAAACATAAATCATAATATTTTTCTACTTTATAAAAAAAAACTCTATTTGCCCACATATTGACGCCATTTTACCTATTATTGTCATTCTTAAATATCAATTTGTGGACACCGCTCTAAGTTGAGGGGAAACTTTAAATATTATATTAATTCCTTTTGAATTTTCTCGAGGCTTACTTGTTCCTTAAACTTTGTACACATTTATAGTCAACATATTTTTTTTTTATAAAATTAATAACATATCAATAAACGCTAAAAACGCAGACCAAGTCGCAGGTAAAAGATAATTTACAATATTCCGATAAGATTTTCTATTTCTGACTGTTATATTTTCTTATAATAAGTAGTAGATACTCTTATTCTCTCACTTTTGAACTTAGTTCTTTGTGTGATTGTTTGAATAAGTCAAATGCGGAGCTTTGTGACGTAAACAAATTTCGCTGCATCACAAATAAGGACATTTCTATTTCTAACTTTTCACTTAACGGTTCTTGCCTTAACAGGCTCAATCTCGTTTTATCAATTGTCAAAGTTTAAAAACTTAATCCACTTAGGTACCCTTTAGGGGGAGTTCACACTGCGCATGACTTTAGCCAAGCGGGAAAACCAAGGACATTCGATGGACGGCGCCCGCACGGGTAGCCCGCTTTTCCGCGCCTCATTCAAATATGGAATACGATCGCGTTCGGTGACTTGTAAACAGCGGTTGGTCAACGTTCGAAATTCAATTGCAGTTCCAATTTTAAATCGCGATTACACTGTGTTCCATTTTTAAAATTCGTGTCTCTTGTCGTCGAATGAAGTTTCTAGTGACGTATTTAACTGGCAGGAAAGAACATTGCCCTCAGTGTTGCTTACAATGTGACATTACCTGTTTTTATTTTTAATTGGGTGAACTATGAGCAGATAATGATGACGCTCTTAAAAAATATGAAAATGAAGCTTTTACCACTGATTGCCATTTGTGGTAAGTGATTTGTTTTTTTTTTTATTATTAACAAAGCGCTTCAATTAATAATTGTTAAATATTTATATTTACATGCCGAATCGGAGGTCCGATTAATTAAATATTTTTGGTTTTTTTTTTTACTTATTCATGAAAACCTAAAACAAATATATGCTTACATTTTTTTAGAATCAGTAATAAGCAGGTGTAAACTCGACAAATAAAGTGCTTTATCACCCTAAGGAGCCCTAAGATTGAACATTCTTTATATTTTATAGAATGATAAGGTCTGTTTTCCATTGAAAATTTAAAGTGACAATTATGTCAATCAGTAATCAATACTTAATTCAAATCTAAGCCTTAGCGAATTTCGAAATGAATGGAATTTGTTATCGAAACTGATAAAGCACTATTCTGGTCGGCTATACATCAGATAATGTGAAAAATCGCAATATAATTCCTTTTTTATTTATAATCTTTACACGCTCCCAGCTTCCCGGGGTTCAAAATAAAAACTCTCCTATCTTTTAAGTTAGACCAAATTAAACATAATTACGAAGTTGTATCAAAATCTGATCATTAATTTAGGAATCGATAGAGTGGTTCAATGGGAAGGTTTTAGTATATCGAGGAAAGTTACGCGGGCGAAGTCGCGGGCAGCAGCTAGTAAATTATAAAAATGTACAGTCGGGGTAAGAAAAGGTTCGTCACCTTTAAGTCAACATTTGCTTGCACCAGGGCATTATTGTCAGTCATGCCAAAATTACATTTGAAACGCCTGTCAGTTGTCTGCTTAGTGCTTTAGTTTTAAAAGGTACTAAGAGTCTACGATTTTGATAAAGGAATAAATTTGAAAACTGACGAAGGTTTTCGTATCCTAATTTACATAATATTATGTTGTATACTAGTCTGCGAACTCGTCCCTAGTCCAAGCAATTATAGCTTAGACTGGGGAGAGGCATTATTATTTTTCACTAATTTGACGTTTGTACAGCAATCAAATTAAGTCAAGTGCGCTTGAAGCATGAAGCAGTGTCTCGTTTAAATAATGAACAAGCCCTCTCAGTCAATGGATTATGAACGCTTGATTTCCAAATTACATATAATCAAACTAGCTGAAGTACGCTACCTTGTAAATACTACTTAGCTGTTGCACGCGACTTCGCCCGCGTAACTTTGTAAAACCTTCCTCGAGAACCACTCTATCGAGATTCAGCATGGAAATCTGTTGCAGTAATTTTTGAGTTTGACGACACGTTTGGTCTAGTGGCTAGTAACCTTAGCTGTTAACCAAACGGTCGCGGGTTCGAATCCCGCTAGGGGCAAATGTTTTATGTGTTAACATTTTACCTTTGTACCTGAGTCATGGATGTTTTGTATTTATAATATGTATGTATTTACAAAAAAAAGTAATATATGTATTATATCAACTAGCTGGTATCCATAATACAAGCATTACTTGCTTACTTTGGAACTAAATGGTGCTGTGTGGAATGTGTGAAGATATTTATTATTTATTTATTTAGTTATCGCGAACAGACAGACAGACAGATAGATGCGGCGGAGGACTTTGTTTTATAATATTTACCTAAGGATAGTCTATGTTACTCGCTGATAATATATATTTCTATAGGTGATAGAATTTTCAGATTAGGTTAAGTAGATTTTGAGTTTATTCATTACACATACAAATCTTCTCTCCTTATAATATTACATAATATTAGTATAGATATAACTTAGGCTAAGTTACTCGCTGATAATGTAACTTTCTATATGTGAATTTTTTTTTTTAAATCAGTTTTCACCATTTTAGTTAGATAATTTGGATGTTTTTATATATATTGTTACCTAATGAATTTTTTATGTAAATAGAAAAAAAAAAAATCTACCAAGTTGTCGATATTGTCCGCATCTGTCTGTTTCTCCGCTAACTACTTCTAAACCACTTAACGGATTTTGATACGATTTTTACTAATGGAAAGAGGGATAAACGAGTAAGGTTTGTGAACCTGTACAAAAAGTTAAGTCACTTAGTGTCATATAAAGTATGAGAATGATATGTTATTTGTGTTTAAAAATAATATTAATGCTTAAGTAATAACTTAAAATTGTATTAAGTTTCTCTTTTTGTCCAATTTGAAAGTAAGTACCTACCTACTTACTGCAGACACGATGTTCGAAATAAACAATTTTAAAGAGCCCGATTCTAGTGCAATAACTTAAGTAGATTCCAATCTGCATTTCCTGTTTAAATAAAACGTTTGTTTTCTCACGAAATAAAGGCAAATGTTTGTGATTTTTGATATTTAGGTGTAACAAGTATTCGACTTTATCTATTTATGCATAAAGTCAAATATCACATATAAAATGATGTAATTTTTTTAAGTATTTCATGTACCTACAGCCACGGCTCTGAGGATCATATCCTTAATAGAATATAACGAATTTACCCTCTAAACTCTAAACGAACTTAAAGCCACAGTGATTTAGAAAGATATTCGAGAAACTTTTGAAATTATTGTTTGATACATACGAACACATGAATATTCAATACCTATATAATTTTATTGTCGTTAACGCCAGATGGACGCCGAAAAATTAATATACCTAGGTCTTCCTAACCTTATAGACCGCCAAAGTGTGAACTCGCCACAGCCTACAGCCACTCGTCTACCGGTACCTACGTGACTACCACCGGAGAGCTTTTCTTCCTCAACGATTGTAGGCTCTACGAGTTATGCTATAACTAATATATTGATTTTTAACTAGGAAAATAAGACTTTTTCCTAAAGAAAATATTATATTATACCTATGCATCAAAGTTACAAACTTCACTACCTTTCACTCCACTTTGCTTGTGTTGTATGATCCACTCATCAGTATTAATGACTTTTTCTAAAAGGCAATGTATATTTGTATAATGTATGGCTCAAAACAATATTATGAATAATAAAGAATTAAAAACAAATAAACATCATGAAATCTAAATAAATTACATTAATAAATTTTGATGATAGATTGTGATGATTGATAAGATTTATCATGATATCAATTGCTATAAACATTATTATATATCTTATATAATAAAAGGCAATATGTGTGTGTGTGTGTGTGTACGATGTATGTATATATGCAATATGCAAATACTAGTATAAAAAAACTAGCATGAAATCTAAATGAATGAAATTGATGTTTGCTTGTACTCAAAATAAAAATAGTTAAAATAAAAACAATTTTCATGTTATTTCCCTGTTACAAGTGGGTGTGAAGTTGCACTGCGTATGTAATGAGAATCGTTTTTGCAAGTTGTTATTCCATTAAATTATTTTATAAAGTTTTTAAAATAGACAAAGAACATTCGAAACAGGTACACAAATAAAAGGTTGTTGTTAGATAAAAGTTAACAAATCTGGGGTTTCGTGGGTTTGGTATTGTTACAAGAGGTTTTATTTAAGAAGTAATTACAAAACGCGAGACATTTTAATCTTGTAAACGGTACAGAAACTTGAAACAACATCTATTGTGGAGTTCGTTAAGGTTTGAATTAATTTTCATTTAAAAGCCGTCAATTGTCGACGAAATTAAACCAAGTTTGCCGTTCCTTGACAACGTGAGACGTTTGGCGCGAGGCCAACCTTTGTTTTCACTATTTAAACGAGTACTATCTTACAACAAACATCACAATATTCCCCCATGGATACTAAATTTTGTGAGCATTATATTGGAAATGAAAATTGAACTGAATGAGTTCAAAAGTTTAAGAATTTGTTTTTACGTAACTGCTCGTACTAATCTGGAAGACCCGAACGGCTTTTCCGAGTCCAACATGATATATGGGTCTCGTGATACTAACTTTAAAACAAATATATATTTAATTATTTAATTAAGCGTGGACCTTAGAAGTAAGCACCATGCACGGATGGAGGGCTTTGAAATGTTGTTACTCAGAAGATTGCTTCATGTCTCGTGGACTGACAGGGTCTCTAATATGGGTCGAAGAGCGCATACTAACAGAGAGCTACTGGCAAATTTTAGGAATTGCGGGAGTTCATGAGCTGTTCCGGATGATCTGAAAGAGCATTTTTTTTGAAGCTTTTAGTATATTCATCGTTTCCCTTTGTTACTTATTATATGAAGTTATATTACCTATTCTTTTCATACTCGATTTTATTTTTTATTAGTAGTAGCTAGTCAGACTCGCTCCTCAGTCGTTAACTAAGCAACCGGGTTGGCGATAGTAACCTAACCACTCCCTTAGGGCCCGTTCACACGGTGGACCGGTTTTGCAGGGACAATACGTTTGCAGGAAGCTACATTGGTGTGTTCACAAAGAGCTTCCAGCAATACCGTTTTCTTGCGGGTATCGGAAGGAGTTCTCGCATTATTGTCTTTAATTTTGACAACAATGGACGTGGCTTTATGATATATTGGTATCAACGCCGTCGTCGCACACGAAAATAATAACGTCTTTTTTGCTTTTTTACGTTCCAGTGCAATCTGTGTCCGGTTTTAGGTGACAAAACTGAGTATCAATGTCAACCGTAACTGTTTTTTGCGGGATTCTGCATATAAGTTGTCCGTATGAACGTTTTCTATAGGAAATCATACGCCACTACTGAAAATAAAGTCGACCAGCAAAAATAATATCCCGAAAAAATGCAGGACCAGCTTCTGCTTTTTGCCGGATCAGCTCATCAATGTAAACGGGTTGTAACTATTGTCATGAGATAATAGCACTGTGAAATAACAACTGTTATAATTGTATGCGTGAGTGAGATACAGTGTGGAGTTATTCCCCTAACCCCTCACTGTTCCTTATCCCTTCTCTTATCCTAGTACGGCAACCCACTTAAATTCACCCGGACGTTGTTTGCGTTTTAGGCGACGACAGCCTCCTCCCATCTAGTAAACAGACTGACTGTTTACCGACCATTAAAAAACTATTTTTAATCCCCGACGTCCGACGCCAAAACGGGGTGTTATAAAGGAACATAGTGTAAATTTTAACTTGAGTGAAATTTACATAAAATTAGTAAAAATTACAATAGCGTGTTCACAGTTTCAAGTCTGATGTTATCCCGGATTTATTACAAAACGCAAAACATAGCAAAAAAATATGTCAAATTAGCCAAAGCACACTCCAACCATTTTAATGTTGAAAAGCAAATGAAAAAAAAAATGTAATAAATCTTTTTGATCTGTGGCACACGCCTTCGGCGGAGCTTTATTTTTTTGAGAGTTGAAATTAACTTTTAGCTGGAATTAATTACGGAGACAACGGTTTTCTATTTTCCTTTGTGCTATTATTTTTATTTTTATTTCGTTTACCAAATAATGACCATTAATTTTGTCCTGTGTCATAATTTCAATGTCTTAAGGAAAGCATTTTATAAAAGTCAGAAGTTCAGTAATATGATTATAAACATCTCTAAAAAAATAAAGTCGCGAAATTTGTAATAAGACGTTAAGTCCAAATCAGCATCTATTTAAGATTTGCGTCTCTTTATATTTAAACATTGTAAATCATGTTTGTTAGTTTAGTTCTTTTAAGTCTTGCAACGGATTTTGTTGCGACTTTTAATTATATTATTATTGACTTTTATTTTTATGTGTTTTATATAGGAATGAGCTTATATTTGCCGATTTTCATCGTTGATATTATTGAGGGTAGAGTATTAACACAAACAAGGCCCTAGGGTTTGTAAGTTACGTTACAAACCTATAGGATAACTAAAGTATATGGGTTGAGCTCTGGCAAGGCTTACCCATCGAAACACAACAAAAAACAAACTTAGTTAACTAATTTTACGATGTACGGCTTAAAATGTTTTGTCGATTGAGCAAATTATCGTAACAAAGAAGAAAAAACAAAAGCCACGTTCTCGTGATGTGAGACTAAAGTTTCATATCTATTGTTTGCTTGCATTTGATACGTTGCACTTTCAGGTCGTTAAAAGGGGGATAGGGGATAGAAATGTTGTTTTTGTAATTGGAACGCGTACGTCATAAAGTTTGGATTAGAATGGACGCATATGAAACGGTTTAGTTGTATAAAAGCTTAATTTTACTATTCGTTTATGTATTCATACAACTATTGCTTCCATATTTTTTTATATGGATAAGCTTCTAGAGTTGCGATCTTCTAGTTTAAATAGACGGTTAAACTATTTTTTCTGCGGATAAGTTTTACATACATATTATATAATAATGTTAATAATGAAATAACATTTATGTAGGTATAGTAAAACCAATAAAATAAATAAATAAATAAAATAAAGTATACGAGGGCGAATCAAAAAGTTATTAAAACTTTTTCTAAAATATAATTATTGTCACTATGACACTTTTTTACACCGAAGTTCAATTATCTTACTCTATTCGTTATTAATCCATACTAATAATAAATCTGTAAGTGTAGGTATTGTATGTATGTATGTTCCTCCATAACTCTTAAACGAATCAACTGATTTTCATGAAACTTGGTAGATAAACATTTAGACGTAAGGGACACAGGATAGGCTACTTTTTTTTTTCAACGCGGACGAAGTCGCAGGCACCAGCTGATTATTGTATAAAACGATTTATAACGTTTCATTATGCAAAAAAATAGACACGTTCTGTTATCAAGTATACCTCTGCCTGAAAAAAATCTATATTAAAGAAATATTCTGTGACACCCTGCAGACTATAGGGACTGTAGTTCTGCCTTATTCCACGGTTGCTTATTGGGTAGCTGAATTTAAGAGAGGCAGATCGACCTGTAAATATGATCGTCGACCTTCTAACTTGCATTGTTGATGAAAATGTGGAAAAAGTAGAAAAAATGGTATTAGCAGATTACAATAACAAAATTAAAAGAGACCATACGCACTTCTTACGGTAGTGTGCAATTAATTTTAGTGGACGTTTTAGGGTTCAAAAAAGTGTCAGCTAGATGAGTGCCTCCAATGTTAACAGACGCAAACAAAGACTGGCGTTTGGAAGTTTCAAAGAGGAATCTTGATTTTTATCGGAGTTTTGTAACAAAGGACGAAACGTGGGCCCATCATTTTGATTCAGAAACGAAAAAACAAAGTATGTCCTGGAAACGCTGATCATTACCGGCAGTTGAAAAATTTCGAGTTTGTTCGATAGCCGGTAAGGTTATGGGCTCCGTTTTAGGGATGTGGAAACTTTTTAAAAGAATACCTCTTATCGACTATTTACCTAAAGGTAAAATGAAAACAGAAAAGAGCGTCAAGCAATTAAAGAAAATCTCGAGGAAAATTGTCGTTGGGTGTGCTCTTCCACCATGATAGCGCTACTGCTCATTGATCTTAATTGGTCTATATGAACGAACGAATTTGAAAGAATTGGCTTAATAAAGTGTGGTTTCACGACATTTCTTTCAGTCCTAATTTTTTAATGATTTTTTTTTTACTATGTTAGTGATCAAGTTCAATAATTACGAAAACGTTAATTGAAATCATTATTGCCTTTTAATAACTGTCCAAAACTATTCTAATAAGCCTCTACACCACTAATGAACTGTAAGGGTGAATAAATTAATATATAAACAGACCTGGTCATACCAAAATATACAGTAACCGATTTCCGGGATAACGGTTAATACCACACGAGAACCTTCGCGTTCGCCTGGCACAGTTCCAGTCAACTATTGTGTTTTACTGTGGCCGTTTTTAACTAGTTCAATATTCAAATCGTTCCGAACTTTAACGTTTGAATGAGCATGAAAGAATTCTAGTGCTTGTGCTTATATAAGAGCAAATATACACTTTCGAATTACGGTGGCAGGATGCGCGATGCCGGAAAATTTAACATTTAGAGCAACATTTACTTAAAGCCTAAATAAATAATAACATTCTTTATTGCTTACGCCACCAATAGCCGTCGTTTTGACATTTGAAGTTTAGAGAACTGTGAAAAACATTGTCCTGAATCACAAGAGTATATTTTCAAAAATCTCAAAAATTATGTACTGTAAGTTTTAAAATACATACGAGTATTTATAATTTTTCATCATGGTCGCCATAATGGGATCGGCACAGGTAGTGTCAACAAGTCTTTCCTCATTGTCATCATCATCTTAGCCTTTGGATATCTATTGCTTGAGATAGTCCTCTTATAACAGGTCCAACAGGATCGATCTTTAATATAAGACTTACCTCTGAACATTAGTAGGTATTTATAAGAACGGCTCTTTTAAACTGACAAACTGAGAAACTAATTTCCTCCTCTTTTTGAGGGCATTACCCGTGGTACTAACAATGATAATTGAGTAAGTATATTTTTGCCATGTTTCCATATTCTTTATAAAAACAATTTTTAGGGGCCTAGTAATACTATTAAACATCGTTTTTGTATCAAAAGTATTAATATATAGACGATATAGAAAAAGTAAAGGAAAAAAATAGTTGTTATCTGCATTGTCTATTTATGAACGCGTTGAAAGTTATAGGGTCGTACGTTGTTGCTATGCAAACTACGAATAGATAGGTTCATTGTCATCCGCCCCTCGCGTAAAATACATAATACATTGATATTGAGGTTCGGAAATATGTTACATCCTTGTCAATATCTTATAACAAGAGTTTTTATGAATATCGCAGCCACTAGAACACGTTATATGACTTATTCCGATCCGTTTAACAAAGACGCTTGCTGATAGGATCGTTGGCTATACATACAACGGGTTACATAGCTAGTGAGTGTTAGATGTTTGTGTACTGTTCTTGATTGTTTCCGCTAGAACATGAACTTGTCGTTCCATTAGGTGAAATTGACCATTCGTATACACGATGAGCCAATCGGGTCACCGTATTGACACATTCAAGCAGTAGGTTAAGATTAACATTATTAACAATTAGGTTTTTAACCCCGGACGCCCGACGCCAAAACGGGGTAGCCTTGACCTGCTGCTCCAGCATCAAGTAGTCTGCGGGACGCCCAACTCCTCTACAATTTACAGGGGATATAGCGTGTTTGTGCTCAATAGAAAGTCGGGAGTTAGTTAATAATTTAAAATTATAGCTTCTATAACATTACTACGACTACTATATCATTATAACTAGACAAATGTATATTGTTATAGCCTCCTTAGACTGTAATATCAGTCCTTAGACGGTACCTTGAAATAAAACACGAATGCTGTTGTCTTTTCTGTGCATGAATAAGAAATGTCAGCGCTCCCCACCCCTATCTTCAGGTAGTTCTTTTCCGTGTACTGTAATTTATTATGTATTCATCCTTTATTCAGTAGAGACGCACTGCGTTTCATAGTCGCCAACTGGTTATGACCGTCCCCTAACTTCACCGCGTAACAATACACCCTGCGGGCCTATCAACGGCTAAAAAAATAATCATTATCATGTCAGCCGTAAGACCTCTATAGAGGAGCTCCAGCAGAGCCTCCCGCATAATTTCCCAGGCTGCCTCTGTCTGGTACCAGTGCACTGACCGTGCTTTGAGGCTGGCTAGACCCACGGCTTTTATTTTTTGCTCTGGTTATTTATTTAAGCTTTGGCAAAATAATGTAAATTATGACTGGAAACTTTCTAGAATTATGCTGGGATTAAACTATGGTCGTTGTTTAGAGATATTCATTATAGTGTTAATAAACTGAAATTACAATATTTTTTTCTTATTAATACCCTATTAAAAAAAAAAAAAAACAACTACCAATATTCTCGTCCACTGTGGTAATAGAGTTGATGGTATTTTACAAGGGGTTGAGTAATTACGCTCGCCTAATGGATAGGATGATCGTGAAGGTTTCCGAATGGATATCGATTGACGTTTCCATTAACATGCACTTGAAGAATGTTACGGTCTCCCGTAAATTACCCTTCGCAAAGGTGCGTAGGTATCCAGCGTACGAATGAACTTTAAACTAAGATTAGTTACCTTAGAGGTTAAATTACGAACAAAATTTTCTTTGAGGATTTTTTTCTCTAACTTTACTCTCACAAAGTACTCTCCAAAGCAAAATTGATTTATTATTAATGAAATCCATTATGATTTTGTTGAGTTATTAAAAAAAACCACTCATGTCGAAATAAAAGAAAAGGTTAATTTTAACGCCCATTTAACCTTAAAAAAACTTTAAAAATACTATACTTACCAATTTTACAAATCGCTTATAATACCATTTTCAATAGTTAAAGTAGCCTAACTTACTCCTTATAATATCAGCTTCCTGCCATTGGTTACCTAAAGGTTACGTAAAGTGTCGGTTACCAAAAGTATATCTAAAGACAAGGAAAAATAAAAAAATAAATAAACCGATGTTCTTAGAACTTTTTGAATCACCAAATGCTAGCCCAAATAAAAAAAAAAACAAGAATAAACAACGTCGAAAAAATTGGACAAATGAAAACTAAATTTAAAGTTTACCTTTAGGTACTTAATCTGATTTCAGACATGGATTATAGGTATGTACGAGGTAAGGAAAGTTATAAAATTATAACAATACTAGCTGGCGCCCGCGACTTCGTCCGCGTTGAAAAAGAAAAAAGTAGCCTATCCTGTGTCCTGCATGTCTAAATGTTTATCTACCAAGTTTCATGAAAATCTTTTAATTCGTTTAAGAGTTATGGAGGAACATACATACTTACATACATACATATATACATACATACATACAGAAAAAAATTCTAAGAATGGTCAATTTAGTTTCAGTATAATGTATAGAGCCTATAAACACGATATCTCTGAAAACAAAGTACATAACTTACTCCATGACCAACCCTTACAGATTTATTATTAGTATTGATTGATTACTTTACATGCCTAAAAAAGATTTTAATAATATTTGATATTATGGTATCATAAAGACGAATTCATTATATTCTTAACAGTAGACAATAATTATGAATGCAGTACAAAATTTTAATGAAATCTTCGCAAATGAGCGCTCTCAATTTAGGTGCGAAATGTAATAAGTGCGTCTAAGTAACATTGTGGCGCACCGTCTAATTAATTTTCAATTATGATCAGAATTGAATAAAATGATTGATATAATAGAAAATCAAACGAAATCACATTTTCAATTACTGACAATTGTCAAGAGATATGCAATCAGTTGAAATTTTATATATTACCAACTGTATTATTCCAGGCATTTGAACAGTTTTATCTGTCCATAGCAAGAGCTAATATTCCATAATATTCTGTAAAAAAAATCTTAACAAGAGTTAAGATTTTTTTTACAGACTATTATGGAAGGAGCATTTTTTTAAAACTAGTATCTATACTAACATTTTATAGAAATGAGTATTGTTAATATGCAGTTTGTATACTTATGACCAGTATTCACATGGATCATAATATCCTTGTTTTATAGGAGTAATAGCTGGTGCTCGCGACTTTGTCCGCGTTGAAAAATAAAAAAATAAATAAGAAAGGACCCTATGTCCTTTCTGGTATCCCTGACAATGTGTATGCAAAATTTCAGGATAATTGATTGAGCAGTTAAAGCGTGAAAAGGTAACACAGACGGACAGAATAATTTTCACATTTATAATATTATTAAGTATAATAAGTATGGATTTAAGGTGAAATGAAAAGGAAAAATGGTGTAGGTACAATTAAAATAATCAATACTAATAATAAATCTGTAAGGGTTGGTCATGGAGTAAGTTACTTTGTTTTCAGATATCGTGTTTATAGACTATACATGATACTGAAACAAAATTGACGATTTTTAGATTTTTTTTCTGTATGTATGTATGTATGTATGTATGTATGTATGTATGTATGTATGTATGTATGTATGTATGTATGTATGTATGTATGTATGTATGTATGTATGTATGTATGTATGTATGTATGTATGTATGTATGTATGTATGTATGTATGTATGTATGTATGTATGTATGTATGTATGTATGTATGTATGTATGCGTATATGTATGTATATATGTATGTATGTCTTTTTCAACGAGGACGAAGTTGCGGGCGCCAGCTAGTGATAGAATAAAAGTTTACACTAAGATTACAAGCAATTTTTACGTAGAAACGACCTTGATAGCAGAAAGTTTATCGAGGCGTTCTCAAAACATTTCATCAAGTTTATCATTAGTTTCAGTTCGAAGTTTATCAGTTTCAAAACATTTAGTTTGAATACATAATTATCTTGTCTGTTTAATGTGCTGTTTACATCGAAATAATATATCTCTGGCTGTTTAAAATTTAAACAATACCTAGTTTATAACTGGAAATTTGTATCTGTATTTTACGTAGGTATATAACATGTGCTACATTAGATTACAATAATTAGTTCGAATACGCATCTTATCTGCTTTATGTGCTATTGGTTTATAAACGGAAATATACATTTATATATGTGAATCCGGGCATTTTCAAATTTTCGGCGTTCCTCTGAAATTTCTTCGGTGGGATTTTCAAAAAAACCAACAGCTACGAACATTAATATAAAATTGTAGTTACCATTACAAATGAACTCTTTCAACTGTATTGTTTAGAATTTATTGTTACGTCCGATTCAATAGTAAGAGATGATGACACGAGAGCTCGCACAAAACGTTACACAACAATAGAGTACTTAATACTTGGACAAAAATAATTTATTTCCCTCATCCTTGAGACATTGTCTGCGGCAACTCGAGCAATATTTTAACTCAAAGAAAAAAGGACGTGCGAACGTAACGCAATGACATTTGCGCGGAATGTTGGCCTGAAGCCAACTCCGAGGCAATGGCGATTCCTTTTTGTTGTCGATAGATACCATTTCACACATACTTCACCTTAAAATTGGAATAGTGTGATATAAGCACATTGTATGGTTTGTTTCAACGAAACATCATTCGTGTCAATGGTTTATGTATTTTAAAATTTTATCACATTTTTTTTAGAATATTTAAAAGATCTCTAAATAAGTATCATCAAATAAGTATAACTCTAAATAAGTCGAAATAATATATCTATTCAATTTCGCTGGTATCATGTAGTTAGTTTTTTTTTGAATTTTATGTCACATTTCGTCACGCACACAGTTCTTTTGTTAATGTAGAATATTTTATGGAAAGGATTACATTGAAGTTATTACATAGGTTTATGAGTTTGCGCATTAGTTTGCACATTCAATCTAAAGAAGAATTTATTTAAATTGCAAATTAAAGTAAATACTGTTTTGTTATAAATAAATAATAATTGATATAATAGTTTCAATAGTGTAATTATACTTTTTTAATTTTAAAATTTTGTATTTGTAAAACTTGTTTTACATTTATTTTTGTTGGATATATTCGTGCGCTTATAAGTACATAAAAATAGACAACGAAAAATAATTGTTTAATTAACGTTTCGGAACCAAATGAATACGTTGGAGCGTATTTAAAGGCTGGTTTTTAAAATTATATTTTAAAATTTAATAGAGTTGCCCAAAGTTTTTATTTATTGCTGGAACAATTTTTAATTGAAAATGAAATGTGTAATTTGAGAGAAAGAATGAATTGCATGTTATTTTTAAAATATTCAACTTCATTAAATTTTCAGCCTAGAAATACTGGTTTCTGCTTTTGACGTAATTAAAATCATGTCATCCCAAGTTGCCGATATCCTTGCCACAGAAAGACTTGTGAGGAATTGTGAGGAAGTGGGCATGTTTAGACCACCGAGAAATAACAGCACGTGTGTGTTGTGTTTCGGTATGTGAGTAAAAGACTATTTCCCCATCCCTTAACTAGCCACAAGAATTATTTCACGGTAGCGGTGGTCTTCTCTAAGAGGGTGGTTAAATGTAACCACCCTCTTAGAGAAGACCACCTGCCTGCCTAAATGACTGCACAGTGTGTCCTGCTACTACTTTTTAAATCCAGACCAGAGCCAACTTTGAAAAGTTCATATCCAAAGTTGACTCTGCCGGGAATCGAGGACCCCTGAGACGGAGTGTTAAAGCATGTATCTAAACCATTCATCCAACTGACAACAAAAAGTTCTATAGGTATAGGAGATTCTTATTCGTTCAATATATTTATTGTACCTGGGATTGACATCTTAATAATACACGTCGGTGATCGGACGAGAACCGGTACCAACGTAGTATGGGCAATGACATGAATAGTCATTAGGAAAAAAGTTGCTGTCATAATTAATAAATATTTAAACACACATTTCTAAGATAAGAGTAATAAAAGCGACACGTATTGCATACACAGTGTGTACTTTATAATGTAATTAGGCTAATACCGAAGAGTAATATTGGCACGGAGGTCACGTGTTTAGTTGTCGCGAAAAGTTGATTGTATAAACTATAATTCATCATGAACGCTTCGGGGAATAAGTGAGGATAGGGCGGCACGCAACTTCATTATATCGGGGAATTTAATTATTTCGCACCCACACACACATTTGACCTATATGACGTTATTGCAAATGACAACACTATAAGATAGCTACGCTGTGCAATGGAAAACTAACTTTTGCATATATTTTTACTTTCAGTTTTTATGTTTTTACTTCCCGGCGACGACGCACGGGTATATTTTTTTCTCGTTTAATACTCTTTCCACTAGTGAAAGACGTATGAAAATCATCGCGTACATACAGACTGGCGGACTTTGCTTTTTAATGTAGGTAAGGATTATTTTCTAACCACCCGCACCCGGATTCGCACGGATGCAATTTTCCAGGAAAATCCATTTTTCTTTTAATTAGAACCTTCCTCAAACTTTAAAGAATATTAGAAAAAAAAATAGGTGAAGTTTTCCAGGCGTTCTTTAATTTTGAGCTTAGTAATTCTAATCCCATATCCCAATCATAGTATTATAAATGCGAAAGTTTGGATGTTTGTTCGTCAATAACGTGAAAGCGGCTGAATAATTTTAATAGCGATTGTTTTCTCAGACTATAAATAAGAACTATTGACAGAATTTTGCGGACAACATATTGAAGCAGATTTTAAAACATCCTGCTTTTATTTTTTGAAGACTGAGGGCCTAGTGCGAGTTTTACTCTATCAAACTCGTCGAACGCGTAAATGTCAATTTGTATGGGAATGCAGCAGCGCCACCTGGTGACTAACGTGTAGCGTTCGACGAGTTTGATAGAGTAAAACTCGCACTAGGCCCTCTGATCTTTACGTAAATCACTAGGCAATTTGGCATTTGATTAGTAAATATTTTAATAGGGCGAGGCGAAGTTTGATTGCATGTGTGTATGTGTGTAACCTTGTTACATACACGGTTACACGTGTAACACATATGCGGCGAGACGTAGTTTTACCGGCTTTATTCTGCCATCCACAGTTCTCTATCTTTAGTTATTATTTTATCTGAGAGTAAAATACGCAAAAAGCGGCCATTTTTATTGAATTATCTTCTTCCGTGTAAATTAATAAAAAAGTTTGTTAAATTAATGGAACGTTGTTAGTACAATGAATATTCAGGAGGCCTCGGACTCGGTGCAAAACAATATTTTGAATAACAACTTGGAGCTGATTCCTTGAGCGTTCATAGCAAAGCAACTTAACCGAATTACTCAGTGAAACCCTCCGCTATAATTATTATTCAACCTTTATCCAGGGCAAATCGAGTAAATTTGTTCCGAAATTACTTTTATTAAAAGCATTTCTTTCCCTCCGACGAGCCAAAGTGCTAAAGTAGAGTAAATGGACTGGAATTTCCGTTTCACGAATAAATTATCTAGGAATATTCAGTATATTACAGTTTAAAAAGACGTTCAGGAATGATTGCAGTAAATAACGGGAAAGTAATTTTAAATATAAAAGTAAAAATATTTTACTTGCTCACTTGCGGGAAGAAATGCTGGTGAGTCGTTAATGGTTTGTTAATAACAAACGAAAAGGAATAAAAAAAAGCGAAAAAATGAAATGCTATAAATTTAACTTTACTTGAGTTTTTATAATTAAAATATTTATATAAAAATACAAATTAATAATGAATGTCTGCTTTTATGTTTGACTAATAAATAGTTTGAATTTACAGATATATTTTATATTTTATATATTCTTTAACTATTATTTATTCTATACAATGCATAGATTTGCGAGTTGGTTTTCAGTTCAGTTCTGTTCTGAACATTTCAGCTCTGAACTTACCTCTTAAATAGACAACGTCACTACAGTGACTATTAGGGACTGGAAATAGTCAGTATAAAATAAAAAGTAAAAAAGCTCATAACAAACAATATAAATCGTTAAGCTTCTTTACCCTAAAGTTTATCTGTAAACTTTCGTCGAAGGGCACTTTAAGAAGTCGATAAATCTAATTAATCCAATTCAGTAAACACTAGATTTAAATAAATAAATAAAAACTTTGTTTTTCATGGTAGAATAATCTATACTAATCCATAATAAATACTAATAATAAATCTGTAAGTGTAGGTATGGTATGTATTACGTTCCTCCATAACTCTTAAACGAATTAACTGATTTTTAGTATGAACTTGGTAAGATAAACATTTAGACGTACAGGACACAGAATAGGCTATTTTTGACTTTTTCAACGCGGACGAAGTCGCGGGCGCCAGCTAGTATAATAACTATAAAGAGATAAAGTTTGTATGTAGGAGGTAAACTTCTAAACTGCACATCCGATTTAAAAAAATCTTTCAACAATAGCTAATGTCACTATGCTACGTTTAGAACGGTCAAATTAAGCTGAATATCACGAGAAAAATGGACTCTCCCGATTGCGAAGTTTGCGGAGGGAAAGATGTCCTAGTTAGTTATTTAGTTAGTTTTACATATTTTGTCAGGAGTTATGTTTTATTTTACAACGCGGATGAAGTACCAGCTAGTTATTTATCATTGTTTCAACCGTCAGCTGTCAATTTTTCTTAATATTTTGTATTACTAGATTAACGTAATTAGTATAGCACATGGCGTCACCTGCGCAAAGGGTTCTCTTAAATTCCCCAAACAAACAAATGTTTGTCTAAAACAATGTTTGTTTGGGATCCCTGCGTATATATCTATATGAACGCCGCCGGTTGTATTTGCTCGAAATAATCTTTGTTTTCAATGTTAGAAGATGTATGAAATTTTTGGTTGAAAATTTTACCTACGAAACTTAAGGCTCAGTTACACAAGGAGAGTTTCTCGCTGGCGAGAATTCGATTTGAATTTGAATTTTAATCTATTCTAATTAATTATTGGTGAAAGAATTTTTCAAATCGAAAGATGATTACCTCATGCAAACAAACACACGTATAAACTTTACCTTTTTATGATATTAGAATAGATAATACCTTGTTTTAATTTAATTGACATTCTAAAACCAAACGCCAGTGTCTGTTTTGTATCTGCTCTGCGGAACTACGAGTATAATCACTATTAAATAAGTAAAGTAAAGTTGGGAACTCCACTAATAGCCAACTTGAACGGTAACAAGTTTTCATGTAAGTTAGGAGCCTCGTCATCAACACATGTCCCTGCGACTTAGGTGTTTTATTAGGTGCTTAATGCTTAAGTATTGGTTTGATTCGACAAGACAAGTTTCGTATTAGAATTAATTAGTTTTTTTAACTTTAAATCAGATTAGAAGTTATTCAATAATTATTTTCTATCTAACTTAGCTCTGCCTGCAACTTTTATAACTTTTTTTGTTGCGCTATAACTTTTTTATTTTTGAACCGATTAGAATGAAACAAACACTAAATATAAAGCGAAGCTTTCTACAATAAATCAATGAAAATTACATTTTGGCAATTAATCTGTGCATGTTATTTACAGAAGTATAAATTATCTTTTTTATATATTACAGCAACTTTATGAAAGTCGCGACTATATGTAGTGAGCAATATTTTATGTTACATTTATAGCACACTTTTGGGACGTGCGAATCGTTTATCACGATTAAACAGACACAACATTGCGTAGGTTGGTGCCCAAATGGTATTTATTCATAACTATGAAATTGCAAAATCTTACTTATCGTTAAATGCTACCCAATTTAAATAATGTATTACAATTTTTATTGTGACCTTCATTTATTTATGTAAATGAAATGTCAACGAGTAAATTGACTTCACGTAATCATCTGTAAGGTTATGATGTTATTCTGTAATGGGATGTCTGCTGCCAGACATTTTGTAACTGCGACCACTAAGTAGGTACTATAAATTTTAAATATTATAGTTTATCCCAATATTGCTATTTTCAAACTAGTTCTCGTATTAAGCAATAACTTTTAAATTTAAGCTTACATTTTTTTCTTGAAAAGCATCGTTATTTTCAAAATAGCATCATTAATTAGGTTCTTCATTAAGGCCGCCACAGAGGCCGAACCTTGTTGCCACGATGATGTCAACAAACTAATAGAGCCGTAAGGTATTTCGTGTTAATGTTGCTCTAGGCCTTTGAAACTAATATCTATTATATCTACATCATTAACTGTGTAAGGTACATTAAAGACTGAATTGCAAAAGTGTATATGATACTGTAAAAGCCCTAATATTAAGCAAATCCTTGGTTTTTCTAATAAACCTTAAGATTACCATGAGTTAACATGAGTTAAATATAAGGAATTCTATAAAACTTTGTAGATGATTTTTCGGCCTTTTACTATCAGAGTTTGGTAAATGCTAGGATTCACAAGTGATAGTACAAGTTGGTTTTGGGAATAAAACTCCTAAAGATTTGCTATGAATTAATTATAGGTCATCTATTACAATTATCAGGTAATATTCACCCGATAAATTATATATGGCTTATACAAGCTGTATAATTTCACACATAAATAAATTAAAAAAGACAAAAATTGAGGTTATTGCTAGGAACACAAAATCTCAATACACTAAACGGCCTACGCGCACATGTTTATAAAACCGGCTTCTGTCTGCAGTTCTTATTTGGTCTGAGGGAATTTACATTTCATATACTTAAATAGTTTAGAAATCTAATCAGGCTTGTCACAATCAGCAGCGTAATTTATATGCATGTAATAGCTGAAATTAAAACTGATACCTTAAACTTTAAAGAAGATGTTGTTAACAAAGTAGAGCATAAACCATTGAACGGATTTAGATACAACTCAGCTTACAAAATTCATTTTTCTCACTAGACTAGAACTCACGTTTAATAATATTTCACACAAACATAAATGTCCAATGTCATTGGCGTATCTAATCCCCTTAAGAGTTAAACCGTCTATTTACCGAGACCTCCACTCGTAGCCCGCGCATGCAAACATTTGCTTATGGCGTCTACCGCGTACTTTAGACGCTGTATTTTGCAATATTTTTTTAAGGGACTTGGTAAATGATGCTTTGCAGGAAATAATTAAAGATGTTCAAGCGATTTCTTTTAAAACGACAGTTTACCTTAGCTCTTCGAGAAGATATTTCGGGAGAAAATTTATTGAAAATGTTTTTACTTACTTGCGATTTTATTATTTTAAGAACCGTTAAATGGTTACGCTCTAAACAATGTTAGGCACATTCTTAAAAACTCGATTGTGTCACTTAGATTTCTAATTATAATATCATAAAATATTTCTTAAATAATTAGGCTCGTTTTACTTTTACCTAAGGTAAAGAACTAAAACAACGAAATATATTGTAAATAAAATAGACAAATAAATTAGAGAAACATTTTCCCAAACATAATTCACAAAAGCTATAAAATTAGATTAATTATTGCCAAAACGATTTGAAAAATCAAAGCTATACAAAAGTTAAGCTTTAAAGGACTCTCGAAGGATTATTGCTTTTGATAACTTAATTGGAATTGTTCGCTTAAATATCGTTTTGATACCGTTTTTTGATGAGTTTAGTGAATCGGGGAAATTTTATTCAGTGAGTGAAATATTTTCAAGTCAAATATTTTTAGGTGTTTCAATTATTTTGAACTATTTGGTCAAAGATCTTTGTTATCAGATAAGTAGGTACTTGATAGTTAAGAGTTTAATAACTTGCAGCTTTTTCGTTAAATAGTATCTTGTACTTTTATCTGAAATATTTAGGAAAAAAAAAATTGAGATTAAATTTTATTTTCTCATACATATTGTATGGAACGAGTTTTTATTCTGAAGGCAGTACGAAGTTCGCCGGGTAGGCTAGTATAAAAGTCGTTGGGTTATATTGTTATAACTCAAGACTGACTAGACCGATTTTTGTTAGCCTAGATTTGTTGAATTTGTCTCCGCCCCGAAAAGCAGAATAACTATTAAAATATCTGAAATAACCACGAAAAATAAAAATTGTGAATAAAATCAATTTTACTCATACATTTGTGTTTCGATGAACCAGTAAAAGGTTTCAAAGCCTCACAGGTTAGGCATATGCATATATATATGTATATGTATTCTTTTTTCATTGATCAAAAAGGTAAACAAACAATTCACGATATAGAACTAAACAAACAATACGAACAAATTCTAAATGAGTTAATCACTGAGTCAACTCTCTTTGATAATGCCTAATGTACAAATTCCATCTTTAAAACAGTCCAATGACCATGGCATTTGTTTATCTTTTTGATCAATAGAAAAAGACGATCAGACTGCCTACCATGTTTTAACATACAAAATATCAAAAACTTTTTTTTATTTTGAATTTAAAATCTATGCATCTTATTTAAAGAGATCTTATTTAAAGAGCTAGTGGACCTAAAAGTTAAACAGCTAGGAATCGCTGACATATACTTGAAGAAACAGTTTCTTTTGAACTTATTTTTAAAAGAAAAGATAAGTCTTGTTATTTTATGCACGGAGTTTAGTTGGCTCGAACTTTCGACTCGAGGCGCAAAAGTGTTTCAACTCCATTTTATTTTTCTGTGAAACATTTATTACAGTTCTAAATTTACCTTTACTGTGTGTTTATCATACATTTAGATAGTTTAGAAACGTTAGTACGTTTAGACATTTAGAAATTTGTATATCGTAAAAATTATATCCAAAGGTCTAAAAGTCCTAAATTTTCATCTTATACATAAATTATGATAATCAAGTATTGCTTTAAGCGTGTATATCCAGGGTGAAATATACCACATATTTTTAGTTTTCTTTTTATTATTTAGTTGTCACGTAATCAAATAGGATAAAGTTAGGACTAAACAAAGTAAGTAACTGTGACTAAACTATACCTGGTAGCATTTCATATTACCTTTATACCTAAAACAAAAGAACCAATACCATTTATTGGATAGAACCAATAAACTATCACAAAGCTAAAAGAATAAGAAAACTAAGTTTATGTCTATGTTTTTCCTTTAACATCTGCGAATGTAATATTTGTTATTTAATTGTGTTTATTCTTGTTTACAGCAGTATCATCAGCACACGAGATAACACAGCTGAAGGTGCCTCTCTACGCCGATCCACGGAGAGCTGCCGAACTCAGCTGCCACTTTGAAATGGCTGATCAGAAGCTTCACTCTGTCAAATGGTATAGAGACTTGAACGAGATATTCAGATATAATCCATCTCAAAAGGTAAGAATCACAAACAATTTTATTGTAACTTTCAAGTGCTAATGTACCTACTAATAAATGAAATTGAAACGTCTGTTTGTAATGTCAAAATAATTTATTTTTACTTAAATGTAGGTATATCAAAGTATTTATGGTATTTTCTAACTAAAAATCAATTTTAATTGTTTTTCCGTCTATTTTGACGGGATTCTAACTGGCAGATAGCTGAGTAACTTTAGGCTACTTTTATTTTAGTATGCCCGACGCGCACACCACAGCGAAGTGGGGCTTCAGCTAGAATAGATGTTCGTTGATGTGCTCATGTGTCACTCATGACAGCAGTTGCCTTATATCATCAGGTCTTTGTTGAAATTCACACGCTTTAGTTCACTATTCTGAGACTACTATTTAGTAGAGATTTAGTATATGAATTCCATGACCTTTATTTAGGTCATTAGTCATCTGGTAATATATAATTTTTTCAGGCAAAAAGTGGCCATTCAGCATCCTGTACCATTTTACAGCAGTACCTACAAAAAATCTATAAAGCAAATGAACCTATGGACCCCGAGCCAGCAACAGATTTTCATGACCAATCAGTTCTCGGTCTATAACTCGTCATATGCTTGAGAGAGTTGTATCTCTTTTTATTTAGTTATTTAAAAATCTCCCCATTTGGTGGTTAACAGTGAATGGTATAAAAAGTACGTTAAGGCTTCATTAAAAATTCAGTGCTTTTAGCTACTTATCCGGTGCATTTTATGTTTCAACACATTTTTCAAAAGTAGTTTAATTATGTATATTTACATGTAGCCAGTAACTGGATTCATCATTAATGGGAAATTTCCTCTCAGTGGAGAACTAAATGTAACAGTCTTGAGTAAATAATTTTTGAAGTGAAAATTTCTTTAGGCGGACTTGGGCACTGGGCATTTTGTAAGGAGATTTTGACAATGCCGAAACCGTCACGGTGGTTTTGTTTTTGCAAACAAAATAAACACAAGTAACACCAGAGGCTTTAAAGGGAAAAAATAGGAATAATGTATGAAACCTTATAACCTATTCATATTTTGTCTTAAAGTTTATATTAGGACGTTTATATTACTCATCATCATCATCACCATCATCATACCACCACCACCACCACCACCACCACCACCACATCATCATCATCATCATCATCATCATCATCATCATCATCATCATCATCATCTCAGCCGTAGGATGTCCACTGCTGAACATAGGCCTCCCCTATAATTTTCCAATTTTCCTACCGTCGACCCGCGACCCTTATCAGGTTATTTTATATGATTACTAACCTGATATAATTACTAAGAAGTCTTAGAAAGTCACCATTTTTATAACAATTTCAATTATCGTGTAATTTCCCGGTTTATGCAATGAAAAACAGACCAGTTTTTTTAATATAATATGGTCAGTTAATTAACAATTTAAATTATTGCTAAAACATTTATATAATTTTAAAATGTTCCCAGCGTCTCATTAAACTCTTTTATTTTAATACACTACAGTGAAATTGCTCGGTGCACGTTGAAAAAGGAAAAAACGTTTGCCTATCTCAAATTACCTTTCTTTCATTTCTTTAGTTATAATGCTTTTCCTTGAATGAAAAAGCTGAATAAACGGTTCTCTTCCAGTGTCTCGTTTTATTATATACTACGCCAGTCTAAAGTGAGACTTAGTGCATTGTTTTTGAGTACAAATTGCTTAATTCATTCCACGTTATAATGTGTACATCTCATAGGTCGCCACAGTTTACAATTGTGTGTGTGTTATATTCTTTGAATCAAACCAGAGCCAACTGTGAAAAGTTAATTCTCAGGTGCTCGGGTTGCCGGGAATCCAACCCGAGCACCTGAGAAAGAGCGTTAAGGCAAGCACTCTAACCACTCGACCAATTTGTCGTTAAATGTATACTGCTTATAAAAATAAATAATAAATTATTTTTTTGATTAAAATAAATAGGGTAAGTAGGGAATAAATGAACTGCATACTCGGAAATACTTCCGATTGTATTTCTCCTTGCAACACCTTACTACACAGCTCATGTTGGCCATGAGCAAACCCATCTCTAATAAAAAAACTTTATTTTTAAAGAAAAAAAAAATACTAAAATTCGAACTCCTAGTCTTAAATAAGAACTATCCATTTTTTAATTATTGAAGCCACTTTTTAATAATTATTGAAATGATTATTTGTAAACATAGAAACTGAATATTTTGGACATAAATTAATGCTTGCTTTTAACCTCATTTGGATTCAAACAGTAAAATATAATAGTGAGATGGAATTTGTGAATTTCCAATAAGTGCCAATGATATATACTCCAATCGCAGATGCGATTGGAGTATTAACACAAGTCAATAGAATAATAACACAAGTCAATAGCACAAGTCAATAATAACACAAGTCAATAGAAATTTTTTCGGAATTGTTTCTTACACAAAATATTCATATTAACTTTCGCACCGATACGAAATTAATGCTTATTCTATCAGCTCTACTATTTCCATACGTCGAAAGAAATATCTAGTCATTTACGCAAATGTGCCATTTGATATGATCACGTCAAGTCTGGCTTAGGTAGGCGCCTTTTCATAGAGCATAAATCACGACGTGTTACTCGTTACGATCGACGTATCCACGACATAAAACTCGCTCAATATAACATATTACATTAAAGGTACCTTACTTGAGTGAAAATATAAAAAGCTAATCTTGCATAAAAAATTCCATAACACGATTTCGTGAGATAATAAGTTGTCGATATTTTGTTAAATTGGATAACAAGTAAATTGAAACCATTGGACGTAGGCAGTTTATCAATAATATTATACGGAGAAAATATTTGTATTTTTGTTTGTAATGCTTCATAGATTTAATAGAATGCTTCATTATCACCGAGTAACTGAGTACATTGTTTATAAAGTTAAATTAAGGATCCCTACGAAAACTCCAATAATGTAACACTAGCTATAGTTTCACCATATTTTGATATATCACACACAGTTCGTTCCACAATGATTTCTTCTTATCAATATATTAAATGAATGTTCTGAGCTAATTAACAATAAACATTGTTCGAAAAAATAGTAGTCACTTCTTCGTTTATTTTTGACATAATACAAAACTGTTTATTCTTCGATAAAAAATAGTCAAGAAATACATATAAATATAACAATACATAAATAATCTTTTTCCGATATATGCGTGGAATTTTATGGGC
The DNA here is from genome assembly GCA_945859745.1 of Synanthedon formicaeformis. Lineage (NCBI taxonomy): Eukaryota > Metazoa > Arthropoda > Insecta > Lepidoptera > Sesiidae > Synanthedon > Synanthedon formicaeformis. The sequence continues at coordinate 6,708,993 of OX243964.1, forward strand.
AATCGTGTACCTATAAATGTTATATCTATAGAATAGATCAGTTTCAATCAATCTCAATCTTATTGGTGGAAAAGGAAGGTACGACTGAGTATCGAGCGAGCATTAAACTCGACTAGGTCGAGTTGAGTGTTTGTTTCGGGTCCATGAGCAAATATTTTATTTTTTACTCCACTGCGGGCAAGTCAAGGAGAGCGTTGATTTTCACTTCACTGAGTAAATTCGTTCTTTTTCCCAAATATTCTAATCTTTTAGGTGATATTTAATACTAACGGATCTCCTCTTCCTCAGTCGAAAAGAATGTCCGATAAGTTGGTCGCGACCTTTGTGATTCTTCTCTCTCTCTCTCTCTCTCTCTCTGTTAATGGCACTGTTTTTCACTTAGTAAGGTAACAACCTATAGCAAGTTTAATCAGTCATCAGCCGCGAGAGCACTGACCCTCTTCTTCTTAAGGAGTCGCACAATTGACAAAAGTCTCTGTTTGATACGAAGCATTAGTGCGGTGACCAGCCCATTTTATCATCAGCAAGCGCCTCCAGACTATACTTAAATTTCATGTATAGACACAAAACTATAGTTCTCGGTACTCCATTTCGCCACTGTGCTTTAAAGTAGGTATACATCTTTGCTTCATCGGGAAGCTGTTTCATTTAAAATATATAACACAATATTGTTTCTTTGTCCATAGCCTCCTGTCAGACTGTTCAACGTCACAGGTATCATGGTACAAGGTGGTGACTGCCAAGCCGATTCGTGTATGGTCAGAGTTATGCCGCCACCAGTCGCTACGAGGGCGGCCTACACTTGCGAAGTGTCAACTGAAGGACCCAAATTCCTTATTGCTAGACAAACAAAACACATGACTGTCGTGGGTAAGTCAAATTTTCCTTATTACATAGATGTTATATTTTTCTTAAAACCTACGCTAAATAATTATTCTATAAATACATTTATAATAAATCGTAAACGAGCCGTGTAACTTACGTTTTACTGTTTTTCTTTGGCTTAACCAATTTGAACACAGTTTTTACTCATGAATTGATGATTACCTGTATTAAACTATAGGATAATTTTTACCCTGAAAAAAATTTTTAGGTTCCTATGGGATTTTCAAAAAACGAACTACAGCGCGTACGAAGTTGCAGGCACCCTTGTGTTGCGTGTACCAGCTAATCGACTTCAAATGTAGCCTATTAACAAACGTCATATATTTTTGCAAAGTCACTTATAGCCAATCCGTTAATGGTGTATTTTTTCTCCATACCTTTTTATGTGGCATTCGAGGAGTTGATTGGCATTAGTTTTGTTTATGGAATGGAAGGTTTATGGAAAGTTAATACGTGTTCGTTAGTTCTATTAATCATTCGTTAAGTATTGTTCGATAGTTGTCCCTATCATTAAGTTAAAATAGATTGAGTTAAAAACACAAATACCTACAGTAGTTTAAGATGATATTTTAAAGTACGACCCAATAATAAGCACTTTACTTTAAAAGACTAGCAATACATAAAATTTAATTGAGTTTAATAATAAAATAACATTTTTTATATTATTTTGTAAACTATTACTTTATTTTAGTGTATATGTTATAGTTATTACGTATAATACAATAATCTAAAACGTTTAAGGGCTGAACGCTTACAAGGGTACGTGCGAGTGTCAACAAAAGGATTCTTCTTTTCTCGTAGAAATTTTCCTTCACATTATTGTAATATAATAAGATGTGTTGTGTGTTGTTATTTCCGATAACAAGTACCAAATAATGTTCGATAAAATTATAAAAAAATATGAAACATTCTATTTAAAAAAGTAAGGTTTTTAAGGCTAGTCTATCAAGTTTATCTACTTTGTAATAAGTTTTTTGCATAATCAAAGATAAAATTTGTCTTTTATTAATGCAAAACTAAGACAATTTTAAGAAACCAATACGATATTCTGGTTCATTCATGTCTCTTCCAAGCATTGTAATATGTGAAATAGTACCTTCAAAACATGAACATGTCTACTTGTAACTGACAGTATGCACCGCGTCAAGAAGTACAACATAGGTATCACCATCAGAATTACTATAACAATTTTGATGATAAATTGATCACAGAAAATCATAGCAAAAATTTATGAGTACTAAAGCATTTTAATATATTAACAAACCACCACAAAACCACACGCTTTTCACAAATAAGATTTTGTTACAAAAACGTATGCATAATTCAGACGCTGGTAGTACCCAACACCAAATGTCTTAAGGCAAGTTCTATTATCATTCCCATCGCACTAACGCGGGCTTTCCTACCTTCAAAGCTTTAATTACGTTTACATCTACTGCCTACGATTTCAAAGCGCTTATGTTATTTAATTCCCTTTGGAGACGTATCTTTACCGCTCCAACTATCCCCTTTAATTTAGCTAGTGTAACTCGTTGATATAACAACACCTAGGGTGGCGGGGTATGTACAAAGTCTGCTACGTAATTGTCTAAAGTGATAATTTGTCACTGCTAGAAAAACTGTCGGTCTTACTAAATTTTAATGTAAATTTTACTTTTAATGTATTGTTTGAGATTATATTGAACGTAAGTTGTAGATTAAGAATGTATGAGTTAAGAGTTAAGGTGAGGACTTGTTAGGTTATTAGATTGCGCACATTTGATAAAAATTGTATTCGGCCTGAGGTTAGTCCTTGTCTTAAGAAAGAAAAGTTACCTTACAAAAATGTTGACCCAAATCGTTTGGGAATTTTCGTCTCTCAAATGTTATTCAAGTTACTTTGTAGAAGTTTTTCTCGAAAAATCTTCATACAGTCCCAAATCTATTTACTTTTATCTCTTTACTAATCCTGTTGTTCACGTAAAAATAATTTGGGGTATAAGTTAGACAGATACAAAACCCAAAAAGCGTTGAACAAATTAGGCAGCTTTTGTTAGTTTATTTCGCAGTTTTTCTATTAATAATTTAGTTTCTAATTGGTTAATTAATTACTGTGTGTAAATTGTTGTAACACGTATGTATGTTTTTTATAACTTAATTAAAAATAATACTTAAAGTTAGAATAGAACCTCAAACTTTTCTTGCACATCTGACATTTTTTGTATGTTAAGGGGTCGCCCTTAACATAAAAAGGCAGGCTTGCCAGTCCACTTGATGGTAGGTGGCTACCGTCGTATATAGTATAAGCAATAAGAGGTTGGAAAACACTGCAAAACGCAGTGTGCCCTGCCACTACTAAAACACACAGTTACAGTTACACCACAGAACACTATATACTCACAAAGAGAGTTACATACAATATTAGACTAACATGATTCAAATAGCAGACAAGTATATATAAACTAATATGATAACAAATATGTCACTTATGATGAAATTATTCTGATGTTATCATTAGGACTTTAGTGTTATGTTATCATTAGGATCAATTAGGACAAGACATTGTAATAACGCGTTCCGAGTCTAACTTATGATTTATTCAAATGTAATTTACTTTTAGCGATGCCGGACGAAGATCCAGTCATAATTGGTGCACCAAAGGTTGTAAAGCCTGGCGAGCAAATGTTGCTCAACTGTACGTCAGACTACTCTTTGCCTCCTTCGGACATCAACTGGTACATCGACAACGAATTGCAAAAGGTACGAGTATAATGTTATGTTTAATATTTTAACATATCGTTGCGGCTGTCTCAGAGCAGATGCGTCAGAGACTATATCGATCTCGTGCTTTCGGCAGAGAGTATTAATATCTTCACCTTCATGTTTATATGATATGTGATTACATATGTCATATATACATCATATTTTCACTAAGGCTGACCTTTTTCTCTGTATTGTACAACTTATTTTTGAGAAATTACTTCTGTAATCAGATAGGGTCCCTTTTTGCCGTTACATTCAAAATTAGATATTAATGTGGCTTTTGTTCATTATTTTGTCATGTAGATGGAAATTTTGTCATATCGAAATCGATGGACCCGCCCCCGGCTATGCGAAGGAGTTGAAATTTCCAAAAATACTTTCTTATCGGATTTAGTAGTTTTAGTTCGTTATTTTGTTTTTAATTTTATATAAAAACAAAATAACGAACCCGTGCTCTGCTTCGCAAGGAGTTGTAATTTACAAAAATATTTTCTTATCAGATGCTTACGTTATAAAATAGCTTTCTACACGAGTAATTTTGGCTGTTAAGTTTACATATAAGAAATCTCACTAATGTATCAAGCCCGCTGAACTAATTCCACTGGGAGGTACCCCATACCTCCGCACTTGGTATGGAGGTATGGGCTATAGCGAAACTAATTCACTGCGGTTTGGCAGGACTTCAAATGTCTTCCAAGATTGCTAGGCTTGTCGTACACTCAGGTTTTCACATCTCTTCATCGTTTGAGCAGGTGATGGCTATGATTATGCATTTATAAAACAAAAACATTCAAAAGTGCAGATTAAAATTTCATCTACATAATATGGCGCTTACTGAAAGTTAGCCCTAGTCCCACTGGCCTAAAGACTGCTTTTTTATGAAAACTTCTTGAGGTTGGCTTGGGCAGTTGTTTGTATGGAGAATATTGGAGAATTCGGTAATAAAGGTAAACAGTAAATTCGAACAAACACAATACGGATTGCGACCCGCAACATTCTCGGCGAGCGTCTCGCTCGGGCATGAATAACTGTCGTTAAACTATGCGAAAATAGAAATATTGTATGACGAGTTGAGGAACGAAACGATCTACCGGCGCGGCGATATCTGTCGTCGGAAATTGTGAAGCTAAGTTTTCACTTCTGTTTGACGTGCAGTCCTGTTTTTTTAAGAATATTGTTTGTGAAACATCAGCGGTACCGTAAATGATTATTTGTATTGGCTATGTTTCATTTCATTCATGTCACAAAGTATACTAACTAACATCTAACCAAAGACTATACGAAGGATATTGCTATTTAAAAGTTTCAATTTTGTAATGGAACCGCCGGACCAATTTGGTTGGACTAAGTACATATTCATCAGTTTGATTGATACCTATCTATAACCTTACCTGTCTCTTTGATGATGCGTATCACATTTAATTCTATAAGAAATTAGATTTGTTCTCTAAAAATACTGGTTCAATTTGTTTCATTCAGTTAAAAAAAAGGTTACATAACAACGTCAGACGCATTTGATACCTACTAGAAAAATATTCTATGAAGACAGAGAGGACACGTGCGAGTGTGTGAGTGGCATGTGCTGTGAGTTGGCAATACATAATTGAATTTCTAATTTCAAAATATATATTTCATCAAAATATTTCAATGTATTTCAAAGAATTTTTTGTCCGGCGCTTACTTCTTTGTGTCATCAATAAATTTGAGATATCAACATGAGTCATCCATGTTCATGTTCCACAATGAACATGAGACATCCGAAGATATCTCTGCAGTTCTTCTTGAAATTTCCTGCAAATTACATATGTAAGTCTTCGATGATTGCTTACTTCAAAAAATCGTAGATGTTCTCACGATATTTTTCCTGACAGAATAAGTTGAAATAATCCACATACTTATATAACAAATAGGTAAAATTTGTATTTTATAATCTTCGAGACAACTCATCCGATTTTAAAAAAAAATCTTTCAGCAATAATTCTGTTACAATAGAATTCCAGTATGGACATAGGCGAAATATTCTACCCGGGCGAGGCTGCGGGGACGAGCTAACTATATAAATATAAAGATCCAACGCTTGTCACGAATATAAAGTCAGGCGTCAATGCATTGGCAGACACCATCTAGTTAAATATATAGTTAACCCTAATTAGAGATTCATTCCAGATACAAAACTGCAATGGTTTTATAGACGCAGTTAAATTATCACTGCTTCTTTAGTGCCGCTTTACACAAGCATGTGGTGCAAGGAATATATGCTTGGTCTTAACTAACTAGGTTAATATAATTGTCGTTTACTCTAATCCAAACATTACATGACAGTGCTGCACAGCTAGTTAGCAAAATGCTTTTTAAATTTCATACTCGTAATGGAAGTGAAATATAATTTAATTAGTCGCATCCAGAATATGAAACTGCGATAAAACGCTTATCGCTTGTTTTTGCTCTAACGCTCATTAGCAAGAGTGGCGCAAAAGAGAGAAAAAAATACGTTAATAAAAATGTAATAGCACCAAATGTTGCTACATTTCTAAAACTAGTGCCTATGGCTCGTAAATAAGCCTCGTCTGTACCTACATAAAAATTTCTACTCGTTGTGCTTATGTTATCGAGGTGAAAAAATAGTTTAAAATTTTTATCTGTCTGTGCGTTGTAAACGCTCGTCTTAGAAGCGGCTAACCGATTTGAATACGGTTTTCACTGATGTATTGTAGCAAGCTTCCCGTAAATTTTAATATTTGTTTCATTCTATGTAGTAAGTTAAAGTTATGTTTGAAACGCCCTTCGGTCACGCTCATCAACTGTTATTGGAACCACGCATACGAAGTCTAGGATTATAATGCATTCTACAAATGGATTAAATTAGGTCCATAATATTGTATATTTTTTTTAATATTAAAAAATATATACAATATAATGGACCTAATGTTTGGGTAAAGGCCACAGTAAAAACTATGTGAGAGTGGAAATCCGATTATAGGAATGCTCTATACTTAATACTCCAATACAGATAAGTGCATGAAAGTCCACTTTTTGTATGTAATATTTAAAACACAAAATACATATATGCATTTACTCATAAATGACTCTTAGTTTTTGAACAGTGTGTTACGGTACTCAGAATGGTTTCCCAATCAACCTGATTGGGCAGGCAACCATCCTACGCTGTATTGAAGCCTTTGTTGAAGAGGAGTCGTAGACAGTGTACGTACGTACGAAACATTGCGTTGAAAAAGGAAATTCCTTCCCTGATTATCCCTCTATCCATGAGTGAAGACAGAATTAAAATCGGTCCAGCCGTTCTCGAGTTTTGCGCTTAGCAACACATTTAGTGATTCATTTTTATTTATAAAAGAAAATTACTATACTATTCAGCCGTAATACAAAGAACCACTTTCGAAATGTTTAAAAAATAAAAACCACAAATCTCAATCCTGTAAAGTAAAAAGTTGACTGAAAAGAGTATGTTTCATATTCGAATCCTGATTACTGATTGCCTGATTGATGTAGTGAATGGAAAATTAAAAAAACAAATCGACGCGTTTAGTGAACATTTGGAATCTGTACGCCAATAGAAGCTTTTAGAGAAGAGAAAGGATACGATTTAAACACATATTAATAACCATATTTATGTTTTTCATTCTTTGATTCGTAAAATTTTTTGTTCTATTTTAATATTTTTGTTTCTGTTTGTTTACTGCTTCATCGATTTTTTTTAAATTATTAAAAATAACCCTGATTAGTTTCGGTATATTTATTTCAGGACTAGCTGGTGTCTGCAATTACTACGGGGTGTAGTTCGTTTTTATGAAAAAGCGTAGAACCTAACATTTTTACATTATAAAAAGTATTTTATACTCGTAGTTTAATCTAAGTAATTATCAATACATCATTCTTGCTACCCAATTTTGGTGATGTATTTATATGAACATGTAGCTAGATACCTATTGTAAGAATTTGCTTTGTTTGCCATTACGCGAGCTCATTGTAACCAGAGCGTTGGAGGCACTCTTTAAATCTTCGCTAATGGCCTCTAAAGCAGCCCGTATATCACTCCCAAAATACTTCCTTCTTATCTCTTATACACCTTAGTTATTTGTAGGTAAGTGTTTATTTTTAAACATTTCTGAGTTTCTGAAATTCAAATTCGTTTATTTGCAGGCAACTGGACCCATATTTTTATACATTAGTTATTATATCTATGTACTTTCCTACTTTTTTGTATATGTTAAGCTTGATTTAGGATGAGATAATAAAATAATGTATCTTACTCGTGGACAGGGTTTTTTGATTGTATCCGTAATAATGTTAGAGCATAACAGCTCTAGACTTACCTGTCAACCTTCAATCTAGAGCTGCATTTCAAATCGCAATTATAAAGACTCTGAATCGACGATACTTTTAGCTTTGCAACTGTGTCGACGCTGCAAAAGCTTTTCATCGACTCTTAACGGTCGATGTCTTTACCACAATCGTACACCGCATTGTTGTACGATCTCGGCAGCGGACGACATCGTGCAATCACTCGTTTATTGAATGGTTTGAGCATTCGAGTGTTACTTTTTCTTGTAACTATTCGTATTCGACTGAAAGTTTGATCTGTGTCCAAGTGTACTATACTACTAAGTACTAGACTGCGCTCGTATAAGAACTATCAAGGTCCTCTTGAGATATTATTATATCTGCGGCGGCGGCGTCTCGACTCATCTCTCCAATATGCTTTTATAGTTATATTTTTTTATTTAATTTTAAGCAAAATGTTACTTTTACAGTTTTTTTCTTAACGACACACCAGTATTATCAAGTTTGTCAGGTTGCGATAGGTGATTCATACATATTTAACTTATGAGGATATTTCTAAATAAAATGTGTGCTCCTAACTATCATAAGATAAATTAAATAATTACTAATATTTAGAGTTATTCCTCCACTGGCTTTTGTTTATTTGATAAACACAAAAAACAAGGGGCAAAATTATGCACACTCAGACCAGAGCCAACTTTGAATAACTCTTTTTAACAAAAAAAAACCGACTTCAAACCGTCTCATGGTCTTTTCTCATGGATGCCATTGTCAGAACTGGACCAAATTGAAATGGGACCACACAGGAAGCACTAGCTTTCAAATAAAAAAAGAATCATCAAAATCATCTCACCCGGTCGAAAGTTCTGAGGTAACAAACAAAAAAAAAAATACAGTAGAATTGAGAACCTCCTCCTTTTTTGGAAGTCGGTTGAAAATCATTTGCAAAGTTGGCCATGCCGGGTAACGAGCACGGGACGCTTTACAGTAATCACTCATTCAGGTATCGTCAAATTAATATTAAAATTGAGACGCTTTTTGTTTCAGCCGGAAGCGTGGCAGCGTACGGAATTAAGCGCTCCGATTCCGGGCGGACTTCGCGCGTCTTGGCGAGTGTTAAGGGTGCGCGTACCACCGGCGGCAAGCGGCGCCCTGCGAATACGTTGCGAAGCCGTGCTCTTAGTAGAGCCACCAGTGATCAAAGATGCAGCGACCATTATCACTATACACTCTCGTACGCAGCTGTCCAAATATGTGTCAAATAGTGGTAAGTAAAGATTGAAAACTTTAATTATTAATTTATTACCACATTTTCATTAACAGTTAATACATTCCCCGTTAGTACACACAGTCAGGTAGAGTTTACAATAAAAGTATAAAGGTTACTTAATATGTGAAAGAAGATTCTCTTCTGATGAATGTGGAATTACATAGCGAAGTGAATGGAATAAATAGGTTACATGTGTGTGAAATAGATAGAGGGGAGGAAGAAAATCAGAAGAACAAAGAAAGACGATTCTCTTGCTTTTGTGTAATTCCTTTGTTTAGGAAATTGGAAATAAACTATTTAGCGATCCGCTCCGATTCTAGGTGACATACCTAAGGGAAATTTCAATAAACAGACCATTAAGTCTAAACTTACTACCCCGCAACGTGCCCTACGCTGCCAGGTATCCGTGAGGATTTCTCTACGACATATAAAGAAAGGTGAACCCATACTGACGTTAAAATCAGCTTTGTTTGACTTTATTGAGATCTATTTGGTATACGATATACCACAAAACCCTTATAGTACCTAACCCTCACTGAGGAGCAAGTATTGGTAATGTAATAAAAGGATCAGTGGCCCAGAAATAACGGCTCTTTCATGTTAAAAGACAAACATATTGATTGACATGAATACATGCTTAAAAAGATAGCCACTCTCAGCAGTTATCTTGATATTCGAATTCGAAATGATGTTTCAAGTACCATCTGAGAAAATGTTTTATAGAAATGATAAATTTCATAGTGTTCTTCTTTGTTTCAGGTATAGCTTTGTGTGCGAATACGAGTTTATCATTTGCTTTAATTTGGACTTTTAAAAAAATTTTAAGGTTCTTGAGCTTATGAGGTTCGGTTTGAGTGGTGTCTGGTGATATTAGTTTTTAAGTGTAGATAAATTATAGGTCAGCGACCTAAACTACATCAAATGTAAAAGAAAACGTACTGACATTCAATAATTCTAAAATCTCGTTTACACCAGATTAGCCTGCTGATAAAAAAAAATCATGGTGTAATTTGGTATGCGTTTGATATGCATTTTTCTTAATTAATATACTTTTATGACGAGCTCCAGTGACATTGATAAATTCGCAATATTTATCAATGTTACTGGAGCTCTTGTCTCTGTTAGTGAGCATAAGATACGGGCCATAGCTAAGCGTCAGCTCACAAAAATACGCGTCGCATCCATTTTAAGGTAACAATATAATATAGAACTTATTTACCACACAAAAAGGTATAAAGTTCGTTGAGTACGCGAATGTGTTCGGCTGCAGCTTCACGCTACGCCACGATGCATTTCGCGTCGTAGCGCTACGAATCGCGGTACGTACGTAGCGCGAAGATGCGAAACGCGAACTCTCGTAGAGTCGCTACATGAATAAGCAGCAGAAAGTTAGTTTTTTCAAAATAGTGAACTTATAAAAAGCTGCGCTTTAAAACATATTTATCAACTAAGACTCTTTGCAGACTCTCTTAGCCGAAGTTGATCTGGTGTAAATGAGACATAATAAGTCATTGCTCTCCTCTCATACCGTTTGCATTCGTGTACTAGCAAAAACTGTAGTACAGTTAATGCGTACATATTTTAACAGTTCTCATACAATGCGGTGGCAATGTAAATTTTAGAGCAACGAGTTTGGAGTGACGTTTTTTCATGCATACTAATTCAGATAAACCTAACTTTAATTACTTACAAATATTTACATTTTTCATATTTAATGTTATATTTATGAATAATTAACGTATAAATTTTGTTATGAATATATAAATAAAACAATTTTATTTATACAAAAATAGCGTTGGGATAATGGCATTAACTTTGTCCCAAAAGCGAATTTTGTCAAAGTTTTTTGAACAGTGAGAGATGCTCCTAACGCATGAAAATTATTACTATTAAGCATGGGTAATGAGAGATGCATATGACTTCTTTAATCCTTGTGCGCTGATACTTATTCGTCGTGTTTTTACCGTACGCAATATAAACGAATCGTAACATACAAAATTTTTCATTAATGTAACACACAACAAAACTTTAGGTATACTTAAATTTTCATAAAAAACTAATATGACTCAAGTTCACATATTTAGATGATTTTGTGATTTTTGATTGTTTTTTATTGCATTCGTAAGTAAACAGACGAATTTGAAGCAAGTATTAAGCGGATCTAAAAGCTCTGATTGTTTGACCATTACGAGTCCATAGTTCCATGTTACGTAATAAAAAATAAAAAATAAACACAAATAACAAAGATATGAATTTAAAATTGTACCTATAGAACCTCATACGAACGTATCACGGAGGAGTTATTTTTTGTACAATACAAAAAACGTTGTCAACTGTGTATCGGATAAGCAATTATTTGTTAGTTAAGCTCGAAAAGCTAATGTGTAATTATAATGAGAGGCGGAAAGTCTTGATCCTAAAGACTGAAAACTAATTATGGATGGCTTAAAGAAGTAGATTTTTTCTTCTAAATATTAAAAAAAAAAAACACTAAATGTTGTTATAAACGATAACAACATTAAAATGTTATCAAGTCGTTAACAAAAGCAGAAAGGAAAAGAAAATTAGAAAGAAAAAGAGTTCCCAGTCTGTAGGATCTATGCATTTTAGCTCAAAGAAAAATTACATTATTTCTTTAAAGTGTCATGTTTGTGTAGCTTTTCTGAACTTTAAATTAGTTTTACGTATAGATTATATTATTATTATTATTAAATAGGCATTAATCTATGGCTGTGTTCTCACATAAGGTAACGTCAATTCATTGCACGACATTATCTTTCTAATGTACAGTTACACGATTATTGTTGTTTTGTTTTATTTATTGTGTATTATAAATGGATACGTAAATAAAAATATATGAGAGAATATTGTGTTTATTAATTTTATTCCCGACTGAGATCACGAGTAGGTTGGTTGCTAAGTAATTAACTCGCGTCCGCAGTTTGAGAGCTTACTAACTTTGTGTTTGTTCGGCCGATATTCGTTTGTTCTAATAACAAAATGGAGGCTCGTTCGCATAAAAAAATATTATTCAAATCTCGCGCTTTTAAGTAAAATTTTCCATGTGTGCTTTATTGTAAATGATATTCAGGTAAAATAAATATCGATATTGGATTTTTTTAACACCATTTCCGACTATTTTTAATATTTCGACCAATTTTAATACAGTTTTCGACTAGAATCAGAGCTATTGATACCCAGGATAAAAGGAAACGAATGCGTTATGGACTAATTAATATAGTTCCGCTGGTAATCCTCAGCGTTGGTATTAACGTTGAGCACTGAAGAGGATATAACGAAGGCAAGTACGCTTGGTAAGAAAAACAGGGATGATTAGGGATAAGGGATTGGGATAGGGAAGTGAGATCTGGCATCCCTTGCTCACTCCTAGCAAACACACTTATTTCACGGTAACCTGTGAGGGGGTGGTTACTAATTGAAGCTGTTACTATTAAGGCGCCTTACAACATCCAGTTCTGTTTTATTTATCTCTTCAAGAAATTGTTAATTGCAATCGATTCCGCATAGATTCAGTACAAATGTTTCTACTCAAATTAGGTTAGTATCAGTTGCAGATCTGTACGTGTAATATTGTGAAACAGTCACCTAGTAAACAAGTCCCAGTTGGCCTCTAGGTCGAAACGTATTGAAAACGTAAACTCTAGATATTTGGGTCACACTCGATCCGCTCGGGATTGCGCTCGTAAAACTTTAGTTGAACGTTACTTCTAATATTCCGCCTTTAGGAAGGTCTCGACATCATATTCATATATTTTAATAAATAAATGGAATCGTAGTCTCAAATATATATACCTGCACGTACTTCTATCTGGATATGTATAGAGATAATGTGTCATATTATGAATATTTGCATAATGAACCCTAATATTGCCTAAATCACATAGCACAATGTGAGCACGAATAATGCACACAAATTTCGTAAATACATATATAAGTTTGTGGCTCAGCCAAAGCTATAAATAGATGTATTGTCGAAATCTCTCCAATTAAAATCAATATAATTTTAATTATGAATGGCTACAAACTTGAATTATAATTAAAAGTGAATTTGATTATAAAAAAATAATATAATAATCAGAAACTGAGGATAGTATAGTAAGTAGCCCCTTTTTGTCTATCGTATCAGTACATTCAATAGTATTAGGTCTTTAGTTTTCAGACAAGGCAATGTCTATACTATCGAAACTATGGATAGTATCGTAAATAGTCCCTTTTTGCCTTTAGTATTATTACATTCAATAGTATAAGATTTAGACATAAAATGACTATACTACCAAAACCATGGATAGTATCGTAAAATATAATAGCTATATTATATATAGGTATAGTTGATATCGGTAACATCAATAGTATAATAGAGTCTGTCGCAAATAGATAGATAGATAGATAATAGATCTAAACGTGAAACTACCTTTTACAACGTGAACGTGGCCTTTTTCAAGTTGTCAAAGTAAATTATTTCATTAAATCCAGTTCTTGAGCATTTCAATGAAAAGAAAAGCTTGTATAGTGCAACCAGACATGTATTTAACGTGGTACAGTGTGCTTTACGTGAAATCCACTACAGCGCTATCGCACTCTACGTCGGTTGACTCTTTAGTTTTCAGGATAAAGCCCGTCACACACGTAGCTATAATATATATTAATACTAGTAACGCGCTCCCGGCTTCGCCCTGGTTCGAAATAAAAACTATCTCATCATTTAAGTTGGACCAAATTACGAATAGTGACCATAGTTACGAAGTTTTATCAAAATTGGTTCAGTAGTTTCAGAGTTCATCGGGAACAAACATGTGACATGTAATTTTTATATGTATAGAGAAATTATAGCAAGGCATATTACGATAATTTTCTATACAAATATTGGAGTGACCACACTCGCAGCTATAATATATATTATAGCACGGTATATTAATCAATCAATACTAATAATAAATCTGTAAGTGTAAATATTGTATGTAGGTATGTATGTTCCTCCATAACTCTTAAACGAATTAACGTATTTTCATGAAACTTGGTAGATAAATATTTAGACGTACAGTACACAGGATAGGTTAATTTTTTTTTTCACAGGTAAATCTATCCTACGAGTATTACAGACAAAGCTAATCCGTTATAAGTCTAAACAGCTGACGAAAAGTTGGAATAGAACTGAAGCTTTTAAAAACAGCTTTGCTCCGAATCAAGTCAATTAAGAGCAAGTAAATGTTGGTTATGCAAACTGGATTAAATTTCCCTAACTTATAATTCAAAGCTCAATCCCAGCCGGTCAATAACCTTTATATTTTCAACAGAAAGGAATAATTACTCTCTAATATTGCATGCATAATGTTAAGCCGATTTCATATAAAATGTAATGTGCCTACAAAAAATTGTAAGTATATATTTATATTAATTTACGTCGTACATAGGCAGGTCAAACAACATTCATTACTCTACACAATATGAGACGCATCTCATATTTCGACAAACTTCAAGTTTATCTGCAAGTGCAAGCAAGTTATCTTATTCGAACTTCGCACTTCTTCATAATAAGAACCCGTTCCTTGCAAAATGATAAATATTATTCATATATTTTAATAGTTATTCTGCTATTCAGGGCGCAAACAAAACCATCAAATTAAAGACCATAAAAAAGGTCCAGTATTTCTCGAGTTATTGGTGTAAACTTTCTTTTGTATAATAGATTTCGATACCAAGGAGCGCCAGATCCGTACTAATCCTTAAAAATATTATAAATGTGAATGTGAATTTGTTTGTTACGCTTTCACGCAAAAACTACTAAACCGATCACCATGAAATTTTGCATTCACATTTTCTAGGACACCAGGGACATAGGGTACCTTTTGTCGGATGGATCTTTGTTACTCTTTCATGCAAAAACTACTGAGCCGATCACTATGAAATTTTGCATACACATTGTATGGGACACCAGAAAGGACATAGGGTACCTTTCATCCAGAAAGCGGACGAAGTCGCGGGTACCAGCTAGTTATACCATAGTTTAAGAAGACACAGCAGTATTAGCGGAATAAGCTGGATAGCACGCTTGGTTTTTATGTGTTCGCTTTGCAGGATTCAAATATAAACATATCGTTATCTCTAAATTCGTCTCACTGGAGAAGTGGATTGAAGTGATCCGAAGAAATTTATAAATTAGTCTCCTGGGACAGATTTCATAGTCTCTGTGCCGCCACTCCGAGCCAGCGTAGAATACAATGTGCAGTTTCCTAGCTTTATTAAATATTAAAGATTTTTTTTGTATCAAACTGGGAACACAATGATCATATTAAGAATGTTTGTTGCCTGCGGATCCGCTCGTAATATCCGTGAAAGGTTTAATTACATTTGAACTATTATCCCACGGTTACTCATTACGGGTTATTATGAGTTAGTGATTGTTATTTGTTTTGTGTTGTTGTGGCCTTTAATATGCAATTAAATGTCAAAAAAAAAAATGTTCAGATAAAAGAAAACATGCTGTGATCCATCACCCTGCCAAGTTTGGTTTAAATTAGTGTTATAGAGAATATGAAGTCAGAGTTCAATGTACCCACTCTTAATTTCATTTTTTCGAGCCAAATACAAATGTTTAAAATCGAAATTGAATGAATATAAAACTGTTCATTTTTATTTTTAGATGAAATCGATGTTACTTTAACGTAATGGAAAAAATTTGATTATTAATTTATATACCTGTAACTTTTGGGGGTTGTTCTTGTAAATCTAGTAAGCGTTACAGATATTGACTAATGGTGTAGTATTAAAATAATGGGAATAGGGTAAAAATAACTGACATCTCTTAAGCGGTCCCTAGACGATCATGCGGCATGGCATGCGTTTACGGGAATTGTCATGCCGCATGATCGTCTAGAAAGCGCTATACGACCATGCGTGTATGTCAGTCATAGCTTGCAGGATGAAAAATAAAAGGAACTATCAATCAACTGCCAGCCAGGTAGTTGCGTGAAATTCACATCAATCAATACAATTAAACGGTCATGCAAGCATGACAGCATGTCTAGGGCCGCTTTACTCACCCACCGAAAATAAACACCACATGTGCACCTATTTGTCTTTAAATCTTCTATGTGAGGGTAGTTTCTGTCATCAGACTTTGTTTTTCTATGCTAATGCTAAATAAAATAAATTAATGGTAAAAAAAAACTTTTTAAAAACAAGCTTTTTAATTAAGTGCCCTAAAAAGGAGAAAATAATCTTTAAATTAAATATAAAAGCTTGTCGCGAGATTTACCTGTGTAATACTGTGTATACTAACTGGTCTTGCTTAATTCTATGAACGAAATGTTTCCTATAAAATATGCAAATCTCGCGACAAGCTTTTATATTTAATTTAAAGATTATTTTCTTCTTTTTAGGGCACTTAATTAAAAAGCTTGTGTTTAAAAAGTTTTTTTTTACTATTAATTTATTTTTTATTTTTTAGCTATGATTGAGGACTAAAAAATTTTAGTTGTATTAGTCTTTCGTGTTCTCCTCAGCAACCCCTTTCATTTGATACCCATATTGTGGTAGTGCAGAAAAAAACTAGTCCGCCATCTTGGATGATCCGCCATATTGGAATTAGAATGACGTCACATAGCTAAGTATGCATTGTCATCCAAAATAAGCGTGTATACAAAATTTCAGCTCAATCAATTAAAGATAACTGATTGAAAATTCAGTTGCAAGATTCCATCCGGACAAACATACATACATACATACATACATTGCAAGTTAATAAAAAGCTTGTAAAAAGTTTCGAGTGTAATATTTAAATTGTAATTTAGTGGAACTGTAATCGTTTGTTTCCACAAACTGTTTTACTGTTATCTAACAAACGCTCAATTACGATATCGATGTGAGCCAAAAATGAATTGTGCACCGGCTAATCTCGATGTAATGAGTTCTCTACTGAATATTGGACGTAAATCGATTCCCTATTCATAGTAGACATACATATTCAGATCGGGCCGTCGCCTTCGCTGACGTACCGGAATAGATTACCTTATTGGGGAAACTGGCCATCAAGCTCACGGCAAAATCATTTATTTGATGCATATTTCAGAGGGAGAATTTAAGCGCGTCTAGAACATTCTACATTCTTTATAATGATAAATGGAATTTCATAGTCGCACAGAACGTGTGTCTGTATTCACACATGGATACGAAAGTAAAACTGCAATTTTTTTTAGGAGAACATAGTTCAAGTCGCGGAGCACATGTAAGTAGTTGACAGGTAATTAAAAAAAATCACAGTGAGGCTTGTATGTGGAAAAAAAACAATTGGTTTTCTTTTCAGCCCTTCTTCAAGGTGGTATCAAAAATTTCTATAACCCATTGGTATTACATTATCTACTATTAAATTTATATCAAAAATATCCCTGAGGGACTTAAATTTTGATTTGTTAGTAAAGAATGTCTTCTGTAAATTAGTTGTTTTGATATATAAACTAGGATTTCATTTCAAAACAACATGTTTATAGTGACAAGTAATTTATTTGAACAAATTCAAGTTTTCAAGGAAACCCTTCACAAGAGTCGTAATAACGCAAACGACTAACTCCCTAAGGGGCGACGAGTAATTTAGTCCTCGCCTCTCGGATCATATTATCCGTATTCCTAATACAAATGATCCGCAGTTCCGCTGGGACGTGCCAAAATGGCTAAATTAAAACCGAGTACACTTCGGGCAGCGAATTTGGTGCGTACATAAAAAGCCACAGCTCAGTCCGCCTGGCTTCATTCCAGCCTGGCGACATGTCAACGATACCACATTTACTAGATTTTATCAAGTTATTACACAGTAGGAATATAAAAGGGCTCGGCGACAAATTGAAGCCAATTAAGCGGCAGTCAACGTTTGCGCTACAGTTAGAGAGGGGTTAAAACAAATGAGTACCTGCGGTGTTAATATTACGGTAATCCAATGCTAATTATCTCAAAGACAATTACAAATGTACACTTTCGAGAAAGCTTAAAAATTCCCAAGAGAAATATTGTAAGAAAAATGTATAATTTTACTCATTTAGACTTGAAATATTTGTCGAAATCTTCTTGACGTTGAAATTGCTTGTGTTGAGTAATTAAAATTAAATGTTGAGAGATTGATATCATGGTTTGAGAATTTTAAGATGTCCAAGAATTTCGTGTTATAAATAATTGAAATTACTCAAACGGCAAAAAGATTTCATCATTTCAGCTAAGAGAATCGGGAAATATTAACTAAAACATTATTTTAATATATTTGTAAATCTAAGTGAAGGTGTTGAAAAACAAAGGAAAGATTATTCCGGATTAAAAAAAATGTCTGATCTATGTAGAAGTTATAAGTATTTAATTCGATTAATTTAATTAACATCAAAAAGATATCATAAAAAGACACACTTTTGCGTTTTTGATAAAATTAAACAACAACTCACAGTTCAAAATTTGTTGTAAACATGTAAATATTGTAAATTTCGACGCCAAGGAGCATCAGATTATACCATAGTTTAAGAACACAAACAGAATAGCTTGTTTTGAATTTCAAAAGTGTTAATATTATGCAAAAGTCGTATATTTGTAAACAAGAGCGTGGAGGTTTTATGCATGTTTCATTTTAAATGGAATAAGCGTAGTAAAAGGGAGAAAAAACATTTCCAAAGCAAATTACAGGAAGCGAAGGAAACTAAAATGCGGGACGGCCCGCTCTGGTTCAACTATAAAATATTTGCATCCAAACGAGGGCGCGGCAACAATGAGATGGAAATGCAAAATCCTCTTGCGAAGTAATGCATATTGTCCGCTCCCGCTAATAGCGAACCTTCTTTTGAGCGACAACACAAAATTAGTTATAATAAGATGGATCTGATATTTTATTAAATTTAAAAATATATCTATACATTATCTTAGTTACTTAATAAAATATATCTTTACTCTTTAGTAGTAATAATTAGGGCCTCTTTCACGAACTAAAAGTAAAGTGTTGATTAGTTACTTTTAGAAATCATTTTCTGTTATATTGAATTATGCACCCGGTTTACTGCATCATTCGATAGCCGATTTTTTATGATTATTTTTGATTTAATGTTTGGGACGTTTACCGTACAAACAAAGGTATATCAGCTCCATTTTCCTCGGTTACCGGTGACTTTAAATGACATTTTTGCCTACTTGACGTTTGAGAAACAGGCGCTTAGTGTTTATTATTTAATTTTTAACTTATTGTATTGAGAATAACACACAATAATGCAATGAGGTCTAAAATAGTAATCTTTAGATTAGATAGTTTAATGAGATTTTTTTATTTCTTAAAAAATTGTTAAGGTTGACAGACAGGCTGACGGTACACTTAAATGGTAGGTGGCTACCGTTGAACATAAATACTGTTATTTCAGTCAGACGGGCTCCCCAAATGGCTAGTGATCCGGTCCCAGCTTCGCCCGGGGTACAATTTTTATATTATATAATATATACATACAAACCTTCCCCGTTTATCCCTCTTTTGATAAGTGAAAACCGAATTGAAAACGGTCTGGCGATTCTTGAGTTTTTTTTCGTGACTAACGCACTGCGATTCATTCATTTTCATTGTTGTTGGACACCTATATACTATCAAATGTACTGTCATCGAATCCTGTCTTACGACCTTCATATAAAAAAAAATCTGATATGCAAAATATATTGAAATGAACTCCAAGATCTATATGTACTAAATAAGTTTTATCTTTGTGCAATGTGTTGTTCACTATTTATGAGATTGGTGTCACAAAATAGATATTGCTTTAAAGAAACAACGTGTACCTATGTTTAGTTATGTATTAGTCTTGTATCGAAGCAACCCTTTCGACACATCATCGGATGAATGAGTTAGGTAAAGGATTTCGCGGCACTTAAATATCTTGCAAAGTATTCGAATGGTTGACAAGAAAATAGCCAAATTTAATAGAGGGAACGTCCCGACGGAGCTTCGTAGGGCTCTTTCGCGTCGCGGACTGATATTGTGAAACTTTTCTTCGACGCAATCTACATAAAAAATGAGCCGAGGGTTCGTGGTGACCCGCTGGTAAATGAGAGCCTTTTGAACTGTTAATTTTGTTTGCATACAAAATGAAATCTGTCATGAAAGTTATTTGCGCCTTGATCTTCCTCAGGTCTCTATTTTCTTGTTTTCCCATTTAATGCTTTTTATTTGCTTTACGTAACACGATCTGTTTGTTCGAAAGAGCTCGTTCATATTAATCCGGTCCGGGAAATTTACCGGGCCCGTAAAACTGCAAGAAAGTCCAGTGGCTTTATAAATTATATGAAGTTGTTCACCTATGCTCTCGGCGTTTTCTCCGGACTTTTTGTCACACATCGAAGCTCCGACAGACGCCCGGACTGGAGTAGTATGAACGAGCTAGCACCGGTACTTATTCCTGTCCACCGCTAGCCCGCCGCTTTGAAATTAGGAGCGTGAAACCATATTTCGATGTTGCCGGTCAAGCGAATTCACCCGATATCATCGCCAGAACGTAAGTTTTCACATTAAACCGGATCCCGCATTATCGAAGTTAGGTTTCAGTGTTAAATATTTTTCACGTCATGCTACTAATTTCAAAGCGGCGGGCTAGCGGTGGCCAGTGATACCGGTGCGAGCTCGTTCACATGCGTTCTCCGGTCTCCGTCCCATACATTACTCCGGTCCGGGCGTTCTGCCGGAGCTTCGCAGTGACAGTTTTCTCCGGATTTGGCATAGTTTGAACAGCTTTATATAAATTGTATAGCCATTGGAATTTCCGGCAGTCTTACTGGCCTGGTAAATTCGCCGGACTGGAGTAATGTGAACGAGCTCATTCTCTCTTGATAATTATATTTACTAAGGGCCTCTTTCACAAACTACATGTAAAGTGTTGATTAGTTACTTTTAGAAATCATTTTCTGTTATATTGAATTATGCACTCGGTTTACTGCATCATTCGATAGTCGATTTTTTTATTATTTTCTATTTAATGTGTGGGACGTTTACCGTACAAACAAAGGTATATCTGCTCCATTATCCCCGGTTATCGGTGACTTTAAATGACAGTTTGGCCTACTTGACGTTTGTGAAAGAGGCGCTCAATGTAATAAATGTATGGAGATCTATGAAGCGATTTAGTTACACCATTTACATTTTGCACAGTAGATGAATAATTCTATGCTCGTAGTTTCAAACTCTTGTTAGGAAATTAGAAAAGCTACTCAAAGTATTATAAAGTGTTTGCATAAAATTCGCCAATTTGTATATTATTCAAATTTAATCTTCTCATTACATCGTGTTATTAAGCCATGAAGTAATTTGAATGAAAAACATCTAATTTAAGTTTTCCAGCGAGACTGAATAGATTCTACTAATCTACTAACATGATGGATAGTGAACCGATACATAACCTTTAGTGAAGAAAGGTTCTAAAGATGTCACTTAGCGGGAGATACTGTGATAAGAGGCCTAGTTACTAGATTATTATAGAAATTTATTCCATAGGTAGAAATATCTGGAAGGCAGAGGTTGCAAGCTGCGTATAGTCGTGTGTTTTGGTCTCAATAGTAGGTCTGATGATAATGACTTATGCATAGTCTGATATTAATTAAGTATTTCCGCTATACAAACTACAGCAAAATGAGCAATGCATAACAAAACAAAAAAAAAAATAACTGCAACCGTTTGTGCCATCTGGTACCAATCGATTGCAGGAATATGCCATCGGACGAAGCAAAAATTACGAAAACGAAGCAGAAATTTACATGAAAACAATTGAATATCCGTTACCGTTATAACTTTCCATACGAATTGGCCGTGTTAAGGACGCTTTCGAAAGAGGAAAAAAATTGCAAACTTTAAAAATTGAATACAGATCCATGCTCGTCTGATTTTTACGCTAAAATCAGTGAATTTGACAAAAAGTCTTGAAGCGTGCCAGGGACTGACGATATAAAGGCACAATAATACGTTCTATTTTGCTCTTTCTATATATATTTTTAATATAATTAAATTCAATAGTTACAATTTCAATAGATTTAATTAACTTTTATATATAAAAATGTTGTTGGATTGTGTACGCTTCAAAAACTCCAGTATGCGTAGACCGATTTTACTCTAATTCGGTTTGCACTGAATTGAAATTTTCTATTTACATGTTGAATAGTAACTTTTTAAGTAAGCAATTCGTAATATAAAGTTTAATTATTAAATAAGGTTACTTATTAAAAATTTATTATTAGTAGGTATAATATAATATGAAGTAATTCCGTCTGTCTGCTACAACGGCTTAAGTACTTAATCTATCTGGATTTAACTTGGTGTGGTAATAACTTGTACCCAGGGGAAGGGACTGTTTAATTTTTCACATGAGTGAATAATAATATGTTCAATAGGTCCTTTTATAAAACACTAGCTGGTATATGCGGCTTCGTCCACTTTGAAAAATTGAAAATACACAGTAATATAACGCCAGATATCTTTATCGCTGTGATTATGGTGGCGCCGCCAAGGCTACAAAGGCGCTCAACTTTTTTATATTTTTGGACGATACCTCTGGAACCTAAAATTTTTCAAGGCAAAAAATATCCAATATCTATGTGCGTTCTTGCGTAAAATAGTAACAAACATCCGTCCATCCTCATAATCTTTCGCATTTATAATGATTCTTAGTAAGATTTTTAAACATTGTGATATAAATAATGACAAGATATTTTTTTTAATTTTAAAATTATACAATAATAAATACTTGTCCAAAATACTACCAATTCCTTGGAAGATCTCCGGATAACTGCGATATTCTGAATCTCATTAATGATTTCTCAAGCAAATTTATTATTCCAATCAAATGTTTTTTCACTGACCAATTCTTTGATTTCGATTCAAATAAAAAACGATGTTACGTATTCGTTTTATTTTATAATTTTGTTTGTATTGTCAATTTATACTTCAAATGAAATGTGCTCACTAAAATTGGCAAAATTGACAGAATTGAAAATTCACCATACAAATTTTGATCGTTATAAAATTGAATTTCATTTATTTCTCAATTTGTGAAACGTCTTTATTTACAATTTCAATTAAATCGACAAACATTAATTTGTAGCGATGTCATTTTGATGAATTATGTACATTCAATTTTATTTATGTTTGTATATAATTAACTGAGAAAATTCAATTCAAGATCTCTCGAATGGAGCGTGATCTGATTTTGTGAAGGTATAGCGGAAGAATATCAAGGAAAAATAAAATGGAATAAGACCCTCGCATTATACCTCAAAATTAATGATTAAGCATATAATATTAATTTCTCATCATATTGTTTAAAATATGATGGAATTGGCATAAAAATTTCACATCCTCAATTAAAACACTTTCAATAACAATAATAATACAGATTTTATTTTCCGACAAAATCCTTAAAGGGTATATGTTATGTGTACTTAACATATATTTCAGTGAAGAGAAAATGTATTAAAATACAAGAAAAACCTGAAAAATAGTGAAGAAAAAAATCGCAGTTAATTTTTCTGTTATTGTTGTTACTTTTATCAGAAAAAAAACTTACATATCGAAATTTTTTGTGGCCTTCGTCTTAAGCCACCTTGTCTTTAGATCCACAGAACACTATTATATACTCCTATCGTCTTTTAGATCTCATGACTGTCACTGTTTCAGTGGGAATAATGAACAGTTGTTATTGTTAGATGATTCTGAAAAAGCTGGGGTGGGACAAATTATATTTTTAGTTAATTACACAGATTTTTAGTTAATTGTTGAAAAAAATTGTGTAAAGTAAACATGTAATTTGCACTAATATTAGATATCAGTGCAAATTATTTATCTAATTGACAAATGACCAAAAAGAAGCTCCGCTGTATGCTTAATTAAGTTCTGAAAACATGTCACGGACACAGCCAGACGCAAGAGCTAGTCTGGCATGACTTTGTCTAAAATGTCAAGGGTTCAATGCAGATACAGAACTGTACTCAATTATAACCTCTACAATAACCGGTTCCCACTATTGCGATATGCTCAAGTGTCGAACATTTCGATTGGTTCAAATTAGATTTTACTATATAAAGATAGGAACGTTTCCTCTCTAAACAAAGGGTTGTTATCGCGGACGATACGATTAAATAAACATCGGTGTTGAGTGCCGTGGAGCCCCGAATTGGGGTTTTAACGAGTTAGATTAGTATTTATGACTTGCTGTATTTAAATTTACATTTCGAATTTGTACTTCCTCGCGATCGTGAATTATAACCCAGTTTAAGACAATTAAGAAGATACTTGGGATCACAAAATATATTCCGTTCATTTCCTCAGACGTCCTTCGAGTTAAACTGCCTTCTACTAATGTCAGAATTTTTTGAAATTTTAAGCTGTACTCAACGAAGGTGTACTTAATAATATTGTAATTAAATTATGTTCTTTACATTTTCTTATAAATTATTGTTGTAGCTTTTATTTAAAACACAAGTTTTATTTAATTAAAGTTTTTTACGACTTAAAATAATAATAAATAACTTTTACAAGTATTTATAATTATACAAGTATTGTCAAACCCAATAAAAGTAAATTAATCTAAAACCGTTCCATAGATGCTGTTTTCAAAAATCTTTTATTAGCAAAATATAAATAATAGTGGGTTTATTAATTTATTAAATTTTCTCATTTCAATGATTTAACCGATCATTATGAAATTTTGCATACACAAAATGTTGTCAGAAGTTCCTGACGGATGCGGACAAAGCCGCGGACAAAAGTGAATATACTAATATACTTGTGTTATCCTTATCCATTAATCCGAGAGATTTTAATATCCCTCTGTACAGAATACAAAAACGAAATAACATCAAAGTTTCTTGTCTTTCCCGATATTTGGGGATTCAAACTTTTTAAACTTTTTTAATAATAATAATAAATAATAATTTTTTAATGTAAGAGTGTAATAAATGTAAGTAAGATTAAATTACAAAGTACTGAAGTAATAAATGATCGTGTTTCTTAGTAGAGTTGTTTTTAGAT
Organism: Synanthedon formicaeformis; assembly: GCA_945859745.1. NCBI lineage: Eukaryota > Metazoa > Arthropoda > Insecta > Lepidoptera > Sesiidae > Synanthedon > Synanthedon formicaeformis. The sequence goes on from OX243964.1 coordinate 6,734,228, forward strand.
TTATTTTTAATACACAATGCCTGACACAAAAACGGAGTGTTATAACTGTAACTGTATCCGACGTGTATCTGTCTGTTGAATAGTAGCTCCAAAATGGGTGGATCGATTTTGATTCCTTTTTTTTTTTGTTAAATGCTGACATGATCGGGATGGTTCTTAGGTATAATTTATGAAGAAGCCCATTTCTTAGTTTATTTACAAAGGACTAGTGGACTGACAGTAAGGTATCTCTCTGCGCAAAGACATGTGTCAATTTAAAGGTAATATAGATCTTGTTGTGTCACTTAAAAAAGGCATTAGCTGTGATAAATTATGCTTGAACCACACGTTCAAGCACAGATCTCTAAAAGTAGAGACCACAAATACAGGAACAAAACTAAATTTTTCATGAAGTAAACCACATTATCAGTGATAACCCAAAACCGCACAACATCAGGAGGTAAAAAAATTGGTTTTTAAGGTACCTAAATTATTAATGAGTAACGTATTTTAAGGCAAGCCGTTCTTGGTGTACAAGAGAATTTGTACACCTTAGTGTTGTCCTCAAATAGTTTATTATTATTCATAGAATATCATCACAAGAGTCTAGGCCTTTTTTTTTCTCTATGTTAAGATCGTCAGACAGGCTGACAGTCAACTTGATGTTCTCTAACGTCGCCTCTACCCTGAAATAACAGCAGGTGAGTCTCGTTGAGTGAGTAAGGGATGCCAAAGCTTTACTATGGTCGCCACCGCACTTGCAATAGATACATGTTGCCTGGCTTGTGTTATAGGCCGCGGTAGCCACCTACCATCAAATGGACCGTCAGGCTGTTTGTCGTACTTAAAACTAAGTTTAAATTTATTATGAATAAAAACACGTATACAACGTGTGTTATAGAGAAAACGTTTGTATTTTTATTAATGGTGCAGGTCAATAGTGCAAATGAAATCACGCGAATACTAGTAAATGCATTGAATTTGATGTGATGATAAGTACGTTTGATTTTGCAGTTATATGAGTTAAATTATTCGAACTAGTTCAAAATAGCGTTAAAAACTTATGGAAGTAGGTCAAGAATATTTAAATTGCTTAAGCGAGGAGCCAATCAATTTCGAATCTTAATCCTCTCCTTTCGGTTGCAACTGCGAATATAGTCAAATTATGTGTAAAGCTCCGTTTGAGCTCAACGATGTTCTCGTGGAAAGGTTTGTGATGTTAATCTCCATAAAATATAAGGTGAGATAACTGTCGAGTTATCTCACCTTATATTACATATATACACCTTATATACCAGCTAGTTAATCTTATATATAAAAGGTGATGTGTGTGTGTGTGTGTGTATGTTCCCTATATACTCCAAAACGGCTGAACCGATTTTGATGAAACTTTCTTATATATAAAAGGCGATGTATGTGCGTATGTTCCCCATATACTCCAAAATGGCCGAATCGATTTTGATGAAATTTTCAGACAATCTTCAGATTAGTCCAGCGGGTAATCCTGTGAAGTTTGGTAGCGATCGGACGCGGGCGAAGCCGGGAGCGAGTCGCTAGTAAATTATGAATATACAGCTAAAGGACTATACACTAAAATTTTATTTACTAGGTAATACTAAAGTGCCCCACCAAGGTACGAGGACATAGTTCGTTCGAATTTTATGCAAAATTGCCATTTTACGATCGCGCTCTGTGTCTAGTTGTAGTTTATTCAGCCAATTCAAGAAGAACCATGAAATATATACATTTTGTCTGTAGCCATACTTAAAATTGAAAGAGGGGAAGAGACAGAGGGTTCTAACAAAACTGGTCGCAGGAATGGTAGTTGCTTCCCAATTTCTCGAGGCAAAAGCAAAGAAACTCGCTCCGCGAAGTCATATTACTTAATTAACTATTTCTGCACTACCAATATTGTCTGAAATATGGCTTTGTTAAAATTAAGTTATTTATCAAAAAAGTTACTTGCACAGTAAGACAAATAAGAGCTAGTTCACAAAAGAAAGTAGTTCTATAACAAAGGTTATAATAGTACTAAAAAAAGTTATTGCTGTTTTCTCAACGTCATTGGCACGTTGAGATCTTTAAATATTTTTTTTATAGTATCGCAAAAAGTTAATAGTATATTTTCACTAATATTTTGTAGTATTCACACTTTCTTTTTGAAAGAAATTTTGAGAATCCGCAAACAGAATCGATAATTCGTTGGACTATAAAGAGATCTTGAGCAGTGAGCGACCACCAAAGGCACTTACTACGAGTAAATGTGCCGACGACCTGATAAGAGCTTTTAAGAATTGCTACCGCTTACAAACTACAAAGACATTCGGGTATCAGAATGTTCACCTACTAATTTAAAATGTCACAGTTATTTTTTATATTAAAAATGTAAAATTTTACAGTTATGTCATTTAATACACATTAACAATATTTTCTTATGTTTTGTAACTTCTGTCGATACGACCTTGGCATCGTGCACTCGAATCCATTTTGTATTTCCTGCACGTATTTGTTGGTGTATAACTCAATACTTGTGTATGAAGTTTATGTGCTGAATCCGCAACTTTGCCTTGGCCCATCTATCCAATATACGCTGTGCTTTTAATATTTGAAACACCGAATATTAAAGGCGAGAATATACCATTGAATGCGGCGGGACGGACGTGAGGAAAATGCGACAGCGGAAGTCTCCACGTTCATCCCACGCTATATTACAGTAACTCGACACCCTCGAGTCAATGGCTTAGAGGAAATAAAAAGGTAACCTCAGAGGAAAAATGTTTACTTTATCAAATCGTTTTTTGTACTGGTAGAATAATGTTTATATACCTTGATATACGTTCAATAAGACAGGCAATTAGATGAGATGAAAGGAAAAATTCCAATCTTTCCGATTTTTTCCTTCGTGACATGACGTATGTGGTACTTAATGCTATTATATACATTTGCAAAACCCCAGTATTTTTTATTAGAAGATTTTCGACGTGAGTCAATAGGATGGATTTAGGCTAAGAATAAAACTTGCTTTCATGTCTCTTGTGGAGCTAAAAACGAGAGAAATACCTTGACGTTGTAACGAGCCAGAATGCTTTAAGTACTGTTTCAAGCCCTTGAACCAAAAACGGTCGAATAGATGCTTAGAGGGCGACCCCCGTTGGATGCGTGGTTAAGGTGTTCGCATTAATTTTCTGTCACAGGGGTCCCTGGTACCATTCCGGCAAAACCAACTTTGGAAATGATCTTTTCAAGTTGGCTCGGGTCGGGTCTGGATCTTACAAAGGACCACGTGTGTTTTGTGTTTCGGTTAGTGAGTAAAGGATGCCAGAGCCTTTTGTTCTATATCTTCTTAATCCCTTATCCTTAATAGTACAAAAATGGCCATGCCAGAAATCAAACCTAGGACCAATGAGACTAAACGTTAAAGCACCCATCCACTCAACCATAAAGACTCTATCTACTTAACCAAGGGGCTCCTCAATGTAAGAATGTTAGAATAGTAATTATAATAAAAATATTTTTTTTTTGTTACATTCATAACAGAATCGCAGCAAAACGGAAAAACTACACAATTTTATTATCGTTGTACATTTTATTTAACAAATGAATTGGACATTTTATTTAACAAATGAATGAAACAAAATGAATTTTTTTATAAACTGAGTTACATTTTTGGTAACTCAGTTTAGATATATACAGATATAGGTTAGTCATTTCAGAGATTTTCTATGAAAATTTAGACGATAAATATTTTCAGCTTTATAAATTGTGGTTTGCACGATTGTTCGTAATTCGTACCCTTTAGGACGCGAGGGCTTCTCTGTGGTTTTAGATCACAGCGCTATGACATGTGGTTAATGAAAAAATGCTTGATAAGGGTCTGGAATTTACTGCCTCGTTCACATATGGCCCTAGCTATAGGAAATACCTTTCACCATTTGTGAGTCGCTTGTTGTGGGTTGCGTGTAATGTTGTTTTAGATTTGAATCCTATTTTGGGTCGCACACGATGTATTTTCTGTAAAAGAAAACTATGATACTCGTAATATTATTTCTATTCAGTTTATTTCCATTTTAGAGCATGACATAGCAACATAGCATAAGCATAGCATAGCACTTGACATAGCGTGACAAATGGTTTTTAACTTTTCTTTTTTAAATTTATATAATCTATCAATACAAGGTATAATTTTATCTTGTGTCGAAGAATATAATAGAAGCAGTTCTTTCTTTATATTTACTTACTACTATATTTTATGCCGTCGCGTTCCTTTGTTACAAGTGGTTGTATTCGCGATTTTATTCGATTTGTAACTCAAGTGCTCGAGCAACTTAAAATTGCATTTTCTTGAGGATGCATGAGTGTCTTCACTGCAGTGTTGAGTATGACCATTCTTCTTCCCACTAACAAAAGGCCGGTAAAGCAAAAATATTGGTGTATTCCCATCTCGGCACCTCTTTGTAATTCTAAAATACAATTGGTTTTTTTTTTTCAGCTCCTGGAGTTATGAACAGATCGCCCTGTGTGAGTTTAAATGACGTGCGAGGACTGCCCTTCGAATAAAGATTCTTATAGGCGACGATAACCACCTACCATCACTTTGGACCGACAGCTTGTCTGACAACCTTTACATAAAGAAAAAAGATGAAGATCAGATAGATTTTTGACTTGCAATATAGGTGTAATTATTGAGAAATAGCTTCGCTTTCACTTCAGTTTCGCTAAATGAAGGAATAGCTTTAGATCACGAGGAGTTTGTAATTACATCTTCTCCATTAGCGGTGCGAGCAATAGGTTATTTAGAACAGGAACGGAGCGTTTCTCTGCCGAATGCTTCAAATATCAAATACCTATGTGTATGTAAGTAAGTATGTACAAACATAACAAATTTTAAGAATATTATAAGTCATCAATTAGAAAACTTATGATACTCGTAACACAAAAATTTAGTTGAGGGTTAACACAAATTCGATATCGGACTGGGCTAGACGCTGGCCAAGAGCAAACCCATTATTAATAATAAATAAATAAAAAGTATACTTCCTTATAAATAATAGTGCACTCTTTAAAGTATATCATTTATATAAGAAATGTGTGTTAGGGGGAGGCCTATGTCCAGCAGTGGTCAAATATTTCTGATTAGAGCCAGGCACATATATTTCTTCAGATTCGGTTCAATTTTGTATTGAAACCTATGAATAAATGCATAAAATGCTAAAACCAAATAAAGCTAACCAGAACAAGTGGCTCATTCAACGCCTCTGTTGAATTTATCTGAAAGTATGTTAGTGTTTACCTAGCGAGCCACGTTTTTGTAACAGATTGCTTTAATTTAACACCCCCTCCCCCGTACCGCAGCATTACACCCTCCCGCACCGCCTCTATTCCCCCATGTCTCGACGTTCATTGTTAATTTGTGCGGTGGCTCACTTACAGTAGAACAACTATTGCCATGATTGTTGTAGCACACACGACGCAGTAGACAATGTAGTTTATTAGTCGAATAAACGTCGGTTCCTGGTAGAGTTGACTGGTACTGTTCTCATACTGGTTTGAGAGAATACTCGTATTCATACTAGGCAATTGCTGAGATCTTGTGTTTGCTGAGTGTTGCCTCTGATTCTATAAATGTTTGATGCTTTGGTAACTAAATTTAAGGAACATTCTGTAATATAAAGTTTAAGAGAACATTCGACGCAATTGTTTTTTTTTTATCGTGGAAATTTCTTATTAGATACAAGTCATCGTTGTCATTCATAATTTCATAAGATAGATGTCCACTGCTGGACATAAGCCTTCCTTAAAACTTTCAAATAGGTGGTCCTATTGCAAAATTATAGGAAAGGAATTATGTTGCAAGGAATTGCAAGGATTTTACAATCTGCTCGTAGCCTTTTGTAGTTCCTATGTATTTAGGGGAGCACGTCTTTCACTGCCCTTACCTGTTTGTGGTCTAGACTCGATATCCTTCCGGCCCCAGTGGAATTCAAATACATTACATTTGATATACTGACTTTTGACAGTAATAAACATTTAATATGTTCAGATTTTAACTTCGACAATATTTTGTATCTAGATTAATATATTTCTATTACCACAAATATCCATAAGTATGATTACTGCCGGTTCTTATTTTTTTAAATCGACTTACTTCTTTTGTATATTTTAGACATTATCTTTTATAACAATGCTGGTGTTTGCTACGTACTTCGTCCGTCTTATAAATTAATTAGCAGTAAATATTGAATAAATGTATTATATATATTTATATTTATTTACTGTACCCCTTATAATTTTCTTGATGATCGGTCGAGTAGCTGAAAGCCAACAAGCCATAGAAATAATACTTATATCTTGTATTCAAGTTCGCTGCAACAAGCAAACTGAATTTCGCATTATAATATTAGTACGAATTAAGGCAGCAATCTTCCATTTACGTAATAATCCTGTTTACGTAATAATTTAAATGTTTGTCATTTAATTTTGCGTGCACGCGAAACGGCGAACAAACTGAATGATATATTTTCAATGTTGGCTTCATTAACTCGTAGAGCAACAATGTGAACTTTTCAATTATGTGGTAAAGATTGTTTGAAGTTGCAATTGTGCGCTCGGGAAAGGCGAAACTTTACCGCGATTGAAGAATTATATTCTAATTAAAGTTTATTGTAAGGTAATGAGTTCAGAACTCTGACAAAGACTTAATTAAAATCAACGTATATGCAATTTATTGTGACAGCCACAATCGTTACTAAAATTATAATACAGTAGATTACTAAAATTTTGAAGTGTCTTTTTGTAATGTCAAAATAATATAATCGTCGTACTTAAAAAAAATTATGAATAAATATTATATTCTAATATTGCACCAACATGAAACTGTAAAACGCTATCTCCGCAAGAGGATCAAACTACTCGCTTTAAAATGTTATGTATTTTAACTAGAAGGCAAGGCGAGTGAAAGATTTAAGCAGTAAGAAATTAACTTGACTGAAAAAATTCACGTCTAAATTCTAATGGTTTTCGACTCATAGCTTATAAAAGTACATATTAAATACTAGTACTATACTATACTATTAGCTGTTGCACAAGAATTCGTCCGCGTAAATTTATAAAATAAAGTTTGTCTCTATACTAAATAGAAGTAATTTTCACATTAAAAATGGTATTAGTAGGTACTGGCAACAGCTAGTACCTATCTTATATGCCTATTTTAGGATGTAGCCAACCGTTTAATTACAAATAGATAACAAACGTCGATATATCACTAAATAATAGCGAGTAATAACGTTCGCAGTTCGAATGTCGTTATTTACAGCTTAATGTGATTATGTTATAGATAGACTGTGCACAATCGATATCCTGTCATTAATACAAATTGTGAATTAGGTAATGTTTAATCAACGATATAGACACGTATACTGCGACGACAATGCCAAATTAACTAGTTGTTTAACACGCAATTGGCAAATTTAGGTCTTAATGTTGTGCGAGAGAAGATTATTATGTACATACTAGCTGACGCCCGCGACTTCGTCCGCGTTGAAAAAGAAAAAAGTTGCCTATCCTGTGTCCCGTACGTCTAAATGTTTATCTACCGAGTTTCATGAAAATCTGTTAATTTGTTTAAGAGTTATGGAGGAACATACATACATACATACAGAAAAAATTGTAAAAATGGTCAACTTAGTTTCAATATCATGTATAGAGCCTATAAACACGATATCTCTGAAAACAAAGTAACTTACTCCATGACCAACCCTTACAGATTTATTATTAGTATTGATTATGATATAGCGATTATTAGTTATCAATCACACCATATGATCACCATATGACTCACCATAGATGTGCTTTCCTGAGAACGTCGACGAATATGCATTCCTACATATTTTTATCTCATGACATTTCCAAAAGTAGGTGCATAACAATTAATGAAGCTTGGGACCTTATCTTAATAGACGTAAATTCAGCTTCCGTATGTTTGTGTCGACAAAAATCGAAAACTAACAGATTGATTGACATGAAATTTTTACCCAACATTGAATTTTGACAGAAAAATGTTCCTATATACTTTTTATACCGAAGTTTTAACGGAAACACTAAGTTCTAAATGTTTTGTAGTGAAATAAAATTTGTCATAGTTACGTTTTTCTTACTACCTATGTTATTATTAGCTATTTGTATAACTTTTCATTTTTATTTGTATAACATATTAGCTAGTTTATATAAATAAAAATGTAATTAGTTTTAGCGTACAGTTGTAAATTGAATTTACAGCTGTACGCTAAAACTAATTACAATAACATTCTCATAGACAACTATAGGTACCTATAGGAGGGCGTTTTCAATCGCGTGGGGAAGCTGAAGATAATCGGGATTCCGAGACAATAAGCTAAATTGTTTTAGTTTACTAGAATAGGCCAAGAAATGTTGAACCAACTCAGATAATAATGTTTAGGCAAAAAGGCAAAAGGTAAGAAGGTAATAAATATTGTAATTATGTTTGACATATTTATCTGTACGTCTGTCTGTGGCATCATAGCTCCTAAACGGGTGAATTAATTCTTATCAAGAAGTCGATAAGTTTATAAGTAAAGGCTATTAAAGAAATTTAAATAACGCAAAGATCGAGCAAGCAAATTGAACAGTAGTTATTATAAAAATAAATTTTAATTGCTTTTTGCTAATTGCACTTGTTTTCAAGATAGTAAGTTAAGAATAGTACCTTCCTATTATAAATATACACTGTTCTGTATCATAATATTAACTTTTAAAGGGAAATCAAACAGTAGGTATTGTATGGAGATCAGGAAAAATATCGTGCAATTTGCTAATGGGGTTTCATAGATATTTAAGTTTGAAAGTATTAAAAAAGTTGTAAAAAAAATATGTTATATTCACAGATAGATTTTAATTAACAGATTCTCCAAAGTGTAGATTAAAAAAACACATTGACCTGCGGTTTTTTGTTCCTTTTCTTTTACGTGTCTTTTCTTGTACATTATTAGTTAATTCTTTAATTTTGCTAGGTGGATAAACTTTGACGATATAGGCTTAACAACACCCTCCTACAGAAATGCTGGTATTTACACAAACCACGGGTTATCGTATTCCGAAATACACATAATCTAATTAGAACCATGACACACGCCTCATGTTAGTCTAAGCCAGTCTTCGCATTGATACTATCAAAGATTAAATGTGTTAATTTAATTAGATTTATAATTTAATTCTAGTTCTAAAACTTTCATGTGTTATAATTTAAAATAATTATGTCGAATACCTAATACAACAAATATTTAATGAGTAAAGTATAAAGTTGGCTAACCGCCATTTAAAGTCACCGGTAAGAAAACGTACGAGTTTCACCATCTTCGAGTAGCATTACTCAAGGGTAATTTCAATGAAATTGAAACAAGATACTCGTAACATTTACCCGCCAATTAGCATTACATACTTGAAAAGTAACTTATTAACACTTTACTTGTAGTTGGTGGAAGAGGCCCTTAGCCAAGTTAAAATATTAGAAAAGAATAATTAGAAAAGACTCAGTGAAATTCTAGTAAATGTTAATAATTTTTAGTGTAACCGTAACTGTTGCTTAAAAAATTGTAATATTGTTAAAACCAAGGGTTTCTAGTGACAAATTAGGTATTATAGCTTTAGGTTGACTTAGGTAAATGGTATGTCCTGAGTGATTTATCAACGCAAAGCCTAAAACCTCAGGGGTTACAAACTTGAAATTTTGACAGTTTAGTTTATGTATAAACATCCACCAAGAAGAGATTTTTGAAAATTCCACACCTAAAGGGGTGAAATAAGGGATGAACGTTTGTTAGATTCCCGTCATTTTCAAAGTAAGTTAGAAGCATGAAATTTCATATACAAAAAAATAAATACATACTTCGTATTTCATATTCGTCGTTTTTGGAAATTCAACCCCAAACGGTTTGGTCCAGTGATTATGGGTTGGCAAAAATTTACGGCGTTAAGTTACGTATCTAGCCATAATTTTATTGGAGTATCGGGTAAATGGTAGGTCATTAATATTTGATTTTCAATTGTAGCTTTGTTTGCTCTATCCGTATCTGTCAATATTGTAAATTGCGCTTCTATCCGTTCGTAACATTTCGGGACCGCAACGCAGCGGTCTCTGTCCGTTGATTTAGCTGACTAATTGTTTCAGTGGCGATGTCCTCATTTGAATAATACATTTAAGTTTATACTTTAAAGCTCTAACACTGAAATAGCCTCACCATTTGACACTTTTGCTTAATTTAATTATACCTGTTGGAAATTTTGCTCAAAAGGGAAAACTATTTTATCATTGAATTTCGAGCCAGTCTGCATACTTAATTTAACGTTAAGGTCGACAGACAGTCCATTTGATGGTAAGTGACTACCGTTGCCGTTGCCTTGCCGTTGATCAAAAGATACATTTCACATTCCCTACTGTAGAACTAATCATTCTAAAAATTTCTTCCTTCATCGTTCCAAGTATCAATACTAATAATAAATCTGTAAGGGTTGGTCATGGAGTAAGTTACTTTGTTTTCAGAGATATCGTGTTTATAGGCTCTATACATGATACTGAAACTAAATTGACCATTTTTAGAATTTTTTCTGTATGTATATATGTTCCTCCATAACTCTTAAACGAATTAACTGATTTTCATGAAACTTGGTAGATAAACATTTAAACGTACGGGACACAGGATAGGCTACTTTTTTCTTTTTTAACGCGGACGAAGTCGCGGGCGCCAGCTAGTCACTACAATAAAGTTCTGAATGATATTGACATATTTTCAAACAATTTGAATTCTTACAAAAAAAAAAGAATTACTTTTAAAATAATTAATATTTTTTTTCATATAGAATATTTTCTTCTTTTTCTTTTTTTGTTTTATATTAATTTGTTTTTTAAATTATCTAATAGATAAATAAATGTAAATAATTTTAATGATTCTATAGGCCTATTTGTACATATTTAATTTATAAAAAAATAGATATATAATGGCTGTATGTAATCTAAATAAATAAATAAATAAATAAAAAGACTGCTAAGTTCTTGTGAGCACTTATTGTCAAACTACGCATAACATTTTAGTAGTAACAAAGTGTACTGTTTTTTAAATAAACCTTGACATAACTTTTCAGGTCAATAAATCAAGAGTGTACTTTTTGCACACATCAGATTTTGGTTGGACAACGACGAAATACTTTGAATCACACCATTATTATTATTAATATTATTATTATTATTAAAAAAATAAGGAAATAATTTTATTAAGAATCGTACCTTAGAAATGTGGACTCAGACGTAAAACAGAATTTACACAAACATAATTTATATTTCCTTCAAAACTTATCCAGGACGAGCAAAACAAAATGTTTCCCTAACCATCATGTTGTTGATATACTTCGGGGACTACAAGGGTTCGATTTATATTATGTTAAACGTTAGATAAAAGCCTTTGTTAATAATTTATGTGAAAACAGTACTTATACGCTTTTTCTAAAATACATTAATGTTTATCTAGTTGTTCCCTTTGCCTGTACGTATGTTAGTCTTAAGACATTTATGAATATGCTTTTGATGTATATGGTACGATACTGATTCCACTGGCAAGGAAGATTTTCTTGTACTTATTTATCTTGTCAGCAAGCGAATATTAGTTAGATTCGCTTTTTCATAAAATGACGGGGGTACAGTTTTGCAGTTAAGTTTTAAGTTAGTTTAATTAAGTATTAATTAAGTATTAAGTTTAATAATCTTTTCCTTCGTAATACCGCAATTATGTTCTTACAAAATTTAGAGTTTTCAAGTACTTCGTTTACATTGAAAACTTTTGTTTTCGATGTTCTTATAGAGATTAAATTGAAAAGCTATCGAGACTACCATTGTAGCCGATAACAATTAAACAATATTAATTAATTTTCCATAGAAATATCGTTTCCATATTTCCTACATAGTATAATCATTCATTGGTGGAGAGGATAGGATAACATAATAAGAAATGTCAAAGTTTTCCATCGAATTTGAATCGAAATTGAAAATGTTCAAAACAAAAAAGAGAGGAAGATACCTAACGTATTTTTATGTCGCCCATGGGAGCAAATAACGCCGTGAAATAATATTAGTGTGTGACAAACATTTGAATCTGGCCTTATAATTTTGAGCGAATAAAATAAATATTGTTCTTGCTCAGTCAGTTTAATAAATTGCAAAACAGTTTGTTGTTCAACAAAATTCGAAGTTATTTTAACAAATTCAATATTAAATGCATAGACAATCATTGTTTTATGAATTGACGAAGTGCTGAATAGTTGGTCCAGATTCATTTTTATTTCAAAAATATTCGTTTGCACTAACTTTTCCATTTAAAACAACGAGAACGCAAATAATATTTGCCTTGTTTATTTCAAATACAGATTTGCGATAATATAAATGCATAAATGTAAGTGCAAAATTTACATAAAAAAACTATTGTTATGTGAAATCACATTTTAAAAAATATTAAAACTTATATAGTCCGTTGGCCCTTTTTTTAAAAATTTTTTTATAACGCGAGGAGATCCCCACCGACCATGGGGAGATCGGTGGGATATGTGGGACTTCTACCCACTGAAAGGTGTTTCTTCGCGCCGTCTATGGGCGGGGGTCAGGGGACGTTTAGACACGCTACGGTGTCCCCCCGCCAGACGAGACCCGCACACTTGCGGGCTCCACCTCGATAAGGCGTGGAGTGTAACCTCCGCGCCGTGAAGAGACGCGCCGGAAACACACAGCACGTCTCCCCTCGTTGCCCGGTGTTGTGATGACGGCGGACGACCCCATGTCCGCCGCCCCTGGGCGAAGCAGCACAGGCCGCCTATTCTCCACTCTCGCAGCAGGCAGTCAGCGAGGGGCTCCACTCATGAAGCACCCCATAACCTCTTCTCTGCGACACAACCTACCGCAGATTTGCCGCTTCCACCTGAAACTCTCGGAAAACCCCTGCTTGTGTGGCCGCTCATCTCTGCGGCATTAAAGGTGGGCGGCCAAAGGGGGTTTCCGCCTGACACTTCCACATCAATCGCGGCAACATGCAACCGCCCGGATTACCGAGGGTTAAGCCCCCCCACCACTACACAGTCATGACTCACCTACATATAGTCCGTTGGCCCTACGGTCTGTAAACTACTCGACCTTGACTTAATCTATTATAACGTTTATTTTTTTTGCTTTTTTTTGAAACCGCATTTTGAAATTCGCAATAGTTTTCGAGATATTGGCGAAAAACAAATTTTGGGTCAATTTTTGCCAATTTTGGGCCACTTTGATGCGGATTTCGAGGGAGCGATCACGATTTTCGGATTTCTCGACCTGAAAACATAAAGTAAGCCCTCAAGCAGAATCCTAATCGATTAAGTCTAGAAAATTTCAGTCCGCCGCCATTATCATATATTGTAAAGACAACTGGTACTTAACTACCCGGAAAATCCACTACTTAACTGCTGTAGATATTAGGAAAGCGTATTTTCTTTTTTATGTTAACTAGAGTCTGTCTGGGAGCAAAACTATATCTTTCTGTATCGTGTTAATAGTGTTTTTTTATTCTGAAGCTAGAATTATAAAAGCGAAGTCTTAGCTTCGCTTTCTAGTTGATTAAAAAATTCAAATTTGTTATCTTTCATTTATGCGAAGGACATTCATTAAGAAACTCTTTCGTTTCTTTCCTTTTTTGTTTGAAGTAATCTTGAAAATACTAGGAACTAGTGATAAAGTTCTATGACTGCTAGAAATCTGAAAATGAAAATGTAATAAGTAGATTCCTACTTATTACTACTCAGCTGAAAAACGGCTGAAAAAAAATGTTATCGTAGACAGACATGCTGAAGATCTACTTGGTAGATGGCTACCGTCGCTTATGACATAATTAAGTAACTCCACAGATGCTGCAAGTACGCTGCAGTTTTTAATGTTATTAAAAAAAGTTTTAATAAAAAGAGAAAATATAGAGAATAATATAAAGATTTAATTTAAAAAGTGAATGTTTTTTGTATGCAATTTAAATATTATCCCGTATAATTTATGTTAAACAACGAGTACGTGATTCTTCTGAGCTGAGTGGAATTTAACAATTGCTATCCTAAAGTAGTGAGATTAAAAACAACACGCGAAAGATTTAAAATTTTGTATGCGATCCGGTTGTAGCCTAGTCAGTTTCAGTTTAATTAAAAAATCAAAAACATAGAACGTCTAGTTTGAAGGCATTGTGCTGAGGTCAGATAGTGTTCGTTCACCCAAAATAGGTTTTACCCCAATACACCGGTATCAGTAACAATGTTTTTCAAGTCAACGTACAGCCGAACATCCGAATGGTTTTACTTTATTTGTGATATCTGGGCGGTGGCCAATACTATATCGTAACATTTTTCCGTGCTGAGAAATTGTTATACTTTACCTACACAATGCACAAGTGTATTTTCTACAGAGAGAATATTCCTACGATTGACCGTTTTTTACGCTGCTAGTTTTTGATGGCATGAAGACAATTTTACCTTGTCTTCCCAGGATTTTAATTTCGGATAAAGTTGTGTGAATTTATTTTTAGATTATTACTTAGGAAATAAATTGTAAGTACCACTCGTCCTCAGATAAAATTTTGATTGGACTTACACGCCGCTTAATATAGCTCAGATAAATCTAAGTAATAAATTGTATTGATAATTTTTTATGTTAAGTTCGGCAGACAGTCTACTTGATGGTATAAGTATGGCTACCGTCACCTATCTATAACAAAAGCAATCTATAACACAAGATTAAGGATAAGGGATAGGGAAATAGGCTCTAGCAGTTAACCCTGCCTAGAATTGAGCCCGCCACCCTGGAACATAGCGTAAATCAAGCATCCAACGGGTTCGTTGATTTCTCTGTTAATATGTAATTCCAAATTATATCCTAACTAGCGATAGCGATACTCCTAGCGATACTTGTAACTGTAGTCTAATATTTCAGGAAGGTTGCCCTTCCTGCCCTATTATAGTCATAAATTTCTGTATTCTAAATTCGACATACATTCCCTGTTCTCATCAGACGAGGATAAGCCTTATCACAACTCCCCAATTCTTTATTACATTTTTATTACCACCTGGCACTATTAGCTTTATAACAACCGACATTAAACTTGAATTCTTAAAGTATAATCCATTTGTGAACAACACTTGCTCATCTTCAATGAATAGTTATTTAAATTTGTTAGTTAAATAAAATAAGTAAATTTTTTGTTACTTACTTACTTCTATTAAAAAAAATTGCAAAGCTTAAACATCCGTTACATTTTGATTCCAATATTTAAAAAAATATTCTTTATTCCATACACCTTTTAATTGTAAATATTCTTTAATATCTATTTACAATTCCGTACTAATCCACTGTTGAAGATTGGTTTCCTCTTTAATTGTCCAATAGGACAAATAATAAGTAGCCTGAATCTAACGTTGAATCGCGCACCTTATTATGTCGTCTGTGCATAATATTGTGTTTAAATGTCCTGTGTTTCGCTTGCACATTCGTGGACCTTCTGGTCCTATTCATATTTCAAATGGAATCTATTTATTATTGATGGATGACGCCAACTTTTGATATTACAACAAACACAATAAATTCCGTCCATTCGTCACAATATCTGTGACAATTGTGACACGAAAAAAGTATCTAAATATATATATTTTTATCACGATAAAAGCATGCAACACCTAATATTTTAAAAGCGAACGGTGTTGAATTGAATTGTTATTTCTTTGTACACATAAATCAACCTTAACGTCGGAAACATGATATATTTGCCGATAAAACGACATTCGTGAATACATTCGGGGTTCTTCTTGACATTTCACAGAATTTATATCCTAGAAAAGTGTACGGTTCGCTCGCCGACGCCGCGGACGGATAGCGAGAGTGTTATTTTTACAGCTTCCACACGAGAACTAGCATTAAATATAAAATAAGTTCACTCTTTACTGCGCGTTGGGTTTATTAGCACAATAAATATGGAATAATTCCGGCTGCCACGATCATGTTTTATCCGTCAAAGAACGATAAAAACAAGCGTTGGTATAAATTTTACGCTCCCAATTTCACTTTACTAACACGACTCATATTAAACTTTTAGAACTCATTTCAAATAGTAAAAATTCAACTGCGGCTTTTACCTTCTTAATATCTTGTGTGTATATTCAACTAGAATCTTATGTATTCCTTACAAGTCAGTGATTTCGTGAAATATGAAGTAATGTAATATATTATTCAAAGTTTGTTCAAAGTGATTTTAGAAGTGCTTCGTCGCGACGCTACTAGTTGTTCATATAAACTATGCACTTTACCTCTAACTATCACTTATGCTGTACTCAGTAGTAGAGTTTTCTCTTTGAGTCGAGGCTCCCGCTGAGCCTGCATTTCCTTGCTAATTAAGGAGCAACTACTCGTCTATAAGTCTGCATTGTTGCGAATCTTTGCCACAGTTGGCGAAATTAACCTACGATTCAATGAAGTCCGCCTTAACTACTCAATTCTATTCAAACAATACGAGTCCGAACTTAGGTTAGTTAATAGAAATTTTTTTTTGTTAATTTATAATATTTTAATGTATCTTTACATACTATAAAACAAAATCGCTTCCTGCTGTCTGTACGCTTAGATCTTTTAAACTACGCAACAGATTTTAATGCGGTTTTCACTAAATGAGAGACCGTTTTGTCGTTTTTGTATTCCAAGTTGATTCCAAGTAATTCGATAAAAAGGATAACTAGCAGAGACGGTACCTATTTACCATAATAACTTTGAAAATAAAGTTCTCTGGGAATAATCTATTATTGGAGCGTAAGATCATCTCGATTAGCTCATTAGACCCGAAGCTTAAATAGCTTAAATTTTGGAAGCTAGTAACGGTTTGCAGATCCTTAATATCTTCACCTTGATCATAGAAACAGCTGTTGTTATTAGCAACAGAATTCGTGATGTTTATACAGAAACACCAATTAGATGAAATAAAAAAACAGCTTACTTTATAATATGTTTACTACTACTGGACCAAGGTTTTCAAAAATATATAAGTAAATAAATCAAATATTTACTAATATTCTGCTGTTTTTATCGGCTTGCTCCTTTATTGATAGTCGCTTACAAATTTTAACATTGTCTCTTACAATTTTCATCGATATCATCTTGACCTCTCAAACTAAGAACAGTATTTTCTTTTAAATCCCTTTTCTTTTGCGGCAGAAATTTAAATAATCTGACTCTCAAAGTGAACAATTGAGCAATGTATTTTCCGATTGCGGGTACAAGTTAACGTTAGTTAGAGACCAATTTCGTATCGACGCCTTCTTCCAGTGGGAGAGTGAAGTGAGCGAACTTAGCCAAGTTGGAAGTCATTAACTTGGGTAAGTTGGTTACTTTGCTCGGTTGCGAGGCGCGGAGGGGCGTTGGGGTGGAATTGCGGTGCACGGTGCACGACGATGGTCGGAACCGAACACAAGGGAAGCTCCAGATGCGTTCTAGAATTAACTTAATAGAATAATCAAGAACTGGAGATGTTTCAAAGTTAAAAAATGTTTCAGAGAAGTTTCACAAACTATCACTACGATATGACTACATATTCTTAAAGGTTTAATATAATTGATTTAACAATAATTATTAAAAAATGCTTAACAAAGTTTCACAAACTTTTACTACGATATGACTAGATATTCCTAAGGGAATATAATTGATTTAATAATAAATTTATTTCGCAGTTGTTTTTAGTTTACATGAATAACTAACTAGCTTTACGAATTTGTTTTATGCTTACTTGTTTATTGCTTACGTTTCATCGGCAGAATATATTGTCTGCACATTTTCGTTTATAAAACATAATTTTCTGTGCAAAGTTGTTTAGTTATGATATTCAGGCCATTCAAAAGAGCGGAAACAAAGCAAAAAAAAAAACGTTTAACAGATTTCCAAAACTGAGAATACTAGAACTCTTGCCAAGTGTATCAACATATTATTAGGCCTTGGGCATTCTGTCTGCAATGTGAATTAATTTAAGAAAATAAAGGAAAATTGAATCCTTGAGACGGCGGCTTGACATTGTGTGAAGCTAAGAGGTAAACCAAGGTTACCTCATAAACATTAAAATATTGTCAGTAGTGCAATATTTTCTAAACCACTACTGATGTTGATGCTGTATCCACTAATGGAAAGAGAGATAAACGAGGTTTGCGTACATACATTGTACCTAATTACCTATATACACAACGTTGCTCGTTCTCTTAAACCACAACAAATTGTAAATTATACAATTACATTATACGATTTATATTATAAAATATTATATTAAATAATTTGTAGAACAAAATCGCATCCGAGGCGAGAGCGGAGCGCTAGTTTCTTAATAGGACGAACCATCTTATAAAAACCCAAAAAAGAAATGTTAACCGTAAACAGAAGCAGTTTAAAAAAAACCTGTGTTAAATTATACAGTTTCTCTTTTAAAATATACATAGCCCGAGAAACGTCGCCGGTGCACAAATTAAGTTGCTGTAGCAGTTTAAACATCGGTTTATTCAGTCACAAGAGAAAAAGGGAACTAGGTAGTTTCGTTCCCACGTACAAATGAATTGTATTTTTTATCCTACTAACAAAAGCTGTTTGCTAAATTTGTTAGGAAGTTAGAGTAAACTTCCGCAGAGGTCTTGTTGTGTCAATTAAAAGGTCCTCAAGTCAGTCATCAAAGAGCGTCAATGTAGTTTCAAATTAATGTTATTACAAAGAGCAGTTGCTTACTGCTGCTAAAACGTATTGTAGAGTAATTTTGAATTTTCTAAATAATTTTAAAATTATGTTTTCTTATATAATAATAAAGAACTTGCAACTTAAAGATTGAACTTGAAAGACGCTCGATTATGGAATAATCAATTCTATTTCATTCATCCCATACATTTCCATAAGAAATTAATCTAAAATATAATAATTATGTAAATATATTTATAATACACATAATAATATCCTCTTTAGTTCAGATAGAGCGGCAACCAGTTTAGATTAGTTCAGTTTAATTCAGAAATTTGATCAACTAAGTACTGGACTAGCAGGTCTTGGACCTTAGACTGGACTATCGATATAGACTAAGTAGGTTCGACTCCCAGTCTAACACTGATTATACTGTTGTATGTATATTAGTTTTGAATGTAATGGAGTTGCAGCACACTTGATCGTTGATTTATTATATAATTATTACTGACTAGCTTTTGCCAGTGTTTCAGTGCTTGGGAACAGTACTATACCTGTTATATCTTTTCTGGATGAAAGTACCCTATGCCCATTTTTTGTATCTCTGACATTTATATAAACAAAAAACTCATTTCCACATTTATAATATTAGTTAGTATACACCAAAAAAAAATCTAGATGAAATGTAGAACAATAGACACTCTCGGAAACGACCGATTGCGTTCGACGACGATTGGATTTGTACACCTTTTGTATATAATTCACCAAACGCCTTTTGGACGGCGAGTACTGTACGGCCCGTTTAACTGCTCACTATTGCAACGAAGCATTTCCATCCCTGGACTCGACTAGTCCTCGGATACCGTGAACGCTATTGTCTCACTTGCTAGACAAGAGTGGCGCTGAATGTATCATTCCACAATCTGTGAAGTTATGTGTGCGTAAGTATATCGGATAGAGGATACAGATATAGGATAGAAAAATCAGTTTGATTATCTAAACTTATAAAAACGTTTGTCCTGACTGACTATCAATTCACAGCCTAGACTCAAAGTCAACTAAGAAAGCTGAAATTTGGAATATAAGTTTATTTTATAAAGTAAGCATCCCCTGAGAAAGGATTTTTAAATTTCATAATTAATGATAATTTTTGTTTAATAAATTTATCAACGGTATTGTAGATATTCCATAATCTAAGGGTGAAATAATATTTAAACAGTCCACATTACTGGTATCGCTTATAACTGTATTGTAAGTAACGGGCAATGAACGTTGTATTTATTACAAAACATTGTTTCTTGTAACTTGAAACATTTGTACTGTTTCTATTCCGGGCTTGAAATTAAAAGTAATTCTTTTTATTATTCAGTCGTACCTACACTCCTGACGGTCGTGGTTGTGAAATGTCTGAATTTTTCGGCCTCCGCGAGTCTTCTCCATATCTCTATCACTGGCACTGCGTGTATACTCAGTGATTAAATAAATAATAATATTCAATGTATAGATCTTACAACTATAGTAAAGTCTCAACATAACTAAGAGCCTTATTATTGGCACGATATAAACAATATTGAATGTCTAGTTGCTCACCTCTCTTGGCGGAATAGAGCCACCTTGTTACGTCACAACTCACCGGCGTTTTTAGCTGCTCTTACATTTTTAAAGATCGCACAGACTGCACTGTCAGTGTCTGCCGCGACATCACTTGATTAATTGCAGACGTCTCGTCCTCCGCACTCTTGATTGATTACATTGTAATCTTGTTTGTGACTTGACTGATGTTGGGTATTGTATCATGACCGTGTTTCTTATATTTTTCTCCGCTGTAATTAGCGGACTCAAATTGTAGCGAACCTCTTCTTTTTTCGCGAAAAGCGTTTGGAGTCGTTCCTCGATAAAGTACCTGTCAAATTAAAAAGGAAGCAATATCTCGATAAACTTATTTTGGAAGCGTTTTAAGCTATAAGGTTTATCAAATTAGTATTGTAATAAAATCGCCATCCACGCCTGGATGTTTAATCGGTTAGTTGTTCTGAACTGTGCAACGGGTTTCAATGTAATTTCAAAGGAAACTAAAGAAAATTCGTACCTCGTCAAGCCAAAATCATCTTCATAGCGTATTGAATCAGCAAGTCTAAGTTACTACTGCTGCCAACTACTGTTGGTTTCGATTTTTTTTTTAATTTTTACCATTTTTTTTTTCACTTTTCACCTCCCACAACAAACCGTCAAAAGCTAAAATTTTTTAATTAGTTTTAAATGAAATATCATCACACTATATACAGTTTGATGATATGAGTTGTATAATGATAATGAAATCCGTAATGACGATTAATAAAAGACAAATTAGTTTGAATTCTTAAAATCAATTATAGAAAAATATAATTTAAAAGTGTCTTTTAGGCTTATTAGACTTGATGTTGGGCTAACTGCTGCATCTAAGTGTACTCACGTGTAAAATTGTATGACTAAGCGCCTGTTTCACAAACAAAACGTATACCTTTGTTTGTACGGTAAACGTCACAAACATTAAATAGAAAATAATTAAAAAAATTCGGCTATCGAATGATGCAGTAAACCGAGTGCATAATTCAATATAACAGAAAATGATTTCTAAAAGTAACTAATCAACACTTTACTTGTAGTTTGTAAAAGAGGCCCTTTCTGTGACATCTTAATAAAAAAATCTAGCTAAAACAGGTATAATAAAAGTGTATAAAAGAGTTTTTGTATTACTCTTTCACACTTTACTCAGATCGGTTACGTGAAATATTAAACCTAGTAGATACGTAATTTAATAACAAATTTTCCTATCAGCGTCATCCCAACGTGTAGTAGTAACATAAAATTGAATTAAAATTAAAGTTGCTTATACCCATCTGAAAAGTTATCTAACTAGCACAATTTGCATGCAGTTCGTTAGCCGCCACGAAAGTTAGATAGAAATATAAAAACTGTTTGGAAACTGTGAATGTATCTATTTATAGGTTTTTTTTGTGAGTATCACGAGGACGAGAGTGTCATTGTCGTGTTTTCGATGTAAAAAAAGGAAATGAACTCATTTAGAAGTTCTAAACTAGAGATTGCCCGTTCTTGTTTCGTGCTTGCAGAATAATACATTAGTTTTTACTTTTTTATTTAACATTTACATTAGGTTTATCTTTATATGAATGTTTGGGATAAAGGTTTTCTATATAATGTACACTTCCAACGATCTCATCATTGTACGTGGATGAGCGCAGCAAGAAATATGCCGTTCATTGTAAAAGTGGTGTAACTCCCTATTTTTAAAACCATCTTTTCTTGCCTAATGGTATCACATTTAGTCATAACTTTCAATATAAAAGTGAAGTAACTCCAATAGTTGCATTAAAATCCCATAGATGAAAACAATGAATGAATGCTTATATTTTTTTTCCTACACTATAATTCGCAAAAAGCTCGTTATTCTAAGATTCAGTTACAAGGAGATAGTTCACTTTTACGATGAATCACACAAATCAAGAAGCAATCAAAAACGCAGGAAGTCAACTAAACAATGATTAACTTTTAACAATAATAATTATTAAAAAAAAAACTGTAGTCAGTCCAAACAGCTTTATTAATCCCATAAATAATTTAATTCTAATTTAAATATATAAATAACTTAAATATGAAATACATCCTAATATTCGTATTAATTTAGCTAGTCTATAATATCAATACTTCTATACTAATATTATAAAGAGGGAAGATTTGTGTTTTTGTATGTTTGTGATGAATAACTAAAAACTACTAAACCGATTTTAAAAATTCTTTCGCCTAAAGAAAGCTCCGTTATCAAAAAGTAACATAAACTATATTTTATAAAGTTACGCGGGCGAAGTCGCGTACAACAGTTAGTATGCTATATCTATACTAGTCTAGAAAAAGACAGACATTTAATAACAAGTATTCGCTGAAATACGTAGCTACAAGTCTATGGGCTCCCATCAACAACTACAAGTAAAATGTTGATTAGTTACTTGTAGTTATTATTTAATTTTATGTTTTATTAAATTATGCACTTGGTTTACTGCATCCTTCGATAGACGAATTTTTTTTTTAATTTTCTTTTTAATGTTTGGGACTTACCGCACAAACAAGCTCCATTATCCCCGGTTACCGTTAACTTTAAATGACAGTTAGCCTACTTGACAGATGGTGAAAGAGGCCCTATATCGATACCTTAATTCGCAAACCAAATAACTCCTCTGAGGCAAACTTTACAGGGGAGACTAAAAATGTTATAATATTTTTTTTGACAATTTTACATTGGACATTATGGCTCGTATTAACCGATAGACCTTTTAAAAATTAAATTCTAATTGCCATTAGGTTTCTCCCGTATCAAAAAGTAATTTTCAACCAAAAATCCGAGTGATTCGTTTTGCGAATTAAGGTATCGATATGTAATTTCATATAAACCATGCTGAAATCTAACATGGACGGTCACTCTGTACGCCAACCTCGTCCTATCCATTATTAAGTAGGTACCATTGACAGGACAAATTGCACTCCATCGGTTGTTGTGCGCGGAATGAAATCTCGTCTGAAAATCTAGAACGAACTAGGCCCCATTTGTTTACGGACTAGCTTTGTTTATCGAGCAAGTTGAAGCTATTTTTATTTAGTTAACTTTATATTCAGCTTCATAGCTAAACTTCATTTGCGGTTATTTTTTCTTTCAGTTTTCTTAAAACTATATTTTTGGCAACTCAATGTTAGTTTACTTATAAATTAACGAATTATTGTAACATAAATTAAAAGTTATAAAATTAAATTATTAAATTAAATTAAGTTATTAAATTAAAAGTTAGAAAAAAAATGGTAATCCTTCTAATGAAGGAATACCAACATATTTTTTCTAATCTCTCTTTTCATTTTCTCTATCTTTCAGAATTAATTCATTAATGTTTTTAACAAGAAAGATAATAAATTATATCGTATTACATTTTCAACTACAGTTCGTTAAAACATTAAAACTTTACTTAACTAGAGCAAGGTGTTGTACCTGTGACGACCCGGAAGCAATCGTAGGCATTGAATATGCCTTTACAGGTCAATGGTTACACTTTAGATATCCATATTATAATCTTCATCTAGTTGTATCTTAGTTGTACTCTTGTTGTAACTTAGCTATTTCACTTTGAGACAGATAAACTAAAGCAGCCAACATCAATATATTTCTTAATTATATTAGTTTACAACGATTCCGTTAAATTAAGTGTAGATGTCGCTCTTTCATTTATTTAGTTCATTTATTTTTTATTTTATTTTTTTTAAATATATTAACCAAGTAATTTAATTTATTTGAAAATTAGCGGTCACAAATCTGAGCATCATACATAAGATGGAGAGATACTTTATGCCTGGACAGCTCTTCTCCTTATATAAGACGCAAGTCCTATCTTGCATGGAGTATTGATATAGTATTGCTCGATAGATCGCAGAGCCAGGTGGTTCATTGGGGGCAGTAGGCTTTTAAGAACTAAACTGCAGTGGCACATACACGCAAAATCGTATGTGTGTCTTCTACCTAAGTGTATTTTTTGAGTGTGCTCAGGAGCGGCATGAGCTCATACCACCTTCCCCTTTCTTCAATTGGACATAACCCAAATATTTTTAAAGTTCGAGTAAATCGAATAAGTAAGTTCGAGTAATAAGGGAACCAAAAACGCACTGTGTTTTCCTTTGCGACACCGCCGCCATAAACATCATTGATCCTTCGAGCCGTTTCTGCAGCACTGGTGCCACGATGGAACTCGTACTCGTAAATAACGCGATATTTCAAGTTTTCCATTTTGTAAACTGAGTGACGCAAAGAAAAAATCAAAAGAGGAAAAAACAAATGAATTACGGTTTTCAAAACACAAAAGCATGAGTAAATAACTGTATAAATTTGAAATTGGAATTTCTAACCAAAGAGGAGATATTTGAGATCAAAGTGGCAAGTACGACAAAACGCCAATTTCATATGTACCTAATATCTCTAATATATAAAATTCTCGTGTCACAGTGTTAGTTGTCTTACTCCTTCGAAACGGCTTAGCAGATTTTGATGAAATTTTATATTTACACTTGGTAGCTCTGAGAATAAGTTTTTATCTATTTTTTATACGCGGGCGAAGTCGCAGGCAGCAGCTAGTATAAGTATATAAACGAAAGGTTTAAGAATCGGACGCAATATGTACTCGTACACAAAAACTGTTAAAACTTTTCTTTAAAAAAATATTATCTGTGTACACCATGAAATGTGATCTTTGAGGAACATGTAGTAAAGCTATTTTAATAACTCGTCTACGCTGGCTATTTTTCATAAGTTATTTTTTTCTGTGAATTGCAAACTATTAAAAATTCTTCGAATTTCCGAGACTATTATGTAAATTTTTATCCTTTATTCAAATAAGCAATAACTTTAATATGCGATCCTAACTTCTAATAAATATTAAATAACAGTTTCCTGCAAATTCACCCATAATAATACTTAGCCAAAGTTGACCCTGAAAGTCGAATATAAATATAGGTCAAATAATTTTTAATTTGCATTTGTATATTATAATGTATTATAATGTAGACTCAGATTTCAGTGTTTTGCGATTTAATGTGTGTATTACAAGTAATGACCAATGGTTCCTAACTGTAAAGAAAATTAACAATCTTTAGACATGCCAAGTTATTGTCTAACGCAGTCATGTCAAAGGTACGGCCCGCGGGCCGCATACGGCCCTCAAGCCTGGCCCGTTAACACATGCCAAATCTTATAAATGGCCCTTTAGAAAAATCAATTTGACACCCCTAGTCTAACGTCATAGAATAGCCCATACGTTCTCACATTGGGGTGAGGTCTTTACAGTAGAAAAAATATGTAATAAAGATAATAATGTAATATTTATATATTTACAAAGATGGACATTAGTGTATTAGGTATGGCCCTCAAAGTATGCTATTATATTCTATTATATGTATATGTATGTATATACGAGTATGTATATGTTATTGTGGGGTGGATTATTACTTTTCATTTTAATTTCAGAGCGCAAGCACCTTAAGTACCTCGCAATAGTATATAAAATATTATATATAAAATATATAAAATCGCAACAATGGAAAAATGCTCGACAGATTTCCTGTCCTCTAAAGAAGATATTTAACAAGTTAATCGTCAATTAATGGTTCGTAGCTAAAGTGAACGACATGGCGACCGTTCATTCGTTTTACATTGACTTGAGGATGTAAATAAGAAAACATTTCTGCTATCGTACAACGGTACGACATTGGCGGCGACCCCTAAACGTTTCCCAAGAAAATAGGATTAATGACCGACGAGACAATTTGAAATGAGCACAAATGAAACTGGGACAGGCGTATACGAAAGTCTGCGGACAGATTGATTGTGCCGTAGTACTGCGGTCACCGAGAAACTTCGCTGACAGATTACATTGGGTTCCGCGATATAAATCAAAACGTCTATTTGCTTTTACGCTTGCCGAATCATGTTTTATTAACTATCTATACATATGTGGGTTTCGTTCCATATATTAAACAATATTTACTTGATCCTTCGAGTGTACCTATTTTATTTTACTTAGGGGTTTCTGATTTAAATTGTAAGGCGGCAGTCACAAAACGGCTCAAGAGCTGAGAAACGGAAAAAATATTCTACTCTTTAATGTCTTCTAGTATATGATATTTATCTTGTATTTAGTCCTAATGATTGTATTTTTTTTATTTTTTTTATTTTTCTTCCTATTTGTGGGTATTGTGCTTTGTGCAATTTGCGGAGTGGGACCTGGTGACCTTAATACAGGTATTTCTCAATACCTACCACGGGCACCAGGCTCTCATTCAGTTATACGACCATTGCTTGTGTATATAACAATTAAGTGTGATTGTGTGGAGCTAATAAATGCATTATTATTATTATTATTATTATTATTATTATTATTATTAAATTGCATATTAGATGGCTACTGTCGCCTATGAACCTAAGCAAAACCATACTGTTCAACATGGGAGAAAGTTTAAGGGGCAAAGTAACCTTCTTCACGCATAGAAATACAAATGGAAAAATGTGCCTTTATTTATGTACTTATTTATAAGCCCAGGCAGACGCTATGAATTATATTAATATTATATTAGGTATAGCGCATATTACGATATATTTTTGTAGTATTTTTTGAGTAACCATATAATCTTACTGAACTATATAGTATTTTTTTTATGTGAAGCTCTACAGATAGTGTCACAAAAACAGTATGGCTACGTTAGAAAATCGTTTTAGGTTTTAGTAGGTAGGAGTCCGCCATTACCCACCAGCGTCACCTACGCTGTTGGGTATCCATTTGGATTTCCCAAACTATGAAAAAAGACAGTGAAACAGTTGTAACAGCGTTCGAGCCAATGAACGTTGGCAATGGTTACATTGCGTGTTTAATTTAACAAACAATGTAAAGAGACTGTTTCATGAGAATTCGCAGTAAAGCTTCGGAAGAATAGAGGTAATATTAACAACTATCTGGTGCCCGCGACTTCGTCCGCGTTGAAAAAGAAAAAAGTAGCATATCCTGTGTCCTGTACGTCTAAATGTTTATCTACCAAATTTCATTTAAGAGTTATGGAAGAACATATACTTCTATAAAAATTCATATACATGTAGAAAAAAATTCTATAAATCGTCAATTTAGTTTCAGTATCATGTATAGAGCCTATAAACACGATATCTCTGAAAACAAAGTAACTTACTCCATGACCAACCCTTACAGATTTATTATTGGTATTGATAATGATTGATTACAAGTTTATTTTCAAATAGAGACAGAAATATGGTTGCTTCACATTATTGCGATAAGTAAATAGGTACGTTAGTTATACATAATTATAATAAATAAGTATATAATTTTAATACAACTTCTCAATTGGAAATTTTTACAAAGAGAGAACAAGATTAAGTTAGAGGAATTTGTAAACAGAGTTTACGACTGGGAAATTTCGTCTCGTAGTACCGACATTATTGTTGAAACGTTAGATTTAATGAGTGCAAGCGTCATTTCGCTGTGACGAGATAAGAGAAAGCCAAAATGGACATACGAACTTCTATTTGATCCTAACGTAATCATTTTTACTGGAATCTACCTGGATTAAAATGTTATTTAGGAGAAAATCCATGTAATTACAATTCACATGGAAAATTTAATTCTTCTTGTACCCAAGAAAAAATATATCAAAGATAATGTCAAACCAATTCTTACCAATGGTATTCCGAGTACTTACTACAATTCTGAATAATTATTTAAAAGAAAGTGTTTTAAAAAAACTGATTCAAATTACATAATACTTTTCACACATTCTGTTATTTTATAATGTTTTTACCTTACAGTTTCATTCTAAAGTTTACCTAGTCGAAGTCTAAGTCTAAGTTTCTTTAAGTTTAGAATTGGCCTTTCAAATTCCCCCTCCAAATATCCCCTCTCCGGGGAAAATACAACCTCAATTTGGCATCTCTAATAGCAATACCTATTCAATGTTAAATTCTTTTTTAATGCCCATCAAATGTTTTTAATTATAATTAGACTAAGAAAAAATACATCTAATTATCCCTATTCACTCGTTAAATGTACATTTACCCTAAATGGTTTCGGGCTAATTATCAACGAGCCCTTTTCCTTATCGCGGGCCAATACAATCCTACTTTTGAAAGCGAAGTGTCTAACACAAAGCAAATTGCTAATACCCGATAGATCTGGAAAAGAGCGTCGAATGGTCCATTTCCTGAAGGAGCTTTATCTTTTTTCTTTTCTCACTACGCTTCGCGTAAAGACGAGATACAAGTAGGGTAACTCAAAGTCCGTATTATAGTTATAAATACGTACTGTCATTCACTGGAACGCGTCAAAAAACTCCACTGTTATCACTGCTCTATATTTAATCTTAAGTTTCTTACAGTATACGAGTAAAAACTTATTGGTGACAATAAGTCCTGTCTGTGATTACAGACTCGATAAGAGTGTATCGACGGACTAGTTGCTGATGAATAATCCTTACCTGGTTACGTCTGTGCAAATGCTCGCTGTTAGAACCGAAAATAATATGCCCGAGTGTCTCTCCATAACGATAGCATGGCCGTCAGATGTCGACAGTACCGTCCTTCAGGATATATTTCCGGTGTTTGTTCGTCTTAATAACTTCGTCCGCAATTTCACAGACAAAACCTTCAGTTTCCCCAAAGAAGTCTGCAATATGTAGCCAGTTCACTGCTAGAAAGTTGTTATAATAATTAGTTATACAGTTGCCAGCGAGAAAGTTGTTATAATAATTTATTGTCTTTGTTTAAAATATTACAATCGCTTAGTATTTATAGATTCTGTGAAAGCTTGGAACCAGCAAATAACCTCTTTTGTTTGTCTTTATAGTTCTGAATGTTATATTGTGTATAATATTTATGCTTTTTCATTATCAAATAATACATTAAACTTTTAATCAAGTACGGGGCACATTGCGTTCTGTAGTCATTTGGGCAAACCGTCTGGCAGCAGTAACCACCAAGAAAACCATCGTGAAATAATAGCATGAGTGCTGTCGTGTTTCGGTGAATAAGTCCAATTTGCCTATCTCTCTCTAATACCTATAGTTAATCTTACTGTGGTCGATAACTCACTTGCAACACCTGTGCCGTTGCTTGTATTATAGGCGACGGTAGCCATATACCATCAAGTGGATTATCAGTCTGTCTGTTATAATGTACACAAAAAAAAATTAAATAAACATAATCACGGCGAATATTCATACATTTTCTAACAGTTAATTTCATCGTTCGTTTATTTTGGTGTTCCTGTTCTAGTCCTATACTAGATATTACTAGATACGTATTCTTTTCTTATACGTATTTAACAAAATAGGCGATTCCATTCCAAGTTTCACATTACCTACTGTCTACAATCTATGCATAGTACACATACGGAATAATATATATTGAATCGTTGCGAAATCCATTCACCCCTAAGTCTAAGTTCCCGTATCACTTGGTATAGAATGATTGAATTGTCCGCTTTCGACAAAATCATATTGTTACCATTTTCATCATTCAAGTATTACTTCTAAATTTCTGAAAAAAAAAATTACAAAATAGACGAGAGATTTTTTTTTTAAGTTATAAGTAAAAAAAAAACTAACATTGAATGTGAGGATTTATTTAAATGAAAATTCTAATAGATAGGTTTATTTGGTGGTAGGTACCAGCAGTTTAATTTCTGAAAAAAAAAATCATGTTTTCTTTTATCCAAAGGTAATCCAAAAGGTGAATTCAAGAATAAATCATCATCATCAGCATCTCAGCCGTAGGACCTCCACTGCTGGACATAGGCCTCCCCATAAATTTCCAAAACGACTATGTCAGATTCTAAGGTCCTGGGTCTAAGGTTTAGGATAAGTTAATGTCTGCTTTTGAATACAAGCAATTTTGTTATAATTTTTACCATTGCAGCATTTTCACTAAGCTTGTGCGGAAATTAAATTAAAAAAAAAACCTTACTTAACAAATGATTCAATGAATTAGGATTTATCTGTACTTATACTATAGGATTTATCAAGGAAGAATAAACTATTTTTATATTTCGAACCAAGAAAGCAAATGTCAACTGCAATTTGGTCACTTGTGCAACAATCACTGGAGAGTTAAAGTAGGAGCGTAGTGGACTGAGTTCACAGTACGTACAACTGCAGAACCGCCCAAGAAAATTGAAAATGCATGAGCCGGCGGGAGGCGGGCGGCCTTGGGCGGCCTTGTGGTTCATCATGCGCTATTCTGTCGTAACATTTAGCTTTATTCACTAGTGCACATTTTCTTTGCATACATTTGGGCATTTATCACATAAAAGTTGGCAACTCAGTGAATTTCAATATATCAGCGATTATACATATTATATGTATATATAATATACCTAATGGTTTATATTGTATTGTTATACCACCGCCAGAAAAATGCACCCACCATGCTTAACTGTGTATGATCTGGACTACGCTTCCACTGTGTGAGCCGTATGTATATTACCACCAATCACCAGACACAGAAGGCACCTATATATTTTTTAATGTAAAGGTTGGCAGGCAGGGTGACAGTCTACTTGATGCAAGGTCTGCTGTCAGAAAATTGTCGAATTTAGTTAGGTTAAGTTAGGTTAAGTTATTGGGTTTCACCATGTTTCACTAAATAGAACGTTTGGTGGCTTCCTATTGAATCCTAGCCATCCTATTGAAAGACTGCATGTGATAAAATAACAAGTGTGCCGATTTGTTTCGATGGGAAGTTGTTCGATGATGCCAAAACCCATTGTTTTTATCACTTATCCTATGCCTTACTCTCTATAATGTCAGTCAAAAGCAGATTTACATATATTTTATTTCTCTGGTATTGTTACTGTCATTAGTCATGGCAGCCATATACCATCAAGTGGATCTTCAGCTTGCCTGCTCCCCTTCAAAATCAAATAAAGAATCAAAACCTATCACTTGATCATTAATAATTTCAACCGATTCAATGCTTAATTTTAGTAATAGTTTTTTACTAAAAATTAACCGTTTTTTAATTGCTTACATAAAGGACAAAATGTAATGTAACAAGATTTTCCCCTGTTCTGACAATGTATGCAAAGTACAATTTCCACAGTAATGAATGAGTTTCAAAGGATTATTACGTGTAAGTTCAAAGTCATAATAATTTATATGTATTAGGTTTCCATATGTATGTATGTATGTTCCGAGAGACCACACTCCACGTTCTGGCAAAGTCCTTTGAAATTAATATGTTAAGCCCCTTATACACTTGCAAGCAACCATTCGAAAAATGTAATAAGAGATGTATAAAGAAACGACGTGACAGCATAACAAACAGAATAACAAACATAAATATATTTGGTAACTTATTACATTTGTACATTTCAATTTGTTATATGTACAAGTATAGTACAGCAACACTAAGTACATACATGCAATATTTACAAATGTAATTGTTGACAATAATTAGTATTGCTAGCGATATTGCTATAGATATATGTATTAATCTTAAATTTTAATTAATTAAAGCGAGTATAAATTCGAAAGTTTAAAAATAAGCTTTCACTAGTTTCTATGAAATATTAAAAAGTAAACTATGTACTATTCAAAATAAACATGGCTATATGCTTTGCAGGATACAAAAAAGGGTACAAAAATTGCACCACCAAGAACAAAGACTTCCGTGTTATTACAAGTTCTCGCAAAGCGATTTTTTAGAAACCCTCTTTTGTATTGGAACACTCTGACGAGTGTTGTTTGCTCTACCAACCCTCCTTACTTCACACATTAAAACGTTCATTGCGTCTGTAAACGCCTTATTTCAAAGGATTGAGCATCATCTATCTTTTAAAATTAACTTAAGTACAGTTTTCTTTTGCTTTAAAATAAACTGAAATTGTGCTCATAAATTCAAAAGAGCAATTTTTGTATTTCTATTATTTGAAATTAATGGGTTCTTGTCGGTTCTTGTACATTAAATTCTTGTTATTTTTATAATATATTATGGTTTTTATAATATACTAGCGACCCGCTCCCGTCTTCTCATGGGTGCAATTTTTTCTACAAATTTTTGTTGAAAAACCTTCCTCGTTTAACGCTCTTTCTAGTCATTTAAGCATAGTCAAATCCGTTGCGAAGTTTAATATATCTAAGCGTAATACGTTCAGAAGGATAGGCGGCGAGAAGCAACTTTATTAGAAAAAGTAGCCTATCCTGTGTCCTGTACGTTTAAATGTTTATCTACCAAGTTTCAGTAAATCAGTTAATTCGTTTAAGAGTTATGGAGGAACATACAATACCTACAATACCTACACTTACAGATTTATTATTATTATTGATGATTGATGATGATTAAGGAGCTTTTACTCGTATTTGAGTAAATTAAGGTATTGTTATGGAGCTGACATAATATGATGCCAGACATAATATCTCGCAGTCACAAATAAAATATATACATACTAGTGCCCGCTCCCGGCTTCGCCCGGATTCAAAATAAAAACTTTCCTATGTTTTAAGTTGGACCAAATTACAAACAGTTACGAAGTTTTATCAAAATCGGTTCAGTAGTTTAGAAGTTGACATGTGACACGTAATTTTTATATACACTGGACCGCAAAGAAAAAGGGTCGGTTAGAAAATCTTCAATATCTTCAAAAGTACCTGACCTAGCTTTTATGAAATAAAGACTAAATTAAAACTAAACTAAATAAATTTTATTCTTGTGTAAGTATTGACCGACCAGAAAAGTGCTCTATCAGTTTCGATAACAAATTCCATTCATTTCAAAATTCGCTAAGGTTTAGATTTGAAATAGGAATTGATTACTGATTGACATAGTAATCAATTCCTATCCTTGGAATTTTCAAAGGAAAACAGACATTATCATTCTACAACACAAAGAATGTTCAATCTTAAGGTGAATTATTATCGAGTTTACATGAAAATATTCTTTAATTAAGTTTTTATTTCATAAAGATACTTTTGAAGATATTGAAGATTTTCTAACCGACCCTTTTTCTTGCTAGTGTATATATATACAGAGATTTATTTAGCCTGACCGTTTCAGTAAGTAACACACAATCGTAGTATCTAAATAATTACTAAATACTCATAAGAGTAGTTTATATTGCATTGCTTTTTTTAGAGCTTTTTTTTGAGCATTTGAGTATTAAAGTAATATTAAATTTGTCATATTATCTCACGGGAACTAATTACAGTCATAGAAGTGTATCGTGTGTGTCAACAACAGTGTTAACAAGTTGTATAAATAAAATTGTCTAATAATTACATATAATATTTGAATATTTAATCAGAATATTTAAACGTTTAATTAACAAATATCAAAAATTTCCACTTTAACGATTCAGAACGAATATAGTTTTAAATTTTTAATGCATAACAACTCAGATAAAATAAGAACTAAAGATAGAGCATTGTGGACGGCGGAGTGAAGCTAAAACTACGCCACGCCGTGTACATACACACACGGTTACACACGCACAAATGCAACCAAATTACGCTTTGCTTTATTAAAATACTAGCTGCTGCTCGCGATTTCGCCCGCGTAACCTTGTAAATTATATACTAAAACCTTCCTCGAGAACGACTCTATCCATTGGTGAAAACAGCGTGAAAATCGGTGCAGTAGTTTTTGAGTTTATCGCGAACAGACAGACAAACAGACGCGGCGGAGAACTTTGTTTTATAATATGTAAGGATTTACTAATGAAAATGTCGAATAAGAAGCAGGATGAATCAAATTTCACATGTAAGTAAACTTGGAAACTGGTATTTTCTCTAGAACCTTCTAGAGTTTCTTGTAGAAACCTAATTGATAAATAAATATTTTGATTTTTGATTTTGATTTTCAATAAAAATAAACAAAAATTGAGACTATCGGCTTACGCGCACATGCAGCACAAAATGCCGAATTGCACAGTGAATAAAGTGCCGATAAAGTACTTTTCTAAAATTAAAAATCAAGATTGAAAATTGAGGCTTTAACACAAAACCGCTCACACATTTTTATGAAACCGGCTTCTCTATGTTGTCCGCAAAATTCTGTCTATAGTTCTTATTTGGTCTGAGCATAACAATGAAATATTAGAAGTGAACGTATGCGACAGTCGCGTAAGCATTTCGCTTGAGGGGATGCAAGCTATTGTGTCCAAACTCACTTCTCTATGGCCTGATACTTGCGGAAGCCTTGCATATGTATTCAACCGCGTAAGGAGATATTTTCAAGCGATGGCGGAAATGTGGAAATATAAAATTACATTTTATTATTGTTACAGACGTAAAAAGGTTTCTATCTGAGTTGGGATTACCTCGTAAAAAATAATGGTCGTATATTTTTGCACTTTTAAAAATGCATTTCTCCTGTAACAAAGGACGGTGGACTGACGCGATAGAGGCTAATCCTTATTGTTTGTTGATTAACGGAAAAACCGCTGAAAATCCGTACTATTTGTTGATTAACGGTAATATAACTGAAAATAATTTTATGTTTGGTATTCAGACAGCTGAAACCTTGTGAAATTACAAGATTAACATTAAATTTTTGGGCGAATCCTAAGGCAAAACTAGAAATTAATAAGTAAACAATACAGTGCTGATCTTAAAGGATAAGAGATAATTAATGTACAAAAAGGAAAGGGCTCAACCGAACTGCACATTTTTTTATTCCATATTGTTCTCGCTACATCTAGTCTGAATACAGTCAAGAACTGGGCAGCCCATCGGCTGCGCAGTTCTTGACTGCAGAAATTTATTTATAAACATTTTATTGAGTGGTTAAGGTGCTTGCTTCAACGCTCTGTCTTAGTATCCCGGCTGCTGGCTGGGATAACTTTGGATGTGAATTTTTCATAGTTTGCTCTGGTCCAAATATGTCAAATAGTGTAAGGCATAATGCGTATCGCAATCATTTGGGCATGCGTCTAGCGGCAGTTGTGCTGCTATACTGTTTTTCGGTGAGCGAGTAAGGATTGAAAGAGCCCTATTCCCTTCATATGATCGACAACACATGTGGCGCCTGTTGTAGTACCTGTGGCGCTGGCCGTGTTATAGGCGACGGTAGCCACCTACCTTGAAGTGGACCCTCAGCCTGGACGGCGATTGATTTTTATATATAACCTAGCTGTTGCCAGCGACTTCGCCCGCGTAACTTTGTAAATTATATACTAAAACCTTCCTCGAGAACCACTCTATCCATTGGAGAAAATCGGTGCAGTAGTTATTATCACGAATAGACAGACAGACGTGTCGGAGGACTTTGTTTTATAATATGTAGTGAAGAAGCTGATGTCATTTAAGTTGATGATAGATGTTCACTGACGCTGCAACTTTATCATAATATTCAATCTACCCGTCCCCTTTATGACGTCACAACGTAACAGAGAATCTAATAACTCTAACCCCGATTGTTAACACGAAATGTCACATGTACGTTTTAATATTTAATTTAAAACTCAGTTGGACAAAACCAAGACACTGAACAGTGAATTAATAATGTACTCCTGTAAGTACGTATACGTACACTATGACGGGTACGAGTATACATTCATACATGTCTGTTTTGTTATTTCACTCTAGAACTCGGAGTTTCAATGTTTTATTTTGAAGTAAAATTTTCTCTTAGTATTTAAATAGTATTACATTTCACACATTCACACATGTAGTTCGAAGCTCTGTGCGGTTAATTTAAAAAATAATAATAATATGATTTTCTTTTAAAGATGTAACTAATGGAAATGTACGTCCATTTAGGACAAACCTGTTGGAACAGTAGTTAGGGCGCTTGCCCTATCGCTATGTTCCAGGGTTCCCGGGTTCGATTCCAGCCGGGGTCAACTTTGGAAATGAACTTTTTAAAGTTTGTTCTGATCGGGATTTGGAAAGAGCAGGCCGTCTGGTGATAAACCAACCCCCTTACGGAAGACCGCCATAAAATAACAGCATGTGTGGTTATGTTTCGGTGAGTGAGTAAGGGATGCCAGAGCCAGTAATGTCGGTGAGTCAGTAATGTTTTTAATGCCATGAATTAAAAACATTACTGATGTACCTACGTACCTACCTACGTAAAATTCAATATTTTTGTGATGATATAAGTAATTAATTTAAATGATATAATTTAATTACTGTAAATCTTTTGGTTTAAGAATACGAAAGCGTGAAACGAAATAAAATTATATCGCAATTGAAATTCTTGAATAGTGTATTTCGTGAAAGGATCAGAATAATCAAGCAAATAGCATCTCGGAGTATTTCTCTGTGACTTCTCTTTTAAACTACAAACTGAATAAAATCTTTAAAATCTTACGTATTTTTTTTATTTTTATTCGCTGCTTTACTAGAAAAAACAACTTTCTGTGTTTTTACTATTGAGAATATATTTAGACAAGTATGTATGTTTTTTGCATTGTTTATACTGAAATACCTCTAGATGCTACTCGTACTCGTACCACTAATTAGGAAACACAGAATTAGGTCAATGGCAAACTTAATAAACAAAAACCCCATGAAAATAAGATAATTAAAAAGTTAGTATAGGTTATAGCTTCTAAGAAAGAAAGAATAAGCAACCCTAATGAATTATTACCCAAGTCAGTGAGGCAGTTTATTTCCATTAAAGGATTGTCTAACCATTAAGTGACTCTAAGCGAGGTGCTGAGAGCTCTAAACGCTGAGAGCCCCTTGGGAAAATCTTTGTGGCATATTGCTATCACATATTGCTGAGGTTTATTAGTATTGTAGCTAGTACCTACAGCTATTGTATGGACATATTAATAAATTATATAAATTCGAAATTAATGACTGAAATATTAAAAAACAAGCGACCCCACTCCGCTCTTTGCACAGGTGCAATTTTTTCTGCAAATTATATACAGAAATATTCCTCGTAACCTTCTTTTGATTAATGAAAACCTTATGACAATTGTTATAGTAGTTTTTAAGATCATTGCAGACATACATATAGACTGCGCG
Source organism: Synanthedon formicaeformis (assembly GCA_945859745.1). Taxonomy (NCBI): domain Eukaryota; kingdom Metazoa; phylum Arthropoda; class Insecta; order Lepidoptera; family Sesiidae; genus Synanthedon; species Synanthedon formicaeformis. The sequence goes on from OX243964.1 coordinate 6,771,516, forward strand.
GCTGGGGACTTTGTTTTATAATAAAGAATGGTAACCTAGATTTCGGTTACATATATGATCATTTACAAAGAATTTTTTGTTGTTATTATAAATCATGGTTACATAATTGTCACTCGTTAATTAGATAGTACTATGCGTCCTTGAAGAAATATTCCTCGAAGATGAATGGGTGAATGTTTTCTGTTTATTTCCTTTTCTTATTTTATTACTGCCACACCTGTAAATAAGTAATGAGAGAAATCAATACTAATAATAAATCTGTAAGTGTAGGTATTGTATGTATGTATGTATGTATGTATGTATGTATGTATGTATGTATGTATGTATGTATGTATGTATGTATGTATGTATGTATGTATGTATGTATGTATGTATGTATGTATGTATGTATGTATGTATGTATGTATGTATGTATGTATGTATGTATGTATGTATGTGTGTATGTTTGTACCTCCATAACTCTTAAACGAATTAACTAATTTTCATGAAACTTGGTAGATAAACATTTAGACGTATAGGACACAGGATAGGCTACTTTTTTCTTTTTCAACGCGGACGAAGTCGCGGGCGCCAGCTAGTAAGAAATATAGTTTCGGTCTGTGTTAGATATGCTACTAATTTTATAAATGCGAAAGTTTGTAAGAATGAATGCGCAAAACGGCTGAACTGATTTAAATGTTTGACACACATAATTACCTACCTGGTTTAACATTAATATGTGATACTTTTTATTCTAAAAAAATGTTAGATTAATTCAAAAATTGTGCGCCAATGTCGCCAGATATTTTGCCATTTGTTATTTTTTTCTTTTCCAACGCAGACGATCGCGTAACAAATAACAAATAAAAAGTTATTACCTGTCATTACATTTCGTACACATTAGATGTTTGTGGAAATGTTTGACATGAATTTATTTCATTTGATACCTTCGTACACAATAAAACGCTTTCTTTTCTGAGAACAAATATTTCACTGCAAAATATAAAAGGTGGATATTTATTTTATAAACAGTTTATAATACCCGGTCGGTGATACTGCAGTGTCTCGGGAGAGAGGGTATTTATGTATTCAAAGCGCAGTCGTCGCAAACATTCTTGTCATATTGGTCGAATAAATTCCGCGAAGCATTCTTATCACGTGTGCGATAAGGGCCACCGCTTCTCCTAACACCGACTTTAAAGTATACTGTAGTCACTTGCGCCAGTTATCCCGATGCAGGGGTGCCAACTTTATATTCAACTCGCGCCTGCAAACTTCTCGTGTCACGTTCCACAAACGTCAAAGGTCATTTACATCTTACCTTTAGATTTCCTTCTCATTAAGTGCCTCTTTCACCAACTACAAGTAAGGTGTTGATTAGTTACTTTTAAAAATCATTTTCTGTTTTATTGAATTATGCACTCGGTTTACTGCATCATTTGATAGGCGATTTTTTTTATTATTTTCTTTTTAATGTTTGGGACTTTTACTGTACAAACAAAGGTATAACAGCTCCATTATTCTCGGTTACCGGTGACTTTAAATGACAGATAGCCTACTTGATAGTTGGTGAAAGAGGCGCTTAGTGTTCTTTTGTTGCATTAGGGTTTCACGAAAGTGCAAATTACATTATACTAATATAACAGTTCATTTTATATTATACAAAATTTATTTTAAAAAATGGATGTGGGCTTATGCTTATCACAAGCTATAATTAAAAATATAAACTAACCCCCGACTTTCTTATGTGTTCAAACAGGCTATATCTGCTGTAAGTTGTTGAAGAATTGGTTATTCCGCAGACTACTTGATGCTGCAGCACCAGGTCAAGGTTATGGATATATATATCCATAACCTTGACCTTGACACTCCCGACCATAGTAGGATTAAGAAGGAAATAGGATCTGGCATCCTTTACTCTCTCACCGAACACAACAGCACAAATACTGACAATTTCCAGGAGTGGACTCTTGTGGGCTAATGTTATGACGATGATGATAAATAACAAAACTATACTAAGAACTTGTAAAAATGTGAAGCACAGTACCCTGCTTCGCATGTAAGCCATTTCGCTGCTTAAAAACTAAAGGGCCATAAAACAAAATAATCCAAAAATGTTTTTATCACAATCACAATCCTTCATACTGTATGTTGCAAAAAGACTTATGGTTGTTTTATTCCATATTTAGTATATTTTGATCATTTTTTATATTTATATTCAAAAGTAACTTATATGCTTATATCTCTTCTAGTATTCAGTTTATTATAAAAGTACTTAAATCATTTAATGCTACTTAAAAATACGCTTCTAACGATGTATAATATGCATATATTTGATATATTATATCTAATAAGAAAAAAAATAGACAAAAAATAATTGAAAAAAATGGATTTTAATCTGCAATGTATAGGTATTAAATCTCACAACCTTGAGGAAGGCACCAGTAAAGAGGATTTCTTTTTTAGAAATTCATCCGGTGTGCCAAATTACTAAAAAGAGAGAGCTTTATTGATGCATAAATAATATCCGAGTATATAAGCCAAGCATAGTGTTTTTATATACTCCAGGAAAATTGACAATTATTTATTTGTTTGAATAATTGTAACGAACACAATAACACAGTGCATTATTGAGCTGGCCTGTCTTTATAATCAACTACCTGGAGCCCGCGACTTTGTCCGCGTTGAAAAATAAAAGATACTCGTAATTAGAACGCTTCACATACATTGACATGCTGCTCAGCAGGATGGAATCACATTCCATACGTAAGTAAACTTGGAAACCATATTTTCAAATAAAATAAACAAAAATTGAGGTTATAGCTTGGAACACAAAATCTCAATACAGTAAACGACCTAACGCACACAAGTTTATAAAACTAGATTCACATGTTTATAAATTCTGTCTATAGGTCTTATTTGTTCTAAGTAAGTATATAATTATTATTAATCTCTTATCCCTTATTAATTTCTGCAGAGTAATATTTTTGAATGTATATGGATTTTAATGCGAATATTACAATTACAGCTTCAGAGCTTTTAAATTCTGCATTAGTAATGGGAAAAGAAAAAGCTATTACTCAAATATACCTTTTCTTGCTGTGAACAAAAAGTCACATATTTCAAAAACCTCATCCCCGCGTAGGTTTAACGGCTAAGGACAGAAGCCCGACAATAATTCGTGTACCGATGGAGGGTGTTGCAATAAAACGCCAAGTCACATAGTCGCGGAGGCGACCATTCGAAAACTAATAAATTTCGTCGGGGCTGTGAATTTATTTGATAAACGACCGTGATAAGGATACAGAGCAATCTCCTCAACACTTTGTAGCGGTCAGCAAGCGAAATGACCTCTGCGCACTTACTCACGGGTGGAGATTCCATAAACGTTAGAGTCGGGTTCATTAACACAAGTTGGTACCACGTCATAGTCGTATTACCTGACTATTAAGTCTGGAGTAAAAATGTAGGAGCGCAATATGAAGGAACAGTTGGATGGAAGGAACACTGACTTAAGTAATAAGAATATTAAATTTTCTTGTTGAGATTACTTTATGGAAAATCAGAAAATTTTTAAACATAACAATAGGTAATAAATGTGGACGATGGTCGATGTTTTGTAAAAATTTTTATTTTTATAAATATGAATCTTTTTCATTGTTTACTTACATAATGATAAGCAGTAACTTACACGTCCATACATTTATATGCATGACTTTAATCTTGATTCTTTTGAAGGTTTAGTGTGACATAAAACTTTTGAAATTATTTTAATTTTTTTCTTAAAAAACAAAATTTTGTGTTTAACAGAAAACTCTCTAATGCCAGTATTTTAAATCCTAAAACTAAGTTTCAGCTAAAGTTAAACAGTTTAACCAAATAAAATTAAGTACTTTTTTCAATCTAGGCAACGATCAAACAAAAAATCTATTTATGTAGCCAATGTAATTTTTTTTGGATTTCACTGCAGAACCCTAATGTCAGGCTACATTTTGCATCCCTCCTTCCAATTCTAGTACTAATTTCAAAGAGAGCCAACGTTTGAGGCGCCCGCTAAGCTGTCGTTTGTATTTGCGGTGAGTGCAACTTGAATGTTCATACCCAGGATATTGGGTAGGAAATGAACATCGTAAAACTAGTTACGTAATATTTAATTCTATTACACTTGACTATTCGTGTGAATTAGTATTCGTTTAGATAATGTAAGGGAACTATTCATACGAACATATTTATTAGAATTATTTACTTAAGTGGTCTTACATCTGTTATTACATATCACAAAATAAAGTAACTGTCCGCCACTGCTTGTTTCTCCTATAACTTGTCTTTCTTTAAATTATCCAACGGATTTTTATACGGTTTTCACTTATGAATAGATATTTTAAATCTATCGAGGAAGGTTTATGTATATAATTTGTACAAAAAAATTGCATCTACTAACAAAAGTGTTAGTTGGTTTTTTGTATGCTGTGTTAATTGATATTAGCATCGTACATATGTATACCTAATATACATAAAGTTACACATGAACTTGTTAATTTAACTATTTCAAATTTAATTTAACTTAGGTGGGAATTAAATATTAAAATTCTGGCAACATTCAATGATTAAATGACTATCTGGGACAAAAAGCAGCCAGGTTTAAGCTTTCCGCTTCCTGGAATAAGCGTAGTATAATAGAATAGAATTAATACGCAAAGTGATTCCTTAAAAATGGAGGCTCTAAGACGTTATGAGCTTACGGTCTCGACAAAGTTCTCTAGTAACAAAGCTTTGTTCACAAAGTTTGTTCCTTTCAGTCGAATCCGTCACTAAGTCTACTGCTTGCACTGCTTCAAAGGTAGTAAGCATATCAACATTGATTGGGGAATAGGAATAGGACGAAAAACATTCCATTCCATCCAATTTCAATCTGTTCCAGGGTCTATTCACTTGGGCATCGGGCATCGATTGTGGGGGCATCGATGGCACTGACCCATCAATGACCGCGCTAGAAAGTCGTTGGATTTTTGCAGATACGAATCCGGCATAACCCCGCAGTGACCTCTACACTACCGGGTATCCAAGAGTATTTTCCACCCTTAAAAAAGGGCGTATTTATTTGGTAAGTCGAGAAGCACTATTTAAAATAGTATCACTTTTAAGTTCACATGAATCTCGTAGCACATCGCACTTGAATACTGCTACTATGCATATAAAGTGCTGTGCTATCTCTTATGTTTCCATCATAACATTATGCGTCATATCTATGCATGACGTCACAGGAGATAAACCGTAAGCGGTGCACGAAACACAAGCAGCAATACAAGCGCAATTCACAGCGCTGTGTAACTTCTGAGAGATTTACAGAATCCAGATTCAAATGAAACAGCCGGTTGCAGTTTGCATCGCTACTTGCGATGAATGTTTAAGTAAACATAAATCTTGTAGTGGGAATGTTCATACTCGATAAGACTGCGTTCATTGTACTCGTCAGTTCCAGTGGCTTCGTTTATTTTCAATAAATAGTAGTTGGACTAACCCATCAAGTATAAACCAAGTTTTACATAGTTTCTATAAATAGTTTATAATAATGAAATGACTTTTCAACATACTCGTAAATTCTTACTATAAACGATCTGGAAATTTTTTGATGATTGATTTTTTGAATCTATTACGTTCTTACTATTACATCATATGTAGATTTTTTACTCGTATTAAAAATACATACATACACACGTTCTACATATTATACATTCGTTATGATATCAAATGAAATATACCCTGAACATTTGTTTTATAAACTAAAAACCTTACATTAGAAAACGAAAGCAGCTTTTGTAATAAACTTGGGATTATTTTATAGAAAACATATCCAGCAATTTAATATATTCCTTAAGCACATTAAAACGTGAAGGTTTAACAAATCAATTTCCGGTATGTTAAACCACTAAGCAGGGGCAGAAGGGCTAAAGGTTAAAGCTAAAATTATCCGTAGTCTACATAGCAAATATTCATAGTTATTAAAAGGATAATGTTGATTTAATAGCATTATAGTACGATCATACCTTTTAGATAATTAATTAACACATTCTACTGTGCCCGTAATTTCGTATGCGCGGTTTTTTTATAACTTTTTTGTTTGTAAATAGATTGGAATAAAACAAACACTAAAAGTTACGGGAAGCTTGCTAATACATGAATGAAAACCGCATTTGAATCAGTAAAGCCGTTTTTGAGATTAGCGTTCACAAACGCAAAGACAAACAGACAAAAATTCTAAAAAATATTTTGGACGTAAATTGGACAGTTCATCTGGCGGCACGATCATGAATAACAACAGGTCATTGTGGGCTGTTGTACTTTTTTAAATGAGTAAAATTTATCCTACTATGGTCATAAGTACACTTGTAGCACCTTTTGGGTTGCTTGTAACATCTGACGGAGCCATCTGCCACTTGGAAACGGTAGCCATCTACCATTAATTGGGCCCTCAGCCTACCTAAGGCTAAGAAATTCCAGAGTGCCATCAGTGTTTATGTGGTGAGCCTGGTGAGTGATCTCTTAAGGTAGTAAGTAGTATATGAATAAGACCACTGCAGGTTGTCAGACCTAGTAATGTTTTTAATCGCTGTACAGGAAGTTGTTTAAAACTGCACCCGAGTACGAAACTACTCAGCAGTGTGCTCGTAGTTTAGCTCGTGAATTCACAAAGCTTAAAATACGATTACACATAATGGAGCTTTCATTTGCAAAAAGTTTGTGGAGCATGAATAGTCTACTTTCTTATTAGACACATGAGTGTTCTCACAATCGAGTTATCAATGGTTTAAGTCATGATCATAATCATCAACCTGTGTCTGTCCACTGCTAGATATACGCCTCTCCCATGGCTCGTAACCACGCACAGTCTCCTGTCCTTCGCATCCAGCTGCTTCCTGCGAAGCAGTTCAAGTAGTCTGTCCACCTGATCGCCGGCCTCCGAGTACTTCTATTTCAGAATTTCAGAATCAACCTGCGAGCGTAACGTTAATGATTTTTGGATTTCAAAATTATTCACGTATTATAAATTTATTTATAAGTCTTCGGGTTCAATTTGAAATTTTTCGTACATAATTTCTTATGTACTCATATAGTCGTCCGATCAATCGGTCAAAGCAGTCGGACCACGCAATCTTAGGGTTTTTTTTTACAAATAAGCGACGAGTTTATTAGTAAAAATATAGATCAATACTTAAAAGTAATGATTGTATATTCAATTATTATAGAAAAACTTATAAAAAATGTCACAGTCATTGCAATTTATAAAAAGTTGGTTTGTAAAGCGATCGCACACCACAATATGCCATTTAAAAGCAATTGCTTTCGAAAATTGACTACATACGAAAAACACATATTGCTTCTGAAAGATTTATTAATAGGAAATTGCGTGGTTTTATTCAAAGGTAATCAAAGGCAAATCTAATGGAATGGCTTACGACAGTGGAGGCGAACGTAACAAGGCATTAATTAATCCGTCAGTCATGCGCCAATAATCTGCAGTGGTCGCTTTCATACAAGGCTACGTCAATTTTCGACAGGATACCTAACGTTCGGAATATACCGATTCCAAACAAACAGATCCAATCGGTCACTGTCAAAAACTGGAGTCAAGGGTCGCCTTTGAACTGCAACGACTATTTGTGGCATTTGGCGGTTTTTTTAATAAGAATATTAAGTGTGAAATATTGAAAAAAAAAAAAAGGATATATTGAAAATTAATAGAGCTTCAAAACAAAAAGTTTATACTATTATTGTTATACGATCCATCACGTATAACAATAATCTCAGCCGCAGATCCACCGCTGGACATAGGCCTACCCCATAGTTTTCCAAAAAGACCGGTCAGAAGCAGTGGATCTGCCGTCACCTTGTGGGTGGCCTCCACTCGAGAGCCTTCCGACCTCTAGCGGCCGTCTACTCTACATAAGATATGTCCTGCTTATAATAGAATAAAAAATAACTGGATGAAAGAATAAGCTTCGGAATCCAAAACACTACAGCATAATTATGTGTTATTATTTCACTTTGTTTGTTAGGGTGGGTTACCTAGTATGCCGGTCACCGTGCGCTCTGCAACTACAAAAGTTCTTGGAATAATAAATATATTGAAGTAAGATTAAAACGCAATACCACCTATCACTAAGAGCAGCTTTACTTTAAAATATTTACGTAATTGAAGTACTTATATTTTTATTATTATTTTAGGCGTTATATTTGTCATTTTCCTACGCGGACGGAGTTGCGGACACCAGCTAGTTTGAAATACATATCTACTGATTAAAGGCTTAACAGTTGGAGCGTTCAGGGGATTCGAACGAGTCAATGCTTGTAGTCTCTCAAAAGCTGGCAATCAGAGTTAAATTAGCTGTTTGTCGTTCATCGAAATCGGATTTGCTAAGTAAAGGTACTATAGCTAAGTATACGTCGATAACTTCGAGTATATTGGATTTAATTTGCATTATATATCTATAAGACAAACTTCTGCCTGGAAATTTACAATAAATTGTATATCTCTTGTGTATTTACGTAAATTTGTCGTTAAAACAAACAAACAATCATTTAACTTACCCCATATCCGAATTATTTGGTATTGGCACAGTATTAATATTACTTAATGGGGTAATTTTAAAAATCCAAAAAAGAGCCGAAAAGCACTTGATTCGGAAATATTCACACAGCCCACAGACTGTAGCAAACTGAAACGGGAGACTGGATTATCATAGCATCTTGGTACTTAGTTAAATGTTACAGAGCATAAAGCCAGCGAACTTACATAATATATATTATTTCGATGCAAAAAGCAGAAGGCCTGATGTCAGTTGCCCGAAGGCATCAAATTAAGTATGTGTATCCCTAATTCCATCAAATATTATCGCAAGTTCATTTAATTCTATTATTGTTTCTCAGTCCTCGTTCTACAATCGGAGCTAAACTTTGGTTGACATAATCCGCTTTACGCCTTAATCTTATCGCTTTTGTGCGCTTTTAGCGACCTCGGCTTGTTCGTGGTTTTCTTATTTGTCATAATCTTTCTAAATCCGCTCGTTGTATTTGTATAAAAGATTTAAGTTTTCGAAATAATTTTACCTATTTTTAACATTTTTTATATACAAATTTCAATTATTTTAGTGATTGGTGTTTTTATTTGTATTATAATACATATATTAAGACTCATCAAAATACAGCCTTAATGAAACACTTTTTGTCTAAAGAGAAATAATGGAAGAGATCTGCATGAGACCTGTACTATCGGTTATGAAATTAGTTCTGACAACTTTTGGAGTAAGTAGCGCGCACTTTTATCTTGTGTCTACCAAAAAGGACTGTCAGCCTGCATGCCGAGCCTAAAAATGTTGGGGTATGGGTCATGGTCCAGCTACTTCGTCCACCCAGGTGGACAGTCCCGTAGTACACCTCAGAATTAAAAAAAATCACCTCTAAAACCATAGTTTTTAGAATTTGTAGAGCACATGGCTTTGCTTGTGTTTTAGGCGACGGTAGCCACCCACCATAAAGTGGACCGTCGACCTGTATACTGAAATTGACGTAAAAAAAAACATCTTGTGGCCAGAAACTGTTATTAAATTGAATTACAACTACTAAATGCAAATACGTGAGAGCATCGAGTTCAATAAAATATAAGAACAGTAAAGTTGTGTTAGCGTGTACGTACGCAAAGTTGATTACCGAAGTCGTCAGAACTTCTACAACTACCGAAAAAACTTGCAATGGCTATCCTCCTCAGATGGTACTGGGGAGATTATTGAATTTTACCTACATAATCCGGCAAACGCCAGATGCGACCGCCGCTCTCGAGCGAATGATCGCCCATTCCTCTATTTACTCTAGCCGGGGCGAACTCGGATAATGGTATATTTATTAAATGGAACGAAACCCTTATTAGGCACCTTTGTGTCTCCGATTTCCAGTAAAGTACCGTCTTTTCAGTGTTACACGAATCCGAGGCAGTAATAACGACTGTTTGTTCTCTCCCAATAAAATTTACAACTGAGTGATTACTTACAAATTTTTCAAAAAGCCTCCAATCTTTTTGAAGTGAAAATTAGAATCGAGGGCCGATGAAGTCCATTATATCTGTGTCAATACATTCCATTTGAATTGGAAGGATCGCGGGAGCCGCAAGTTTCCGCACATTAAGCAACGGACACCGACTTGGTGCTCAATGGTCTATACAGATTGTTCATAGGATATTTACAGTCATGTCGAGAACCAAAAAAAAATTCGTAAAAATTTCGTATATGTACTTTTAATTTAAGAGAAGTTTTGTGCAGATATATTACGGAATATGTTAATTTAAAGTATTTTTAACGTCCGACGCAAAAACCCAGTTTTATATGTTTGACGTGTGTGTATGTGTGTATCTGAGTGTCTATCTACAGAATCGTAGCTCCCAAACGGATGGAATGATTTTGATCTAGTTTTTTTTTTAAACTGACGTGGTCGAGATGATTCCCAGCTATACTTTATAGCTATAGTACTGTTTTGCCGTTTGAATATCATCAGCCCATTTTCTAGTCGACTAAGGGATTTCACTAATTTCCACTGGACCGATTGATGTGAAATGTGGTGTACTGTTACTTCGGTGGTATTTCCATAACGTGGGTTACCATGTCATACGTGGGTACGTGGTTGATCAGATGCTGCAGCATCAAGTAGTCTGCGGGACCATTCATTGTATATATTCACCTGTAATAGTTCTACAAAAAGTCACTAATACGGTCCAAAAAGGTCGCCTTTCGTCATAAAAACACGTCCTCACATTTAGCTATGGTAACGAATTTTTAGATCTTATATACCGAATTTGCCTTACAGGTTACCTTTTTTTCCAAAAAACAAAAGCCCGGAAGCAGTGATGAATGTTTCCCACGAATCCATTAAAGGGGTCTCTACACACTGCGTCAACTAATTTTTACTATCTGGAACCTGTAGCGTGAATATTGTTTTTTAACTGTGAAGTGTATTTTTAATAAATGTATTATAAGGGTACTTTAAATGGTTGGAACAAAAGCCTTGAATTAGATGACTTAAAAATTTTGTTAAATTGAATTGCAGAATTTTGTTATATTAAATATACATGGACCAGAACTTTAAATTATTTTCTTTATTGGATATTAAGCCCTTTCAAAAGACTGAGGCGTGCGCCACAAGACCTAACGGAAAAGTAGATTTTTAACTGATAATATTATATTGGGGATAATATTATTCTATCCCCCTCGTCTGTTACATAGAGTTGACATAATTTGAAATCATGAATATTTTATATAGAGCAAACAGTCAAACAGTCCGCTAGATCAAATTGTTTCAAACTTCCGTATCTTTCCCTGGTCGGCTATATGATACATGTAGTTCCTGAAGTGATATTCAAAGGAGAATTCTCTCGACACAATGCAAAATCTGGCGACAGATACTTATTGGAAATATTTCCACTCAGTCGGAAATAATATTGGATGTATGAATGAAATTCTCATATGAAAAAGAAAAGGGTCTTCTGATCAATCATATAATATTTTCTATGTTAAATCAAGTGAGTAATTGAAAAGTTCTCAATTCTTTAACCACAGGTTACCAAATTGTATTGCAAATGTATCCATCTCTTAAAAATACTCTAAACACTAAATCGCATTAAATATAGTATGTAAAAAATTATTTATTGTAGAATTTTCTATCTACAATAGATTTCCTATAGGTTTTTAACTCTTACATATATACAAACTTAAGTTAAAAACTAGATTAAAACTTGACAGTAACAACATTTAAAATTATACATTTCAAACTATACCCGAGTAATTTGTAGTACAACATTTAAGCTCCGAAGTTATTTGACTCGCGTCTTCTACAGTCTTATCCCCTCCATCCAACGTCACGTCACTATAAGTTTTTCCAGTGTATTGCTCGCTCTATTTACTCGCTGGCAGCAACTAAATAATCCGTACATCCTCCGCAGATGTAATCCTGACATGCAATCTCCGGCGTCATCAATCAGGAGTGAGGGGTCCGGGCTGAGAGTAGCGAGGTAAGGGGGGTATATTGCCCGTGGAGAGACAGAGAGGGGATTACGCCGGTATAATTATTCGCGAAACGTCAGACGATCAAATCCTGGATTACGGCTCGCACAATTAAACCATACTCGTTCGCAGTTATTCATTTACACGTCCCGCAGTCACGAACTTCGGTGGTTGGCTGACATCACTCCCACCGCGTCGACGCCAATTTGCGAGGCATCTGAAACACGGAAATACGTAATGCAAACATTTAATTTGAATAGAATTTGCAGCATATTTTCCGATGCAAAATTCCTGTTAATCATTACTCGTGAATTTCAACATGGCGTGGAATGTACACTAATCGTTTCAACAGTTACAATTTCACATGTAATTTATACTTAGATTATATTCCCTAAATGCTACTTGATAAGTAAGAGATTTTTTAAGCATAACTGTAGATACTTTAATTTCTTTTTGTTTAGGTCAGCAGACAGGTTTACACTCCACTTGATTTACCCTCCACTGGCAGCGCACTTGTGCGAGTACCGCTGCTGCTGCTGCTACCGCTTAGGAAAGGATAGGGAATGAGCTTGGCATTTCTTACGTACTCACCGAAACCCAACAGCCACAGCACACATAGTACTTTTATTTTTACAATGGTCTTATGTAAAGGGCCAGCCAGTCTTTATGTTTCTGCCACCAGACGGAATAACCAAATTCCTAAAATAAGTTCATTAAATGTTAATTTAATTTAGAAAAATACTTTCGTTTACCAACAAAATGACAATTATTTTATAACAAACTACATCCCTAGAAGCAATAATTCACCACATGGTAATTTCATTCACCGATCGCAGATAATGGCTTCATGTTCATGCATTCCATTCCTTTAAATGATTCAACTTTTAGGTACACGCTAAATATTACTACTATTTTTACAATGCTATTAAATAAAATATTACAATACAATAAATATTAGAAAAACTTAAAATTATTAGGTTCCGTTGAAATGCCTCCCCTTAATAAAATATTATTCGGACCCACAATGGGTCAGACGGATACTTAAAAGTGGGTCCAACGGTCACTTTTATTGAACAGGTTAAAACTAGTGGGTCAAAGGGTCCGAAGCCTTATTTTTGACGTGTTGGGGACGTTGTGGGGTTACGCCGGACTCCTACCGGCTGAACTCCAACGACTTTCTAGCGCGGCCATAGATATAGGCAGGATCGTAGGAACTAATATGTAATTTTATTTTTATTTCCACATTTTCTTTTTAAGGGTAAGGACCTACAGAGCTCTAAGTATGTACTGTTTGACTTAGTAATGTATTTGTTCATTTCAGTTTATTCCGTTAAGAGTTAAGTGATTAGCATCGGCCCTACCTCTAGATGACGATATTTCACGGACCATTCCTCTCTGCTCGTTACCGAGATTTGGGGAGAAATTAATACGGATCGTTAATCAAATACGCCTTTCTTATCCTATGAATTGAATGACTAAGGACGCTTGAATAAATTGGTATTATTTTTTTGAATTTATTAAGACATTAACAAAATAAACGACACGATTAGGAATGAAAAAGTGACAAACATATTATTTTTTATAAAAGTGAAAATAAAAAACTCAAGACAAAATTTTGAACAGATTTCACTTTACCAATTTTTATGTATTTAATAAAATTATGGAACATTTGCGAAGATATCGGAAGATGATGATTCTTCATTCATGATTCCCTTAGTGGTACATACATGTTGGTTTAATAGAAACATACTTTTTAAACTTGACTAAACTAGTATATCGTGGTCATTAACTAGGGAAATAGGGTCTGGCATACCTTACTCATTCGCCGAAACACAACAGCACGCGTGTTATTATTTCACTGTCGTTTTCTGTGAGCGGATGGTCGCTGCCGCCAAATGGGCTGCCAAAATGACTGCGAGATGCACCGTGCCCTGTCACTATATGTTATGAATCCAGATCAGGGCCAGCTTTAAAAACTTTCCAAAGTCAATCCCGCCCGGAAACGAACCTGGGACCCCTGAGACAGAGCGTTAAAGCAAGCATCCTAACCACTTATCGCTCTTTCGAATTTAAGTTTATACTTTTGAAATACGGTGCTCAGATGACCGTGCCATCGATCACCGCGCAACACTCGTAAGACATTATCTAGTTGACGCTTTAATAGTTACGCTAGTGAACGACTTTGTAAGGTACCTAAACCTCGGCAAGCGTTCAATCACTAACGTTTCAGAGAGCTTTTAAAATGCTCGTGGCTCGTGGCCGGGACATTGGGGAGAAAAATTGGCACGTCAAATAAATTCTTGTCACTCGTAAATACTTTGCATAGATTGGATCCAGGGGAATTCCCGCAACAAAGACGTTAGAGGGCTGTTCCAATAAAGGAGAACGATTGGATCGCTTTTGACAGAAAGGCAGAGCGCTGATCGCGATGCCAATTCCAAAGTTGTTTTCTATTGAAATACTTTTTTCGCGAGGCGAAAGGAGAATTGTAAATAACGTTTGTACCGCAAAACGAGTTGTCGTTGATGCATAAATCGAAAATAAACCACGTAATAACCGACTCGTAGCCTTATTTTTTATTCGCATTTGTAACTTACTTTTTTTCTCTTTCCTGCTCCTTTCACATCTGCATTGCGCTTAGTCTTTTCGAGGAACCGTTGTGAGGGGTTTTTAAATAACTAACGGAGTAATGTGAAATGAAATATTTAAATCAAATCTGTACAAAATTGTGATTATATTTGAATCTTTAAAAGGAAAATATGTGAGCATCATTAATGCTTGTTTTGTCGTCAGCTTTCAAACAGAAAAACCGGATCAAAATCAGTCCATCCCTTTGGAAGCTTACGATGCCTTGCGTCGGGCGTTAAAGAAAGCTGCTTAAAATTATAATATTCATAAGGAAAAAAATACTGACTAAATAGTTTTTCAATTGATTTTTTTATTAAACTTTACTCTTGAATTTCAAACAAACAAATAAGTCACAGACAGTTCACGGGCACTTAATAATAACGACATTTGGTAATTGGCCAAAATCCAATAATTGACTTAATTCATAAATACCTGTGACTAATAAATCGGTATTATTACGGCTGAATTTAATATTTTAATGCAAATAGTGAATTAAATTCGCTTACCTCGATTTATTTGTAGTGTATTATCAATTAATCGGTTTACATTATTTTCTACCCACAAATCCAGTTCAATTTAATATTTTGCTTAGATATATCTATTATTATTATTTTTTTAATAAAACGAATACTTATTGCTTTGAAATCGAATTTCAATGTTCAATAACACAAGCAAGGTCGCAGGTCGGTACTTACCTACAATAGCAGGATGAGGGATAAGATAATAGGATGGGATCGCTCTTATTACTCCTTATAAGTACATTAAATTAGGAAATTAAATATAATAAATTAAGAAAATTATGTACAGGCTTAGGAAATTGGCTCCGATATCATGCATCAAAACAACAGTAACGAAAACGAAGTTAATTGTTAAAAGTACCATTTTTAATTGGAAGGTAACAGTTACAGCCATTTAACATGTCAAGGTACATTAAAGCTGTTGTGGGCATTGAAACGAACAAACGGCCAGAAAATTTCCAGTAGATGTAACAGATTTCGGCAGGCGTGATTTGGGGCCAAACGTTGCTCAGAATGGACACGCCACTCTGTAATCTGTCCCGGCAAACCGTGCACTGCATAAATTAGCTCTAGTTAAAAGCTCCCTTTTAATGGAAATACCAAATGAATGGGCAGCGTCGGCCGCTACTAGACAATCATCACTGTATTACAAACTGACAGTAGACAATCTTGCGTTTTCAAAATCATTCCTTTGCTATTTCATTTCTTGGTCTTTATTTTTCTTTAGTTCAAATAAAAGGAAACCTAAACCTTTTCGATTTATGGGAGTGCATACTTTATAGAAATACTGAAGAGGGTACAAAAAGAGTAAAAGCAACTTTTGGTTTATATTTTATTTCTCTTTTCATTTGATTTTCCATAAAATAATATGATAGGAAAAAAAAAATTAAATTACCTGTCTTTGATTTTCAATATAATAATAATATTAATATAATATTAATAATAATATCATATGATAGGAAGAAAATTTAAAAAAAAAGTAATTAAATAACCTGCCTTATTGGTAATTTTATTTTAAGACCAGCTGATGTTCTGTATTACTTTTTATAAAAAAAAAATTATAGAACTTATAATATACATTTGAATTTTTTCCAACCTCGCAAATGAGCCTGTTTCCTCGGAAGATTTAAAAAAGATCCACCAGAGGCAGCACTAGTGGGGGGGAGGGACAATGTTTTGATTCCTCTATTGACAGTAACGTCAAACGTACATATTATTATTAAAATAAATAAATAATGTGAATAAAAAAAAATTAAAAATGCGCATTCTTGAATTCCATTTTAATAAAGTATGTTTAAAGTTATTGTCAATAGATAAATAAAACATGTGTACCCCCCACTAGTGTTGCCTCTGGTGGATCTTTTTTAAATCTTCCGAGGAAACAGGCTCTTTAATACATTTTACTTTACTTTTAATGCATTTTTATTTACTTAAGGCTCGTCCAAGAAATTAAAAATTGCATATAAATTAAGAAAATGATGACACTGCTTATTATTATTAAGTCATACTGGTCTTATAATTCATACCCATATACCTTTAACACAATTTTGCAAAAACTAGCAATCCTCCTTAAGGTTTTCAGATCCGATTAGGCAATTCCATACTAAGTGCAAACCTAGCCTTAGTATACTTACCAGTGTATCCATCGTGTAGTTAAACGAAAACTTCGTTACCACCAGTTAATTATATTACTATACTTAATACTAATTTTACTAATACTTCGTTTTTTACTAATACTTAATACTACAACTATGATACTTAAATATCATAGTTGTAGTATTATTTAAATTAATACTTAAAATCAATCGAAAATAAAAACACTTACTCTTTACCACTAGATTATTTACTGTTACCATTTTACTGTGTCTTCACCGAATTGCGAACCGAAATCGTACCAAACTAATAGTACGAACCGGTGCACTGACCGCAAACATTTAAAATTGCGCTTTGCTCCGACGCATCCGTGTAATCGACGTTTGAAGTGGAATTAATCGATTCGTAATTCAACAAATGAACTTTAGTTACTGCTCTTTATTTAGTACGCGAATGTACCTACTCGTTAACGCCTTCGTAGGACTTGTAACTTTTTTTAGATAATGTCTATATGAAGACATTACATATTATAAAAAAATCCCCCGTCATGTCTGTCTGTTTGTCAGTATGTTGGCGATAATCTCAAAAACTACTTATTTTCATGCAGTTTGAAAGAGCGTTACACGATGAAGGTTTCTATTATATTAGTAATTGTATAATAACAAATTGTATACTATACCATTATAATAATAATAATAATAATAATAATAATAATAATAATTAATATAATAATCATCGGTTGAAAGGATGTACATCCCTCGGAAGTGTGGTGGTCGAGGCCTACTAAGTGCCAAGACCATGCACAACCGCGAGATGTGCAATCTTAGAAATTTTTTCCTGAATGATTCGGGTGGCGGGCTCCGTAGGGCGATCGTAGAATGTGACAACGGACTCACCCCTCTGTCCCTATCCGATCAGCAGTGGCGGGATCCGGTGATACCGAGCGCCTCTGCCAGGGGGGCCGTATGGAAGGAGAAAGAGTTGCACGGGCGGTTTTACAAGGCTCTCCATGAGCCTCATATTGACCGTAAGGCCTCCGTGCACTGGCTGCGCTTCGGCGATCTCTTTGGAGAGACCGAGGGTTTTGTCTGTGCGATACAGGATCAGGTGGTCAAGACGCGGAATTATCGGAGGTACATCATAAAGGATGGCACAGAGGACATATGCCGAGCCTGTCGCCATCCCGGAGAGACTCTCCGACATGTCACCTCCGGTTGTTCGGCGCTTGCCAACACTGAGTACTTGCACAGGCACAACCAAGCAGCCAGAATCCTACATCAGGAGCTCGCTCTGAAATACGGCTTCCTTGAGCAGAGGATGCCTTATTATCGGTACTCGCCGGAGCCAGTCCTCGAGAACAGCCGTGCCAAGCTCTACTGGGACCGGCCCATCATCACGGACAGGACTATTCTAGCGAATAGACCTGATATCGTGCTGATGGACCGGGAGCAGTCGAGGGTGTTTTTAGTGGACGTGACTATCCCGCATGATGACGGTCTCGTGAAGGCTGAAACCGAAAAGAAGAGGAAATACCTCGATTTGGCCCACGAGATCGTTGACATGTGGGCTGTTGCGTCCGCTGAAATCATCCCAGTTGTTCTGTCCGTCAATGGTTTGATCCCAGCCACTCTCAGTGATAACCTGAAGCGGTTGGGATTCCGTGGCGGTTCCCTCCCGGGCCAAATGCAGAGAGCGGTGTTGCTCGATACAGCCAGGATCGTGCGTCGGTTTCTGTCGTTGTCGCCCTGAACCCCGACCGACTGTGCTTCTGTCGGGGGTAACACCGTCTCCCCCTCATTTTGGCTTTTCGAGGGGGAGCCGAGTTAAATTGAAGAATAATAATAATAATAATAATAATAATAATAATAATAATCATTTATTTCAGATATAAAACATCCATAATTATTAATATAGGTACATAGATATTAACAAAATAATAACAAATATATACATCTATGTGAATTATAATATATAAATATTATTACATCCTTACTACCTTATGTGAATGTGAGTTTGTTTGTTTGTTACGCTTTCAAGCAAAAACTACTGAACCGATCACCATGAAATTTTGCATACACGTTGTCTGGGACACCAGAAAGGTCATAGGGTATCTTTCATGGTTCAACGCGGATAAACTAGCACCAGCTAGTATAAATATACAAAAGATATTCTTGCAGCACCTATGGCTGCAAGTGCGCTGCCACAGATGCTGCAAAAATATATATAAATATCTATCCTATTCACTAATTTTGCTATATGTCCTATTTAGTCCCATCCAAAATATTTGTATAGGACAGTCTACCTTATCTGCAATTGTTTTTAGAATGCTATTGGTACTGCCACGTATCTTGTGCCATAGGGACGCCACCCTCTTTCGTCTTATGGCGTAAAAATCATCTGTGTGATTTTGGGCAAACATTTCTGATGCACTACAATGGCGTGGCAGTCTCAATAGCATCCTGAGGGCATTATTATACTGGATGCGCAGGGCATTGTACGCTTTTTGAGTATAAGTCACCCACAGACTGCTCGTGTAGAAGACTTGAATTATGTGAATTATTATGTGTTATTATTAAAATTATGTGTTGAAAAGAAATCGTTCTTTACCCAGAATGTAAGCTTTTCCCTCGCCATTTGGTAAAAGAAAGTTTAGTAGCATTGAAAACGCAATAGACTTTTTGGTTGTTGGCAGGTGTATTTTAATTTATTAATAGAATCCATTTTATATCCCCCATAAGTATTCGACTAGCTATTTCAGTGAAAAGTTCCCACGGAAAACATGTTTACAGTTTAAAGCGTTCTTAAAAGTTGAACAAGTTTGCACAAGATAGGAAGCGTGACTTGAAAAGTCACCCGCCTTGTATGTTGTCTCCCGTTTAAGATTAATTTTATTTGAAAACATGCCTTATCCAATAGCTGTGTTAAAAGCTAACAACTACACGTTTTACTTTGTTCCGATAGAAAAGCTTTTACCTGAAACAACATATAATTTTCAATGTTTGTAAAATGTTTATGGCACTTCTTTCCTAATAGGAAAAGGGAAAACAATGTGGCTTTAGAAAACTTCTATGTTAAGGTCATCAAACAGGCTGACATCTCATAGCAGGTGACTACCGTAGCTCATTAATGCAAGCAACGCCATAGTACTAAGGATAAGGGATTAGGGACCGCAAATGTTTACTGTCACAAATACGTAAAAATGCTGTCGCACATCCAATACGTGCGTGGCACGTGTGACGTGAATTTTGATGGAAGACATTAGCACATTAATTGATTTTTAGAACATGTTACGTGGGACAGTAAATCATATTGTGAGTCTTCATATGTGATACCTACCTGATATTTAATTCAGGTAAAAGAATATGAGCTTGTATGAACAAATGTGAATAAATTCATTTTTATACACGATTCAGGTCATATAATATATTATGTACTACTAAAGTGACTCAAAGTACTCTTCAGTTTTAGGTGTTTCTGTGAGTTAGAAAGAATTGCTAGAACCCATTCCTTTACTCTCCTTTTTTTACAACATGGACTGTATTTAATACAGTCCATGTCACACATAAACTGAGTTTTCATTAATTTTTATTTTTTTATATTTTAAATTTTTATTTGAGCAGAAAGCATTATAATTTATAAAAAATACAGATTTGTTTTGCTAAAGTGATATCCCGCTCGTTTCTTTCCATTATTACAAAAATTATAAACCTTATGACACATTATATTACATTATACTCTAAGATTGAGAGGATAAAAGTATTTACCTGTTTCTTATTCACCGGCGAAAAATTCTCTCTTTTGACACGCGTAAAACTCGTAAACCATACTGTTACACATTTCCGTGTAAATTCAGCAATGAGAGAAAAAGAACCCCAATGTGAAATAAAAACTGAATAATGAAGGTTTTGGGGTACAATGGAAAGGTTGTAAATTTCTCATTCTACGATGAGGTAAAAGATTTATGAAGTAAATACGTATAATAAATATTATTATCAGTAAAATAATTGAGATAATATTAATGATTGTTTATGACTAGCTGAATGGCCAGTTGGGATATTCTTCGGCCAAAATCTAGTTACAAACAATAAAGATATTAAAGATATTTATCTTTAATAAATACTAAATTAAGAGGAGATAACGTGGTTTATAAACATAGTTACAATATTATATTTTTATTCTATATACATACATTTAAACGAGAAAGGTTTCATATTGCTTTATGTCAAAAGTGTCTAGCCAAAAGTGAGTAGTGGCAGTTCACACTGGGATTGCGCGATTTTAGGAACTGTCATCGTTTGTCCATCAACTCTAACTCCATCAATGAAGAAATAATTAAATTGTTATATTGTAACCACTTTCTACACTACCGGTTTGTAATTCTGTACAACTACTTAGTACTAACGGCAAGAATTTAAGAAATTTCATGTTACATATTTAAATAATTCTTTGAAGTTTATCTCCTTAGTAAGCTCCCTACACGTAGTACTCGAGTGGATTCATAATCTCAGTTGTAAACGGGATACGTTTCTACATTTGCATGCTGTGTATCTAAACCCCAGGGAGACTATCTCGTTGTGCACGATTTAACCATAACTCGAAGATATTATCATTCTTTTCCTTGTTCCTTTTTTATTTCACTACTCTATTTTAATGATTTTTTTTTGTGTTTTTTATTAACATGTAGAGTTTAGAGCTTAATTAAAATAAGAGTGCAGTCGATTTAGTTTATTCATCCAGAATTCGTCTGAAATTCCTCAACGCCTCAAATCAAAATTTTTCGACAAATTTGTGTCGCCAGTGATGATATATCGCACCTTCGGTAAGACAAGGGCATAACTTATATATTTTTTTAAATGAGTTAAACTTAAAATATATGCAGAAATGTCTTAAAAACATTATTAAATTAAAAAAATATTTACATTTTTTTTTTATTTTTGAAGAATTGTTTAAAAGCAATATAAGCAGAATGCTATTTCCTGTAAAATTACAAAAAGTGTAGTTATGCACTTGTTTTACCTAAGGTGCGATTTGGCGCTGAAACGTGGTCTCTAACTATGGGATTCGTAAAAAGACTCAATGTCGCTCAACGAACTATGGAGAGGCTATGCTCGGGGTTACATACATAGCCCGGTAGATTAGTAAGTTGAAGGCCACTGGGACCGGAAGGTTCTTGAATCGAAGCCTCAGATCGACAAGTGCAGATTAAGAGGACAGCAGACGATCGAATAAGGGCCGCGAGTCGACGGTGGATCCAGGCTGCTTCTGACCGTTCCTATTGGAAAATTATTGTCCAGCAGTGGATGTCCTGCAGCTGAGACGAATAATTTAGCTTGCGATTCTATTTCATATATTGATTGAATCTGAAGTTAAATTGTAAATCCATTGCTGGTTTAAGATATCACGCTCTAACTGTGAATGAAAATATAGTGAGGAAACTAGCAATCTTCGAAGACATATTGAGCATGAGACACAAAAGTGAGAAGTAAAGTGTATAATATAAGACCTGACACACACACACAAATAAAGAATGCTTTGTAAAATGTCAGAATAGTTCCGATTGCACATGATGCGGAATAACTTGTCAGTTGTCTTTGTTGTTCAACTTTACAGTTATTACACTACAGCAGAGCGCACTGACTGCGCTGAGTATACACGGCGCTATTTCCCTATTGTGTTGTCTCTTTTATTTATGAACATCATTGCTCAAGCACTTCTAGTCTGCTACATTGAAACCACTATGATTATATGAGTTACTTTAGTTTTGACTACACTAAAGATTTCTGTGACAGGAGGGATAAACTATTTTCTGTTGTAGGATATGATTTTCTGTTGAAGGATAAACTGCTTTCCATATTTTAAAAAATGGTACAGATGAACATAAATAGAGTAGTTTATCGATTACTTACCGGTGAAATGTCACACCTTGAATTTTATTTGTTTTCCGAGTATTATTGGAGCAATATTTTACGATACATGAGACCAATTTTGATAACTTTTGATAACGGTGGAACTTCGAAGACTGAGTGATGCATTGTGGTTCACAACTTGCTTTAAGGTTTATTCTCTAGTAGGTAGTATATTATATCTCAATGGCTAATACAAAATTCTGGCCCCTTAACTGTTTTGTATTAAGAAATATATTCAAATAAAATTATTAATAATAGTTATCTTTATTATTACCGACTAGCCCGTTGGACGAATGGCAAGGGTGCTTGCCTTACGTCTCAGGGCCCTGGGTTCGATTCCCTGCGGGCTCAACTTTGGAAATTTTAATATAATTTTCAAAATTGACTCTGGTCTAGATTTAAAAGTAGTGGTAGGGCACACTGCGTTTCGCAGTCATTTGGGCAGCCCGTCTGGCGGCAGTAACCACCACCTTACAGAATACCACCGTGAAATAACAGCATTATGTGCTGTTGTATTTCGGTGTGTGAGTAAAGGATGCCAGAGCACATTACCCCTTCCCTACCTTATCCTTTATCCTTAATCCTTCTATGGTCGGCAGCGCACTTGTAGCACTTATGGCGTTACTTGAGTTATAGGCGACGGTAGCCACCTACCATCAAGTGGACCGTCAGCCTGTCTGTCGACCTTAACATAAAAAAAAAGACTAGTGACGCGTCTCAATAGGCTTTGCAAGAATGTAATATATAAACTTTCCTTGAAAAATTATTTATCTAACTGATGGTAAAAACGGAATCAAAATTCGTTGTGAGATTAACGGATATACAGACAGACAGACAAACGGGGAAGCGACTTCAATTGATGTATTCAACTGTGTAGGTAATTATGACTATGGGTACCTATTATTACCAAAAATGACATTTAATCTATCATGACCAAGCAATAAAATTTTCTGTGTACAGTCGGCCTCATAGGTCGATTAACACTTTCAAAAGTGCAAAACAACTGAACACTCAACGCACCATAAGTCGTTGTCACGATTAGAGAACAAAATAAACTTCACGTACAAACGATCGTAAAAAGCTTCAGTAAGTAAGTATACGTAAGTGAGTGTTCAGGTTTTGCACTTTTGTATGTGTTAATCGACTTATGCGGCCGACTGTACTTATAAACAAAAATATTTGAGAAAATGATTAAACCCACTAATTCTTTCTTTAACTCCGTAAAAATACACAATTGTTTTCTAGATACTTTAAATTTGTAAATATATATTTTATTCGGTTGCTGTAAAGTTCAGGTTATTAGCGATAAATTTCAGCGGTTTCGCGCGTGACCAAAGCTTTTACGAGCAAAGGCTTTGAGCTGGTCTCGTTTAATTTGCGCTTAGTGAATTTATTATTGCATATTGGTGCCAGGGAACCGCAGCAGCGCCAAAGAGTTATTTATGTAATAAATAATATGCAACGATATAAATGGCGTAAAATTGAGAGGTAACTTTGTTTATGGCTCCATTATAAATATTTCACTGTTCGCTTATAGGGACAAAGATAAGAGAAATATTGAATCAGAAATATATTATTCTACATATCTAATAAAAATATTTTTATATTCTTAGAAGATCCCTGGGGAACCTAACATTTTTCCAGGATAAAAAGTATCCTATATGCTCCAGGTAGTAACAATGATCAGTAGTTTTCACGTGAAAGAATAACAAACATCCATACATCTCACAAACTTTCGCATTTATAATATTCATAGGATTATAATCCTATGAATATTATAATGCGTAATCTGTAGTAGGTACCTAATACTCTTGAGTTGCTACAACAGTGCAAAGTGAATAATGCTCCTTATAATATATTATGTACTTTCGCTACTAGAGGATCTATCTACTCAAGCACTTGAAAATGCAACGGACATTTATATGTGGTTTATTTTGTATGTATATATATTATTTGCGCAAGTTACGAAGCCAAAATCCCCATCATACTTTACCGAGAAAATAAGTAGGTAAGTAAGGTGAGGCAGACATCTAAACTACTCAATTAGGTAAAGAAAGAATCAGCTGTCTACCACCTCTATTCCAAATGTAATCAATACCTTGAATCTGACAGTCCGCCCGTTCTTCGCACATTCATGTAGTAGCAGCAGATCTGTTTTATAGCTTGTCAAGTGGAAGATCTGAATTAATGAAATGTTTTTAAATATGAAAAAAAAATGGCATGAAAATTGCCGAACGAATTGTTTTAATAAAATAGGCCATTATACAATTTGGAAGCAATCGAAGTTATTGCACATTGCGATTTATATAAATAATTTTTACAAAAGACCTACATGTTATTTTACGAGCTATATGATGAAATCTGAAAAACTAAAATGAGAGTGGAAATAGTGTCGAATCGTTCACTTGCTGAGACTTCACCACCTTCAAATAATTCTCAAGTTTACTACAAGATAAATTTCAGTTAAAGTCACCGGTAACATGTACAGCGATACCTTCAAGTTGGTCTGTTCGACTACACAATTATTTGGTATTAGAGCACTCAGTGTACTTCGTATACCGCTTAAAATCGATTTCAATGTAAGCCTCTTATAAGCGATTATCGATATCTAATTCATTGAAATCGATAATTGTGGCCGCATCGTGTCCATGCGGTTTGCATGTGAAGTAGCTCGCCGCGTATTTGAATTGACTTCGACGTCGATTGACGAACACAGTAAACGACACGCAATTATTTTCAGTCACTCAAATTTCTCGAACTTACCTTGAGAATTTTACAATATTCAAACAAGTCCTCGGGTCTCACTGAAACATATTTGAATGAATTCATAGTTATGTCTAAGCCTGTCAAGTCAATTTAACTTAAATTAATAGAATAGCTGATCAAAATGAATGTTCATAAAATGTAATTAAATTCGCTTTTATGAGATGTATTCTCATATCTATCACCATTTTTATGATATTAAATATAACATTTGTCAAACGTCAAACGATAGGTCTGCGATATAATAATTTAAGCCATCTGTTGAAAGTAATCCGAAGTGAAAATTCCCATAAAAAATACAAAATTTTCAGCTGTTCCTTTGAGTTTTTCTTAATTCTGTTTTGTATCTTTGGGTACAAAAACCTTCGTCAGTTTTCAAATTCATTATTTTATCAAGCCGTAGACTCTTAGTACATTTTGAAACAAAAGCACTAAAGCATTTGACAGATCATTGAAATAAAATTTTGGCATGACTGATTTTGGCATGCCAGAAAAGGTAACAACTTTGAGGTGATGAAGCTTTTCTTACCTCGACTGTACTCAAAATATATAAGTATTAACAATTGAAATTACTAAAAAGTTAATTAGTGTCATAGTAGATTTGAGTGCTCGACTCATTATAGTCAGATTGTGTTCTAGACAGTCCAAGACCAACCCAAAATAACCGCTCATGGAATAAGTTTTACTTAATTGTGTCCTAATAATATTTAAATATATTTAATATTGGAATTTTGAAATAAGTTGTTTGTTAATAATATATGGTATAAAAGCAACTTTGCTAATTATAAATCGTCCACATAACAAAAATATAACACCTGATATAAAGCCTGACCTCTGTATCGCTGTGACGATGGTAGCGATTTTTTTTTTATGTATTACACGATCCCTCTACCTAACACTTTTTTTTTTTCAGGATTAATGTATGCCATATGTTGCCCAGGTAATAAACTATCTGTGCGCAAAATTCCATCTAAATCTGTTCAGCCGTCTTTGCGAGAAAGAGTAACAAGCATACATCCTCACCAAACTTTCGTATTTATAATATTAGTAGAAATGAGATATCTCTGATAGCATTATACTTCCTAGTCTCCAGAACGCTGCTCAGTCGAGATTCGTTGGTTGACCTCTTTCTCCAAGTTAAATTTACCAATTCGCATGACCTGGCCTAGTTATACATATTCATCGATAACTTCGACAGTGCTGTTTCGAACATTTGTTGTTAATTGTTTTTTTTTTTTTGTTTTTACCTGACGTTAATGAGAGAGGACTTTTTTATTTTAATGAATGCACCTATTTAGATTATTTGATTTAAAATGTCTTCGGTTTTATGTGCCTGTGACCATATCTCTGCGATCCTGTGACTTCGTACGTCCTGAAGTTCGTATTTTGAAAATCTTACAATAACCTAACATTTTTTCAAAATAAAAAGTATCCTATAATTTAATCCAGGTAATAAACTACATGTTGTTCCAAATTTAAACCAAATTCGTTGACCAGTTTCTAAGATTAGCGTGCACAAACGCACAGACTAATAGACAAAAAAATTCTAAAAACTATTTTATGACCTCGGTGACTAAGTGTACATTTTTTTAAATTTAAAATTTTATTGATTTGTTTTTTAAGATTAGTTAAAACAAGAGATTTCTATAATAAGTTATCCCTTACTAGTCTTTTAGAGTCATAAAATAACTTATATTGACAATACGTTACTTGATCCCAACGGTACAGATGTTAGTTTGACCTACTTACACTTCATTAAGATATACAAGTGCTTTTTATATTTTACTTTAACTTTACAAACGCTTCGCACACGTTCCAACTAAATGAATATTCAATTTTATTCACTAATGGAATAACGTGCCTTATATCCTCTCTATTTTAGTCCTGGTAATAGAAAATTAACACTCGTATTGACCTATATTTTTAAAGGCTAATTTGAAAGCTTTTTAAATATTATTAAGGGTGGCAGGCATGCTGACGGTCCACTTGATGGTAGGTACCTGAGGACACAAGCATCATCAGGTACAAGTGCGCTGCCGACATTGCTGGAATTGCTTTACTGTTTGCTTCTCTTCTCTTAGTACCATCCCCTATCGGAAGGCGGCTATCATCATGGCTATACGAGTATATATAATTATATGCCTGCCTCGAGGCGGGCGGCTCGAAACAGCGATCTGGTACAGTCGGCCGCATAAGTCGATTAACACATTCAAAACTGCAAATCAACTGCAATTACTTACTCATTTACTTACTAAAGCTTTTTACGATCGTTTGTACGTGAAGTTTATTTTGTTCTCTAGTCGTGACAACGACTTATGGCTCGTTGAGTGTTACGTTGTTTTGCACTTTTGAATGTGTTAATCGACTTATGCGGCCGACTGTACTTTGGCCATCGCGGAGATTATTGAGCCAAGAAGTACGTCGTCTGTCCGCTTTCTTTCGCTTGAAGAAGCCGATGATAACTATTAGATAAGTTTAATATTTTTTTTTAAAACGTATTAGTCAATATAATACTTACCATTTAATCAATCAATACTAATAAAAATCTGTAAGTGTAGGTATTGTATGTAGGTATGTTCCTCCATAACTTAAACGAATTAACTTATTTTCATGAAACTTGGTAGATAAACATTTAGACGTACAGGACACAGGATAGGCTACTTTTTTCTTTTTCACAGACACCAACTCGTTTACCAATAAAGCTTCTAACTAAAAAGTATGTGCCTATAAATACGGAAATACTGTTAATGCAGCAAGATTGCCGTATAATCGGGTGTCGCCAACACCGACTGGCGTCTCGGGAATAATAATTATCATGTGAACGCGAATCCCCCCGGGAGATATCTTGCCCGGGGACACAGTACGCTGTACTTTGAGAACGGTAATCTTATTTTTCCTACATACCAAATATTATGTTATAATGAGGTGATAGAAATTATCTTACATAAATTTCACATATATACAATAATATACATATTTTGCAAATAGTCTACTGGACTACCGCCTAGTCGACCGTCAAGCTGATTTTTCAAGCAATTTGTTTTCGACCAATTAAAAAGCACAAAAGTAAATTAAAATAGATATAATTATTTTAACTAATTATTCAACGTTCATTTACAGATCAAAATAGTGATCTGTAAATGAACGTGTTTTTCCAATCAATCAATCATTCAAATTCATAGAATAACTTGACTTACTAATTACTATAAGTCGTTGTATATAAGAAGGTATTCCTTCAGAGAAAGTAATCGTATCTCTGCGTTGCTGAAAATAAAAGTAATGTAAAATTCTATAATTATACTGGTATGAATGAAAGTGTCAAGTAATTGGTATAGCAGTTTTATTCCAACTCAAATATCAATAAATTACGTATTAATAATTGTTATTTTTATTATTATGATATTAATGTGTATTTTTGTAACTTCGTTTCTCGGAAAGCACTTCTTGAAAATTTTATAACCTACTCAAATTTAAATTGATAAGGTCAGGAATGATGAACCTTTATTTACATGCGTGTCGATTTTAACACAAATAATATTTAATTTTGCTACAATATTTTTTTTTATAAATTTTTGCCAATTCTGCTTATAAAAGTAATAAATAGTGATTATTTATTATATATTGTTATAACGTAATTAATAAATAATTAATCAGAGATCGTATACTTTTCTTCAAACGTACGGTGACAAGATCTTGCTAGGGGATTAGTTGTGAAATTGCCTTGGGCTAACCGATAGATAGTGCCGCTCTTGTAATTCATAGTTTTCCTCTAGCGGGACGTGTTTTTTCATCGCATTCTCAAATTATATTTGATAACAATAATTTTAAACTGTTTAAAATTAATTTTTGGTTAATCAACAAATCTTGAGATGACTATAACATATTATTTACTAGCCGGTGCCTGCAACTGCATAAGCACCGTAGTTCATTTTTTGAAAATCCCACAAGAACCTATCATTTTTCCACGATAAATAGTATCCTACAAATCGGATAACCCGTTTTTATTCTTTCTAACGAAATCTATTTCAATATTAACAAAAATTCTAAAAACCATTTATTCGGCCTTGGTAACATTAAAGTACGAGTACAACGTGTAATACAAGTGCACAGTGAGCTTATCATTTTATTTTTATGTACACTTGTAGATGTAGTACTAGCTGAGTCGTCCTATTAAAAGCTATTATAGACTGCAGCAGATTAAAAAAAAAAACAAAAATCCATTTTTCCAGTTTTCCTCTTCATAAGAACCTTAGCCGGATTTCAACGAATATTTAAAAATACGAGTATATTCGATAAGGTCCAGTCGTTGTTGAGTTTTGCGCAGTGCAACATATTCAGCGATTCATTTTTAATTTATATAGTCGGGGTACGAAAACTTTCGTCAGTTTTCAAACTCATTCAGGTCTCAGACTCTTAATACCTTTTGAAACTAAACACTAAGCAGCATTTCACAGATTATTGATGACTGTTAATTGCTCTTGTGCAACAAAATGTCGACTAAGATGACGCACCTTTTCTTACCTCAACTGTACTTTCATAAGAATATGAATAAGGGAATGGGTTATGTATTCGACTCAACATTCAATTATGCTGATTCTAACATAAATAAGTGTGTAACTTCAAACAAAACAGCACAACATGCTGTTTTTTCTTTTTTTATATACACAATTTTTATTCACAATTTTTAAGTGGCGGCAAGAAATACTACGATTCGCAATAATTTGGTCAGAAATAACAGCATGTGTGTTGCTGTGTTTCAGCGAGTGAGTAATGGATGCCAGAGCCCATTTTTTTCATTTGAAAGGAGTAGGGAAATGGCCTTTCATTATTACCCTTATCCTTAAACCTACTGTAGCCGGCAGCGCACTTACAGCACCTCTAGTGTTGCTTCTGTTTTAGGCGACTTTTGCCACCTACCATCAAGTGGACCGACAGCCTCTCTGCTGACTTTAACATAAAAAAAATTGTGTGTGTCAGCTCTGACACACGAAAAAATATTCTCCCATAGATATCACTTTTTTACGGTACTGTACTTTTGGTTCAAGTTTTTTATGAAAATAATATTTGTGCGAAACAACGGCTTAAAATATATTTTATTTTAAAGTCACTTCTTCGCATAAATCGTACGAAACTATATTGTGCGTTATTGTTATTCAATAAGTTCATGTCATTGTCACAATCGCCTGCTGTGAAGGTGATATTTTGTGGAAATTCATAAGAAAATGAAATTATGTAACTCGATTCGCTTCACAATAAAGATCCCAAGGGATTTAGGAATAAATTAAAAGCTCAGTAAACAACATACTAGTATCTAAAGTGACTTCAGCTAACTAAATGTTATGTGCAAAAAGTGTAGGTACTTTTGAGATATTTACAAAAAGTTTTTTTTAAATTTTTACATGACGGTTAAAACAAGTATTTTATTTAAAACTTAGGGTTTTTTTACGTAAACTTATTTGTCTTTTAAAATTTAATAGTTTACTTATTATTTTGATAATAGAGTAAATTTTGCACATAACAGATTCTAGCTGCTGCACTTAGCATATTTTATTAAGAAGTCAATAGTCCAACAAATAGGGTTCATAAGCACTTAACAGTTTTTTCAATTTCAAAAAAATGACATCGCAAAAATGCAGATTTTTGTTTGACAACGACGATATGTAGAATTGTGTAGAAACGAACGCATTTTATGATCGTGGAAATTTAAGGGCAATTAGAGAAAAAGCTATCACATTGGACAGATACAATTTATCTTCATCGCCGTCTTATCTTTTCCAGCAAAAGACACGTCACTTGTAATCCAAGCTAATGAATAAATCGGTGGTACAAAAAATGTGTAGTAAATGTAAGGTTTCATTTGGTAATCATTTACGGCTTATTGTAGCTGTTTCTTCTATGCATATATTAATCTTAATATTAAACTAGCGACCCGCTCCCAGCTTTGCATGGGTGTAATTTTTTCTGCAGACAAAATATAAAAACCTTCCTTGTTTAATGCTCTTTAAAATTAGTGAAAACCACATGAAATATTTTTTTTTAATTAAATAAAAAAACGACATACAACGCGTGCAATCACGTCAATCAATTTTGCGTAAAAGTATGTGGTTGTGGTTATGTCGTTCGCCGAAGAAACATAAATCACTTTTAACTCAAAGTTGACATGCGCATCGTCAATCTTTTTTGTACTTAATGACTTGTTATAATATACATGTCTCTCGCACCTGTCTGAACAGATTTACATGGAAAACGACTTTTTATACCTAAATATATTAAAAGAAAATACGTAGGTATGTGTAAACATCTTCAAGATATGGAAACTCGTTTCGACTAATCTTTATTCAATAGGTACTAGACTAAGATCTAAGGGTCAGTTCACACCAAGACGCGACGCTGCGCGCTCTTTTCATTACAGAACTAATTTACTACACAAATTTTAGACACAAATAGTTTATAGTTCAGCGAGTACGTGATGCATCTGGTGATGTCACGCTGCGTATTATAAATTCGAAAGTTTGTGAGGATAAATATATGGATGTTTGTTACTCTTTCACGCGAAAACGCGATGTGACGCGAAAACTGTCGTCACATCCGTCGATAAAGATGTCGGGCGTTATAATACTCGTACAACGCAGACAAAGTCGCGGGCACCAGCAGAATTATAAAGATCAATGACAAATTAGGTTATTCCTTCACATAATTTACTTCGGGAACGTGAATCCAAAATTGTACTGTACTGTTTTCCTTTATACCATGCTGAAACATATCAAATTAAATTAATATAATTCTTGCTATTAACGTTGTAACTTCAAAGCATTTTCTTGTTAAACAAGATAAGACCGAACTTAAGGAAAATCACAACATTAACATAAATATATTTTGCTAGGCTTTCGTCCACTTGCTACATTTATTTTATTCTCTTTTCGACGTTTTTGACAGTATCCTGCAAATGTGTTCTCTTGAAATATTTTATATTAATGGTTAAAGTATGAAATTGCCGTTTCGTACTGAAAAATTAAAACATTTTTTTGTGAGATAAAATATATTTATTTAATCCAAATATTTGGGCATATACTCTTTTTGACGAATCTACTGCATATATCTATTTCGTGTTTATTTAAACTCTTGAATAAGTAATCAATGCTTGAACGTAAAGTATTTTAGAGTTTATGTATACTAAGAGTGACCTATTCACCCTCAAACTTGCATTAAAATTTGTGTTAAAATATGGATTTTGCTTTTAAATTAATACTTTTTTAGTTTATATAGCATGAAGCCTAGTTAAGGATAAGATAAATCGGTGTCATGCTTACTTTTGTAAATTAAACATAAAACAGCGAAGCAATAATCTTTGAACGTTTGTATGGAGGATAGCTGACTTGTGTCACCTTAAGTTAAAAAAAGCGCGTAAAACAATGTAAGTTAACTTCAAACATAAGCCTATGGTTTCTTCACAATCTTAGTAATCTTAATTCTAACATCTTATCCTTAATCTTAATAATCTTAATCACTTTAGTGTTGCATTGCTTGTACAATAGGTATTCTTCAACATAACTCTTATCTAATTTCTACTTTTTTTTGTGAATATTTTTTTCTTTCAACTGAATAATAAAATTCTAGTTAATGAACACTTAAAACTCAAAACCAATTTTATTGAATAAATCCTATATTTAATCCGCTTTTTATCACGGGAAAATAAAATTCGTAGTCGTTAGATCATATAATATAAAATAAGGCATTCAAAGGTTGTCAGGTCTTTAACTCGAGAGACATTAACATAGAAATTCAATATTATAGCTGTCAATATCAAAGAAGGTCGATATTGGAATTTACCAATTTTTTCCAGACTACGTGTATATTTGTGTGAACTTCATTGAAACCTTAAAATTAATTTGAAATATGGCAAAAAATTGCGCATTATTTTGTTTCTACATGCTTTAGTAGTATATTTGTAATATACTAAAATGCAAAAAAAAACATTATTTAGTTTAGTTTTTTTAACTATTGCAGTATCGGTTTTGGGGAACCGATACTGCAACAATTTACAAATTTACAAATTGTTGAACAGTTTATTTAGAATGATGATGGCAGAATTTTTACCTACCAGACATGTACCTTTTAGTACATATAAACTATATATTTATGTTATTAAATTAATTATTGATGTAATATGATGAAATTATGTAATTTGATCATATTGATATTGATACTGCAGCAAAACTATTGGGAAGTCTTTGATCAATAATTAAGTTTTAAGTAAATCAAGATATCCCACCGTTAGGTACATGTACATATAACGAGAAATCATCCATGCGTGTGTTAATGTTTGTTACACAAGGTACCGTGGATAGCTTTAACTTTGGACAAAGACAATAAGCGCCTTTGTAACATTTACCATGAGTGAATTTGGGGGCATAAAACTTGACCACAGCAATCACACAAGCAATCAATAAATTATTTTTAATTTGCAACTTAAGAAATGTAAGAGCAGCCATTAAATTTAGAAAAAGATCCCTATTCAGCGTTTTGCTTTACCATTTTTAATATAATATTGAAAAGGAATCTCCTTCATATGACAATATTGAAAAAAAGATACCTTTCTTCTTAGGTACTCTTCAGGTGGTCAACGCACTTGCAACGACACACATCCACATTGACATTGATTCACATTGCAAATATTCACTTGTACATCGGTACCAAAATTGAGTGTCAAAGCTGTCATTCTGATGAATGAAATTCTACCTATTTGGATTAATAACGATTCTAGTGGATAGACATCTAGAAGCATTATTAGGCCTTCAATTCTCTTTTGTAGTTTAACTTTAAACTTTGTGTAAAGATAAGCTTTTAAATTAACATGAAACAAAATGCTACGAGTACTAATACCAATTAGTCTAGAATCTATATTTACAAAACTTTTTGAAATTCATCTAAAAGCCTTTAGCGGTGAGTAGATCAACGTTATTTGATTTTCTTATAACGAGGAGACTTCGGGAAGGTCATTAGTATTACTCCTTCATTAAACAGTTTCAGCATTAATACCTCCGTAACAGGAAAGCTTGACTGCAGATACTCAGACCAAGGTTCAAACCCGAACTGGCGTGCAATTCTGGGTATTTAAGGGTACTTTTAGTAAGTGGATCAAAAGTGGGTGCAAAAGTTCCAACACCTTTCAGATTACACGTGTGGATTAAAAATAATTATCATCTGTGAATGAAATCTAGCTGGGATTTTAGCCGGCAATATTTGAAAACTACAAATTCAAAGTGAGCTAGCGTGGTAACTTACCTCCTAGTGTAGGTTAGAGAACAAGTCTGTGCCCAGCCGAATGTAAGTAACTAACCGTATGTCTGAATGTCCGATAAAAGAAAGGGGAAGGTGGTATGAGCTCATGCAGCTCCTGAGCACAAACACCGAAGTACATCTTATAGAAGACACCTCTGTGTCTTTACAGGCTATTTTGCGTCTATGTGCCAGGCTATGCAGCCTAGTTCCTAAATGCGTACTGCCGCCAATAAGCCTCCTATAGCTCTATGATCCACCGAGTCGAGTGAATGTTGTTAATGTAATCATATTAACAATTTGACAATCTTGTAATATCACACCTAAATAGATTTTCATTTGAAATTGTTCGTTCAAACAAACACACGAGTAATTACAAAACAATGAGTGCCATTTTGTGACTGATCACACCATTATGGGGAGTGTTAATCACTTTGAATAATGGCCGCCAATGCCGAATGTCCAATGAACAAAATCCCAATAGATCTTTCTACGTTCTTCCCTTGAAATGATGTTATTAGTGTGTAATGTTTTGAATAGGGCTTTTTCCCTGTGAGGATTATGTCGCATTTGTTGAGGATGAAAGATCTATTTGAACTTAGATATTCCGTCGGTATTTTATGGAATGAATTTATGAAAGCATGATCAATATCTCAATAAGACTCTTTTAAAAAACATCCATAACTTGTGTGAATGAAAATAAACATTTCTTTAATTTGCGTGAATGCGTACAAGGTAGACTCTTATTATCACTACATATTATAAAACAAAGTCCTTTGCCGCGTCTATATGTTTGTAATCCATTATTATAAACGTTTGCATTTATAATATTAGTAAAATAAAACTTTTTACGTGCCCATTATATTATATAAACTGTTTTGTAAATAATTTTAAATGTTATGTAAAAAAACATAAAACAATTTTGTACATTTGAAACGACAACTTCATTCTGAACACCCGTTTAAATGTTGTTTCCTTTCAGCCAAAGTATTCACTAAGTTGGCAAACTCTAGCTACAAATAGTAACTAACGGACCCACTCTTAAAACATGGCACCTACTACTCTCATTTCCCAGTCGAAAGCCAGGTAACGCGTACACAGCAATATTGAAAACAGTAAGTATTTCTTTGTCCTTACATCTGTGTAAAATATTTGGCGAGAACTGAAAAGAAAGATTAAGCTTCAGGAAAAGTTCAAAAAGTAAATAACTTGGCATAAATTTTTGATTCGGTTTTATTCCAGTAGGCTGAGTCAAGTCACAAGTGTTTTGTATTTGATAAATCTCGAATCTCGTAGCCAACTTGATAAGACTTTGACGACTCTGATTCTAATAAATAATTTCGTTACTGGTAACTAATCAAAACGAAAATATTGTAATGAATTTTGTATTGAATGTGTATAAAAAGGGAACGTTAGCTAATGATTGGGCTTAATTTTACTTTGTTTATTGTCTGAGCTAAGACGCACATCATACACAGCTACGACTACGGAGAATAGAGGTAAGAAAGACTAACTTATATATAAATGTTAAACTGAAAAGCTGTCAAGCTACAAATACATTAAAAATTGTGTTGCATAAATTGGCTAGAATGGCGCTTGTAAAGTATAAAAGTTTGTATGAAGTCGTGTGGTTCATTCTTCTTCTTCTTGCGGTGCTTCTCCAACTAGTTAGTGAAGGTTGGCGATTAGGCTAGAACCGTCCTCATTGTCTTTTGTTCTTCGGAACAGCTCAACTGCGTTAGATATCCCGGTCCACTCTCTGATGTTCTTCAATAGCGACGACTTCTGTCTTCACCCAACTTCTCTTTCTAGCGACTTTTCCCATCGTCACCAGCTGAAGCAGATCGTATTGCTCATGTCTATGACTCATGCGTGATTCATTGAACAACCGTAAACAAAATGCTATTACAGCGCCTCCTGATCTCATGTATGGAGTTAGCTCTTCTTACCTCTATTTTCCATGGCTACGACAAACGAATAAAAAGTCATATGACTTTTCTTACACTGAATTTATATACTGTGTGTTCTCACTAGTATGTGCTTAACCCAAACCCAATGTGTGGTTTAAACTGGTTAAGTCCACTTAACTCACGCTTTCTTAATTAACGATCACCTTAAACCCCAGTTCCAAAAGTAGGTAATTTTCTTATTATAGTATTATCTTTGCATGTAAGGAAATTGGAGTTTCTGAACTATATAACCTACTCGTATATTAATTATATTTTTATAAGTTAAAAAAAAACAACATTTTTGATTTAAATCCATTTGATTAATTAATTTTGATTTTGATATTGTTTCGCACTAATCTGGCGATTTTCTTCCACCTATCCCAAGAATTCGTCTTGAATTACCTATACGCAACATCCCAACTACTCCCTCCCTGTCTTTCATAAATTATATTGTGAACTTAATATCATGTATTTTGAAATTATATATCCTTATTTCGAAGAATATTCACAAAATTTAATTAACCACCCCCAGCCATTAGTTATATGTAACTTAAGGCTTTACAATTATAAGGTAAATGTACGCATAGTACCGATCTGCATAATATTCACATTTGCGTCTTAATGGATCTTGTTGAAGCCAATATTAATTACGGTGTATATAGGTATGAAATGTAATATCCAACATAACGATTGCACAGTTGCCAAAGATGAACTCGTAATAGCCATATTGTCAGGATTTATGTTTTGGGTTTAAAAATAAGTTAATGATCACTATAACCACAGTTTGTAACGTATTTTAGTAACAGTTGCTATAAACTATTAAGTTGACTATCAGCTTATATGCTACCTCTTGTCATAGCAAGCCATTATTAAAAATTATGAACTAACCCCCGATATTCTTTTGAGCCCACTTGAGCCCCAACACGCTATAACTGGTGTAAATTGTTGAGAACTCCTCAACAATTTATCTCGCAGACTACTTGATGCTGCAGCATCAGGTCGAGGTTGCCATGCCATGGTTTTACAACCGAAGTAACAGTAAGTATACCAAATTTCACATCTATCAAACTTGTGGAAGTTAGTGATGGGTTTTATGATTTTTAAGCACCTGAACACATCAGCTTTTGAACAAAAAATAAACCGGATCGGTTTGGGAGCTACAATGTCACAGACAGATACATAAACTTATAGCACTCCTTGTAATTTTGTAAATTTTGTAACTTGACAGGACTTGAAATTTGTAACACGTGATCCACCATTTCTGTATAGGAGCATCATATTGCTTGGACATATATAATACGGAAAATACAATCATATCATAGAGAATTTAGATTAACTATTCCTCGTATAGTTGTAAGTTCACAAAGGCATCTGCTGCTACAGAACTATATTGCCGCGTTCAAAAGTAGCAAAAAATAGTTACTAAGGTAGAAAATAAAGTTACAACTGTATTAACTAAGTGCATAGGTATACTACTTCGTTGGGATTCGTTATTCTTCATCCGATATTGGTTTAAGAAGCGATTTTGTAGATTTGCAAACGAAAATTCCAATTCATGATAAATTTTAACTCTATAAAAAACCATAACAAGCTTAAGTACATTTGTACTTTTTTGTACGAATTGCAACTGAAGGCGATTTCTAAATTCACCTTTGACATAACTAGCAATTTAAGTATTTCGCATTTTCTAATAATATCAAAATAACTACATCCAATATATGAAGATCTATGTAAGACGTAATTTCGTTAAAAATCGAAATCTATTTTTCAAGGAAAATAGGAGATATCTCACAATAAAATTCTTGTCGATCGAGCAGCCGCTATATCTTGCTGCCTTCTCTTCGTTTTAGTTGAGTTTTCTCGCTTGATTTGTGTTCTATGAGTATTCCGTTCCGCTGCATTCGGTCCGCGGCCTCGGGAATATTGGATATCTGTCATAAGTCATAAGATTTTGCATGCCGTCTTCGAAATGACTGTCATGCACTACGGTTGTCTTAAGCCGGATAAACTATTATTTTGTAAATGTTCTTGATAGGTAACTTAGTAAATTTTTATTTGTGGGGATAATATAACTTGTCAATTTTATTAATAAACAAGTAGACCTAATCTATTTTATTTAAAAGACATGAAAAAAAAATAATTTCCAAAGTTGGCCCTGTAAGTTATTGAAACCGGGCGGGACCGCTGAGACAGAGTTATAAGGCTCGTCGAAAATCTTTGCGTACCTTTTTAAAATTTTATTAATTTAGAATTGAGGTATTTCGTTGCAATAAATCGTTATTAAATTCCATTGAAAAATATTTTTAACGTTAAACGTTGCGAATGCATAGTGGTTATTCATAATACGCCAGACTGATAATAACCCTAAGCCCGCAAACAATGTTTACGTAGCTATCTCTGAAACGATATTAAAGATATTATTACATTTCTGAGGCTCTCCGTCCCCATTCGCAGATATTCCCGGAAAAGACAAAATATATTACGACGAGTAACAACGTTTCGCCTGTTTTTGTCGACTTTTTCGGGACGTGTTCGTGTCGACAGACCGAAAGGCGCGTAAATAAACAACACTAATAATAATATCAACGGACAGCTCGCGATAGTTGCAATGTAGGAGCTTTTAATCGGATCCAATTAACATAGCATTGTACTTACATTAGTAACCTACTTCTTCTTAGCGTGCCACTTTTCTACGAAGGTTGACGACCATCATGGCTATTCTGACCTTGGAAGCTGCTGCGCGAAAGAGGGAGCGAGTGCTCAATCCGAACCATTCTCTTAAATTCTTCAGCCAGGATGTCTTTCTTCTACCTCTGCTCCGCTTCCCCTGTATTTTACCTTGTATCACTAGCTGAAGAATACGGTATCTTTCGACCCTCATTACGTGCCCGAAATACTGCAGCTTCCTCTCCTTTATAGTCCTCAGCACCTCCATTCCTTTTTTCATTCGACGCAATACTTCAACATTTGTGACTTTCTGCATCCATGATATGCCGAGCATGCGTCTATATATCCACATTTCGAATGCTTCTAATTTCGAGCGTAACCTACGTGTAAGCTTAGACAGATGTGTAATTTTAAGTACTCAAGTCAGTGAGAATTTCAAGTATGAAAAGTGAAATTCCCATGCCATTCTTCAACTCAGCCGTAGGACGTTCAGTAGTGGACATAGCTCCTCAGTGAAATTTTTCAATAGTATTGGTTAGAAGTAGCCTGTTACCGGCTTCACTCTCCTGTCCACAGGGCTCTTTCTTTAGTTCTTATTTTATCTTAGATTTACAATTTATATTTAACCTTTTGGGTTAATTAAGAAAAATTGTTGCTTTATTATAGGTAGATTTCGACATCTAACCATTTCGCTGCTCCAAATTTATATAAGAACTAGCTGCTGCCCGCGACTTCGCCCGCGTAACTTTGTAAATTATATACTAAAACTTTCCTCGAGAACCACTCTATCCACTGGTGAAAACAGCATGAAAAACCGTGCAGCAGTTTTTGAGTTTATCGCGAACAAACAGACAGACGCGGCGGAGGACTTTGTTTTATAATATGTCAGGATAACCAAATGTTAGCATTGTTTTCATTGCATATATTATTCTCATTCATCTTAATGTTCGTGGCATGGATATAGTATTACATGTCAGTGAATTCCATTATAAGGTTATCATCGCAGCGGCCCGTTACACTTTAAATTGAATTTGGACCCCTCCAACTAATGGCCACATTCAATTAGATAGAGTGCCGCCAAATATTATCAGCTCGTTCAAACGTAATGTTTGTAAGCGAAAAAAACATAAAAATAAAAATAAAAATTCACTCAGAAACCTGTGCCTGGAAACACGAAAATGGAAATGAAATGAAATCATCCATGCAAATTTTATAAATGCAAACGCAACTCTGGTTATCTGTCGGTCTGTCTGTCAAACTTTTCAAGGATAAATCAATTTGAGTAATATATTTTGATGAAATTCTGTTCTCATGTTTGAGCTCCTTGTCAACGGGAGCTTGTTACCAAATCCATATTCTACATAATTCTATGATAAATTGTTAATAATTTAAAAAAAATTACAATTCTTTATAATTATTAAATACCTCTATTCTCAGAACTCGGACGAAGTCACGAGCACAAGCTAGTTTATGATTACCTAAGGCAAAATGTCTAATGCAAAAGATTTTTCATTGTAAAATAAGTAGTTAGGCGAAAATCTGTACGAAAATTATTAATTTCTATTATAATTAACAATTAGAAAAATTATTATATTTATTATTATGTCAAAATAAAATAGGGGAGTGTGAAGTTGCAATCGTCTTAAAATCCATGTAAAGCCTCTAATAATTCATTCATTAAACGAAGTAGACATGTTATGCCCGGAGCTATGTGTCGGGGCCCTAAAACTGAGGTATTAAAGTGAAATGTTCGCAAGGGTTTCATTAGACAGAACATTGTTAGTCCCTTCCGTAAATGGATGGATGTTTTGAGCCCAGACTTTGCTTTGATGCGAGTTAAGGCCCGCAAAGCCTACGGGCGCAGTCGCGATCATACTTTTGTGCGACTGACTGTTGCTTCGATTTGACTTTTATAAAATTTTATTCTTTAATAAACTTGCTAACAATTTTCAATTTTCGCTACTTCACAATTTTTCAATATCCGTGAAGATATATACAAAGTATTTATTTATTAAAGTTTTAAAGTACGCAATTTATTAACTACTATATGGTATAAAATAAAATATACAATTATACATTGACTACTGACATTTTACTTTATTTAAGCATTGGATTTTTGTTTCAAGATAGCAAATGCTCACGGTTTCGCCTGCATGGAGTATTTAGCCTATGTCCACCCTGAAATTCTATTGTATTAACTATTGGTGAAAGATTTTTTTTAATCGATTACATAAAGTAGTTAACAAGATTACAAACTAA
Source organism: Synanthedon formicaeformis (assembly GCA_945859745.1). Classification (NCBI taxonomy): domain Eukaryota; kingdom Metazoa; phylum Arthropoda; class Insecta; order Lepidoptera; family Sesiidae; genus Synanthedon; species Synanthedon formicaeformis. The sequence continues at coordinate 6,813,104 of OX243964.1, forward strand.
CCTTGTTTAATATATCTCTGCATGTTTACAAACAAACTTTATTCTGTTTATAATATTAGTACAGATTGAAAAGTATATGCACTTATCATAATGTTTTTTTTTTTCCTTAGCAAGCACAAAGCATTAAAGAAGTTGGTGCATCCCAGGGGGATTAGATTATTTATACCAAGATGCTGATGACTAATAAGATACTTCTTCCCTAGATAGATGAGTATTGCTTGGACTGTTTCTTATAACTTTGTAATTCAGTCTGTTCTGCCACCTCTATTTTTCCTATAACACTTCATAGAATTAGTTTAAACTTTTCAAAGCCTCATAGAACCGACTCTGATATTTACTAGATAATTGATATTCCATGAAATTGGGGCTTAGCTAAGATATGAACTAAATGTTGAAGAGCAGAGCCGTTTGCGATTGCGAAATGTCTAAATTCTGCAATTTAAATCCATCGAATGCAAACTTATCACATCACAAATACTCAGCATAATTTGCAACGGAATTTATTCGCTTGATTCCAACAGCTGCATTATGATTGAATTGAATCAATTCGATTAAATTACTCAAATAGTACTCGATGTGATAATAATAATGTTAAATTATTGTTTGCAGACTCATATTCAAATGTTTGTACAATTTGTGCTAAAATTCCAAGTTATCTATACATTGCCTACACATATAATAAAATCATAAACGAGCCACGTTGTAAACTTATGTTACTGAGGTAAAAAAATGGTTTATAGAATTTTTGTATGTTTGTCTGTGCGCGCTAATCTCAGAAAGGACTTAACCGATTTGTATGCCGTTTAAATTGAGATGTATTATTGTAGCAAGCTTGCCGTAACATTTAGTGTTTGTTTCATTCCAATCGGTTTACAAACAAAAAAGTTATACCGAATATTGAAATACGAAGCGTACGAAATCCGTGCGTACAAAGCTGCGCGTTAAAATCTAGCTAAAAATAAAAAAACAGCTTAAATATATTTTGTGAGCCCGTTTCTCTAGTGATTAAGGTGTTCACGTCTCTGTCTTAAAGTTGTCAAGTTTAATTCATACCAAGATCTACAATAGAAACGAGATTTTCAAGGTTGACTTTGGTCTGGGTGGCTTTGACTTTCGCCTCCATTTGGTATCTCAAGTCTAGAGCTAGCTTAGCCAATTCTTAGCTAATAGTACTTAATTTAGAGGCGTGCGATTTCCTGATTTTTTGTTACTATTTATTTATTTTAAAGAAAAACTTACAGTGATATTTATACATTAGTTAAATTAAAAAGTATATATTGCTATCTTAGACCCTCTGTTTAGCATAAAAACTTTCCCCATGAAAAATATATATAAACATGTCAATTTTACGATTAGAAATAAACAAATAAATACTTATTTACTTTTAGAAATAAACAAAAGAAAACGTACAGTATCGAAAATCCTTTGAGAACTGTGCCTGGGTTAGTTCAAAAGTCTCTTTAAGGAATGCTCATTTCTCGAGACCGTCTCGAGTTTGGTCAACGTGAAAGGTAAATATTGCACACAAGCTTATCCAGCGACGTCTCGTAAACTTTGGTACTCGTTCAATAGGTACATACGTAAGTACGACGGGTAACGAGTCGCGGGCGCCGCCTTTGATCTCCGGCGGCATCCGCGTCTCCTTTGCCTTCTTTGAAAACTGATTGAGCGCAGAAACCTGTGTGCACTGTGCATACGAAAACGTCTGCCCGTGAGTACTCCAAGAGTTTTTGTAGATTTTTGCATGAAAGAAACCATTTTGCGAATAACTTCCGGCCTAACTTTGGACATGTTAGTTGGGGCATGACGTTTTTCAAAGGAACATTCGCGGCTTTTGTCAGCTGTTGCCGTTAACCTTTTTTCTGTGATTGGTAGTGAAATCACCCGCAACCCTTTTCAAGGAAAAGTAGATACAAGGTTGGAATCGTCACGTACCTACTTAGAAAAATATCCAAATGACCTAAACTTACATGTTACTTCACTACGTCATAAATAGGTGTGACCAAACAAATGGGCAGAGATGAGTTAATAGAAAAACTAGTCAATGATGCTCTTCTTTCCTGCCGTCTATACGATTTACGCACTGTAAATTACGCAATGGATTTTAATGCGATTTTCACTAATGTAAAATCCTCGTTAAAGGAGGAAGGTATGCAGAAAAAAATCACCGCTAGTGTTCTTATTTGTACTAAAAACGGGTCTTGATGGCAAGATTGTGACATTAATGTCCAACTACTGGGCATCAGCGTTTCCTATGTGTGGACCGATATGGGCTGCTGTACTCCACTTCTCTTTTCTTAAGTGATTGATAGCCTTCTCGAATATGTGGGTTTTCCTCGCGATATTTTCCTGCATCGTTATAGTAAGTTATTATAGCTAATTCATATTTTATGTTATTGAAAAAGCTCAGAGAAGTAGGCCGACTTATATTCGAAACTTTGCTTGCTGCAGCTAAGCGTTCATCAATACTAATAAATAATAAATCTGTAAGTGTAGGTATTGTATGTATGTATGAAACTAAATTGACCATTTTAGAATTTTTTTCTGTGTATGTATGTATGTATGTATGTATGTATGTATGTATGTATGTATGTATGTATGTATGTATGTATGTATGTATGTATGTATGTATGTATGTATGTATGTATGTATGTATGTATGTATGTATGTATGTATGTATGTATGTATGTATGTATGTATGTATGTATTGTATGTGTGTATGTATGTATGTATGTTCCTCCATAAACGAATTAACTAATTTTCATGAAACTTGGTAGATAAATAAAGAAAGTAATTTATATAGAAAATAAAGTTTATACATAATGATTTCAGCCGTAGGACACCACTGTTGGACATAATTTTCCGAAAGGACCGGTCAGAAGCACCTTCGATCGGCGGCCCATATCAAATCATCGTTCCCCTTGAGAGTTGACATTCTACGCTACGTTTGCGCCGGTCGGTAGCCTCCACAGAACAGCCTCCACACAGCCATCGGATCTCCATACTAAGTTTTCTGCCCATTGCCATTTCAACTAACAAACCCGCCGGGTTATATCAATAACTTTCGTTCGTCTACATAACTCATCATCATCGCACTGTAACCCCGACTATTAGCCGTCTCCATGGCTCGTTGAGCGACGTTGAATTTTATTCTACGTTTCAGCGCCACAGGTCATCACTGGCAACACAAAAAGAACATTACATATTATATAACGTTTTTCTTATAAGTAAACTCTCACTAGAGATACCCGTTGGACGCTTAGTAAACATTTGAACAATGTTCCCGTATAAAATAAGCAAACCAACTCGTCGCCAGTTCTGTAATATTATAATGGAACAAAACAAAACAATAGTTTCTATTTCTATTTACGCTATCTCGTACATACCCAAGTACATTCCGTGTCTAATACTGTGTTAATGACACTTATGAAAGCAAAACACCGAGAGAGAAAATGGGTCCTTGGAGGGAGGGTTGAGGTAAATAGGTAATTAGTAAGGTGGTAGGCGTGTATCTGACAGTGGCCTTCATATTGTTGTTTCTAATTTTCTCCAGTCGTTATATCATATAGTGTTGACCTCTAAAAATCACAACTAAAAATATATAATTTCAATCTTTTTCTATCTTTGTTTGATCGAAGATATAATGGAGACAACAATACCATGTATGGAAATAATAAAAATCAGTGTTTTCAACAAGATTCACTTGTGATATCTTATGCGGCTATACGAGTAGGTATATATCAAATGATAAACTAAAAAATTGCCATAACCGATTTTACTGCAACGCTTAGTTATTGTAAACTTCAATAGAGAAGTTGCATATAGGTACACATTTTTTTTTTCGAAAGCTTAACAAAATTTTGTATAGCCGTTTGAAAAGCGTTATTTTCGTCGACTTTTTACAGTAAAATTAAAACTTAGGTAAAAGTACAGTGAGCTATTTTAAGAGTACATATTTTAAAAAGTTTAGTGTGGCAGATTGACACAAAAAAATTATTTTCTATGAAAAATTTTAACCCCAATTGTCTTTTTGGACAGTATTACCAAAGTAATAAAAATTTCAACATTTGTTTTTAAGCTTATAAATTAAGTTCTGTACCAAAGTATTTTTTCATATTTTACACAATATTTAAAAAAAACCTTCCAATTTTAAGTTTGTTGATTCATAGGTTTATTAAGTTGCTCTCATTTTGGTAAAAATTACGTGTGGTCTGAGGTCAATCCTGTCACAAACTAACACGAGAGAAGGTCGCACTTCATCTGGACATCCAAGTCGACCTCTCAAAGCTACCGGTATTATGTTATTGAATGGGAATTGTATGTTCTTTAAGACATATATGGTCGATAGGAAACATAGGTCGGTATTTGTGTGCGAGCAACCGGGCAAATGTAATTACTCGACGACGCTCGTACCACCCCAGGCCGACACAGTTTGCACTCTCTAATTGTCCCCCTGTACTACACATCAGTTAGGAACACCTGTACTGACGAATATTGCGGCTCTACTTTGTTTTACTTCGTTACATTGAAGGTAGTTTAAATTCTCCACTCTTATACATGCTTACTGCAATTTTGTAAATCCTATAAATAAATAAATAATAAAATAAATAATAAACAAAAAATTAAATAATAAATCCTAATATCCCAATTTCTACACCTATCCTATATAAGATTAATATGTGAAATTTTGTATGTTTGGATGCTTGTTACTCAAGCAAAAACTGGTGAACGGATTTGGATGAAATTTAGAACACATATAGTTTATTACCTGGATTAACATATGAGATACTTTTTATCATGAAAAATTGTTAACTGTCAGTGAAACTATGACAGCAGACTGTGAAACGCATCGTGCCCTGCTACTACTTGCCAGATCCAGACCAGAGTCAACTTTGAAAGGTTCTTTTCCAAAGATAAGCCTGCTGGGAATCGAACTCGCAACCACTAAATTTGGTATACTTCTATTCCAGTTTTGAGCTCAGTAACCTAAAATGTAAGATGGCACTACTGCATTCTTGCCTATAATTCAACGCACAAGTCTCAAAACGCGGATTTTCCTTTTCTAAGTCAAACTCGTTGTCTCCCTCGCAGATTCATAGACTAGAATAAAATAGTGTAATTCATGTTAATAGCATACAATAGAGACTTAATGGCATAATACAAATTTAATATTACAAAAAGCAACCAAATAATATTCATAATGTTCAATATAGTAATTAAAATAAAATCAATTATTTAAATTTAACTGATTGAAAAGTAGATTTAATTATTTTACAAATAATAAGGCTCACATTACTTAGTAATTACATGGCTCCATTCCACCTACCATTAAATGGACCGACAGCCTATTTGAAGATTTTTGACTTTGGTGTGTATTAAATCACATACTATTTTGAAAAATCAACTATATAAATTTTTGATGGTTTCTGCCCAAATGAACATTTCAATCTGGTGGAATAATTTTCCAATATTTTTTAAACAATGTAAATGAATACGAAATAAATGATTTTGAATTTGAATTTTATATGTAGAAATATTCTTCCATTGCTTGTACACAAATGTCTGAGGCAAGTGATGAGAAGGCCAATGACATGTAGATTCAAGTGCATAAATATGACTGTATCCAAAGAATTGTTTCATAAACATGTTTTTAACTTGTTTTTAAAAACATTGTTGTTTTTAGATTATGATAATAATTAGTATCATGAAAAATTAATTTATTGAAGTCTATGTTTTATAATTTTAATATTGGATTCCTTTTTTTTTTCAAACCTTACTATCGAAAACTTATTGTTTATTAGTTTAATTTTTGGAACATTAATGTAATTGGGCTCGTGTAGTAATTAATAATTTTTTGGGACATTTACGTTTTACAATAATATAATATAATTGATGGTGAGAAAAATATTATATATTTATTATTGCTTCAGTACACGCGTACTTGTTATTGTAATAGTTTGATAAATACATATTTTTACACTTCTGTATGTGATTTTTTATGGCTGACAGTAACTTTAAACCGTTGAATCACTCTAAATGACTGTTAAAAAGTTTTATGAAAATAATAAATTCGGCAACTCTTGCAAATGTCAATATCATTAAGAAGTTACAGCGGAGTTCCTCCAATCCACTAGCTAGCGGCCGCATTAATTGAAACAAAGTTTTAATTCGCCGTCAAACTCTTAATTCCAATAATTAAAATGTTGGCACGCCGAAGCTAAAACGCTTGTTTAACGTTCCTGTTGGTCGACGTTTGATTTTCTGCCAAACGCATCTGCCGGTTATAGCGAGCACTACATTGGCATCTAATTTCCCAAACCATTCGTTCACATTTCCAGATGTTCGTATTGAAACACGTATCACGTTCCGTTCAAACTGCGAATCGCACTGAAAATCGAGACATTGATCAATTTCAAATTCCATTGAGATCACAGTTCGCTGTTTGCCTCATAGAACGTTTTACGAGTCAAAGGACATTTGATTACCTCAAAATCATTTGGACTCACATTCACTTGCTTGATCACATTATTTATGAATTACGTACCTACCCTAATTTAGATGTTTCCGCAATCAAATCCAACTGTTTGTTTCGGAGTCAACGAACTCTGACAATGTTATTTATATTATCTTGTATGAACTGAAATTTACGTGTGAAATTTTCATAGAAATTAACAAGTATCAAAATACGTCGGCTATTTTATAATGATATTTTTTCAATTAATAAAGTTAAATATTACCTAAATTTCTTTTAATATTCTATCAACAAAATACAAACAAATACCTACGTTTCATACAGCTACCAATCTACACATAAAACTATCTGTCCTGACACTAAGTATAGAAAGCTGAAATTTGGAAAATAGGTATTTTTTTTATAACGTAATCATCAGCTAAGAAAAGATTTTTGAAAATTTCGACTCCGTTCGTAGCCGTGAGCCGGTAGCTAGTCTGTGTAATATACCTACATCTATATACTAATACCTACTCGTATTTGTATGGCTATATAGGTTATCATAAATCAATCAATCAATACTAATAATAAATCTGTAAGTGTAGGTACTTTATGTATGCATGTTCCTCCATAACTCTTAATCGAATTATCTGATTTTCATGAAAGTAGGTAGATAAACATTTAGACGTACAGAACACAGGATAGGCTACTTTTTTCTTTTTCAACGCGAACGAAGTCGCGGGCGCCAGCTAGTACTTTATAAAGTTACGCGGACGAAGTCGCGTGCAACAGCTAGTGTTACATATAGTACACATATAGTAGTGTTACATAATTATGTTCGCCTTGGCTAAGTAGTTAGTTCAATAGATTTGAATGAATATACACCTCGGTTCCATTATTCGCTACTAATTGCGCGGTATCAGTTCAGGGGAAAGTTTTCAACTTTTTGTACACGCGCAAAACATAAATTCTCTTAAAACGCCCAGCAACAAACTTTAACTGGAGCGCTCCTATATTTTCAAGGTCTTATTGCAAAATAATTCTCTTTCTTTCCTCCGGCCGTAATAACGAAGTTAGCCCACACGACGTCGAGGGTGTTTTGGAAATTTGTTTTTAATGAGTTATCCAAGGAAGACGTTTCGCTCGGGATGAAGTTGTGTGTATACGAATCCTTTGAAAGGCTTCGGAGTTGCGCCTACCCGAAAGTTCAGGTCACGGCTTGAATTCCAAGTTAACACGTTAGCCGTCACTAAATACACAAGTCTGCCCGTTTTCACACATATTTTATATACTTCAATTTATCTCACGAGAACATGTTCTTATAACTTTAACATTCAATAATATAAATAAGTGTATTATTTTTTTCTATACATGTATTTTTCATGGTTAAACTTATTTCTATTTATTTTATGCTATGGCTAGTATTACAATTCACTTTTTAATGTGAAGAATTTTACTATATCTTAACTAATTAAATTTAAAACAAAATTATATTTAAAAATAAATAATTTTTAACAAGTAGCTAAAAATTAATAATTGGTTAATGATTGGAACTATTAATAATCACATTAAAAAAGAAATATAAGATAACAATAATAATAATTGAATAAATATTATAGTACAAATTAATTAATGTATATTGGACATTTTACATTTACTTACATTTTTAATGTTTATATTTGTTATGGGGGTATTGGGGAGATAGTAGCTATCATATGACATAATCAGAGTTATGTACATGTTTATCTTACACAAGGTAATAAGATAATGAATATGTAATGTACTGCATAATATTGAACAGCGAAACTATCTGACACAGGCTTTTTTAGCTTAAAAGCTCATTGGCCTGATAGTAATTGTACATACATTAGTATGTATAATGTATTATTATTTACTGATGATGCCTAATATCTATGACACTAAGGGCCTCTTTCACAAACTACAGGTAAAGTGTTGATTAGTTACTTTTAGAAATCATTTTCTGTTATATCGAATTATGCACTCGGTTTACTGCATCATTCGATAGTCGATTTTTTTTATTATTTTCTATTTAATGTTTGGGACGTTTACCGTACAATCAAAGGTATTTCAGCTCCATTATCCCCGGTTACCGGTGACTTTAAATGGACAGTTTGGCCTACTTGATGTTTGTGAAAGAGGCGCTTACAGTCATGACCTAATATACGGTGACTTATATGTGCGTTTCCATAGATTTTTTATACTATTCCTGTTCTATTAGTTTCTCGAATCGCGCTTGTTACAAGTTTTCTCCATTTCGCCACAATTTAAAACAGAGAATTTAAGCGATTAAGAAGTTTGAATTAGCTTGGGCAAAATGAGAAATTTCTTATTAGAAGAACAAACTCTTTCCGTCTCAATGGATTCAAAGCTTGATGATTGTCTCAAAAAGACAGCAAATGTAATGACTAAATCTCGTTTCAAAAAGGCTTCATTTTGTTTTTTTCCTAAAGAATCTAAATAATTAGACATTCTACTATTTACCCGTCAGACAGGCTGACGTGATGGTAGGGCTACCGTCGCCTAACAAAAGGAACTGTATAAAAAAATAGTGGTTAATTTATAAAAAAAAGGTTTAAATAATGTGAATACCCTTGCTTAACAAGGTCCCTTGCTTATGCAAGGGATAAATGTCAAATTCCCCCAATCATAATGTTAGTTATTTAATTTTATGTATATTATGTAATGTTTTACGTTATTTAAATATACCTACGGCCAATAAATAAATAGATATCGCTGCTTTAAAAGTAAAGGGTCACAAATCAAAATTACCTTTTTTACAGGAGAACTAATCGAAAAAAAATTAAATAATTTTTTGTCTATTTTTTTCTTATTACATATAATATATATCAAATATATGCATATTATACATCGTTAGAAGCGTATTTTAGGTAGCATTAAATGTTTTAAGTACTTTTATAATAAACTGAATACTAGAAGAGATATAAGCATATAAGTTACTTTTGAATATATATAAAAAATTATCAAACTATACTAAATATGGAATAAAACAACTGTGGAACATCAGCAGTACCACATTTATGCTTTTGCATGCATTCGGATGTAGCCAAATGAAATACTTAATAGCTTGAATCGTATATTAACTGATATGTACAAAGCGAAAGTCCGGTTGAAAAACTATAGCACAAATAATAATTACAAAATGTTGACCACCCCTTTTATACACAAATTTGACATGACAGTTTATTCGTTTTCATAATTTCGAATCTATTCTTGAATTTTCAAATCTTCTATGCCAGCGTTAGTCGAAGAGGTTGTATATCTGTGGAGTATCGCCACACAACCATAAGATTGTATTTTTGCAATAAAAACATTTTTGAATTTTTTGTTTTATGGCCCTTTAGTTTTTAAACAGCGATATATGTAGTAGTTTTGTTAAAAACAGCATTTTCCCAAGGGTCTGTTCATGAGTTTTTTTTTGGTATGAATCATTGTGCATCTCATCTCAGTCGACTGCTCTTCCCGCGCATTGTGATATGTGACAGAATGAGTTTTAGCTACCACACACTGATGAATTCGAGCCGCCGTGCGCCGACTAGTTTGCACTTAAGAGTGGGTATAATGCAAACAAAATTTGTAATTTCACCAGCGTGGCCCCTTGGACATGACAGTGACACAAAATACGTACAACTACGCACAAGATGCGACGGAAGATAGCGCATCTCGCTCAATAAAAAATGTTATGTGCCAAAAGTATTAAATATTAATTATTCGTAAACTACAATTTTAAATGAAAAATTGTAACATTACAGCCTTAGATAATATGTGAAGTGAAATTACTGATACACTTTTAGCTTTGTAATGTGTGTCATTTTGAAAATAAAACTAAAGTCGATGGAAATGAGAGCTCACTTGGTGATTTTTTTCTATCAAGAAAATTTCATTATATTATGTTTTCTGTTACAGTCGTCACTTTTATTTATAATGTATTTATCTATTTAAAAAAATTAATTAAATTAGACTTTGTTTACTTAGATAAAATTCAAATCTAGGATTGGCTATTGCTCTTTATACCCGCTCTTAAAGGATCTATCGCGACCACATTTAAAATTGCATCTTTACCACTCTTGTCTTAAGTATGTTTCCCACCTTCTAGTCCTTATTAGTGACTAATGTTTTAATGGAGGTACTTATTCTATATCTTAATTTAGTTTTCAATTTGGTTATAATTTCATTTATTTTTATTTTTCTTGTGACTAATTCATTAAAATATATTTACGAATTGATATTTTGCATTCCTACCTGAATTAAGTTGGATGCATATCTTTTTAAACTTTAGCGGCGTATAAATATGTTAATTAGCTTTTTAGTTACGACACCAACTTCATGTTTTTAATGTTAGCCTAGTAAAATTTCTGAAATAAAATGCGTTTCAGAATTACGTTACAGACATTTTTGCTACGAGTACAATTTCATTGAAATAAAAAATTTTCATAATAATTTAATATAATAATCTAACATAAAGTTTACCTTTAGCCTTCCTCTCGCCTTTTTAGGTAAAAAATAATAAGTAACACACTAACGAAAAAATTTTTCCTGCTCCAATAACAAAACAACAATACATTCTCTAAACAAAAACGTTCAGTAGATGAAAAAGTTTGACCGTGGTGGATTACGCAAAAAAGTAATGTAGGTCATATAAAAATGTTTGCCTTTCGTAATTTTTTCCTTACAATTCTCTTGAGGGTACGCAAATCTGTGAGGTTAAATGTTCGCGTGAAAGTAAAGTAAAACGGTCACCTCGAACGCTCGAGTAAGGAGTAAGGGAATTCCTTTCATCAATCAAGTACGCTATTCGTATATATAAAGGGCACATCAATCACATGTGTGTACATATCGATCTAAACAACTTTCTCAAAAACGTGTTCCACCCGGCAAAAGCCTGCTCTAGTTGACAACGCTTTGATAAATTATTTACCTACACAAGTTTTCCAGGTCGCACTTCTCTCTTCATTTATTATTAGTTCTATTACACGCTTTTCGAAGAATTCGTTTTATTTCAAAACGGAATTCATTAAACACCTGCCGGCGATGATTTTAAACGTTCTTTTGTTTTACGAACAAGTATAGTATAACACCATTTCAGGTACATATAATTACTAATTTATTTATTTATTAGGAAGCCAACACAGTATACAACAATCTATACACTTATTAACATTTAAGCAAACTTTTATAATATTGTATACTCCCCACTTATAGGCTAGGCTAACTCAGCATGCATTAAAAACGAACACAAGAGACATTTTCTGTTTTTTTACAAAATAAAATTAATTAAAAGAGAACAAAAAGCCAAACTATACAAAACAAAAGAACAAAAGAAAATAATATAATAATAGTATACATACATAATATAATAGTACCATATAGTTAACAAAACACAAAAACTCTTCTACTAATTCTTATAACTTCACTTGATTATACTTGATACCTAAAATCATTAGCTTAAAAACAGAAACCAAACTTTCATATTCCCATACTCATCACATTCTGTTTACAAGCTATATACCATTTATTAATAATTAATTCAGCCGCGGAATAACAGAGGCAACGTAAATTAAATGTAAACAAGCCACAGATACCTAATACATTCGCGAGTAAATCTTTGAGAGTTTATCTATGACCTAAAAGATTTATGAATATTCATGAGAAATTTTCATTATACGAGCGACATTGTGTTGCTTGCTATACGCTGCATGAATGGGTGATGTACTTACCTGCTTCTGACTTTAATAACTCGATGTTGTTTTACCGTTTCCACTCTATCAAGCGAAATACGGAAAACGAGCAGTTAATGATTTTTTAAATATATTCACTAGTTTTTGCCTGCTGCTCGCTCGCGTAAAAGTTAAAAAGTAACCGTAATATCTTTTGCAGAGTATAAGATATTCTCATATAACATTTTTAAGTAAGTCCTTTTTTCTTTTTTGATACAATTTATGCAACTATCATCGAGTGTCTAATGTTCTACATCAAAATGTTAGACGTTATATCAAAGAACTAGCGAACCGCTCCCAGCTTCGTACGCATGCATTTTTTTTCCAAAAATTATATGTAGAAAACTTTTTATTTTTAACGCTATTTCTATTAGTGAAAACCGCATGAATTTCCGTTTACTAGTTTTTGAAATCACCGCGAACATACATACAGACTATAGAGACAGACGGATGCAGCGGAAGACTTTGTTTTATAATATGTAAGGATATATGTAAGGATAAGGCTAAAGTGAAGTGACACTATATTATCTCTTCTGATGGGACGACACAGTTCTGGACATTTTTTTAACGTTGGTAAATCTTCATTGGTATCCAGCGGTGATAGGACACGCTGTTTACCTAGCCCTAATCTATGCTCGCACAAATCTGGACAGTCATATTCTAGGCTGTAATTAAATCACCAGCACAAAAAACATTTCAGGTTTAATAGAATCAAACAGATTCAGGCTTAAGCTACCAGATGTCCAATGCCAGGAGTAGATTTTTACGAAATTCTCTTATTATATGCAAGATACCTTCGGCAATGTCCTGATAAGTACTGTTACCGACCGTGTGAATGTTTTCCTCCTATGGGAATATACTGAAGGCGAGATGACCTCCAGTCAGCGAGTCCTTATATTATAAAAAGGTAGAGGTACGAGTTTATGTGATTAAGTAAAAAAATGTTCATAAACTTTTATGTTTAAAATATTTTTTAATGATGATTGAACTCATATTTTATACAGTATATATTTATGGGAAAAATAATATTTTTGTTTACAAAGAGAAATGCGAAGAAACAAAAATGCTATTCGGATTTTCCGAGTTGTTACCTGTTATCGAGAATTATATGATAACATCAAAAAGCTGCAGGTTTATTTCAAAAACAGTGCTGCTTTCGCTACCGTGAAAATCTAATAACTCCCAAAATAAAGATTTGTTACAGTAATGGTAACATCCTTTGCACGGCTTGTGTTCAAAACAAAAAAAAAATATTTGCTAGATTTTATTTGTCCTATTTATCTTGAGACAATATTATTCCGACGAAGAGAAGAAATATGAACAGAAAATATTTAGTGTTGTTCATATATTTTTTTAACGATGTCGTATAAAGTCATTTGGGTACTTATAGGATGCCAGAGCTCATTTTCCTATCCCTCATATTTAATCCTACTATGGTCGGCAGCGCACTTGAAGCAGCTGTGGCGTTGCTTGTGCTTGTGGCGACGGTAGCCTAAGTGGCTTAAGTGAACCGTCAACTTGTCTGTCGACATTAATAAAAAAGGGGCGTCCTTTTAGGTTTTGAACAAAATTCAAGTTATTTTTTTATTTGTTATCTAATATTATATGGTCCCTTTCTTGGACATCAGTGCTACTTACGCCTTCTGGGGATTAATGGCGTATATTTTTTTACGAGTTTATATACATAAGTATGTCGAAAAAATGTAAAATATATAATATGCCATTGACTTTCGCATACTTACACGACACGCTGACATGACACAACGTCATGAAATGTCATGTAATATTCAGATGTAATATACATTAACCGTTCCCCACTTTAATATTAGCGTACAAATGAGACTTTGATAAATGTTTGATATCAACCGCATTGCCATAAATGACAGCGTGCTTCCAAAATTAAATTTCATTAAACGCATGTTGTATATTTGAACACTTTAATCTCAAGAATCTTATGAATTATGTGCTTTCAAACTAATGAAAATGTATGTACAGATTTAAGACTTTGATACTACTTACAGCAGATATAGTGTGTTTGTTATAAGTTAAAAAAAAATATTAAATAAATTATATTAATTTTTTTTTTTTGTTTTAAAAAGGCGGGGATTAGTTTATAAAAGTTTTATTATAGATTGTTTATCTTGTTTAATTATGTAAATGACGTCATGCATAAGCAACGCTATAAAGCTTACAAGTGCGCTGCCTACTTTAACAGGATATAAATTACGAAATGCTGTTCGTAAGGAATAAGTTCTTAAAATACTGACTTGTTTTTTATGCAAAAATCAATTAAAAACTACAATAAAAGCGATAATAAATAACAAATTTCACTTACATTTGAAAGATTGTATTGTGTAAAAATCATCAAGCCAAGTTATTCAAGCGTATGAATATATATGAAGAAGCTAGATTTACAATTGCAAATAGAATTTATGGTTCAACTTTTCTTATAGCAACAGAATTCCATGGGCTACATTTATAAATTGGTACTTTATTTCTCTTAATTTGCTTAATTAGACATAATATTCTCTAAGCGAACATACCTTATCCGTTACCGACGTCGTAGCTGTTGAAACTAGTAATTTCCGAAACACGTTCAATTAAATCAATTTGCGAATATGTATGTTGAGTGAGAAGACTGTTACAGGAAAGCCTACACGGAGTGGAAAATTACAGAAGCTTTCATTTACGCTTATATGGTAGTCATGTTTATTGATAATATGATATATTTGTCTAAGTTATATATATTTACATCCGTACTAATATTATAAATGCGAAAGTTTGTATGGATGTTTGTTACTCTTTCACGCAAAAACTACTAAACCAATCACCATGAAATTTTGCATACACGTTATCTGGGACACCAGAAAGGACATAGGGTACCTTTCATCCAGAACGCGGACGAAGTCGCGGGCACTAGCTAGTATTATACAATATAAAGCTTCGGTCCCCTAGGCAGGTCCCAAGCATGCTGGCTGCATTACCTCTCTGTACATACATGCTAATCTGTACACCGAGATAATAGACAGCTCTAGAGTCACCGGATTAGGTTGATAATCCTGATTTTGCTTTGGTTAGTTGCACTGTGAGACTTTAGCTCAGCTAGTTCAAAGTCGCTCAGAGAGATAGAGCGGGTTATGTACTAAGTTTCTTTGGTGGATAGAATCAGAAATTATGAAATTAAAAGAAGAACCAAAGTTGTCGACAAAGCCGAAGGAATCAGCAAGCTGAAGTGGCAATGAGATGGTCACATCTGCTGCAGAGCGGATAAGCGATAGGGTAGATGAGTTGGATATAAGGCTCGGCGCAAACGGGCAACTGACCACAGCCACCGGTGGCTGTCGCGCGCTACCGCCACAGTGTCAGAAGCGAACGATAGCCACCAGTGTTCGGAAGCCGCCACATTTTATAACCCAAATAGCGGGGCGTGAATGGATTTCCGATATGAATGTATCGATATCCAGAGGCGTCGTGCTCCATGGTGACGCGTGCGACACGTAGGACGTCTAACGGTACTGCGCGGGGGTGGAGCAGCGCGAAAGTGGCGGGTGTCGGCGTCTGGTGTGGCCCGTAGCGACCACTATACATATAGTGGCGAGTCACGGACACAGCTGTAGCGAGTGGTCGCCACCGGCTACACGTGTGCGGTGCCGTCTATACAAAATATATGAAAAAGTGTGAGTCGCTGTCGCTCGCCACCAGGCGAACTGGGAATGGATGGAGATTGCGAAACGTAACACAGTATGTATGCTGTTTCAGTGAGTGAGTAAGGGATGCCAGAGCCCGTTTCCCAATCCCAGTCTCCTCATCCTCGATCCAACTGCAGCGCACTTGTCGTCTTGCTTGTGTTATGGGCGACAGTAGTTACCTACCATCAAGTTACCTACCATTAACATAAAAAAATATTAATAATGAAAATATAACTATTTTCATAGTTCCACGAAAATATAACCAACAAAGAAAGTTTTATTGATTTTAAATTTGAATTAAAAATATGGTCAATATTTTTTTAAATAAGTATTCCATAACATGGAAGTTTAATTTCTTTCAGTGTTTATTATAGATTTGAAATGTATTAAATCCATTTACCTTTCTCTTAATTTTTAATTTATATTTCATAAGACTGGACCTTTTAACGGGGCCGTACGGTGGCCATTAAAACGGGGCTAAATTAAGTGCCGCTTTGTGAGAGTGTAGGTACGTGTAAACCGCTTCAGCAAAGACCCGCTTGCATTTCATAAACTCTTTTATTTTCAACGAAAGCTTTTACATGGCATTTGAGCGTTCAATTAAAAATCCTTTCTTTGGTCGCACTCACTGTTTAAAGCGGCAATATTTCCATTTCACGTGTGGACACACAGTTAACAATGGGAAACATATTCGGACATACATAATATTTTATGATTTCAAAAATATATGCAAAATATTTTATTTATTTATTTTTACAATTTATTAATTTATATTAATTTTATTATGACTTGTTTGGATGAAATAGAAAAAGTCCTTTTTTATGACTATTTAAAAAATGAATGAATAAAATAAAAAAATGTTATTTAAAAAAGTAAGTAATTAAAATAACTAAGTCTGGGTCTCGGTATCGCAATCAATGTATTATAAAATTCACTGCTTATTTCAATATGAAATAATTAAACATTATTTTTAACAATAAACTAAATAATTCTCGTTTTATTAAACAGTTTTTACTTAAAAATGTAACCCTAAAATAGTGTCGGTTTAAAAAAAATCGAGCGTCAACAACCCCAGCGGCCGTCGGTTCTCCGTACTATATGCCCTGCCCACTGCCACTTCAACTTACTGATCCGCCGGCTTATGTCGGTAACTTTCGTACGTCTACGGATCTCCTCATTTCTGATTCGATCTCGTAGTGTAACCCCGAGCATAGCCCTTTCCATAGCTCGTTGAGTGACATTGAGCTTTCTTACGAGGCCCATAGTTAGAGACCACGTTTCAGCGCCATATGTCATCACTGACAAGTGGCAACACACATTGGTCGAAACTTTTATCTTGAGACACTGACGAATTTTGGTCGAGAAGATGTCTCGGAGCTTCCCGAACGCTGCCCATCCGAGCTGGATTCGACGATTGACCTCCCTCTTGAAGTTGGCTCTACCTATCTGGACTGTTTGTCCCAAGACTCGTCAACAACTTCGAGAGTTGAGTTCCCAACTGTTACTGGGGTAGGCACACACAACATGGACATTAGACATAACTTTGCCCACCCTTTGAGAAACTCGGTTGAGGTCTTCGAGCATCGTACCGAGGTCTCTCATCGACCTTATCAAGACCACGATATCGTCGGCAAATCGAAGGTGAGTGATATACTCGCCGTTAAAATTGATGCCAAGTGCCATTCCAGGAGCTTAAATGCATCTTCCAAAGCGGAAGTGAACTTTACAATTACAATCTATATTATTAGTATGTTAAAATTGAATTTGTAATAAGTTAAAATTTAAAGTTAAATTGTAAAAAGTTGTTGAATTGTGATAAGTTTAGTTAAAATTGTAGTAAGTTTAAACTGTAGTATAAAATAAAGGCTATTTTTATTTTTTACTAGCGACCCGCTCCCGGCTTCGCCCGGTGTGCATTTTTTTACGTAAAAACCTTCCCTGATTATCCCTCTATCCATGAGTGAAGACATAATTAAAATCGGTCCAGCCGTTCTCGAGTTTTGCGCTTAACAACACATTTAGGGATTCATTTTGATTTATAAAGATTTTATTTAATACTAGGTCTGCTTGCAAAGATATATATTATTCGATGACTAGGTCCCACTTACTAATCTCAACATAATTGCTTCTTGAGCTGTTATAGACAAGTGTAAGTACTGAATTCATCATTAATCTTTTGACATGTCATATATTCTCAATGTCGAAAGGCTGTCTTTAGAGAACGTTTTTTTATAATTCATTTTCTGAAGACCTTCTAAATGTCTAACGTTTTCTTTGAAGAGACGCGTGCTCCTAGCCATTAAGACTCCAAATTAAGTGGTCCTTTGCACAACAAACGTTCGCGTGTAAACCACTTGCTTCAGAGCAAAGGCGGTCGCATTCCCGTTTTTTCCCTTAATTCACTCGCCCCGGCTGCCTCTTGCCAGAGCTCTACAACTCGTATTTAAATAGGGCAGCGTTACTCTTTATTTCTCTTTAGTAACATTTGTACATGTGTACAGAAAATGGCCAACGAGAAACGAGAACGAGAAAATTAAAAATAAATTATCAGCTTTTAATTAAAACTCAGTTTGTATAATAATTAAATGTTCGTTCAGCAGATTTTATTTTAAAATACAATAATAATTCTAAATTACAATAATATGAGTGTACAATAATAATTCTAAAGCTGCAATACTTGAAATCATAACGATTTTTATGAGGAAGTATTTTTCGTAAAGTGCTTTACACTTTACGAAAAATACTTCCTCATAAAAGCTGGTCCTCTTGATGGTAGCAAAACCATAGAGGTTAAAAAAGATGCCGCCACAGAAGGCTTCAACATTCGAACCCATGACATTTTTCACATAAAAGCTTTTTTTTTAAATGCGACGGTCAGGTCAGGAAATGGTAATTGACACAAGTTTACCACCACAGGTAAAGACCATAAATAAATAAATAAAGTACTAAGGCATGCTTACTCTTACTCAAGTATCGAAACGCAACACACAAGTAAGAAGGTGGTTACTGCCACCACAGCAAGGTTCAACATTCGAAAATGTTTTTCACGTGGAAGTTTTTTGTAAAGTTGTCATCTTGATGGTAGGTGGCTACCGTCCTCTATTGACACAAGCAAAGGCAGGGGTCGAAAAAAAATGAGGGACTAAGGAAAATTAGTTACCTATATCTAAGGTATCGAAACACAACATACTTGTGGACTCACAAGTGGATACTGTTGAGACAGCTTATACATAATTGTGGAACGCAGTAGGTACGAGTATGCCTTGACTACTACTACTTAAAATATTGTGCTACTAAAATGTCTTTTATAATTCAAATAACAATTTATTTTAAATAAACACAATATGAACTTGTTTGGTAAAGATAACAGTCGACACTGCTGCTGGAAGTTATATGAAAGTTTTATATCGTCTCACTGTTCTAGTATGAGATAAGTTGAAAATGAATCCGAAGACGGAGCACATTCTTATCAGTAACTATTCGGACAAACAATTCTTAACAAAGTCTTTTGAACAGAACATTCTAGACTACGACACAGTAATCATTTGACATTAAACGTTTCACAAAATCTTTTTTATCTTTCTTGCTATTTTTACAAATTAAGACTCTTATTTAAAAAAAAAATTAAGACTATAAAAAAATTACGTTCACGTAAATTTATGCTTACGCCTGAAATTTAATTATAAACTTAAAATGGAACTTAATGGTATCTACAGTCGCAGTATACATACATGTTATAACAATTCAAAATGGCATCTATTGTAGTTTAAGAATTATTAATGAATTGTTTGTTCCTCAAACAAACAATCCATTAATATGTTCTCAAACTCAGGTTCGAATGTTACTACTTGTTTATACCATGTAAAATCTTTGCATGTAATGGACAGGTCGACAAGTATCTCAACCAAAAGCTTATACTCGAACAAACCAGCGAAGAACTTTAAATATCTATGTAACCCTCAGGGTCAGGTAATATGAGCATAAGACTTTTGTAATCTATACTTACTTATAAAATCCTTTGTCCTGCCTGACAATATCAACGCACTTCAAGAATAAGAATAGAATAAAATAGAATATAAAAAATTATTTGCAAAAACATGACACACACGAATAAATTTAAAGATAACAAAACAAATAAAATAAAATAAAATAAGTAAATTACTAAAGTCTAGAAAGCTGAAATGTAAAACATAGAATTATTTTATAACTTAAGCGTCCGCTAAGAAAGGGTTTTTGAAAATTTCAACTCCGTGAAAATCCAGAGGTGGGTTTTTACTTTTTAAAGTTAACTTTCGAGATACCGCTTAATTCGAAACACCGTAATCAAATTAAAATTTCATTTGTCAAATTAAAACATATTAAGTATTATATTTGCTGTATCCATTTAAAAATGACAAATGATTAAACTTATGAGCCGTCTTGTAATTATTCCTAAAAGATTACTTAGAGCCGAAGTTTCTCAATAAGAATATTAATTATGTATTTTCGTTTAAGAAAAACGTGGCGCTACGGTTTTGTTTTGAGTGCTTTTCTCTGAGACGGTTATAAGATTGCTTTGGGATGGCTATACGCTTTTTTTTCTTCGAAAATTACTTGGATTGATTGAGAAAACATGCTTATGGAGTCTGATATAAAACAAATACTCGGGGTTAAATGGAAATAACCGAACAAGTAGAAATTTATAAAAATAATGTTCCTCCAAAAAAACTGGAATCAGCTCGCTTATTTACAAAGTAATTGAAATCAACTGTAATTAAATAAATAAATTGAACAATACAATTAAATAATAACCCACCATAAAAAAAAATAAAAAAAAACATTGTTTTAAACATCCTAATTATTGTTATTCATTTTTCACAATAGAGTTTTGAATATGGACCACCAAACCATTTCAAAATACGATTACATTTTTGTGTGTTTTGTATTAGAATACAAAAAACTCCTAATTGTAGTATTTCCATACCATATATATACCATACCATATAGGGGTCAATATTAAGACGTGGTCACGAAATTGAAATTACAAGTGCTCGCGTTATAAATTTCCCCAACACAGTTTTTCCCAAGTAAGTACGCTTTTCTTGTAATTTTACAAGACCAGTTCTCTTTTCCATTGAAATACTTATATTTTGACTCAGCATCGCTAAGTGTGCAGACGCCCTTAAAAGGAAGCTAATTTTCCAAACTTGTCTGAATCTTATTGAAGGCAACGAGTCGCTTTCGACAAAGTTAGCGTTTCGGAATCGAGTTAAGATCCATTAACTGTTCGCGGTTTAATTTTCCCTAGAGATGAGGTTTTAATTCAACTTCACTTATAAAGTTGTTTTCTCTAAGAATTTCGAAGAGCGACCATGTTTATTAGAGATGAAAGGTGATTTTATAAAGAATTTTCAAGTGACATTTAATGTAAACAACAATGTTGCAACAATAATGTTATAACGACGCACATTCCGCCAGCGTTAAATTTCAAATAGGACTGGCGTAAAATCAGCGCTGTGCTTTGCATCAGCTTATGCTGAGCCAGATACCTTTTTGATGCCATGACGCACACTCATAGGGATTTTATTTAAGTATATATTCTCTTTTATATGTAAAAAATGTATGTATATTATTTGTTATCTTTAGATTTATTCGTGTGTGTCATGTGTATGCAAATAAATGTTTTCTATTCTATTCTATTCTATTCTATTCTAAACAGAAATTTCAGTACCAAAACAGAATGAATAATACACCACTCTTTTACTTAATATAAGTAACTCAAAATATAAATAAAGCATAAGAACCGTATTTTTTTCTTTATTCTTATAATATTTTATGACAACGATAAAGAGACGTTACTCGTTCACGCAAGTACTGTCAAACCAAATTATTAAAGAAACATCCGTACTAATATTATAAATGCGAAAATTTGTATGGATGTATGGATGTTTGTTACACTTTCACGCAAAAACTACTGAACCATCACCATGAAATTTTGCATACACGTTGTCTGGGACACCAAAAAAGACATAGGGTACCTTTCATCGTTCAACGCTGACGAAGTCGCGGGCACCAGCTAGTTATTGATAGATTTTATACGCAATGAAATTTCTTTCTCATGTGTATAAATACATATATAAGTCGAAGACGTATGAAGTCGAAAACTAGAACTAGTCTTACATATAAAAAAATTACTCAATATGTCGTAATATTGAAATTTGGAAGAAACTAAGCATATGATCCTGGAAGAAAACATAGTTTCTTAATCGGAATTACTCAAAAAGCGCAAAATTGATAATTTGGGCAACTAAGTACAGATATTATGAGCTGCTTTAGTTGATACTGATAGGAAAAATACAAGAGAGAGGCGCCTTGGAAGGCGAAATTATTATTATTATCGATTTTATTGTTTAACAAGTGAAACGATATCACACTTTCTGATGCATTACAATAAATCTGGTAGGTTTATCGAAATGGGGTATTTACTGCAACCCCATTCGTCAATCATTCGAAACCGGTCGGAAAGTGAAATAGCATCAAATTTGTCTCGAACATAAATTGGTGTCTGTAAGTAATAACAGGGTCAACTGCAAATTTATGCAGATTGAGTTCGTTTCATAGCTGAAACACAGTACTATTATCGAATAGAAGGGAATCACAGCAATTGAATTTATATTTATTACCTTCTTAACTAAACAGTTGCGCGAATCGCTGATTCGAAATACTGAAGTAGTCAGAAAGATGCGACGTATCGCAGTTTATCTGTGTTTTCACTCCTAAAAATTCTAAGCATCTGAAAATTACTGAAGATCTCTAATAAAGCCAAAAGAAAAACAATTTCTCTTAATCCGCAAAAGTGCAAATTAAAAATAGGTACTGGAATTCAGAAGAATTATGGTTCAGAAAATCATAATAAAGAAACAATACTGATTCTTTTATAGCTAATAAGAACAATCATTGTTCAGAACTCGTAAGAAGTGATGGTTTTGAGAACTATGTTAAGAACTGCTTATAAAATCAAAGATATTTCCTATATTTTATGTCATATAAACATATGAATTGTAAAATTGAATTTCTAAAAACATTGGGTTATTTCACTGCGTATTAAGTATACTATGGACATGCTATGCGTTGCTTTATACATTTGCTGGCAGCGAGATAACAAAGGATTTATGGATAAGACTTTATTACGTCAGTATATGACGCGTCATATCCTCTAAATTAACTAGCAGAGGAGCGATAGCCACAGCAGTAATTGTTTCTCTTGTCTTAGTGTTGTCTACTGAATACCTAGTACTTCAGTTAACAGTGTCGTGTCCAAAATAATAGTTTGGTAGCTTCTCGTCTTTAACAAGTTATGAATATTGGCAGACATCAATTGCAAGAACAGAATCATCTTTATCTTTACTTTTAATTTAAACTACGCAACGGAATTTAATGCGGTTTTCACTAATTAAAAGAGCGTTAAACGACAAGGGTTTTTATATTATAAGGGTGGTTGCAGAAAAAAAAAAGGAGGCAACAGTGCACTTTTCCCGCTTTATTCCTATGAGCCACGGTAGTATGTTATTATCCTGTCCGTCATTGGCATACTACTAGTACATTATTGTATGAGACAACTAAAACACTTTTTAATGTGTATAAAAAAAAATTTAAGATATTATTTTAAATCCCTTTTTAGAAATTTTAAATAGCAAAGGTGCTTTGTCACACTCACAGTGAGAACAAGTCTTGCTAATAAATCATCTTGACTCTCGACAGTTGCAATATATAGGGCGATTAATTGTAGGAGTAATTCACAACCCTTTTTCAGTTTTTACTCAAGCTCTCACCGCCATTATTAGATCAGATTCCGGAAGCGGAAGTGCAAACCAATTAGTTAGAACAAGCGAGCTTGAAAAGCAATGCTTGAGGCAAACCGCTTTCGCGAGTAAGTATCCATTAACTTTCTTCCTTGTTCCATTTAAATTAAATTAAATATTTATTTTCACCATCTGTCGGAACAACATGCAATAAAATATAAACTTTGTCGCGGCTCTTAAACGATGATAAAATCTGGTGATGACATAATAATAATTTTCTCTTATTGTACGTACGTATTGAATAACTATTTCATTAACTCAATTGACGAGCCCGTTGGATGAGTGGTTATGGTGCTCGCCTTAAAGCTCTGTCGCAGGAGTCCCGGATTCGATAACTTACAGGGCCAACTTTGGCTACCATCGCCTATAACACAAGCAACACCACAAGTGTTCCAAGTCCGCTGCTGACTACACTACTATACACGATAAAGAATTGGACAGGGATAAAGAAATAGGCTCTGGCATCCCTTACTCACTCACCGAAACACAATAGCAAACGTGCTGTAATTTCACGGTGGTCTTCTGTAGGGGGGTGGTTACTGACCAGGCCACTAGACCGGCTGCCCAAATGAAACGCAGTCTGCCCTGCTACCACTTTTAAGATCTAGACCAGAGCCAACTTTGAAAAGTCTATTTCCAAAGTTGAACCTGCGAGTTAAGACCCAAACCACTCATACAACGGGCTCGTTAAATATAAATTACTGTGTATATACTGTATATTTCGTGAAGGAAGTGAGTAATAAATTGCATTGTGGTAATAAAATTTCGTGTTCCACATTATAACCGTGACGACACTCCTTTTCGGCGGAACATTTGGTCCTGATGGAAGAACGTTTATTTCCCGTACAAAAGACAATCCCGCAGGCACCGCGAGGGATTGCTGATATTTTAATCATCTCGCCATTATGTGCGCGGGCCGCTCCCGTCTCTCGGTTTAGAATAATAACTTTTGTAACTGAAAACCTTGAACAGAAGATTCGAATGTAAAATTTTCTAAATTCGCTTGAAATAATTTTCGTTTACGTCCACTTTTAGAAATATTACAAAAATAATGGAGTTGTTGCTAACTCCCTTGTACAACATTATTAAATTAAAATTCATTTATTTTCAGGTAACTGAACCATATGTTACATTACTCGTATTGTATTTATTCTAGACAGTTCCATATTAAGAATTAAGAACTGGCAACCCGCCGCATGCTTCGCATGGAGTTCAAGTTTTCAAAAAATCCCTTCTAAGTCTATGCTTTCGTTATAAAATAATCCAAATTTTAGCTATCTAGACTTAGAAATTTTGGCTGTTCTTTTATAGTCAATCAACACAAACTATTTTATAAATAAATATAGATTAATTTGTTTTTACATTTTTATCCTAATTAACATTTAAACATAGGTTGTATTGTACGTCAATTTAAAAAAAATCTATTAATCCTAATATAAACGATACACTCGTGATTCACCAACAAAAATACATATAATAATATAAAATACCTATAATATAATACAAAAAAATATATAATAATATACAATTATATACATGCATCGATTTTTATAATATATATTTATATAAAAATCGATGTATGTAGGTTACTGAATACCTTCACCTATTAAGGATGGTAACGCGATAGGGGTTGTAAGTGCGCTGCTGCCTTGTAAGTGCTGAGAAGAGCTAGATTGTGAAATAAGCTCGGGCATCTCTTACTCACTGACAAAACATGCTGGTATTTCACAGTGCAATAGGTAATTAGGAAAAAATAACGTAATGGTAATGAAATAACCTCAATAATATTAACTGTACGGCTGGTACCATCCTCATCTTGTAAAAAATCCCTTTTTATCGGAATAAATGCTCTGAAAATTCTTTTATTATACGCACTGCCGAGGATTAGAACTCCCTACTAGATTAGATTGGTCTGTGTTTCTGAGCTCATATAACCCAAATCTCGCTCCATCGTCAGCCTCGTCTTTGCGGCACGGCTAATTGCTGCTCAAAAGCAAACCCACATTAATAAATTTAAAAAAATAACTGTGATCTTACTAAGCGTCAAAAAGCTTTTAAAACATTATATTTTTCAAATAAAAATATTAGTTATATTACAACACAAACAGTTTGATAATCGCTGTAACCTTTCGTTATAAACTGGTAAACAGACTACTAAATATTTTACGAGTAGAATATTAATTGAATAAAATACTAAGAGGATTTTGCGTTGCTAAATTGTTCAATGTAACGCTACATTAAATGGAATATTATACAAATGTAATTCTATAAATTGTGTAAATTTTAGACTTGGAATCACGTAGAATTCATTATTGATATTATTTACTGTGACATTATTTACTTGAATGAGCTTGATTAGCATAAGAATTTATGTTTTAGTAAGTTTTTTTGATTATTATAAATGGTTAAAAACAAACAAACATGTCTCAATTAACGTGACAGAACTTATGACTCAACTAGGTATAAAAATGGAAGAGTTAGGCGACGTAACGATTCTAAAAATGGCCGTCTTTACAAAATGTAATTTATGTGACGCGTTGAAACTCTTTTCCATTTAAAACAAACTATGTTCGGAAACAGTGTCCCGACGAGGTCGCGTCCGCCCGTGAAATATAGCCGCGTATTCACAATCATTAACCCAGTAACTGCACCGTTCCCATTCAGCACTATAGAGCGGCGGTGGAATCTCAAAAGACGCCTGCTTTCAACGGTTAACGGCATTTAGTGAAACTTTTTGTCACCGGGTCTTTTTAGACTAATTTGACCCTGCTGATCACGATTCTGCCCGGTGTCAACCCCTCCCCCGCTCCCTTACCCCCCTTGCCTCCCCAAACGTGTCCCGATCTGCGGTTTTTTCAATTTATTTCGGAATCTATTAGAGATAAAAGAAAACTCTCAATGACAAAAACAATCTGCACTAAATTCTCTACAAAATGTGTATATAAATAATTTGATAGACATAATAACTTAAGAAGTAATGTGTGTCGAAACTATGTAAATTTTTATTTTTTTCAACATTTTTGTATTTGTTGTTAATTTATCCAAAAACAAACGAAGATGTGATAAAGTAGTTAAGGAGTGAATTATTCTTGATACTTTTAGCTAAAAAACAAGACCTTACTTACCCTCGTACGAGTATTCGTTCACGATTTATAGGTCGTAGCGCAGACGCAGCCATTAGACTTTCGGAAAAAACTCAAAAAGCGCCTGCTTTCAACAGTTAACGGAATTCAGTGAAACTATCTGTCACCGGGACTTTTTAAACTAATTTGACCCTGCTGAACACGATTCTGCCCGGTGTCATCCCCTCCCCCGCTCCCTTCCCTCCCTTTCCTCCCCAAACGTGTCCCGATCTGCGGTTTTTTCTATTTATTTCGGAATCTATTAGAGATATAAGAAAACTGACCATTACAAAAATAATGTGCATTAAATTCTCTACAATATTCGTATATAAATCATCTGACAGGCGTAATAACTTAAGAAATAATGTCTGACCAACCTATACAAATATTTTTTTTTTTAACATTTTTGTATTTG
The DNA here is from genome assembly GCA_945859745.1 of Synanthedon formicaeformis. Lineage (NCBI taxonomy): Eukaryota > Metazoa > Arthropoda > Insecta > Lepidoptera > Sesiidae > Synanthedon > Synanthedon formicaeformis. Next base: position 6,840,378 of record OX243964.1, read on the forward strand.
CAGTTAATTTATCGAAAAATAATCGACGCTGTGATAAAATAGCTAAGAAGTGAATTATTCTTCATACATTTACCTACGAAACAAGACCTAATTTACCCTCATACGAGTATTCGTTCACGATTTATAGGTTGTAGCGCAGACGCTGCCATGCCGCGCACGATACTCAAGTACCTACACAATGCTCGATACATCACGTACCTACTTAAAATAACTATTTTTATAAACATTTCGTTATCGTCATCATCTCAGTCAAATGACTTTCACTGTTGGACTTTAATTTTTACTAAAGAAAATCGGAAACCACGAAGAAACAGACACAAGGCTGATAGTATACGCTTTGAACAGTCCGTTTGAGGGGGTTATTGTATTAGGGGTTCTGATAACTTTTTCTTACTTCTACATCATTGGGGGATGATTGCCTCCAAACATCTGTGGATGATGGCACAAGGCTGTACTACCTACCAGCCTTGTGTCTGGTTCTTCGTGGTCTCCCGTTTTCTTCAGTAAAACTTTAAGTACAGCAGTGGAAGTCATTTGACTGAGATGATGATGACGAAATGTTTATAAAAAGTAGTTATTTTAAGTATATACGTGTCTATGTGATGTATCGAGCATAGTGTATGTACTTGAGATTCATGGGCGGCATGGCGGCGTCTGCGCTACGACCTATAAATCGTGAACGAATACTCGTACGAGGGTAAGTAAGGTCTTGTTTTGTAGCTAAAAGTATCAAGAATAATTCACTCCTGAACTACTTTATCACATCTTCGTTTGTTTTTGGATAAATTAACAGCAAATACAAAAATGTTGAAAAAAATAAAAATTTACATAGTTTCGACACACATTATTTCTTAAGTTATTATGTCTCTCAAATTATTTATATACACATTTTGTAGAGAATTTAGTGCAGATTGTTTTTGTCATTGACAGTTTTTTTTTATCTCTAATAGATTCCGAAATAAATTGAAAAAACCGCAGATCGGGACACGTTTGGGGAGGAAAGGGGGGGAAGGGAGCGGGGGAGGGGATGACACCGGGCAGAATCGTGTTCAGCAGGGTCAAATTAGTCTAAAAAGACCCGGTGACAAAAAGTTTCACAAAATGCCGTTAACAGTAGTTTTTTAAAAAAAAACCACTGATCTACTATACATACCGGCCTATTACGATAATGGAATAGTGGTGTAAAGCACAAAGAATGGGTGTCTGGCCGGCTGCCAGCGTGTGTGGACGAAGCAAATCGCCCCTTTATCTATGGCTGTCACTTCAAGTCGTTCGCACCCTTTCATTTGCCACTACAGTTCACGCTTCGTCTTGGCCCGTTTTGTAGAGGACTTTCAAATCTGAACGAACAATGGATTATCATCTTTAGCTGTATAAGACGTCTCGTTAAACATGTCAAGAGTTCGTCTACAAAATTATGGCTGTACTCTGTGCAATACTCAAAATCATGTTTAATATCCAGCAGCAGTTTTGCCCGATCTAGTTTTTAGCACATCTGCAATAATATTGCAATGCCTGGTTCGTCCTACTGAGTTGTGTCCCACAAAAAAAAATCCCACTACGTCCCAGTTTGTATGCCCCGTTTGTCCCGAAATATATTTTCTGACTAATTATTCCCGGTTTGTCCCGATCCATATGCCTACTTCTTCTCACATTTTTTTAGTATAGGTATAATAACATTTTTAATACAGTCAGCCTAAAAATACCTAATATTTTATTACTCATGGCATCAGAAATGAACCGATAACCAATTCGATTACTAGTACATTTCAAAGTAGCTTCCTTCCCACCTTAAACTAATAGGCCATTAAGCCGAAACATAAACTACCATTTAACACACATATAATTTGCACATTGACTATCAAAGTTTCAAAGACATTTGACATTAATTAACGCAAAGGCTCAAGTATTCATAACGTGTAATATTAGCGCTTATATGTATATCCCTGTTTATATTCAAATTGTTATCGCAGCCCGGTATTCAGTTACTAGTAAGGGTTGTTGCCTTATCATCGTCCCTGCAAACAGAGGCGACATTTCCGCAGGAGATGTCGGATTTCCCGAGATAACCCTACATTTGGGGGAGCACGACTATTTTCCACACAAATCTTACGCCTAAGTATACATTTATACACGTGTGCTTTCAATGAGGAATAAGTTTTTGTATATTTAACCTCAAGTCGGTTGGAGATAAGAAAACTAATTTCGCACCGACGGCTTTGATGACGGATTTTAACTGTGATCTTCCGTATGTTTCTATAAAATTTAAGTTTTATTTTATTACGAGAAAAATCTGGAGCCAGTGTTAGTAAGATAGTAACCTCTTCTTATTTTTCTATGATAAAGGTTGATCTCACTTTATCAGTACTATCCATTCCTTCCATTCTTCAGATCATCCAATGAATATTGTCCATAATAGTAGTAGTAAACAGATTTAATACTAGGTATACTAACGATATAACGTTAATAAATGTTATATGATTACTATTAAAACTGTATATTTATATGTACTGTAATATTAATTTATGTTTCTTAATCATTTTAAACCTTTTATAATTAATTTTCATTTCAATTCACATACTTTCATGTTATTATGCTATGTCCATTGTTTTCTGATTGAAATAAATAAATAAATATACAATTCTATTGCATTGTGTATTAGTATGATTACGGTAATCTGAAATCAAAATGCTATGAGGTCGTCACGTGGCAACGCGTCGTGTAGTCACGTGACGACCGCGTTGCTGTTTGTCTGAAATTGTAAGCCTTAAGAAATAAGCTGTTTACTCTGATCAGCAATAATATTATGAAAAATATCCCCCCATCGGCGACCGCCCTACATTCAACTTGACCTTAAAACACCCTTAAAAATATCGTTTTTTATTTCCATCTGTGCATTTCCCTACCCTTTCAGAAAAGTCTAAAAGGTTGTCTTATGAATAATCCCTTAAGGCTTAACGCGCAACTCGTGTACTTTCGTTCATTAAAGCTTTTTAAGTAAGTCAATAAATTATTACATATTACTTTTTAAAGTTTTTGCTTTTCCGGAATTTTTTCCCACGGTTTGAAAGTTATCCCCGAAAAACTTTTCAATAAAAAGTTATTGTCTTAATGGGATATAAAAAAATGTTATTTGATATGATTGATTTTTCAATAGTGTAATGGCAGGACATATATATACATACGTACAGACCTAAGAGGCTCATCTGATGGCAGTAACCCGCTTTTTTACAGGCAGGGCTTACATGTTTATAATATTAAAGTACAATTAGGCAGATATTAAACAGCAATGCCTATATAAAGAAATGAATATAAATATACCTACTTAATAATATTTCAAACAGTCTAAAAATGTGTTATATATCCAACATAATATCGATTTCAGAAATTCTTTTAGGACCCAAAAGAATATTACATAAAAAATCTTTTCCAACTCTCGGGAATGTATAGAACCACAAGTGTTCCAAATAAGTATGAATTAATCGTCATACTAATTTGGACTCCTTGTGGTTTACAGAAATTTATTGTATGAGTAAAATTAATAAGTCTAGCGTATAATAAACAAGAGTCGCTTGGCGGCTGCGGTTTTAATTTGGAAAGTAAATATACGACTCTCTACCATAGGCACAGCGAAAAGACGTCGCGATGTTTCCTCTTTGATAATGTTTAAAGTAACAATGTTGATAAAAGATTGAATTCTTGTGGCCAATTTTGAAGTGTGTATATATATATATATATATATATATATATATATATATATATATATATATATATATATATATATATATATATATATATATATATACATTCAATACCTACACTTACAGATTTATTATTAGTATTGATTACATATTTATTTTATCAGTCTTTTTATCCTAACTAATATTATAATTTCTGGAGTGAGAAATCATAGTCAAAAATCACACACAAAATATTTAAGAAACACCTTTCGCATGTTTACATAGGCACTACAAACTTTTATTTACACGAGCTACCAATTTTATGTATGTAAGTAGAATGTGACCCAGCACTCAATATTCGTAATAATATTCGTACAATAAAAATAATATTCGTAATATTATTTCACGCAATAAAGCGATGTCACAAAAAAAGCAATCAATCTGTATGACGACTTTTACAGCAATTGTAGTGAAGAGCCACTCTGCTCATGTGCCACGGAACATTAAGCCCACTCTACCTAAATAAAGAATGGAAACACATTCCCATCAGCTGAGAGTATTCGCAGAACACTACATAGAAAATACAGTAATGTATGCAAATATGTACGTACGTAAGGACATTGATTCCATTGAAAAAAGAGAAGACACTTTCTACAATGACTTCTTATTGGACAAGGCTAACGCTCCTAGTAAGTGGCACCGACGCGCCGGTCTCAAAATCGGAAATTGGCACCAATGACGGGTATTCATTCTGTGCGTGGAAAGATACGAAAATGCCTACTTACCAGTGATATGTCCAACCAACCAATGAGAACACTTTACAATAATAGAATACGCCAATAAGAAATAAAAATAAGTATTAAGATGGCAATGAAAACAAATTATTTTTAGTAACTAGATGTGCAAATTAGAGGACCATTTTTTTGTCACTAGTAGTATGGTAAGGGCGCATCCTCTTGTTTAACATATCACTGACTTTCGACGAACCCCTTGATCTAGTTGTTATGGTGTTTACTTTAAAGCTCTGTCTCAGGGGTTCCAGGTTCTATTCATAACTGGACAAACTTTGGAAATGATGTTTTCATAGTTGGCTCTGGTCTGGATTTAGAAAATAGGCCCTCTGGTGGCAAAACCACCTCCATACAAGACCTTCGTGAAATAATAGAATGTGTTTCGGTGAATAAGTAAGTGATACCACCATTTAAAAATAAAAATATTATTTATGAATTTACGGTCTAACTTCTTTTAATATATAGAATAACTAACTAATTAAATGGAAATAAAAATAGGCCTTCAGAAGAGGTCTCATATAATATCAATGTTATAATATAAATGTTTCATTAAATGAAAACAATTATTATACACTAGCTGCTGCCCGCTACTTCGCCCGCGTAACTTTGTAAATTATACAAATTTACAAAGTAATTATTTGTAAATTACCTTCCTCGAGAACCACTATCCATTGGTGAAAACAGCATGTGAAACAAAATTGGTGCAGTATTTATGTATGTATGTATGTATGTATGTATGTAGACGCGTCTTGTCATGAGACGCTTCTAAAGGAAAAAAACAGGCTCTTAGAAACATAAATAATCTTTTCCTTCGTATTACCGCAATTATGTGCTTACAAAATTTAACATTTTCAAATACTTCCTTTAGATTGAAAACTTTTGTTTTCGATGTTCTTATAGAGTATTGTAGTCGATATGTAAGGATGTCGCCTGTGGAATGCCACTATTTAAGTGGGATAGTCTACCTAACTTTACTATAAGTGCATCTACTGTTATTACAGATTACTGTGGAATACCAGCGGCAACCATTATACTTTGCGATGTGATACATAAGCGTCGTCGCGGAGTCAGAGTGAACTTCGCAATACACTTACGAAGAAGGGTAAGTTCGCAGCGTTTGACCTCATAGTCGAAAGTCGAGAAGCTCCACCAAATAACACGATGTGTGCCAGAGCACATAGTACTGGAGCTGACTGCGATATACATAATTAAACAATGATAATAATATGGTCATTTTAATTACATATAAAATTTTCATGGTAATTATTTCGAATAAAGTTATGAGAGAGGCCTACCTATGTCCACTGCTAGACATAGGAGTTCCCCATGATTTTCGAAAGGGATCGCCAGAAGAAGCTTGGACCAACAGTAATATTAGACAAATTTAGAAAGGTCGGTCGGTAGTCACAAATTACAACCAATCTTGTCGGTCATTTTTAAATATAATAAAAAAGCTATTTATTATCAACATTATTGTACTTTTACAGTAATTGAAGACACGATAGCAAATATCTAACTCTTACAAAAAGTTTTATTAATTATATTTAATGAAAAATTGAATTTTATTTATTTATTGTTAAATAACACGTATTTACACACAAGATGATAACAATATCTGTAAACCATTATTGGTTTGTCGGGACATTTTGTTTCACGCCAAGACGTATATAATTATTATACATTACAATAATATATAACAACACTACACTAATATTATGAAATATTGAAGCAAAATCAAAGCAATTTAAATTACTTTAAACATATTGTCTCGTGTTTTCTTATCTAATAATGATTAATGGTGATAGAAATGTAGACAAATGTATTGTATTAAAAATGATAAAAAAATATTTTAACAAAATAATAACAAACCAATAAAGCATAATATTATTAAATTTATCTTATTTGTATGCAAAAATTAGTATTGCGCGGACATTACACAAATATTTGTATTAAATTATAGAAATAATATAAATCTACAAAAAAATTAATATTAACTCTTGGACTACATTTTCCGTCGAGCTACCTCGCTATGCCCCCCTCTAAAGAACAGCAAGTTTGTGCCTAGCTTTAAAGTTAATTAAGTGTCTCTCCCGCCTCCATTACTGTTTTGTACGACATGTGGCATGTGGCACTAGGGATGGACCAACAGAGTTTCACGACTCAACTGTCTCCAAACAATTAAACTCTTAACTGTATAAAGCCAAGAATAAAATAACAAATAAATAAAAAACACAAAAACCAATTAAATTTAAATAACATAATACAATAAATTGTATCGTTTTAAAAGTCGTTACTGTCGTAGCTTGGTCGTAGCAAAAATTCGTAGCAGCTACGATGCGAAGCTGATGACGTCATCAATACAAATTTCGTAGAAGACACCATTGTCTGCGAACAGTAGAAAAAGTATTACGAATACACATTTTCTAAAAACTTTTCGATCTAAATATGTAAAATATCTATCTACACTTATACCTAGTATTAAAATGAGTTTGTGTGCGGGTTTTTTTGTCATATATGGAGGTCAATGTCGAGAACCAGTTTAAAAAATTCTTTGAGTATTACAAATATACATTATTAGACATTATTATATTATTATATTAGACATTATTTATGTTTTATGTGCCTCATGTTAGTCATAAATAAGTTCGCTTCTGTCTGTTTCTCCGCTAAATTATTCTAAAGCACCCAAGGGGCTTTGATACAGTTTTCATTAATAGAAATAGCGATAAACGATATACAATGATAATCTGTGTATTATATTTTACAGATAAAAATTGCATCTGTACGAAGCCGATGGCGTGTTGCTAGTATAAAATATAATATAGTCTCTGTCCATCTCCGTCTGCAAGTATTTCTAAACTAGACAATATTCAGTTTTAATATTTATCACCCTAAATTGTCATTTAGAGAAGCCTCCTGCTACTAATTGAACTTAATAAAGATTAACATTAAATATTCAGTGTTTATAGCTGACACTCTAGCTAATTATATATAATTATTTTGAGCAAAATTACTCTTATTTAATTATACTCGTGCGAAGGGACGGGTCGCCAGAATGATAATGGTATAAAACCGATTTTATTAATAAAACTATTAAAGCTTCTAAGTTGATAGTTTGAAGGAGATATTTGACAATAATTATGTTACTAATAAGGTTTTGAATCGCTCATTATAATTTTATAATGATTCACGAGAACAATTCTCGTAGGTATATTATTTTTTAGCATATTTACGTCACAAAAACTTATTCACAGTGGCAATAACAATGGATTATATATATTTTATCGAAGTCGGAGACGGGTCGCTGGTTTTGTATATTTTTTACTAGTACTTAGGTGTTAAACTGAGCATATTTCTGGACATTAGATCTAACAAACTTTCCATGAAAACAGCGCTTACTTTGCCCCTTGAACTAACAGATGCAACTATGTATATCTGGATTAAAAATAAAGTAAGCTCCAAAATTAATACAATGATTGCTACATAAAGACGGCGGATTACAAAAATAGCACTTTTAATTCTACTTTTATATATTAAAGTTATCAGACAGGCTGACTGTCAACTTGATGGTAGGTAGCTACTGCGTATAACACAAGAACGCCTATTTGTATACAAGTGCAAGTGTTCTGCCGACCATAGTAGAAGATTAAGGCTAAGGGTTTAGGAAGGCAAAGGAAAAAGGGAACGGACATCCCTTTCTTATTCTTATTCACCAAAACACAACAGCATATATGCTGTTATGCCCAAATGACTGCGAAACGTAGTGTGCCCTGCCACTATTACTAATTACTACCATATCTCTACTAGGTTCTGCACGTGACTTAAAACCTATATAAAATAAACCTATAAAAATAGATAAAAACCTACGAGGTTAAAGGTATTAAAGGGTAATTTTGGAAGCTGCTCGATATTTATATATGTTATTTATTTTAGATATTTATTTATTTTAGAAATTACAATTTTTTAAGTAACTTTAAGTAAGTTTTGAATAAAAACTGTGTATCTGTGAACTATTTTAACTCTCCGATGTGGATTGGCTCGTGTTGAATAAACCTTTGGTTTTGTACGGAACCTTTTGATATGAGCCAGCGATGTTCGCTTTAGTTGGCTTTTTGTTTGTTTTCGCGGAGGCCTAACTGTCGGCGTTGGGAGAAAAATGGGCGAGTCACAGGTCACGAGCGGCCGAAGTGCAGATCGCTGTATGCCGTTAACTTGAATGATTTTTCTGTGGTTTGTCAGGGATTTTTCACCTCAATCCCGACCTCTGACTCTTTATTGTTGTGTTTTTTTTTCCTTTCGATTCTCTTTGACTTAACAATGGAGTAGAAAATACTACGAGTATATTTGTCTTCTACTACACATTTGAATGTTGGTTTATTTTAAGGATTTATCGGAAGGTGAATGTAATTTAAACACTAAGCGCCTCTTTCACCATCTCTCATTTAGGCTAACTGTCATTTAAAGTCACCAGTAACCGGGGATAACCTTTGTTTGTACGGTAAAACTCCCAAACATTGAAAACAAAATAATAAAAAAAATCGCCTATCGAATGATGCAGTTAACCGAGTGCATAATTCAATAAAACAGAAAATAACTAAACTAGAGCTGTCAATTTTCCATTGTGTATTTAAAAAAAACTCATAACTTTATTTTATTGAATGAAAATGGAAATATTGTTTCCACAACAATACGAAGTTCGAGGAAATCTATTGAAACAAGAAAGTATTTTGAAAGTAGGTATCCGAAGTTTACATTTATTTTCCTGTGAACAAGGAAGACTTTGCTTGCCGATATCGCCGGTGAAATAGATAAGTAAGGTGAAAAAAATATATATATTCTCGTCAACTTTATTCACTATATCGACATCGGAGGCATCTTTTGAATAACTGATAAAGCCACAGAGCATCGCCAGCTGGGTTCACTGCGAGCCGTTGTTTTTGAAATGAAGTGCTTTGACATTTGCAATTTCAGGGCCAAATCCAGTATCAAACTTTATATGTATATGTAAATTATATTATAGCATTTGCCCGCTACTTTTTCCGCGCCCCTTTTTCTTGAGGCGCTTAGTGCCGTCAAATGAGTGCTTTCTTAAGCTAACTCCTCGTTTGTGGCTAGACCAAAAAGCTGGAAAAAAATATACAGTAGTTTATATAACGAATTATCGACGTTTACACAACATTTGGTATTTTTTTGCCCAAATAACTGTGAAAAGCAACGTGGTTTGCCACTGCTAGTTTTAAGTATTAAGTTATGTATTATTAATTAATAATACATTTGATAATTTTAGAAAAGTTAATCACGAATACTAAACTTAGTTTACAGATTACGCGTTATACAATGTTGAAATCTTGCAAGAACATAACAAACAAACTTTAAGATTCTCAACTTATTATGCCAGTGGAAACCGCATCATACCGCACACAGCTACGTCTTGGTGAAGTAACTATGTAGGTATATACTTAATACGTACCTACATCATGTTTTACCACCGACAAACATCTACTCATTAGGCAACTTGTGCAAGTGCACAGGTGATGCATGTAATATCTAAGGGAGTTTAACTATCTCGCTTCTAGGTGCTTTCTATTTAAAATAAGAGTTTTCGTACGTTTCCCTTATATATTCTGTGTACTTAGCAAGCATGCATTTTTAGTAAAGCATAAAGGTCAGTGCTTCTCTTAGCACCGGTTACGTAAATGTTCCATCCTAATGGTGTGACCATAGTGTACTACAACTATGGATTTAGAACGCCATATAAAACACTAAGGGCCTCTTTCACCAACTACAGGTGAAGTGTTGATTAGTTACTTTTAGAAATAATTTTATATTTTATTAAATTATGCACTCGGTTTACTGCATCCTTCGATAGGCGACTTTTTTTATTATTTTCTTTTTCATGTTTGGGACTTTTATCGTACAAAAAAGGTATATCAGCTTTATTATCCCCAGTTACCGGTGACTTTAACTAAAATTTAGCCTACTTGACAGATGTTGAAAGAGGCCCTAAGAACTTTATGGAACATTTAGAGTCCCGCAGAGTACAGACTTTTTATCGGCCTATAGTTTGATCGGCCTTACTAATCAGTATGAAGAGGTATGCAAGTGCGCACATTTAGCGATTCACCTCTTCATACTGATTCTAAGTAAAGCCGACCAAACTATAAAAGTCTATACTACTATAAAAGCCGATAAAAGTCTGTAGTCTGCGGGGACTCTTAATAGTGACATATGCGTAGAGCATGAAATCTGTCATCTGACATTTAAAATCAACCAAACATTTAAAGAAAATGTTACTTTACGTCAAAACATTGGAGTTTAAAATCAATAGTAGAACTTGGTCGTTAAAAGGTTATTACCATTGACGTGCGAAGGCAATACTCCGCCATGATTCCGTTTTAGGCGTACTTTTTATGTGCCGCTTTGGCATTTGTGACGCCATTTCCATAACTGTAGTATTTCGATGGTAGGCGTCCACAAAATTCGGCCGTGAAATTTTACTCTTATTGCGCGCAAAGAAGTTTCACTTCAAAAATGTTACTTTAATAACTATTTAGTGTAGCCAGTGCCAGTGTATGATCAATATTTTACAGAAAAAAAACTCTATAAAACATAACGTTATTAAAATAGAGTCTTGTTATATTTTAAAACACTCTCAGATAAATAACAATTAAACATAGCATAAAAAGCACTCACGCACTCCCCAATAAATAACACTTTATTTATGTGTTGTGCTGTGCTACTGTAAATATTTTCGCAGACAAACTTGCATAACTTCTGCAAAGGCCACACGTTCACTGAAGCGTTCAAATGGATGTTAAAAAAGTTAAAAGCTTTCGTAATGTTTACGAGAGACATCTCATCGAACTGAGCATTTGACGTGCTTGCGCTCTTCAATTCGAATCTAATCCTAAGCTCCTCATATTTTACCATTCATTTTACAAACAATTTGTGGAGAGAATTGTTTCAAACAACATTTTGGTTGTTGAATTTTTTATGGTAGATAATTTTTTTGTTATATAAAGATGTTCAGTCGCCTGTTAACAAAATCAATGGGACAAGAGAGACAGGGCGCGGCGGGAATCGATTTTATTTTATACTATGTAAAGATAATAATAAGCCAACTTATTATTATGCTTTATTTTATAATCAACGATCACCCGTCTCAGCGAATATTGTTCTTTATTTTTTTCATGTAAAGGTTTTGTCTATACTCGTACTTTACTAAAACTATACGTATATCACTAAATAGTATAATAAAACAAAGTCGATTCCCGTCTGTCTATCTACGCGTAAAACTACGCATAGGATTTTGATGCGGTTTTTTTTATTAGATACAGTGATTCAATAGGAAGGTTTTAGTATATAATTTTTAACGTGGGCGAAGTCGCGGGCACCAGCTATCTACTAAAAATAAAGATACAACCCCTAAAAGTTTTATAACAGCAAAGATATCAGGCGTTATATTGCTTTACACATTTAATCAGGCGCTACATATCCCTCACTTTTAACGCGGGCGAAGTCGCGGGCAAGCTAGTAATAAAATATATGAATAGAACTACCGAATATAACGAGGCTCTTTTTAGGAAACATTAAAACTTTCTTCCCACACTAGATCAATTTTAATCTTCGCTTGATAGCGTGCAGACACGAGGACAAAAACCCATCGGCTCTAGATAAGGATTTATGTCCTAATAAACCGGACGTTGGAGCCGGTCCAGCCGTTGAATCTATTTGCGCGCATAAAGAGAACTCACCCAGAATCCTCAATTGCTTGCAAAACCTTCGCCCTAGTATTGGATGCGGTGCAATATCCACCTGCACTACGGTAACCTATTTTAACCTTACTCGATTAGTTACCAAATTGTTTGTGACGTTTATTGGTACGATACAAAGTTGGAACGGGCGCGGACAAAGTTCCATCGATTACGTATTGGTGTTCCGGAGTATCGCACATGTTTGATACATAATGTCAAGGGAAAATATCGTGTAGGTACGAGTATATCGCCTTCTGTATCGGCTTTTAATATATTGATATATTTTATGTCTCACTGATGGACATAAAAGTTCGCCTCTCTGTGTATGAGCAATCCCATTACGGAATAGTAGAAATTCACTAGTTTTCGATTGTACGTTTTCACATTATAAATAGTATTCCTTGAAATTTATTTAAGATCAGTTTACATAACGCAACAGTACAAGTAAAATTAAGCACGCTAGATAATAATATGACAATTACTTTGTTGATTTTGTACTAATTACTAAAACGCATTTATTTTTAATATTTCTTTTAAAACGAATTATTGAATATCGAGAATGGGGATAAAAAATGGAAAACTAGATTGGTTCTATTAAGACTTTTATAAAAAGTAAAGTCTATTTTTACAGAGAACATTATTCACTTGAGTAATAAAGGTAATAAATTAGTTTGCGAGTCTGTAACGATTATATCTTTATTTAGTAAAAATATAGGCCAATATTTCGTAAAATAAAGGCGATCTCTCGACGGGTGCAGGTAATGGAGACAACGATTAAGCAAATGGCCATCATTTCCGAACGACTACTTTATTCCGAGTTTCCTCGGTATATACATAGTAAATAATGAACTGTTGATTTCTATACCGGTGATGGTGGAAGTTGTAAACAAATCTGAAAATCTAAATAATTTGTTTAAATATTGTGTAAGAAGAAATAAATGAAGAAAGAAATAAAAGTGGCCTATTAAAACTATGGTACAGAACTTAAGTTAATTAATAAGATAAAAAAACAAATGTATTGTCGCAAAAAAAAAATATTACTGTAATGAGAAGGTTTTTTTCGGGCAGTAATTTACTATTTTTTTCTCCAAAACTAAAATTTTTGTACAAATCTCTTGCATTTGATATGCCAATCTTTTGTTTGAAACTTTTTTTAATATAGTCTTTTTTTTATTTTTTTATATATTATGCACCGTATTTTTATTAATATAAAATTAATGTAAGTTTTAATTTTACTCTTTAGGGTGTTACCACACCAATCGATCGATCGTCGATCGATACCAACGATCGACATCGGTCGACGTTGATCGATTGGTGTGGTAGCTTCAATTGATCGACGGATACCAGTCGACTGACCAATCGATCGATAACCGGTCGATGGCACCGGTCGACGTTGATCTATTAACTCCGGCTATATTCCATCAGTTTCTTTTGAAATGTATTCAGAAGAGGACGCATTGTTGTTGGCCAGTTGTTGTTACCATCGATCGATCGTCGATCGACTATCGATCGACGTCGACTAATCGATTCTACCATCGATCGATGGCATCGATCGACGATCGATCGATTGGTGTGGTAACACCCGAAATCAAATTAGGCGACGAAAATAACGTTTTTCTGCCTCGCTTTAAACTTTAACGCAAGCGAGGTCGCAGGCTAAAGTTAGTTTCCTAAATAGTCGATTACAAAAATTCTGTCAATATTTCACGTGGAACATTCCGGGAGGTGGATTACGGTAGGTAGCCGGTTGCAAGCGCGAGCAGTAATTCTGATTTAGTGTCACATTATCGTTAGCATAATCACGGTAACAGCTGCGGTTCACTTGCCGCACTTTTTAACGAAAGAAAACATCAAAATGAGAATTTAAAGTGCGCTGTAATGCGTTTCTTTTCATTCGGCCCCGACACAGCTACCTACCTATCGCCATTTTTGCGCCGTATACATTTTGTGAATTAAGCGAAGTGTACTCTATTATCATTTCCCTGGCTAATGTTGAATTTATGTTGTTTTTGTCACGGCACAACGATGTTTCCTCCTCTTTGAGAGAAAAAATGTAAAGATTAATTTCTGTCATGCTTAATTTATTGATATTTATTTGTTTCAACTAGGTAATCGAACATTACCTGTTCTGTGATGAATAGACTTAGAGTAAATTCACACTCTGTCGTTTGATTGTTGAAACAAAAATTGATTGCGTTCCTGGTTATTAAATTATACGTGTTACCTATGTTATGTTTTGTTTACCTTAATTTATATTATACTAACTGGTGCCCGCGGCTTGGTCCGCATTGGAAAATAAAAATTATAACACCTGAGAAAATTTTATTAATGAGTAGGTATTTATGACGCCACGGCGACAATGGCGCCCAGTTATTTTTAATATATTTTTAGACAATCTCTCGGGAACCTAAAATTTTTTCAGGTTAAAAAGTATCATTTTTATTAATGTTCCAAATTTCATCCAAATCCGCCATTTTTGAGTAAAAAAGTAACAAACATCCATACATCCATCTTCACAAACTTTCGCATGTATAATATTAATGGGATATAATATGTAATACGTAATATATATTCTCAATTAGATTTGGCTATTAAATGAAATTTTTCTTGAAAAAAAAATACTGATTCAATCGATTTGACGCAGCAATGTTTAACAAGCCATTAGTTTGATTCGTCTCGACTCTCGAGAGACTTATTGACCTCATACTATATCCTGATACGTTTCATTACAGTTCATAAACCTATAAACCTATATATATATATTGTAAGTGTATTTATAAATAATATTCAATAATGAAATAAAATATTGAGTTATTAAATGAAATAATAAATTTTTTTTAGTGAAAATAAATATCTTCAATAAATAAATATAAATAAATATCTTCACACATTCCACACAGCACCATCTTATTCCAAAGTAATGCTTGTATTATGGATACCAGACAGCTGATAATAGATTACTTTTTTTATGTAAATACATACATATTATAAATATCAATCATCCATGACTCAGTAAAGACAATACAATTTAAAAGGAAGAAACAAAAATTCAACAAAGCTGAGTTCGGTTTTGAGACAGATCTCACAAATTTCAGACTCTTTTATGGACAATATAAGACAGTCTTCTTTAATTTATAACTGCAGTATGAACGCCTTACCTAACCTATTTAAATAAAAAAAAATGACTGCTCATCTTTCTTTCGCAAAAGCAGTTTCTCATACTGAGGTCAAAATTTAAACTCTTGTTACAAAGGTACAACTCTTAATAATAATAACGCAGCATATTAACGCATAATGGGCCTTAAGTAAAAGGGAAAACGCGACAGTAATGTCCGTCGGCCGAAGCGGTTCTAATGGAGTACACCACTTCGCTCTATCCTGTAATGACGCCATTTCGTTTTAAATGAAAACAAGTGGCTTATCCGCGACATTCACACTAACTTTTGCAATATAAATGTATGAATACACTTTTTTAAAACATTTTATACCATCATTTAAAGATTAGCCTAACAGCTGACAGAATGTTTAGTAGAATGATGACAAAGTCCTCAAATACACATATAAATCTAATTTATTGCCTACTATTTTTTAATACGTAAAACGAAAACTTTGATTCCCTTTTTAAAAAAATGCGCGGAAGGAGGAGTGGTAATTCGGTACACTCAAAGTTTCCTAGCGACCTGCTCCTGGCTTCGCACAGGTGCATTTTTTTCTGCAAATTAAAATCATTCCATTACTCTTTCCATTAGTGAAAACCTCATGAAAATTCGGTCAGTAGTTTTTGAGATCATCGCGAACATACAATAGTGTTAATTTTGGTAGTAGTGTATGTAATGTTTATTTAACTTAATTTAATGTATTTATCTTTCTCCAGTCCTTCACCATATCCTTACATATTATAAATTAAACTCCCCCGTCGCGTCTGTCTGTATGTATGTATGTATGTATGTATGTATGTATGTATGTATGTATGTATGTATGCATGAATGATTGCTGCTCCATACCATTTAATATAATAATCGGTATGTCCATTACTTTTACTTTGACATAATGCACTAATGAGATTATTAAAAGCTAGCGACAACGTGTGGCTCTCAGCCAAACGTACTTGTATGATACCGAATTTTTAATGTGACTGCAAGCATTCACGCGTTGCCAAAGATTAAATTTTACATCAGATACGTGTTAGCAGTGATATGCTAATGCCCGGAGAATACTGTTTAAAAATACCTTTTTGCGGGCATAAAGAGAAATAGCCAATTCTAGATTTGAATTTTATCTAAGTAAACAAAGTCTAATTTAATTAATTTTTTTAAATAGATAAATACATTATAAATGAAAGTGAAGTCTGTAACAGAAAACATAATATAATGAAATTTTCTCGATAGAAAAAAATCACCAAGTGAGCTCTCATTTCCATCGATTTTAGTTTTATTTTCAAAATGACACACATTACAAAGCTAAAAGTGTATCAGTAATTTCACTTCATATATTATCTAAGGCTGTATGTAACAATTTTTCATTTGACATTGTAGTTTACAAATAATTAATATTTAATACTCTTGGCACTTATAACATTTTTATTGAGCGAGATGCGCTATCTTTCGTCGCATC
Organism: Synanthedon formicaeformis; assembly: GCA_945859745.1. Classification (NCBI taxonomy): domain Eukaryota; kingdom Metazoa; phylum Arthropoda; class Insecta; order Lepidoptera; family Sesiidae; genus Synanthedon; species Synanthedon formicaeformis. The sequence goes on from OX243964.1 coordinate 6,857,217, forward strand.
TTGTGCGTAGTTGTACTTACGTATTTTGTGTCACTGTCATGTCCAAGGGGCCACGCGGGTGAAATTACAAATTTTGTTTGCTTTATACCCATTATTAACTGGTGATTTTAATGAGACTTTCTAGAAGTAACGAGGGTGCCCATAGGAAAGCTTAAAAAAGTTTTTTTTTGTAAAAAATGTATATGGAAACAGTATATTTTAAATATTGTTTTATTAATAACTTTTTTCACGGTGCTGTCTGGCAGTATGTCCTTTCACAAACGCTATAAAATCCGTATAGGGAATATTTTCATAGCAGCGTCTGAAACAATTTAATTTTAAATTTAAATTTAGTGGCTTAAGTTAAAAAGTTACCAGAGTTAATGGAGGAAAAACAGTGACACTGTATGAAAATGTAAGATTCGTGTTTTGAAATGCGGTTACACTTTTTTGTCAAACGTTATTTTTTTACAAAGAAGAACAATGTAACTTAAAAATGTTTCGACAGTACAATTTTATAAGTACAATTTTTGAAAATATTATCTATTGCTTGTAATAATTTAGTAGGTGATTCGTTTTGATACGATATTATTAACTCGAAGAGTTTATTCGACGTTGGCCTTTACAAATTAATCTTAACTATAATTGTACACAAAGTACGTTTGACGTTTGTGTGTTTGTATGTTGTTTGTTACGCTTTCACGCCGAACTACTCAATCGATCTTAAGCAAATTTTGCATACACGTTGTCCGGGATACAAAAAAGACAAAGGGAAACTTTCATCCAGAAAAAACTAGGCATTGTTCCAGTGGGATCATCTAAAAATTAAATATTAAACGACAGACAAAAATATAAATAAAAAATATCGCTGCTTCAAAACTAAAGGGGCATAAAACAAAAAATCCAAAAATGTTTTTATTGCAAAAATACAATCACAATCCTTCATATTGTATGTTGCAAAATAACTTGTGGTTGTTTTATTCCATATTTGGTATATTTTGAACATTTTTTATATATTGAAAAGTATCTTATATGCTTATATCTCTTCTAGTATTCAGTTTAATATAAAAGTACATAAAACATTTAATGCTACTTAAAAATACTAACGATGTATAATATGCATATATTTGATATATATCTAATAAGAAAAAAATAAACAAAAAAAATAAAAAAAAAATCGATTTTAGCTCTCCTGTAAAAGTGTAATTTTGATTTGTGGCCCTTTAGTTTTTAAGGAGCGATATAATCCATACTATTATTATAAATGTGACTGTCTGTATGACTGTCTGTTACCTTTTCACATCCTAACTGAATCATCATGAAATTTTGCATACACGCTGTTCGGGATACAGGAAATGACATTACATTTTATGATGAAAAAAATTACCGTTCCGGGGGGTCATCTAAAAATAAGAATCCAACACGAGAGAAAGAGAAAGAGATTCAGGTATAAGAAATCAGACCAATGAAGATTTTTTTTTTCAAACGCGGACGAGAAACATGGGCGAGGACAAAGTCGCGGGATAGTTTCATTGCCCTTTGGAACTTTGCTTTCTAAAGGCCTATTGAATGACAAAATATTATATATCTCGTTGTTTATATTATGTACGAGACAATTTGGCAGTACATAAAACATATGAGTATTATTTGATATGTGAATGCAATAGAAAAATGACAATTTAATATACATAATGTACTAGCATTTCCATAAATACATAGTATAGTAGGGTGTCCTTATCGCAGGGCATCGGACGCTCCGAAAATGTTGGCGACACGCAGTAGCGCTATGAAATCTGCATAAATTTGCAGTTTTCTTGTTGTTATACACGATTTATAACATGGAAAATTGTTTATTTATTGTTTATTTTCGGTGCAACTTCCAAATTTAATTCGTATTGTTTCGTCTGTAAACTTTGACCGACTTCTTTATTGGTGTACTTTATTTGGACACAAAAGAGAATTTGTGTCACAATAAAATGAATTTGATTTCCTCTTTTGCTATTTCAAAGTACAATACATTATGGGAACTACGTAAATATGTGTACAAATTACGTAACTTTCTTAAACAATAAACTGTGGCTTTTAATGTATCAATTTACGCCATACCATTTCCATTATTATTTATTTATTTAATTAATTACCATCTCTTCGAAGTTCGAGTGAATAGACATCTTCTGGGTGAGTTCGCTCCATCATAGGCCTCATCTTCGCTACACGGCTGGATGTTGGCCAAGAGCAAATAACCCATATCTAATAAAAAATATATATGTAAATTTATGATATATATTTTCAAAATTCTGCACTTACGTTAATGTTTTTAAACCAGTTTTATTCTTAAACCTTAAGACAATATAAACTGTTACACTAATAACTTCTTCATTTCTTAGTTAATAATGAATCAGAACTTGGTTAAGGAAAGCTTAAAAAACAATAACTCACAAATAAGCACCAATTATGCTATACGCACACGGGCATAACCGAAATCTTTATGCGAATAATAAAAGAATAATATTGGCGAAACAGTGGTGGTCTACGATAATGCTGGCGATTCACCCCTAATCTACTTATGTCGTTGTATATAGCCACAATTTGGTGGATATAAAGGTAAAATAATAAATATAAAGAGCGTCCCGGACTTATATGAGAATAAATGACATCTATTCCTTTACCTGGAAAATAGATAATAGAAACCTGGGGAAAAAATGTTGCAATGCTATTTACCGAAAGCAATTCTCTCGAACGGAAATGTAGTACTATAATAAATAGACTAGGATGATCAGTAAGTTGAAGTATAGATATAATTTTATACACTTTATTGTTAAGAGAATACAATCTCAGAAAAAACTGAAAGTTTAAAGCGGTTACTGATGTGTGTACATGAATTATAAAAGTAACAATTAAAAAAAGATTGATAAAATCTCTACAAATGTAAGATACTGAAAAGCATGTAAATTAGTTTTTTAATTGTAGATACTCCTATATTTTTTATCATTTAATGTACTTAATCTGCAATTTTAAACGATATTCCCTTGTTGTCGTTTTTAATCCCCAACCAACGCCTGATCCAAAAACGGGCTGTTATAAGTCATACGGGCCTAGAAGAGTCGCAGCGGGGGGATTCTCTCGGATGGCTCTGTCGCTAGTTGGGCAACGCACGCGAAGACAAAGCTCTACAGCAGACAAGGAAGTACCGCAATCGTAGCTTTGTGGAGGGTGGTGAAGACCTGGTAACCGCAGCCAGCCTACATAACACGAGGTGGAGCCCGTCTAGGGATGCCGCTATTACTGTGGAATATCAAGTGGAGACCCTTTTGGGCCGCCCACCCTTAATGCCGTATAGATGAGCGATGGTTATCCGAGAATGTCAGGTGGAAGTGGCCCCCGACTCTGTGGTAGGATGTGCCGCAGAGGTGAGGTAATGGGGTGCTTTAGGAGTGAATCCTCTCATTGACTGCCCGCTGCGAGTGGTGAGAATGAGTAGCTTGTGCCACTTCGCCCGGCGACGCCGGACATGGGATCGTCCGCCGTATTCACAGCACCGGGCAATATTGTAAAGTTTGCAAACATCTTAAATAAGTTGAGATAATTAATTTAAAGACAAAGAAAATATACAGCCAATTTAAAATACATTATCTTTTGAGTAGTTAATTAAATTTCAATAATTATTATTTACTTCTGCCAGTTGTTAGTGAGTTCGTACTTGTGTTATTGAATTATTCGATTCTAAACACGGTGGCGTATCGCGCGACGCGGCGCGCATAAATTCGGAAGCTTGTTCGACGATAATTTATGTACCAGGAAACTTACCCCACGAGACGTCCCCCAAAACAAACTTATTCATGTCCCCAAAGTTAATCGTTCGACACAATGGGGATTCTTAAACACGACCCCACAGCGAATTGGACGCTTTCGAACCAACAATTATTGTACTCAATGAGGCTTGAACGTCGAGCGCAGTTATTTTTTTTTTTTGAAGTTTATTCGATCTTTATCGATAAGTACGCCTATTGTGTTATGCGTAGGATGAGTCTCTTAAATAAAAAAAGGTTTTATTTGAGGAAAATTCCTATTTGATAAATCTATCTATTCTTGTATAAATAAAAATCAAAATTTCACCTGTATAAGTAATTCTTATCTTTTTATCTAAACCGCTCCTTCGACTTTAATTCTGTTTTTACTTATGGAAAGAGGGATGAACGTGGAGGGCTTGTTTTGTATATATAAAACCTTCGCCTACACAGCAATACAGCAATCCATGTCACGTAGTGAGTTTTATTTATTTATTTGTTTGCTAAGTCGCGTGTGCGCCGTCGTGTTTGTTGCACTTGAGAACCAGCTAAGCTTTTGTCGCGCACGTACCCCAATTAACTAATTAACCCCAAGTGATACGTGTACCGTACTTTGAGAAACCCCTATTTAGACTAATGTTAACCTTAGGTCCATTTTACCTAGTCATCCGAAGTTCTAGCATATAACATTATTATATACATATTCCTGTTTTATATTTTTAGCGATTGAGTGATATTCAATCCCAAATCACTTGTTTATAATTCGCTGTAATTTGGGTGAAAATAAAAACAGTTACAATATAAGAAATGTTAAAGTAACTTAAAGTTGTAATAGCTTCTTGTATTTCATAATAAACTAACGGCCCGCCCCAGGCGTTGCACTGATTTTTTCTGCAAATTATATATAGAACCTTCCTCCTTTAACGCCCTTTCCAACAGTGAAAACCGCATTAAAATCCGTTGCGTAGTTTAAAAGATCTAAGCAAACATAGAGAGGGACAGACGGCGAAAAGCGATTTTATTATGTAAAGAAGACGTCCCTGTGATATACTCAGGGAATGTAATTATTTATTTCAATGCAAAGTTTCCCAAAGAAATTGAACAGATCTAAATTGATGGATCCGTCTATCATTATTTTTAATTAAACAAATCGATATCGTTACTCTTATCTGACGCTATCCCGACATCGGATCGCCGCATCATTAATCACAAATGTAGGTCTCAAGAAGAGTGGGTCCGCCGACCGCTTGCTCTTCGCAGAAAATTGTTTTTTTTTTTACTCAACTCCTCCATCAGATTTTTAATAATATTTACTTAATTCCACTTAAAAGTAATAACTTTTCTAGAGGCAAGTAAATATAACTAGCTTTCAGCTTAGGAAGTAAAACGAACGCGCTAGAAAAACTATCTCGAAACGAGTTCTTTGCAGTTTTTCTAGCGAAGTTCCTAATAGATTCCTGGCAAATTCATAACTAGTTTCAATGAGAACATGTATTTTAAAGTCGTATTAGTTTTAATATTCTATACTAGCTGGCGCCCGCGACTTCGTCCGCGTTGAAAAAGAAAAAAGTAGCCTATCCTGTGTCCTGTAGGTCTAAATGTTAATGGTCTACCAAGTTTCATGAAAATCAGTTAATTCGTTTAAGAGTTATGGAGGAACATACATACATACATACAATACCTACACTTACAGATTTATTATTAGTATTGATGACTAAAATTATCACCAGTGGCAATATCTTTCTTTGTCTAAAATATTCATCAAATATGTAGAAATTGTAATCAAAAATCTTTTCGAATTGAGCGCACTAGTCAGTTCAACGTCAATCAACGTGGAACAGAATTCGCTAAAATATAATTTATAAAAATAATTTGCTCTGAAAGTAAGCAACTTAGAAATAAAGGCAGCATTATAAATCACAGTTAATTTAATTGATATTAATCAAAGTCATTGCTTTCATAACTGGTGGCATTTATTGCACTTGAAATATGTACCTATCCATGAGGTTTATCTCGGAATTTTTCCTCATAGGTTTTCAATAATATGATTTTGGTATTACTATTGTGACTAATAATTTTATCTCTATCAATGCTACTCAAGACATCGCCTAGCATTTAACACAGTGTAATCCGTAGGTACTAATATTATAAATGCGAATATATGTATGTATGGATGTTTGTTACTCTTTCACGCAAAAACTACTGAACCGACACCATGAAATTTTGCATACATGTTGTCTGGGACACCAGAAAGGACATAGGGGTACCTTTCATCTAGCTACTTCACTAGCTATTCTTCACCAGCTAGTATATTTATATTTTAGTACTAGCTCCCGCTCCCAGCTTCACCCGTGATGAAATTTTTATATACTAAAACTTATTTATCCTTCTATCCATAAGTTAAATCAGCATTCAAATCGGTTGAGCGCGTTTTGGAGTCTATAGAAGACAACCGTAATTACATTGATTTTTATATATAAAGATAGGTAGAAGCAGATATTAATATATACTTAAATCTGTGCTGAGCTTAATACGACTCAATATTACAAGTCTATATTCTGGTATAGTCCGAATCAAACTTAATGGCGGCTCTGAACATAGTTCAACCTGCACACACCAGCGCTCGCAGCTAACTTCCGAGCCGCCATTAAGTTTGAATTGGACTATAGCACAATTACCTACGCAATATCTACAATAATAATATAATAATTAAAAAAAAACCTCATTTTAGTGTATTAATTTAGATGATTGAAAGAGTCTGACAGACTTCAATGCCAAATTAAATTTGCGATGAAAAACACCTTTACAGAAACTCTAATTTACTCCACGGCGAATAGCGTAATATTTTCGTCCATAATTACGTTTATTCCAAGCGCAAATCTTATTAACTAACGCGATGAAAGGTGCCTATGACAAATTTCTCTCGCCCTGTTCTATAGGATTACATAACAAATGTATCAACCCCGGCGTCTAATCTCTTTACTAAGAAAATGTCATTACATATTATAATACGAGTAATACACTGTGCCCGCGAGAGCGCGATGTAGTTCGTATATTGAAAATGGCATTGAAACCTAATATTTTTTCAGGTTAAAAGTTTCCTAATGTTAATCCAGGTAAAAAACTATTTATGTGTCAAATTTCATCCAAATTCGTCAAGCCGTTTCTGAGATTAGCGTGCAAGAAAGCACAGACACGCAAGAATTACTAAAAACAATTTTTTTCCCTTCGGTAACATAAGTAAACGTGTGATTGTTTTTTGAAAAATATTTAATGTACAGATACGGCTCCTTTGCAATTTTATTACTTACTAACTGGTTCCTGCAACTTTATCCGGGTTGAAAAAAAATAAGTAATATAACGTTTTACATCTTGTTACTATAACACTTTGGACAAGCATTATTTTTTTATTTTATTTTAGATGATCCCTTGGGTACAGTCTTGATGAAAGGTACCCTATATCCTTTCCCTATAGTTGAGTAGTTACGGCGTGATAAGGTAACAGACAGACAAACAGACAGTTACTTTCACATTTATAATATTAAAATATAATATATTTTAATATATTATATTAAAATATATTTAATATATTTTATGGATATGAGTATATAGTTAGATAGGGCGCGTCTTTACTCTGTGTTGCCTACTATAAATATTTATATTATAGTGGTTTGCTAACCACTTTTTTCAGCAGTCTTAAACTATGTGAAAAGAACCCCAATAAATATGTTTTTTTTTATAATTATTATCTGATATCCAAACATTGAACAACGCTTCAGGACATCTGAACGAGTAGGTGATAAAATACACAGAGGGCTTCTTGCAACTCGCTATTTTCAAATAAGCGAAATGATATTATCGAGGGAAAACATTCGAAGCGTCGATAATGCAGTTTCAAAATATTGAACAATGTGCAGTCCATATACGTTTTGTCAACAACGAAATAAAAAATAAATCTAAATTGATTTCGCCTATACGTCTACAAAAGGACAAAATTCAATATAAATTTTATGAGCAATGAAAATAATTTATACTTTTATTGAATTCCAAGCGAACGGGTATTTAAAACGGAAATTATTTAAAAAAAATGAGACATTGTTATGAAATATTCATGAAATATGTTTAATATCTAAAACCCAAGGTAGTACAAGTTGCATGTAAACCTCTTTACAGAAGACTACTATAAAATAAGAGCACTTATGTTTTTTGTTGTCGTACATGAGTAGGTGATGCTAGAGCCCATTCCCTTACTCTCACTTTAAGTCCTTGCTTCTATTACTAGCGACCTACTTATATTAGGTTAGGTTTATAATCCTTATAATAATAGCCATTTATTTCCGAAGGCCTTAGCCATAGGCATAGGCCTCCTCCAACTGCCTCCATTGTTCTCTATCTAGAGCCACTCTCGGCCAATATGGTCCCAAGGTCATACGAATATCGTCTTCCCATCTTCTTATTGGACGCCCCTGTCTTCTAACGCCGTCTCTTGGATAGGGAGTGGTTCTCGAGGAAGGTTTTAGTATATAATTTACAGTTACGCAGGCGAAGTCGCGGGCAGCAGCTAGTACATAATGTAATTATATATAAATTCCTTGAAAAATTATCTAACTGATAGTGGAAACCTCATCAAAATCAGACAGACGCATAAAGGGACTTCAAATTATACAAAGTAAAGATAAAGATATCTTGAGGAGCAGTGCATAATTATACAAGTTTACAACTTATATGCGACCGTCCCTATGTGAAATATTGACCATATAAAGTTCTGGCTTCAGTTCTTCAATATGAAAAAAAGTAACACATACATAATTACAATGTTTTTATCAATGTAAATATCGTCAAAGAAAAATAAACCAATATAAAATTGTTTATGTAGCGTAAATAATACAATTTTTTTTTGAGTTTATTCAATAAAATACACAATTTACTGTGGTTTTTGAAATATAAAAGTTATTCCAAAGCAACAAAGGGTCTATTTCGAGTTTCCCCAGCCTAAGAAAACCCTTTCTTGTAGAAAAATGTACCTCAGTTATTGTTCCGTCTAACAGATTTATATTTTTCCTTTATAAAGAGCTGCTTGCTACTCGACTAGCGAAATTATAAAATAACCATAACGATATTCTTTGTAGGGTGTAAATACAAAGGTTCTTTGTTAATGGATTTCTTTTTTGAATAGAAATTCTGTTTAATTAAAGTTAAAAGACAAAAAGGTTCTTGTCACTTACCAAGTGCAGGAGTCGGGCCTTAACTTTAACTTCTTTATTTCAATACCTTCGTTTTACATTGAATTTTTCATTAAAAACATTCTTTATGCCAAACCTTATTTCAAAATTAATCCAGTTATATAACTGAACGACTTTAATGAAACTGTTGAACGAGATTAATGTCTCAAGGTAGACTTAATTTTTTGTTTAGGTTTTTTTTTATATCCAATCTCTCCCTATGTCTTTTCCATTCTTTGCTTCAGACATTTTTTATATCTAATGCCCACACCGTTTTTACGAACTAGTTGGATGAGTGTTTGCCTAACGTCTCAGGGGCTCCGGGTTCGATTCCCGGCTGGGTCAACCTTGGAAATGGACTTTTCAAAGTTGGCTCTGTATTTAGAAAGTAGTGGCACGGCATAGTGCGTAAATGTCATTTCCCGTCCTAAAAAAAGTGCATAGTCTATCGTGAAATAACAGCATATTACTCGTATGTGCTGTAAGTAAGGAATGCCAGAGCCCATTACCTTATCCCTTATCATAATTATGTATTATACTTAATAACTCCTGAAACATATAATGTAATAAAAATAAAAAAATCATTTTATTATATTTAAGCGCAATACTCGAGTACGGTTAGACCAAGTCGGCTAATTTTTTTTTTTTTTTTTTTAATATTGAAGTAAGAGGAAGTTTGTTATGAAGAAAAAAATTAAAAATTGGACATTCGTGCGAAGCCGGGGCCGGTTCGCTAGTTAAACGTAAAACGAAAACCAAATTTAATATGCGAAAGTTATTAGGCGAGATATTAATATCATTTATAATTCATGGTCGGCGTCAGTCCAATTCATTACTGTCAATAAATTCACGCCTTCAAACAGGCACTCGATTTAAATCGACAAGTTATTAAATGAACCAAATAACATTTCCAATGTTTTGTTTGATCAATCAATTTTATTCCTGTTCAATCGCAGTAATTTCAGCCTCCCACAAAAACTGCTCTGAAACACTTTTCATTTTAATGTGCGAATATGATGAATTAATAAAATGTATTTGGAAACTGAATTGTGATCATCATCAGCCTCATCAGTGACCAATTTTGCATGAATATAAACAAACATCTTATAAATGCGGAACGCAGTGTAACTCTGTCACTACAATAAAAATTCCATTATTTGACGAGAATTTCCTTTGAGAAACCAAATAGAGGATTCATATCGCGCGAGAAAGAAGTGTAATTCCAGTTTAATATTAAAATTAGTGTCAAATAAGTCTAGACACTGGGACAGGCGTTGGTGAGCAACAGCTGTTCCCAAGTAATCGAATATTCAATCCAATAAATGATAAAATTTCAAAAGGATTTCCTATTCAGATCAGGTTTTTTAGTTCAACCTCAACACGACATTACATGAGACGGGTATTTAACGATTCATATTTTGCGTTAATACACGACATAGTCCACTTTTGTATCAATTTTCTTCAAGACTCGATGGGCTGTTTAAATTTGATTGAGTTAGTTACAAGCATCCAATATTCGTCATAAACTTATTTGTGATCAAATAGATACTGCTCATCTCTAAGCACGCATCATTTGAAGGTCAATTTCAGAACTGCATAATAATAAATCCAAGATATTAAAAAAGTAAAAGCAAGTAATTAAAAAATCTAAGTAATTAGAAATCATCAAAAATAATTAAAGGAGCCCAAAAAAAATATACTGATAAAATCCTTCCGTAAAGACTTTTTGACGTGATTCATCCCTACCGCGTGTGGATGTGGTACCTATTACAAATCCTATTGTTTTCGAAGCGAGAAGCATGCGAGCAAATTGTTCCAAATGAAGGAGATAAGTGAAATTTATGTGTAATGGCATCGACTCTTGCCCTTTATATCACTATGTTTGCTTCGATGGCGTGAGCAGATAGCTCCTTAATTTATAGAGGTTGACAATTTGTACTACATATTGAAGAGATAAACTTCAAAGTTGGTTTGTGCTGTATACCTAAACTAGCTGCTGCAAGCGACTTTATACTACTTATAACTTATGTATATCTTTATAAAATATAGTCTATGTTATTCACTAATAATTTAGCTTTGTATAAGTGAAAGAATTTTTAATATCTACAGTAGTTTTTGAGTTGATTCAATACAAACAAAATACAAAAATGCAACTCTTTTTCTCTTTATAATTTTTTAAGATTGATAGATTATTCAATCGCGGGAATTACGATTAAGTAATAGCTTATGACACACAGCTACACAGCTGGTTGTTGGCCAAGAGCAAACCCATCTCTAATAAAAAAAAATGCATAACCAAGTCTACAATGTAGAGCAATACAGTTCAACATTCTTGAAGTATCAATTTTACTCGCAGTTACTTTAGGTACGTACAATATTACTCGTATGAAAAGGTATCAAAATAAACTTTATTTGAAACGTTATTTGAAACATGAGGAAGCTACAAAATTAATGTTTTAACGGAAACGATTTCGCAATAAAGTCGGCCAGTTTGCTCAGTGTGGGTAAGTTAGTTCAACAGAAAGGATAGATCACTGGCAAAGATCCAGATAACCCCCTTAGGTGTCGACACGAGACTAGAAGCTCAACCAAACAAACTGCGGATGAATTGTTTGCGCATCCTGACACTGATCCGAATTAGGGCACACAGGATCTATATTGTATTACCTATGTGCTATTTTAAGACACTATTAGGTTTAAGTTTCATCTGTAACGGTATTTATTGTTAAAATAGTTAAAATAGTATTTATTGTTAAGAGAATCTAATGTATACTTACTAAGATTATAAAGACAGAATATCTGTATGAAAAATGTCCCTATGTCATTTTCATATGCTAAACTGTCGAGAATTTACCAACCAAACTCACTTTCGCATTTATAATATTATTTATAAAATATGTTAAACCCTGATAATGTAGCTTTCTATAGGTAAAAGAATTATCAAAATTGGCCCAGTAGTTTTGAGTTTATTCATTACAAACATACAAATCTTCTCTCTTCATGATATTTGTGTAGATAATATTATTATAGTTTAAAAATGTTTGTACCTACTATTTGACTTTTACCTAGACTAATATAATGAGTAAATTATTAACATCATTTTAGAGCTGTATTCTTCTCATCAAAGTTTTCCTTGTTAATTAAATTGCTCCTGATCAATACTTTGAGGGTTGATTGAATTTTCTTCAACAGTGAACACGTCGTGGAAGCGTAAATGCAATTTGCTCTGTCCAAAAGTCTGGCACATGGATCGATACGTTTCAAAATAACTTTTTTAATTCTGTCCAGGGCGGAATAATCTGCGGTTTATCCTTTGCGGAGATCTGAATTTTATCATTTAAATTGGCGTCGCGTGCAAGGAGCGCTAGTCTGCCAAAGGCAGTTGGCGTCAGACGGCACGAAGTGCTTCGAGAAACTTCGATTAACGAGTTCCGAAGATTTAGTGGCGCCGTAATCGCATAAGAATTATGTCTTTCGGTTCCCTGACGTCTCTTTGTGAGAAAAATGCCGCTATTTTAATTATAACAATTTTTCATAGAACTTTCTAAAAATTCAGTGCAACAAAATTAAGGAGAAATACATATAGCAAAAACAACGTCTTTTGTTTTTTAATGCGGATCATTTTAACGAGTTTAATTCAAGAAGAGCCCATTGCTTTATCCCTTATACTTAATTCTGCCATTATGACTTACAGAGTCCGGGGTATATTACTTGTGTTATAGGAGACGAAAGCCATTTAACGTAAAAAAAATACCATAAGTACACAAAAACGTTAACCAACGTTATAACATTGGTTACTCTTCATTTTAAAAAAAACTAGCTGGTGCACGTGAATTGGCAAGCGTATTTTTATAAAATAGAACCTATACTACTCGCCGATAACGTTGCTTTCTATAGGTGAAGGAGTTTTTAAAATCAATACAGTAGTTTTTGTGTTTATTTATTACAAATATACAAATCTTCTCTCTTTATATTAGTATAGACAAAACAATGATTAATTATAATTGCAATAGCATACCTTATGTAGAATGTTATGAACACTGCACATATCATTTTGAGACTTGAAGTTTGGATTTGCGTGGAAAACTTATCTGTTCAGCTACATTTTGTCGAAATGAAATTACACACTGAGACTGCGTTATTACTTACAGGGACAAAACTTTTACTCTCTGCGGCTTGATCTTTGAAATTAGCTCACTCAACTAATTATCATAAAGTTGGAACTCAAAACTAACTTTTGGAAACACTATCAACGTTTCAGCTGAAATTTGTATAACACTGGCTCAACATTTACGCAAGTTTTTCGGCACCGCCACCCGCCGTATTCAAATTCATATACGAGTAGCAGGACGAGTCTTGTCATTTATAAAGTGCATTTGCTCAGTAACAAAGTTTCGGATATAATAATAAGTGTCCTCTAATACTCGTAAGGTAATGTTTTATTTATAAATTAACTAAAGTGCCCAGCCCGCACGGTTTTTCTATATATAAAAACCTTTTTCTCTTTTAACATTCTTTCCATTAGTGAAAACCTTAATGAAATCCGTTACGTAGGTATAGTTTAAACCGAGAAACAGACGGCGTTAAGCGACTGTGTTATATTATTATATTACTAGCTGGCGCCCGCGACTTCGTCCGCGTTGAAAAAGAAAAAAGTAGCCTGTCCTGTGTCCTGTATGTCTAAGTATTTATCTACCAAGTTTCATGAAAATCAGTTAATTCGTTTAAGAGTTATGGAGGAACATACATACATACATACATACAGAAAAAAATTCTAAAAATTGTCAATTTAGTTTCAGTATCATGTATAGAGCCTATAAACACGATATCTCTGAAAACAAAGTAACTTACTCCATGACCGACCCTTACAGATTTATTATTAGTATTGATGTAAACATTAATAATATGTATTATAGTAAAAATGAAAAAATCGCGCTGCAGTGCAAGTGCAGCCGATGGCAGGAAAAATGCGAATTATATAATCATATTATTCTAAGTGCTGAGTATGAGTATATTATTGTGAGTCCTAACTAGAGAGAGGACCAATTTTGTAAATATGTACATACCGTATGTGGAGGGTTTTAGGGTATTCTCTAGAAACTCTGCACCTATTTAAAAAATCCTCTCACTATCTTAGTTACATAATACCAGATGAATATTAGCTCTACTAACTTCCCTAATTACATCCAGGCAAAGCCGGGGTCCATTTATTAAATTTACGCCGCAAATTGAAATCTCTAGCCAGTCAAAGTTTGAATTGGCAAATACACATAAAATATTACAACAAAATTGGTTGTTTAAGAAAGTAAACAAAATGTTTTGTCGTGTTTAAGAAATTCGAGAAATAATTAATTATCTTTCAACAACTTTGATCCGATTTACATAATTTTATTAAATTTGTTCGAAAATGTTCTCATTTAATTTGTGTATTCATAGATTAACATCTAACTCGAACAAGTTTCATAATAAACATTACAATGTAATCATTATGAGTTTTAATAATAAATGTAATACTTAATACAGACTTTAAAATCTGTATTAAGTATTTTTTTTTATCTTAAATTCGACAGACAGGCCGAGGTTTTTTTGGTAAGTGGCTACCGTCACATCGCCTATAACACTAGATTGGGAAGGATAAGGAAATGACATAAGTAGGTATACGTTTATAGTAGACGGCCTACTGCCTGTTTACTTATCGCAAATATATTCTGTTTTGAAGCTTTAATTGCTACTTATTGAAAAATATGTACACATTATTATAACAACAGCAAAACATACACAATCACACCAACTCAATACGAAATTTACGACGACCCGTGAAGGTTTACTTAGGCCTGTATTATACCTATACCAATGGTAACTTGTTATGTGGATAGAAAACGTTAGATTAATATTATTCTGTACGTGACTGTACTTCTTAACGCACAGTACAAAAGCAAAAGAATAAAATCACTTCACACAGCGGCGGTGACTTGAGCTGGTAGTTTACCGGAGGGCTCATTATTATTTCTTGAGCGCAAAACTCGACGCAAAAGTTAGAGAGCCACAGCCTCATTTTGAAGTTAATTAAACGGTTCCCATCGCCGACGTCTTCATTATTGCTTGAGACAACTCCAACACGACAGCGTCCGACGAATTACTAGCACTGACTCTGATCAGACTTTGAAATGAGAGTGCAATTTTTAAGCATAATATAGGGTAACTAAATTAAATAAAAAAATAGTCCATAAAAAGCATTCCTTCCACATCCCCAAAAAAAGACATATATAACAATATAGCCCCTGTTTTTAGCCCAATATGATATTGTTATCATGTAATGAAAGAATTCAGAGAATAATATTCATGTTATTTGACAGTGGAAGAATTTGACCGCGACTGTATAATGATTTTGTGTTATAAAAAAAACCCGATATTTACTTATGTACTTATTCAGACTTATATGAAATTGTAGTATTAAACAATCGGTGCATTTCCATCTATTTTTGTGATTATGCTTCCAAAATATTAGATCCGTGTGTTAGATTATACAGTATTATTTTTACAGTAATACGTTATTTTGGGGCTAGAATATCCAAATATCAAATTATGGCATCTGGAATGCCAATCGTCCCAATTTAAAATCCCCAGCTAATTAAAAAAATTAAGTTTCATACAAAAAATTAATAAGAAATCTCATTAGATCTTTACCATTATCAATGAGCGCCATCAATACGGTTCGCATCGAAAAACATTATTCGCCCAAGAGTAGAGATCGACAGCTTAATAAAGTGCGCCATCGAGACAATTTTCAATAACACATTTCCATTCCCTCGGCATTCCTTTAAACGCCGCGTCATGGCGCGCCGGCAATCTCCAAAATAAGATAAACCATTCGGAACTGTACTCACCGAAGAGCGTTTTACGAGGGTCAGACAAATCCCTCGAATGGCACGGTGGTTCTCGACTCTCCCTCGACCCGCGTTTCAATTTGCCCCTTGTGTAGTTTGTAGCGGCGGCAAATAAAAGTGCGGCTTTTTTAACTATCAACCGACTGTGATCGTTTGTGGACAGTTACTTTCATTGCCCATCTGCCTCCGGAGTATTTCATTCGCTATAACACCGACGGTATTGGTACTTTCATTTTTCTTATCTATGCCAATAAAACAAACTAAACCAAAGTATTATAGGTGTTCAACGTGCAATATAGTGAATTATATTAAAGCTAACCCAACAAAGCGAATAAGCCTTATAAGTGCCAATGTACCAATGTATTTTTTAACAAACTTGTATTTTATTTCTTTCTTATGTGGCATGTGTACGCATTGCAGTGGACAAATTGCTTTAAAAAAATGTAATGTGTTTATTGAAATGAAAACCCCAAATATGGTGTCCTAAACACGTTTTAAATATGAAAAACACGTTTTACTAAACAAGCAGGAATTTTATACAAAAACATGCCCAGGAACAAATAAAATTTAAAATAAAAAGTATACTGTGTCAAATTTATTTTTCTTTATTCATTTCAATTTACCTAAATATTTTTAGAAAAAAAAAATTGCTCCGATACTAGTCTTGAAGACGAGACCCGGGAATTATTAAACCAGCTGAAAACAAAAATATCATTAAGTATAATTTCCAATAAAAAAAATTGTAATATTGTAGCATTTTATTATTGTGCATTTTTTTAAATGACACTTAATTTATTATGATATTCATGCATATTACTATGATGATTGTAAGCGGCAGAGTACACTATATGAGCTCTGTAGCCAAAAACTGGCTCCTAACTGGCAACAGTAACAAACACCTTTTAGTATATCACCCCGGAATATTATCACTGTTGTGTTTGTCTACTTCTACTGTCTTCTACTGTCCTCAGATCGTATATTACCCATTCTCCTAATTTGTGCTTCTAAGTTTTAGCTAAATCGACGGCGCCTCAGTGAAACCCCTGATGTTGCACGTGTTAAAACGTGTGCGAAACCTGATAACCCATCTAATTGGATCCAATTTCTAAAAATAATAAGTTTAACGTCATTATTAACAGCCGGTAGGCTTTTACTGCTGGATTTAGTCTGCCAAAGCGCGAATATTTGTAGCCCAAATTTACTGTTTCCCCAGGAATCCCGTTACATCGTCAATCTCACTATGTCAAAGATCTTAGTTCTCCTGCGATTTTTTTACGGTTTCCGTCTCGAAAAGAAATCCTTAGAGTATTTATTTTCTTGAAATTCTGAGAAACCCTGAACTTTGAACATCACTGACAACACACCGATTGAACACTTCAAATTATAGGCACTGAAATAGGTACGAGTATATCGGACGTAAAAGTTCTTCGTAATCTTCGTCTTTATCGACCTCTTTATCGAAGTTAGATTACCCAAATTGTGTAAACAAGTCAATGTAAAAATTTAATTTTATTACTGAATTTATTATTTACTCGTTTGACGAAGTTCACTTTGGGTGTAATCCGCAAATTTGGTGATACCAAACACATCAAACGGATTTCCTTCATTTCGTTTATTTACTCTCTTTAAAAAATTAACGTCGCTCTGTACGTGCAGAAGTGCATTAGCATCCTGAGGATCATATCACAAGTTTATCCTTATACACTCATCCTTATAAACAGTGTGGTCATGAGCTATCAGTATTCTAGGTAGGTACTTTTTTATGTTAAGGTCCGCAGACAGTCTGACGGTCCACTTGATGGTAGGTCGCTAACCCTCGCCTATAATACAAGCAACGCCAACTGTGCTTCAAAGTGCGCTGTTGACTACAGTAGTATTAAGGATAAGGGATTGAGTAGGGATAGGAGAATGGGCTCTGGAATACCTTACTCACTGACCAGAACACAACAGCACACAGACTGTTATTTCACGTTAGACTTCTGTATGGGGGTGCGAAATGACTGCGAAAAGCAGTGTGCTCGGCCACTGTTTTCAATTACAACTATTTTAATACACAAATATACTGAGGTCGTGATAAGACGTGATCGTGATCAGACCTTTGAAGACCATCAATACACTTCCATTTCCTAGTCGACAAAGGCATTTTCACTAATTACCACAGATTCTATTATTACTTCGATGGTATTTCCATGACATGGTAACCTTGACCTGATGCTGCAGCATGAAGTATTCTAAACAACCCAACTCCTTACTTCGAGGGTTCGTCAATAATTTTAAATTATAGCTTATGTACGGAATACAGATACAACAGCTGCAATTTTAGAATATAGCTTGTTCAAATATATAGCTGATCATTAGGCCAACTTGATATCTATTCTACAAATCTTGTCACGCAAAGAAATTCGGAGTATATATCCCCTTTTCTGGCACGCTGTGTGATCGTAAGCCTGCTTTCAAGGATAATAGCGAGAGTAGCTTTGTAAACACGGCTTATTTACAAGCTCTTATTTACGAGTGTACGCCTTTTTCAAATCAGTTATTATTTTAATTAGTATTTATTTGGATGGTGGGAAAAAATTATAAAATTGTCTTCAAATTTTTATTGATAACAGTAATGCTCGTCAATAGATACCAAACCAAATATGGATCGTTGTAGGGTCTCCCGAGATGGACGGCGTGCCTCCACTTTCGGGTACGCCGAGGTTCTGACAGGGAGCACAGGCCTCCGCGCGTTGGATAGCCGTGGCGGGGCACCGAAATCGTGTACCACGACCCCGCCCATAAGCGGCCGCGATAGATAGAACGTTAAAAAAAAGGTTAGGTTCATGTGAGATTTTTAAAAAACGAACTACATCGTGTAAGAAGTTGCGGGGCGGCGGAGTTTTCACCAGTTGAATAAAATAAACAACTAAGTACTTACCTTATATGGATCAGGAAGCAAACCAGTAATTTTTTTAATGTCACTTGGAGTGTAGTCCGTAAATTTGTTAATGCCGAACTCAGCATATGGATCCTTTGAATTAAGGTAGTTAATCTTAATCAAAGACTGCACAAATGCCATATAGTGTTCTAGCTTATCAGCCTCATCTTTATATTGTTTATTATAATCTCTGATATATTGCTCAAATAACATTGGAGCATCACATATGTTGTAATAAGTCTTTTTGGGCCAGGCATCGCTTCCTGCTAAGGCCAGAATAATGCCCAAAATGATGAAAATAACTCTCATTTTCTAATGTTTAAATAAGATGTTCAAACTAATGTTTAAATAAAATTAATATGATTCCTACAAACAAACTAAGTAAGTATGTGTATAAAACTAATTGCACTGCTGTTTTATAGTTTTCTAGACCTCGTAATTTTATGAATTTAGATAACGTTAATATGCATTATTTAATTGATCCACTTAAGGCGATGTTATTACGTTGCAATTCAATGTTAAATAAAAAATATAAAAAAATTACACTGTTGGCTAATATCACCGACATACGAGTAGCTTAGCTCTTATCGCACTTGCAGGCGGCGGGGCGGGGTGGATCCCGCTGCAGGTGAAATATATTCCGCGGCGGGATTCCGCCTGACACCCGCTGAACTAGCGGAGCGGATTCCCGCTCCGCCAACCGCAAGTAAGATAAGGCCCTTATACACTGATATGTAATAAAGCACTGGATAGGCTGCTGTCAAATTATTATTATGTCTATGTGAAAATCGCCATTTTGGCGCTGTAGGCTATGTAGTCTAAGTACATGGAACTAAAACTAGTGATGTCCGCATAATAGGGACATTTACAGTATACACATTTCTTCATATTTCAAAACTCAAGCGGACATAAATAAACTTAAACAGTCCCTAAGACATCAAAAAATAGAATAAAACAGACACTTTTACTTATCTATGGATTAAAAATACGTAAACGTCAAAATTAGTTCCCGTACGGCGGCGCTTGAAAATGGTACACGAAGGTATCTGTAATTTGTATCGGATAACCCATCCAGTGTTTTATTAGAGATCAGTGCCCTTATAGAAATGTCAAGTAGGAGTGGCCTACGTCGCCCGGTCTGAAGACATGCTTGTACCCTGTCGTAGTCTTATTGTTATGTCCTGATATATTCCTCAAATATCATTGCATCACTTATGTTGTAGTAAGGCTTTTTGAGCAAAGCATCGGTTCCTGCTATGGCCGGCTCAGAATATGAGAGTTGTTGCAAAATAACGAAAATAACTCTCATATTCTGAGAAAAGGGAAATAGAAAAGGGAGAGAAGCTGCAACAATTATTATCAATGGAAATAGAACAATGATATTTTTTTTAATTTCCATAGAATCCATTATTATTCTTCATCCCCAGTAAAATAAAAGTTATTCGTCTTAAATACACGTCAATTTATATTTTAATACGCCAATAAGTCACACTTTTTCACTCTTATGCCATGGAAAATCAATCCGCTTCTAATAACCAATATAATAGATTACAAAAAAGTGAACATTACAAAAGCCATAACATACCTATTCATTAAAATAAACAAGATGTAGATTTCTCTAATATATAAAAACACGTTTGAGTGAAATAGGAACTCGTTGATGTGTTTTGGTATATATATCTATATCTGGTATATCTAAAATTCTGGTGTCACAGTGTTTGTAACCAAACTCCTCCGAAACGGCTTGAAAGATTTTTATGTTTTTTTTGTGTATATTCGGTAGGTCTGAGAATAGGTCGTTAACTACTTTTATTTATTTTTATTATTATTATTTTTTGCAAAACAACATTTGTGGGGTCAGCTACTTTATTATATACTTAACTAGCTGGCGCCCGCGACTTCGTCCGCGTTGAAAAAAAAAGTAGCCTATCTTGTGTCCCGTACGTCTAAATGTTTATCTACCAAGTTTCATGAAAATCAGTTAATTCGTTTAAGAGTTATGAGGAAACATACATATTCATACAGAAAAAATTCTAAAAATGGTCAATTTAGTTTGAGTATCATGTATAGAGCCTATAAACACGATATCTCTGAAAACAAAGTAAATTACTCCATGACCGATCCTTACAGATTTATTATTAGTATTGATGATATTGAATGAATATATTGATAATTAATTTTGAAAGGCTATTTACATTGCCCCGTAAAACCAAAAAGCAGTTTGACTATGGATTAAACCATGAAAAGGAGATCAATGGAAGTTTTGTATGGACATCAGGTCATCAGATTTTATTATTTTCGTTTAACTGTTGAAACTTGTACCATTAGGTTAGGTATTATGATTAGGTATTATAGGAATTATTATGAAACTCCATTACCCAATGGTAATGGAGTTTCATAAAAATTTTACTTAATTTCCCAGGAACCCAGGATACCTGTGGCAGAGCATAAAGGCAAGCACCTTAACCACTCATCCAAGGAGCTCGACAAATAATTTCATTTTCATTGGAAAGATTAAAAATATGAAAAAGTTTCATGTCGTTTAGTCATCTCAAGTATAAGCATCTTAACTCCATTAGCTAAGCTCGTTTTATATAGAGACTATGTCTAGGTGATATTTTTCGTGCACATCGTCAAGTCAGCCGACAAACGTGGAAGCAAGATTGATAAGTTTTTAATGTGTTCGTTGCACAGTTTCACAGATGTTTCTGGTGTCATTATGCATGTAATTTGTAATATCACACATCTCTCCCCGTGTATTATAATTATAAAATGACAAAGACGCGTTTTGTTATTTCAAATTCATTGGTGGCATTCATGTTGTTTTGTAATTAGAATTACAAGTGTTGAAAATTTACAAGTTTATCGTGTATATTAGCTATAATAGAATTAAATTTTGATTAAAAAGGATTCAAATTAGTTAATTTTGAAATTTTCTTAGGCTAAGCGCCTCTTTCACAAACGTCAAGTAGGCCAAACTGTCATTTAAAGTCACCGGTAACCGGGGATAATGGAGCTGTTATACCTTTGTTTGTACGGTAAACGTCCCAAACATTAAATAGAAAATAATAAAAAAAAAATCGGCTATCGAATGATGCAGTAAACCGAGTGCATAATTCAATAAAACAGAAAATTATTTTTAAAAGTAACTAATCAACACATTACTTCTAGTTTATGAAAGAGGCCCTTATTAAATAAAATGTTTTATTGAAGAAAATATTTAAAATAAATTTTCATGAATACAAAGATGTAGCTTGTGGACTCTTCATTCCATTGTTCGTATACTTTGCATAAAATAATTAAATGCAGCAATTTTCCTTTAGTTCTAGTCACAAGTAAAAGAAAAATTGAAAAGAAATCCTACGCCCTGCAAAGTCTGTTTTCTTTTTTAACCAAATAAAACATAGAAGAAAAACGAGGGAGCTGCAATTGTTGAGGTGCGGGAAAAATTGATGCCAGTCTTATACTCATATAGATCTGAACCTTTATCCAATTACGTTCTATTTTAATTGAAGCAGCAGCACAAATGTACGTCACAATCATTATTATACAATCGGTGTAATAATGTAGACAGTACAATAGTGACGCTCAGTTTTGCAGTAATAATAAGAAAAATCGTGTTACATCTATATCATCAATACTAATAATAAATCTGTAAGGGTTGGTCATGGAGTAAGTTACTTTGTTTTCAGAGATGTCGTGTTTATAGGCTCTATACATGATACTGAAACTAAATTGACCATTTTTACAATTTTTTTCTGTATGTATGTATGTATGTATGTAAGTATGTATGTTCCTCCATAACTCTTAAACGAATCAACTGATTTTCATGAAACTTGGTAGATAAACATTTAGACCTACGGGACACAGGATAGGCTACTTTTTCTTTTTCAACGCGGACGAAGTCGAGGGCACCAGATAGTATAGAATAAAATTGTGACAAAAGCGTCCCAATGGTCATTCATAAGTTTGAGACGTAAGTTTCGAGAGTAAATTGAAAAATTTCAATTTCTTAATAAATTCATAGCCCACATTTAAGGCCATAAATAAAGCTTTCATTATTTGTAATAGCCATAAAAATATATAAATAAATCAAGCCGGGTGCACTTGTGATGGACAGCCATTGGACAGCTTAAAAACCCAGGAATGTTAAGTCCAATAATGGGCACACGTCAAATTATGAACAGCCAAATATGGACAGTTGAAAGTGGTGAACATCTTAAAAAGAAATAAAATTGCCATATTTTGAAAATTACTATGCAAGTGTTCACTACTGGCACCATGTTCTACACTGATGCCAAGGACTTGTCAAGAACAATCAATATACTTAAATAAAACAAAAAATTGCGGTTACGATAACAGTTACAAATAACTTTGAACCCATAACAAATAAACCCCTAAAATGACATAATTTAGCACACAAATCATCGGACACTATAAACATTATTAACATTTTAACATTGGGCTCTTTGTAACGGCCGCAAGTGTAATTGCAATTTAATTTCGGAATAATATTTGTAGTGTAACGTTGCAAGGTACGGGCTTGCGGTCACAACATCAGTTTGTGATTTGACGCTGCGGGTACCCACCACTGGAATATTAATATACAATAACATTATTCTAACATTGTTTTTAGAAGCGCACAGTTGTATCATTCAATTTCATTTGCAACCAGACTATTATTCAATAAATGAAATTGTTCTTTTATAGGTACTATCTGCTGATGATGCTCGACCGCATTTGCAGGACACAACTGATCTTATGCGATGTTGTACATATAAGTCAATAGTCCAAAAAATAAACTAATATATTTGTTCTACTTTGAATATTCTTGTGACAAAATAGAAATTTCATCATAAAAATATTTTTATCAACTCATTAGTAACTTTTTACTAGACTAATGAAGGAATTCTATAATAATAAGTATTTAATACTACAACTCGACTTGATAGGGATTAATTAAAAATTTCTTAGGAGATTCTATATAAATATTCGGAACGAAATTTATCCTTAATTCCAAGTAGAATTGTTTCATAAAACCGTCAATACGCAACAGACCGCACTTTATGTCATGTTAACCACGTATGCAACCGACATTTGCGTAAATACATTTGTTTAAAATTGCTATTTTGAATCTATTCATCCCATGGATAAACATAAATATTAATTGAAAACCTATTATGATTTTTTTATATAGCCATTATATAGCCAGCATGCTTGGGACCTAGGCGACCGAAGCTCTATCTTATATAATATGTAAATATATTAAACAAATTAGATAATAATATTTAATTTTGAAAATAAAATCGTAAGGGTAAGAGAGACACATATATATCTACTCCATTTGTAGGTAAAAATGAATCGACATTGTTCAATTGTCACCCGAGAAAACCCTTTTCAAACTCTTTCACTGGACTCCATGTCGGAACACAATTAATTGTTCACCCACTGAAAATCCTCAGATCGCTATTCTCAAGTGTAAAAATGTAATTCTGAATTTACTTATTTTCACTTCGCCGAGTTCCTATTGTGAAAATTTCGCAGTGCACTCACGGAAAACACTTTTTGGCATGAACCACTCCTTGAAAGGATTCCGAACAATTAAAGGGGAAACGAGATCTAAGATAAATATAAGTATTAAACTGCGGACTTTATTTGGATAAGGCCAAATGTAAATATTATAACAGAGACACAGAAACAGACATCTCTGTGTAAGGGAATGTCAATATGTATGTTATGTAAAGCCCAAGTCATAGATTCACCGGTAAGCCTGTTCGAGGCCAGAATCAAAACCAAAAATCTCTTGTAGGCACTTTTAGAAAGAGCTGGGGCGCAAGATTTCCAATAATTTGGTTAGTATCTGAATAATTGGAATCCGAAACAAGTTTCGAAACTGTGTTGTCTTAGTTAGATCCGTAAATTAGTTCAAGATTCCATTCTACATCTACAAATTGCTTTAGAATAGGGTGATCGATAGAGGGATTTAGTATCGTCCCAATTGAATTAGGAAATATTTAGTTTTGTTATATTATTTAGTTTTGTATGTAGTTAGTTATACATTCTATTCCTAAAATAAGTTTACCTATGTAAAAAAGTCTTTTTATCCTAAAATAAAAAGACTTTTTGACATAGGTAACTCAATTCTGGTATATTTTTTAAATCGAATAATATCTTGTAGATTGGTATAAGTGGTTTATACTCTAACGTACAACTCACTTAAGAATATTACTAATATTAACATGTTATTTTTGTTTTTTGAAAAATAAAGATTAACTAAATTAAAAAAATATGTCGTCAGTTTGTATCTGTTCTGTACAAAGTTAGCAAATATGGCAAAGCCCAGATTATTTTTGATATTTCGTCTCAGGTATTCAGGAAAATAGGCAATAGACTTAACGCCTTAAACTCTAATATCATCTATTATATAAAGCTGAACAGTTTGTTTGTATGTTTGGTTGTACGCGCTAATCTCAGGAGCTACTGGTTCGAATTGAAAAAATATTTTTGTGTTAGATAGTCCATTTATCGAGGAAGGCTTTAGGCTATATAACATTTTGAACGCGAACGAAGTCGCGGACACCAGCTAGTTTTAAATACAGTGAATTCTTACCATAGCGAAAAATTATTTTTCTACTTGTAACATTGATTCTATACAAAAATCTTTACTTACACCGTCAAGTACTTTTTCAAAAGCAATAAAATATGAATACCAAAAGAATAACTTTAGATATATCGCTGCTTAAAAACTAAAGGGTCATAAAACAAAAAAATGCAAAAATGTTTTTATTGCAGAAATACAATCACAATCCTTCATATTATATGTTGTAAAAAAGACTTATGGTTGTTTTATTCCATATTTAGTAGATTTTGATCATTTTTTTATATATTCAAAAGTAACTTATATGCTTATATCTCTTCTTGTATTCAGTTTATTATAAAAGTACTTAAAACATTTAATGCTACTTAAAAATACGCTTCTAACGATGTATAATTTGCATATATTTGATATAAATATCTAATAAGAAAAAAAATGACAAAAAATAATTTAAATTTTTTTCGATTAGCTCTCCTGTAAAAAGTGTAATTTTGATTTGTGGCCCTTTAGTTTTTAAGCAGCGATATATTTACATTCATGCATAAATCATAATAAGTAATTCTACGCCGAGTAATAAAAACATTACTTCGTCATAAATATTAAGAAAAATTTAAAGCGAAGTGCGCCAGGCCAAGTGCGGAGAGATGAAAACTTTGTGATTTATATAAGTCGTGCGGTCTCAGAGTCCCAGCGCATGTGAATGATGATAAACAAGAAACAGTTCACTTCACTTGATATATTGTTCGCTCTAGCTCTAAGTCTAACCCAAATCTTAGCAATATTTATACAGAGCTCAGCTTAAAAAATATATAACAAATTACAGGATAATTAAAAAAAAGAAAAAAATGATATATTTATAAAAAAATTTAAAAAAAAATCTAAATAATAAATGTTACTACGACTCAAATGAATATTTTTTAGATGACATTATCATTTAAATATTAATAATATAAATGTAAATATAATTTATTTTTATTTTTAATTTAAATAAAATAAAATTCTTATATATATTTATATAAATAAATAATTATATGCTTATATATATACGCTTCCTCTCTCCTAGTCCCTAAGTTGCATGCCCAACAGGGTCCATAACATTGGTCTTTATTTTTATAACATCTTTGTACATTATGGTTTCGCAATTAATAATTGAATTGAATTGAATTATTTATATTATTATACTAGCTGTTGCACGCAAGTACGTCCACGTACTTAACTATGAAATATAGCTTATATTATGTTAATCGCTGAATGTAGCTTTCTATATGTGAAAGAATTTTTAAAATCGGTCTAGTAGTTTTTTTTATGTTGTTTTATTATAAACATAAATAGACAAAAATACAAATATTTTCTCTTTATAATATTAGTATAGACTAGCTTTGCCTGCGACTTCGTACGCGTGGTATTCGGAATAAAGTTCTTTCAGATTTCCGCTATTATTTCAAATACGTTAACAATTTAATACATCGCCATCTATTCAACGAAACTGTCCAAAAAAATTAGAAAATTTAATCAGAATAAAATTAAGTCAAATATCTAAGCGCCTCTTTCACAAAGGTCAAGTAGGCCAAACTGTCATTTAAAGTCACCAGTAACCGGGGATAATGGAGCTGATATACCTTTGTTTGTACGGTAAACGTCCCAAACATTAAATAGAAAATATTTAAAAAAAATCGGCTATCGAATGGTGCAGTAAACCGAGTGCATAATTCAATAAAACAGAAAATGATTTCTAAAAGTAACTAATCAACACTTTACATGTAGTTTGTGAAAGAGGCCCTAAGTATATCTGAGAGAAGCCATCAGAAAAGAAAAAATATTAAATTAAAATTTTACAGCAGAAACATATTTTATCAAGACGTGGTTAAAATAGTAATAAATCAAGGAAATGAAATTTCTATTCTGACCAGTTTAGCGTATATGTATGCAAAAATGCTCATATTTCAACCGAAATATCCTATCACATCAAGCGCCTCAGTTATCCTTATCAATACAGTCGAGTACTATTGTGCGAAAACCAATAACGACCTCGTGTCCCATGTATTAAAGATGTGTTTAGAATGATTGTTTAGTGTGGACTGAGTAGTAAAATGTAATAGGCAACAACGGTTTTCACATAAATATTGCTTTACGGTCGTTCAAAAAGTTAAATAGCAGATAGAAAGCAAACAATTTGATCGTCATCAATGTCAGTTGAAGCTCAAATCCTAGTCGGCCTGCAATTTATTCGAATCTACTCATTTGCTCATTTTCTATAAATCACAAATTATACAAGCGATTATTTTAATTAATATATAAAATATGTGAAATTTATAATACTGGCAACGCGCTCTCAAAAGTAAGCAAGCTATTTTCAATATTTTTCAAGCTATTTTCTTACTTAATTGAGTTTATAGTACACCTCAACTGTGTACCACCAATTGTATTTTGTGTATAAATAAATAAGTCTTATACAGAACACCAAGACATTAAGAGCATTGTAAAACCTTTTTGAAGAGGAGCAACAAACTGAAACAATGCAAGCATTACAAGAAACAATCCGCAAAGAGCAATAACGACTTCTTATAATGCCACATTTTAATGGACTGTTAACAAAGTCGGGTGAAATTGGCGTTATTCACCCAACGCTGAGCACCAGTTAAAA
This sequence comes from Synanthedon formicaeformis, assembly GCA_945859745.1. NCBI lineage: Eukaryota > Metazoa > Arthropoda > Insecta > Lepidoptera > Sesiidae > Synanthedon > Synanthedon formicaeformis. Next base: position 6,885,252 of record OX243964.1, read on the forward strand.
TTACTCTCGAGTGCTTGGGGTCTCATCAGAAACGAAACATTGACAAAGCAGCGAGAGACCGTCTCCCGGAACAATCGTTAAAACATAATAACGAAAACACTTCACAAATTGTTACAGAATGAATTGACACAAAGAAAACAGAATATAATCTGGGACTCGTGAACGATTCACCGCACTCCGGAATAAAATGGTAACCTAATATTAAATTTCACCAAGTGGATTCGGTACATATTTATATATGAAATTTGCATGCGTTATGTTGGCGTTTTAAAACAGAGACTTCATTGAGTATTAATGTATACTAATATTATAAGAAGGGAAGGTTTGTATGTGTGTAATGAATAAACTCAAAAAGTACTAGACTGATTTTAAATCAGCGTCTGTCTGTATGGCCGCTAATTCAACCTAAACGGTTTTCACCATCCAGTTAGATAATTTTTCAGTAAAGTTAATAACATCTAATTAAGTTTTTTTGTGTAACCAAGTCGCCGAAAAATAAATTTACATGACTTACGTATGGACTTACTTAAGTTCGTTTAAGAGTTATGGAGGAAGATACATACTTACACACACACACACACACACACACACACACACACACACACACACACACACACACACACACATACATACACACGCACACACGCACACACCCCCACACACACCCACACACACACACATACATACATACCCTTACAGATTTATTATTAGTATTGATTGTAGTTCTTATAAAATCCTATCGCTTGGCATTAACGAGTACGTAGCCATGCTAAAAGTCGTTGTTAACGAAGGCTCTTGTCGTTTTGGTAGTCCCAGTATTATATTACCTGAAAGCGTAATAGTCATTATGTTTACTGAGCGTGTTATTATAGCATAGCGGTTGTGTATTTCTTAAACCATAAATAATTTTATTATGACAGGTGGGCTAAGAAGAATATATTCAATACAAACTCTAATATCTATTAGATACCTATAAATTTAATAATTTACCCTGAAAAACTGCTAAAACATGTTCAGAACGATAATTATAATTTATATAAAATGTGTTTTTTGTGTTGTACTGAAGGTACACTGTGAGTGTGAATTAACATCTACAAAAGTTCCCAAGTAAGTGGAAGGGCACAATGAGTTTCGCAGTCATTTGTGGCAGTAACTCCCTTACAGAACACCACTGAAATAACTTTTTCTTTATTAAATCAATGATTTAATAAAAAAAGTCCTATTTTAATTATTTGATATTTTAATTATTTGATCCTTCCTTATTTTTGACTGTCTACAAACGTCATATAAGAAAACGACTTGTATTTTGAACAATGACTGCATGAAAATTTTACGAACCAACAAAGAATTATTAATCTTATGTTGACTAAAAATATACCTGACCAATCTGACCATACATTTTATATCGATACTCTCATGAAGAAATCTCCATTACATAATTAATAAATCTAATTTATCCTATTACTATTATTTTCATGCCTAGTTGTGCAATTAGCTGGTATTGCCAACATTATTTGGTCCGTTAAACTATAGTACCTACAGAGTGAGATCATATGTGTAATGAACATGTGTTTACAAGTGGACATGTAATTAAGGCTTAATCCAAACACACAGGATTTGTAGTAAGGTGTGTAGCATCAACGGAAACCGGACAAGCTTAATCAGCACGCCACATTCAGGTAACTGTGCTATTGATTGAGATCTCTATGAATCTCTAATCCAGAAATAAAAACAGACTCATTTTCGTCCAAATACAAAAGAAAACTAAAGCCATGGGAGAGAAATAAACCATTTACTTGGGACATAGTGCCAAATATTTATAACCAAAATAAATAACTATTCTTTGAATAGGAGTCAGAAGCAACCAAAGAAAGCGCTTTGTTGGCAAAATAAAAATGTGCCATTAGACATTGTTTATAGTGGATCTGTTATGACTATATTATAGTCTTCACCCAAATAATAATTAAATTAAAAATAAAACTGTGTTGTAAATTTTATATATATATTTTGTTCATTGAACAGACATTACGTATATACATATTTATTTTTTATTAAAAAATCAATAGACAAAACATACGTAGCGAATAACAAAAAAGGTTACGCATAACACTGCCCCTTAATCGAGCAATCATATGTTTTACAAATTTAACAGAAAGTATAAACTATGTGCGAGATTACAAAATATAAAAGATACGAGTATAAAGTTTAAACTAAATCTAAGCACTTCACAAAGAAATCATGTTTAACTTTAGATAAGGCTTTTGTAAAAAGATCTGCCTCTAATTCACCTGAGGGCTTGTAAGCTAAACAAATTACTTTGCGTTCGACACATTCCTGTATAAAATGATGTAAAACATCTATATGCTTTGTTCTACGAAAACATTCATTCTCTACCATTTTGAGTGTACTATGATTATCATTATAAATAGTAATCAAATCATGTGACTCATTCTTGCAATTCAACTCTAATAAGAAGTTTCTTAAAAATTTTGCCTCTTTAGTAGCATTACCAAGAGCGTAGTATTCAGCTTCTGTACTAGAGCATGCAACATTTTGTTGCTTATGACTGTGCCAATTTATAACACAGTTACCAAACCTACTCACAAAACCAGAATAAGATTTTCTATCAGTTATATCCCCCGCCCAATCTGCGTCGGATGAAATTTTAACCTTATCACTACCCCTCTTAAAATTGAGTCCGTAGCTAATTGTCCCTGATAAATATCGCAGTACACGTTTAGCAGCGAGCCAATGCGATTCATTGTAACAAGTGTTATATTGACTAAGCTTACTGCACGCAAAAGCTATATCCGGACGTGTGCATACAGCGAGATACATTAAGCTTCCAATAAGCTTCTGGTATGGAAACCTTTGGTCGATTGTTTCTGCTTTCGGCAGATTGAAATTGACCTCCATAGGAGTCGCTACCTTGTGACAATCTTCCATGCCAAACTTGATTAAAAGGTTTTTCACATATTCTGTCTGTGTCAATTTTAAAGTTCCTTGCTCTCTGTCCCTTTCAACTTTCATGCCCAACGCATGTTTCACCGGTCCAAGCAGTTTTATTATAAAGTTGGAACTGAGCAATTTATATAACATTTTCTTTTGACATTCATTGGAACTAAATACGAAAAAATCATCAACATATAACGCTATTATTACCTTGTCTTTGAAGTAGACACATTTTTCAGTTTTTAATTGCGTATATCCATCGTTAATGAGAACTTTGTGAACTTTTTCATTCCAAGCTCTACTGGCTTGTTTGAAACCATATAAACTCTTCTTCAATAAACATACTTTGTTCTGTTCTTCAACTGCAAATCCAGTAGGTTGTTCCATATAAATACGTTCATTTAGGTTTCCATTCAGGAATGCCGTACTTACGTCAACATGTTCGATATCCATGTCATTTTCAATTCCAATTGCAAAAAATAAACGTAAAGTGCTATGTCTTACAACAGGTGCAAAAGTTTCTTCATAGTCAGTTCCATATTGCTGAGTGAAACCTTTAGCAACTAAACGGGCTTTAAATTTTTCAAAGTTACCACTTGGATCTACCTTTCTTTTGAAAACCCATTTACATTTAATGACATTTCTATCTTTCGGTCTATCTACAAGTTCCCAGACACGATGTAACATGAGTGAATTATATTCTTCTTGCATAGCTTTCAACCAATCGTTAGCATTTGCACTTTTTAGAGCTTGGCTATACGTTATAGGTTCATCTTGTCCATTACCCAGTTCAGTGAAATAATTCATTTCGTAATCTTTGAACCGTATAGGAAGTTTCCGATCACGAACTGGTCTGGAATTCTCAATAATTTCTTTATCTGCAACATCTTCAACAATATCAGAATTGTTAGATAAAGTATCAGGTGTAGCATACTCATCGCTGTCAAGTACATTGACATTCTCTTCAGAAGTATTCGAATTATATACTGAAACTTCAATATTACTCAGTAAATCTTTGAAACAATCATAAGATTTTACATTTTTAAAATTAATTCCATTTACATTTTCAATAAATTCAACAGAACGTGCTTTAATCATTTTTGTGCCATCATCTGGATCACCAAGTCTGTATCCTTTAGTATGAGCACAGTATCCTAACATAATGTAGGGTTTTGATTTAGGGTCCAGCTTATTACGCTGAGATTGAGGAGTGAGAGCATATGCTGTACTACCAAAAACTCGAAGATGACTGAGGTTCACTTTGGATCCAGTCCATAACTCTTCAGGAGTAGCTTTAGTCAAAGCAGCAGTTGGACTACGGTTTTTCAAATAACAAGCAGTGTTAACCGCTTCTGCCCAATATTTTCTCTCCAAATCAGCATCTTGTAACATGGCTCTAGCTTTTTCCATTAAAGTTCTGTTAAGACGTTCAGCAACGCCATTTTGCTGTGGTGTGTATGGAACAGTAGTTTCATGAATTATACCGCATTGCTTAAAATAATTCTGAAAACTTTTATTACAATACTCCGTACCGTTATCACTCCTAACACGCTTAATCTTCAGATCGGTTTGATTTTCAACTAATGTTTTAAATTCAATAAACGTATTCAAAACTGTTGTTTGATCTTTGCGATGAAGAAAATAAATGAAAGATTTTCGCGTAAAATCATCAGTGAAAGTAATGAAGTATCGACAACCACCCCAACTATCAACCGACATAGGTCCACAGATATCCGTATGGATTAAATCTAATTTAGTCACGCTTCTATGTGCCTGACCACGGGGAAACGATTTACATTTTTGTTTTCCTTCAATGCAAGGAGGACAAGGAGTCAAATCTCCATTTGAAAAAACAATACCACGTGCCAATGAATCACGAAGGATTAACATACCTTTCAAACTTAAATGTCCAAGTCGGCGATGCCATATCTCTAACGAATCAGTTTTGGACAAGAAAGCTTTACTTTTAGTGCTAATACTAGGCTCTTGGTTAAATGCAGAATGACATATTTGATCAATTTTGTAAATACCGTCCACATTAGTAGCTGTCAGATCACAGGAACCAGTCACACATACATTGTCCTTCCTGTAAACATTACATTTGTTAACATCAAATATTAAAATATAACCTTTGGCTGCGATTTTACTGACAGACAAAAGATTAGCTGCTACTTTTGGTACATACAAAGCATCACTAATAATTACTTTTTCTACGTTATTTTTTGTCATATTTACATCACCTATACCTTCACTATATATAACATCATTATTGGCAGTAGTTATTTCGGATTGAATACTAGGAGTATAATTAACTATCCAGTCTTTCCTATTAGTCATATGACTAGAGCATCCTGAATCTAAGATCCAGTTATCTTTATTACAAGCACCACTAATTAAAACAGTTTCTGTAGTAAATAAATTTGAATTTCCCTTCTTTGAAGATGATGCATTAAGAGTCGAACCATTATTGGAAATCTTCTTCGGATTCTTCTTCAACTTAGGACAATTTGGTCTAATGTGTCCTTTTTCATGACAGTTGTGACATATTGGAACAAATTTATTTTTCGCAATAAGAATCTTGTCAGATGGTTCCAAATTTGATTTGCCTATCTCCCTTTTGAATTCATTTTGAATCAACTGGCATTTGACAAATTCGGACGTCAGTTTAGCTCTCGTGGCTTCCATCGCCATAATCAATGGATCAAATTCAGCTGGCAAACCAATCAGCATCAATTCAGCTAATTCTTCGTCATCGACGACGCAGCCTATATCAGCTAGTTCTTGCGTAACGGAAATAATATTTCCCAAATAATGATCCATGCAATTGTAATCTATGTACTTAATTTGAGCCAATTTTCTTTTCAATGAAAGTCTACGACTTATGCCTGCATTCTCATAAGCGGCCTTTAAATTTTTCCAGGCATCTTCAGCAGTTTTTGCATTTTTAACATGAGGATAGCAAATTGGTTTAATATTTAAACAAATTTTTGCATATGCTTTTTGATCTTTTATGGGTTCCTTAGATGGTGTTACCAACCCGGTCGCATAATCCCACAATCCATTATCAATCAGCAATAATTTCATCTGAAATTTCCATGTGCCATAATTGGAAACTCCTTCCAGTTTCTCAATAATCATACTTGACCCAGTACTTACAACAATGTTATTGGTCGAAATATTCGAAGTACTAGTATCATTATCCATTTTGATAAAATAATATTTTATTCAAAAATGTCACTATTATTGTACACACACACACACACAATAATTATTGGGTTTAATAGCCCATAACCAATGTTATGACTATATTATAGTCTTCACCCAAATAATAATTAAATTAAAAATAAAACTGTGTTGTAAATTTTATATATATATTTTGTTCATTGAACAAAGGATCGTTTACCTTGAATGGCTTTTCAGTCACAGTCAACCCGTATTGTTAGTACTTTATTAAGGTTTTGAAAGGTCAATCTGTAGATATATTTCTCGATGAATGTTTATCATCTGTTCCTTGATTTGTACCAAAGGATCAACTTTCTTGATAAAGTAACTACATTGAATTAGTACGAGTAATATTGTGTCTAGTGTACTAAGCAATTAAGGTGGAAAAAAAACGCTAAACATAAAAAATATCCTTTGTTTAATGAAGAATTTTCAAGACATTGGCAACGTAATTACTTTGAAAAAAAAATGTATTATACTTAAACATATGAAAGACAAATCGTTTTGTTTAGAATTTTCGTTAAATTTAGATACATTAAGTTTAGAATTTGGATACAAGAAGAATTTGATATTTATTTAAAAAAAATTCGAAAACGACTTATTTGCGCCAATATGAATCCTGCGCCGATTAATAAGTTAATGTCAGTTTATTCATTTTTTAATTTTTTGGATACTGCTCTAATGGTAAAAACAAAATACCATAAGCTTTGCGTTTAACCTAGCTTACAAACACAATTACATTCACCTGGTGTTTCTGTTTATACAAAACGCCAGCCACCAATCATCAGCCTGCCTGCTAACTGCCAAACATTATATGAAAAAAAAAAAAACTTATAATCCCCTTGAACAATTAGCTTATAGGTTTGCTTACTCACTTTCTTACCCATGAGAATAATGCATCACGATAATCCAAGTAAAGTATCCGAAAGCCTCGTGTCTTCAATGTGCGTGAAGACCCCAATCCTTTCATTTGCGGTGAAGTTATTGTTAAGGCAGCAGCTGACGTGAATCCTGACAGGGCAAAGATACGAACTCTACAAGTAATTCTGGATAAATAATGACAAAAATGTTAATTAGTAATAGCAGACCTCACGCGTTGCGCCGTTGTAAACTGCGTAGCCCTTATGATTTGTCTTATAAAAGTCTCTATGCTACTAGCAAACCAACCCTGTGACGTAGGCGGTAATAATTGGGGCGGGTTTTACACTGAATCCAGGTTTCTTTCGATCGTTCCTACTGGAAGCTTATTAAGGATGTTTTTGTCCAGCGGCGGACGTACTACGACTGAGATGATGAAGATTGTAATTTTAAATCAGAAATTATTCTAGAATATTTTGACTTGAAACGAAATAACAATGATGTAATCTGTAGTCAACTTAGTTACCTCGCCCTGATCACCCTTGTTAATGCAATCAGCAATTAAGCCGAGAGAACTTAGGAATAATAATTAGAATAGTAAACATTTTAAGAAATAAAGTGTATTTAGTTTAATATTATAAATGCATTTTGTTTTATTTATAAACGCCATAGTTTTTTTTTTTAATCTACTAAGTAGTTTCATATTAATTTTGGTTCTTAAAATCATATTTCCACGCTCCCGTACTTGACGACTTTGATACAGGACAGATTAGTTATAAGGACATACGTCATACAATACACCTGCGATTTCGTCTGCGTTGTGAACTGAAAAATATAACACATGAGAAAATATATGAGTATTATAACACCAGACATCTACATCGTTGTGACGACGGTGGCGCTGCCACAGTGACAGATAAGAAGTATCCTATTATTATGTTAATCCTATAATGTTAATAAACTATTTCACTTTTCAAATTTCATCCCAATCCGTTCAGGCATTTTTGAGTGAAACTTCTAAACATCTATTATCTATATCTAAACATAAACGTACATATTATATTTATTAGTATATTATTACATCTCTGCTTGTCAAGGGATCCGCTATAAAGACTTCTCTCCGGATATTGTCAATTGTGTCAGAAATATTATAACAGTAAAGTTAGAATGGACATTGTTACAACTCAACAATAACAATTACGAATGATTGCTACAATTTTGACGGGAATTTAGTAAACAATGTCAAAGCGTTATAAGTTCTCAATAAACATTTCTATTTACTTATTTACTACATATATTGTATATACTAGAACTAGCTGGTGAGCGCGACTATCCGCGTTGAGTAAAATATATATCCGACTATCTAGAAAAAGTTGAATTCCTCAGATTTCTCAGTGAGTATGTAACGTCTCTCTATCTCTATCTTCTCTTTAATTTATATTTCGTTACACATACTATAATTCATTAAGTTTTGACAGTGTTATTTGTTAGAGCGCACATGCGCTCATTGCAGTATATTAACTTGAGAGAAACAGTAACAGCTTTGGTACATGTAGGAAAGAAATGAGAATTGGAAGGAATTCTCAATGCACAGCGAGAGGTAAGTATTTTAAAAATTGCAAAAGTTAATCGAAAATACAATGAAGTCACGCTTGCATTTTTATTTTTAAAATGCGTGCTGTTGGCATTTTTTTTTTCTAATTTCTCGCAGCTTGGTAAGCATAATCAATAATTTTGTGGCACTTTTAAGTGATTGAGAACTGAATAAATACTAGATAGGAATTAAAATTTAAGGCGGGAAAGTAAGCATTAGATACCGTAGTAAACTTCAAAAATAGTGGACCCTTTGGTTTAGTAGTAAAGATGTTTAGTACTCTAACTAAATTCGATTCCTGGCTAGATCAATTATAGGAATGCACTATTATAGGAATAATGGGATTCCTTCCCAGTTCTTTTTCTGATTCCTTTAATAAACTTAGTGTTTCGTTGGGGGTCACAAGTACTATCAGTGTACTTATGAAATGGTTATAATTTTTAGTTTTGCTGTACCATCAGTCTACATACTTATAAGGTCGAAAGATTAGTTCGCCAACTGATAGTGGCGAAAAATTGTGGCTTAAAATCGACAACAGCTACTAAATAAAAAATAAACCTGATCACAAACAAATAAAAAAAATTGATCTGAAGTATCCGCTTCACCTTATTAACATAATAATTACCCACTTTTTGGATTATGTGTTTTATTTGTTATCTTGTAGGTGTTAAGCGTTTTCTTACTTTTAATGTTCATTTTGTCTACTCTGTTGCTTGCAGTGTGAATTATGTTTTTTTGTTACTAAGTTTTAATTTAAGTTCTCACGTAAGTGAATTTGTAATTCTTTGTGAGAATAAATATATTTCTAAACCTTATAATAATTATTTAAATAAATTTTATAATCAATAAGTTAACTAAAAAAATTTGTCTAAGAAAGCTTGCTTCGAATGTGGTTCTATTATTCCGCAGTAGAGGAAATTACTCGTTATGAAAGGTTGGATGCCAGAAAAATAGCTGACGTAAATGGTCGTAGATAACAAGATGTCTTCTCTCGTCTCTGTGTAATAGGACATCCTGGAAAATCTGTCCACCATCTATTAGGTACAATCTGGCTGCGACACAATCTTTTCTTAGCGTTTAAAGATCTATTGTTTGCTAATATATGTTTATGTTCTGGATATAAGAATTGCTTCCGTAAATAGACAAGGTAAACAGACCAACAACATGTTTACAATTCAATTTATGTAATCGTCACAAATTACGATTCAGATGCTATCAAAAAAGGAGATAAGGAAATTCGTTTATTGCATGAAAAAATAACGCCCAAATAACTTGTCAAATATCTTATTGATAATTTAGGATACATTTTATCTTTCTCAATATATTTTTGTGAGGGTATTTTCATTTTAGTGATGAAACACATTAACGGCAAAATCATGTGGAATATGTTGAAACTGAAAACCTTCCCACAAAAGGTGTGACGACTGTATAAAGTATTTAGAAGAAAAGTTTATCGCTAGGCCACGTAAACACGTTACTTATTGAATTTAGATAATCTCTGTCTGTCAGCGTTTACTTCGCTTGGCACTTTGTGCGAGACAGCATTGGTTTTTAATGTTTGTCGTTTATATGTAGTATAATAGCTGAACACGGCCATGCTTCGGTATGGCGCGAGTTATTGGACATTGCTTATTATACATTATGTAATTCTTTTTCATTTTTATTTTTAAATATATCAATACTAATAATAAATCTGTAAGGGTTGGTCATGGAGTAAGTTACTTTGTTTTCAGAGATATCGTGTTTATAGGCTCTATACATGATACTGAAACTAAATTGACCATTTTTAGATTTTTTTTCTGTATGTATGTATGTATGTATGTAAGTATGTATGTTCCTCCATAACTCTTAAACGAATCAACTGATTTTCATGAAACTTGGTAGATAAACATTTAGACGTACGGGACACAGGATAGGCTACTTTTTCTTTTTCAACATGGACGAAGTCGCGGGCGCCAGCTAGTTTTTATATAAAAGGAGCCCAAGTTACTACTTATAACATCAGCTAGTGAAAACCCGTCTCAACTGAACGATTTCTAAAGATCCATCACATGTGTACATAATCTTCTTACCAAAGGCAGCCATCGGCGCTTCGACTGCAAGCAGAAGTGTTACCTTATTTTACCCTTTATCTTTTATGTAATGAAATTGTTGGTAATTAACGCTTCAAATTGCTCTGTCCTTGGTAAATCACTTGAAGACAGCCAGTTAATTTAGTGTACCTAATTCATCTCTGTATGTCACAAAAAATGTTTCTAATAGATCACATGTGACTTTTGCGTCAAGTCATATGACGCCAAGTAACATTACGTTTAAGCTTTACCACAAATTACTACACTATATATGTATAGTAATTGTACAACGACTGTATTACATGTGTTTCTGCGACTTAGTTAGTTGGTGAGCTACTAAGGAAGTCGTGAGGACAATTAGACATAAGAACAGCTAAGACTTTAAAAGGTTCTTTTTCTAAAAGGTTGAAAGGTGATTTTACCTGCGGTTCGAAGCCAGCGAGCGAGGCGTAAGCAATCGCCTGCGGTATTAGTGTGAGCGCTACTGTGATCCCAGCTATTAGGTCTCCGATAGCTGTTTCCACGTCGTAACTCTTCGACCACTGCACTATCGGAAAGATCATCGCAATAATTATGATGATTTTGTTGAATACAGTGTTTCAGATAATTGCATAGTTGTAACGTCCTAATGGTGTATGCAACTTCATCCACGGTAAGTTGGCGCAACTTAAAATGTCCTATTTTAAACTTGTTAGTAGCGAAATGTTTTTAGACGCAAATTGACTTTAGCTAACCAAAATTGCCGTTCTACCCTTTCGTTAACTCGTGTTCGGTGCCAAAACATAGTTAAGCCTGTAACTATTCAAATTCAAAGTACAGTCAGAAGGTGAATTTTTGTAACTAATTAATAATTCTTTTACCTAATATATTAATAAATCCAAAAGAAAACACCATTCATTTGGAGGTACTGAAATATTTGGAATCGGAATAGAGTTCATTGGGAATTTAGTGGCAACAGGACAGTTTGCATTCCGTAGTGCCACCGTGAAATAATACTTGTAGAACAGAATGTTGGAACCCATTCCCCTATCCTATACATGTATATGTTATTTTTTACTTGAACAAAATCGACAGCGCAAATCGGTCCAGTAGTTTTTGAGTTTATTCAATACAAACATACAATACAAATCTTTTTTTCTTTATAATATTAGTAAGTATATTAACAAAAAATATTTAGACCTGTTTTTTTATATATAAAAGTCATAATAAGATCATAACAAAAGCCAAGAAATAGATACTTAACTTTCTTTCTTATAAAACTGTTTTGAAATGAGATACAATTACAATTACTGAACCACATTTTAAAGAAAACGTTGACTTCGTAAAAACTGGATTTATATTTTGCGTCACAGACACATAACGGATTTGAAAAATCTTTTTTCGTTTGAAGCTTAATGAGTCGTCCGATTCGAGTGTCCCCTGTTCTAAACACCATTTAGGATCACACTTAACGAAACGGACCAACGTTTTTTCCTATTTACATTTTCCTTATCTCGCTTCCGTTTTATACAGCGAGCGAGGGACGAATGAAAGAGAGGCTGGCACGGCATTCCCGTTCAGAATCCGCAATGAGGTGAACAATGGATCATCCGGATATTGCCTGTCAACGAAGCTACCTACACGCGCTAAACGATACTAGGTCACTCCCTGGACCGGAGGTAAACCACTTCTACAAAGGATGGAGGAAAATGAGATATCTGCAATTTTTCTCTCTTATTTTACTCAAAGTCTAGCGCAGTTTTAAACATACAATACATACATTCTCACAACGAGCTAACACTACTTCTTTTTTACCTACGTCAAATATATTTATATGTTAACGAAAGAAATGACATAGAATGTGTTTATCAATTGGCTATTATAATATAACATAAAGATAAGTAGCTATTAATTATAGTTCTTTTATAATTTCTAACTAATATAAATATAAATGCGAGTTTATTTATTTGTTTGTTACGCTTTCATGCCTTAACTGTTTGTTTGATCATCATGAAATTTTCATAGGACATAGAGCCTACCTTTGACCAAAAAAATTCAACGCCTGACTTAAAATAATATATTATGAGGAATATAGGTTATAAAGGGGCATTTATTTAGAGTAAAATAAAAGCTTGTATTTCTTCTTTCATTTTTTTTTCAGGAGATTCATAATACAATAATTATAATTATTATATGTATTATTATAAATCTTCTGAAAAAATTACCTTCTGTGTAACTACTTAACCGATCATCATAAAATATTGCATACACATTGTCAGGAATACAGAAAGGGACATAGTACCTTCCATCCAGAAAAAACTACAGGAATCATCTAAAAATTAAATGCAACGTCTGAAAAAACTATAACAGCCATAAAGATTTAAAAAAATGTGCTCATATATTTTCAGGCGTTATATTTTTATTTATTTATAGAAGCGGACAAAGTCGCGGGCACCAGTTAGTTATAACATAAAAGTCATTATTCATCCTGCTGGCACGCGAAGGTTTAGGAACGTTTCCTTCAACATGAGAAAAGCAGTGACAATTACTTCTAATCGGACATGAGACATGGAAAGAAAAGAACTCGAAGATTTAGGCCGAAAGGGGTTCTGGCATCTCAAAAGGCCTATTTCAATTTACAAATTGAATTTGTACATAAGGCATACACACACTATTCAAATAACGGATGTTCTTGAACTTTTTCAAAGGGGGTACTTCTTTACCATGGTAGATAATTAGTTAATTAGTTAAGGTTTTTTTTGGCATGTGTGCTGTTGTGTTTCGGTACTCGAGTAAGGGACACCAGACGCCATTTTCCTATCTATACTCAATACTAGTATAGTTAATCCTACTATAGTGGGCAACGCACTTGCAGCCCTTGTAGCTGAGGCTACGGTAAGCACCTACCATCAAGTAGACCATCAGCCTGGCTATCAATTAAAAATAAAAATAATATTGAATAAAACAAAAAATATATAATAATTAAAATAAATGGGCCAGGTTCCTCACTGCAGCCCTAACCACTTGAGCTATATGCCTTACTCCGCTACCATAGTGCTATAGTTTTAAGTTTTTTTATGCAATATTTTTTATGCTAAGTTTTTTTTTATGTTAAGGTCGACAGACAGGCTGACGGTCCACTTGATGGTAGGTGGCTACCGTCGCCTATAACACAAGCAACGCCATAAGTGCTACAAGTGCGCTGTAGACCACAGGATTAAGGATATTGTAAAAAAAAAAATTAAAATTACTAGTACATTTACGGGGTAGAAAAAATCCCACATCCCTACTAGTGGGTATAGAACGGGAGTCGAGAATCTCTCGACAGTCGAGAATGGAATGACACCTACTTACCACATGCAAGTCTTGTCCGGAATCCCCTACAGTTAGCAGGAAAATGTTTAGGGGAGCTAGGGGGAGATGGCTGTGACTAGAAATGAAATGTATTATGCACCACTAGTTCTCATACTGAGCGCCGCTCCTCGCGTACGTCCTGAGGCATTGCAGAGGGTCGTCTCGAGACACATAGAAATGATTGATAACATGCAATGTTGGCTTTGTTTTTGTACTCTTTTCAATGTATTTTTGCAGTTCCTTGTTGATCTTCATATCCTTTGTTTCTGTTATATATTTTCTCTGAAAATTATATCTTATAATGTGCAGTAAGAACATTCACTTTTCAGTCATTGAACTTCAATAAAATCCACATGTGACAGAAAAACAGAGATAAAAATAATACTATAAAAACTATTTGATTTTTTATTGAAAAACGTGAGTTGTGACTGACTTTTTTTAATTAATTTTTCACATTCTACATTCACGAGGATAAACCATTAAGGATTTGAGAAAATCTACCTCTATCAATGACAAACGTTTACTGGAATTCCTAATATTAAATATTAATTATGTAAGAGCCTATTTCACGAACGTCAATTAGGCTTAACCGTCACTTAAAGTCACCTGTCAAAGGGAATAATTTAGCTGATATAGCTTTGTTTGTACGGTAAACGTCCCAAACATTAAATAGAAAATAAAAATAAAAAATCGCCTATCGAATGATGCAGTAAACCGAGTGCATAATTCAATAAAACAGAAAATTATTTCTAAAAGTAACTAATCAACACTTTACTCTTAGTTCGTGAAAGAGGCCCTTAGTGGAATAATATTTGGAGGAAAACTTTGAGCCGACGAATTCTTTGTCGAAGTCACACTTGAAATCTGATACATCCACAAATAGGTATATAAGCGAAATAATAAGCAGTTTAAATTTAATGTATTCGTACGAGTATAGAGATACTATAAAGGTCGACCAAATAAGTGATCTGCAAAGCATCGAACGAGGACAGTATATATGGGGAAGAGGTCAGTCGGAACGCGTGAAGAATTGACAATGAACAGGGCGGAATATATTTTCCACATACGCTTGATCGTGTGACACACGAATCAACTTTGGCGTTATGGCTTACGGATTGACGACAGACCCTCTATTTATTGTTGAGGATTCAACAAAAATATATATGTGCTTGTTAAGCCAATGAAATCTGTTTTCAAATACTTTTTCGTGCAATTCACACAATAAAATTGGTTTCATGTGTTCTCGAAAGAGACTATAATAAAATATAATGTCTTTGTGCTGAGCCAATACCAAACTTCACATCAATCCAACACGTCAACTAGGAAATGGGCTGATGATCTTCAAACGCCTGCACAGATCTTCATAAACCATAGCACATCAGCTTTAAAAAAAATCAGATCAAAATCGGTCTATCTGATTGAGAGCTACGATTCCATAGACACATATCTAATAGTCAAACTTATTTTGCGTCAACCCGTTTTGCGACAGGCGTCATAGGTTAAAAATCTTATAAAATCTTAACAACATAAAATTACTATTTATATATTATATTCTCTGTAACATTAAAATTGTAAACAAAATACACATCCATTGCGTAATCCGATTTA
The DNA here is from genome assembly GCA_945859745.1 of Synanthedon formicaeformis. NCBI lineage: Eukaryota > Metazoa > Arthropoda > Insecta > Lepidoptera > Sesiidae > Synanthedon > Synanthedon formicaeformis. The sequence goes on from OX243964.1 coordinate 6,900,891, forward strand.
AAAATAATTTAATATTATTACAATCAATGCATTCCTTAAATTAATCAACAAATATTTTAATTATAAAATAATCCGTTTATTTCATCCAAGCCTGAGGCTATAAATGTGTATCTCTAGCAACATGAGGCAGTGGTTCGTGTGTAAAAGATAAGCCTGTAACAAAAATACGTCATATTATTATTTTATACATTATATTCAATTCAGAGATAATCTCCGGCATCTGTATTTCGAGCTCATATAAACAAAATATATTTAAAGTTCGAGTGAATAGGCATTTTCTGGATTAGCTCGCTCCATCGTCGATCTCGACTTAGCTGCACGGCTAGATGCTAACCAAGAGCAAATCCATTATTAACAAAAAACAAATTAATAAGGTTAGCCGTGTAATTTCAAAAGACAATTACATTCGAAAATTTAAAATTCAAACTCAAATTATATCAAATGAATAAACATAAGAAGCTTTTTAACTTTTTGAGGAACAGGAACAGAAGAAAGAAATAAAGGTACTTACGAGTGAGGTAAGAGTTCAAATGTTCACTCTCGCAATAGAGAGGATTGTGCAAAACGCTATCCAATTGTTCCCTCATGGCGGGTTTTACATCGCACCAAATTACGTGACCACCCCTTGACCATTCCAGCACCAACATTTTAACGCTCTGCAATTAAATACCAATTAAATTCAAAATGTTCAAACATCACTGTAATGTATCTGAACTAGTTACTGTACTCCAGCTGATAAACAGGAATCATGTTAGTATAACAAAGATAATAAGTTTATACGAATTCTTAAAACTATAATGTGTTCTATAGTAACTCCTCTGGTATATTTAGCGCCTCTTTCACCAACGTCAAGTAGGCTAAACAGTCACCTGTCATCGGGAATAATTTAGCTTGTACAACCTTTGTTTGTACGGTAAACGTCTCAAACATTAAATAGAAAATAATTAAAAAAAATCGCCTATCGAATGATGCAGTAAACCGAGTGAAGAATTCAATAAAACAGAAAATGATTTCTAAAAGTAACTAATCAACACTTCACATGTAGTTTGTGAAAGAGGCCCTTAGAGTTTTAAAAAATTCAACTCATAGGTTTCTGTAAAAATACTATTCGGAAATTAATTACTCGTAGATATTTTTTTCTATTTTGTTTAGCTGAATGAAATTGTTTTATTGAAAAAAAATATTTAAAATAAATAATTATGATTACGAAGATGTAGCTTATGAACATACTATTATTCGCGTACTATATTATTTAAAAAAAACATAAAATAATAATACAGGTGCATACCTGCAGGAAAGTGTAGTCTATTCTATATAACGCACTGCAATTGATAACTAATATATTTGCCAACTTCCTTCCAGCACTTTCCACTCTAACATTATCAGTAATGCTGCCAGTTACATTTCCATTTATACCTATATTTACACTGCCTTCTTGGTTCATAACTCTATTATCACTTTCTCTTCTGCGATTCATTTCCACCGCATTTTCGTTTCCTCCATTATTTCTATTTATATTGCCATTTGTTAAGTTATCACTATCTGGTCTTATTGTAAGATTTTCTAATACTATTATTGGAGTATTATTTTTCTTAGGATTTCTTAGTTCTAGTAGTTTAGTTCGAACCGCTTCAGCACCAGCAAAGTGTAACCCACCGACTGGATATAAGACGTAATGTGGTGGAAGATTACCATCCTGTAAATAAAGTAAAATTTTCTAACACATGTAGGTAGATTGTATAATTCATTGTTCATGATTTTGGTGCATAATTATAATCCTTTGATTTTAAATTACCCATCCCAGATAGTAATGAGGGTCTTACCATCGATGAATGCGAATGATCTTAACAGCGAATGATGGAGTACTGGCAAGGCCTGAGGTCACTGTATGCCTAACATCAGACCTCTATCTTCGTTTGTTTTCAAGTTATTAACGATAATGTCATAAATTAAAGGTATTACTTAAACAGTAATTTTAGCTAAACAATGCAATTTAGAATAACCGAAAAAATCATGATTATAGAGACTTGAAAATATACTCACATCAACATATTTTATATCAAGCGGAGGTCTCGAATGATAATACAGCAGTAGTATTGCATCGATCCCAACACCACATATCAAACCGATTTCAACACCCAGTCCGAGGCAGAGGATGAATGTTGCCATTAGAGGAACGATGTCCAAACCTGAAACATAACCTCAATTTATCTCTCAAGCTCTGAATATGAATAGGACACTGCGTTTTGACGTCATTTGAACAGCCTTTGGCTTGTAAGGGGGCTGTGACCAGCCCCGTTGTACGATTTTCTTTAAAAAAAACTCACGACTTGTGGCCCAAAGCTTCTTCAAAATTGCTACGTCGACCATGTTGAGAACTGCACACACAATCACCGCCGCGAGCGCTGAACGTGGTATAAAATAGAAGTATGGCGTCAACAACACTAGAGTCAGTAACACTATTACACCTGAAACAATAAAAGGCAAATGTTACTACTTTACTTTACTACTTACAAAGAATATACTAAAAGATTATACTAGAGACCCCGGCTCAACTTCGCACAGTTGAATCTGAATTTTCAAAAATCCTTTCTTAGCGGATGCTTACGTTATAAAATAAACCTATGTTCTAAATTTCACCTTTTTAAACTTCGTAGTTTAGACTGTGCGTTGATAGTCAGTCAAGACAAGCCAGACTGATTATATGTATACGTAAATATTAGAATGAGTACCGGTATAAAAGCCAGCGGCCGGTGTCTTCACCCCCGACGCATCGCTGACAGCACTACGGGAAAATGAGCCATTCACTGGATACGAAGTGAAGAAAGCGCTCACGACATTACAGGCGCCCAATGCAACGATCTCCTGAGTCGCATCTAACGCTTTGCCAGTCGCTGTCAAATAACCAATGATTCGATCAAATACTTTGCAATCCAGATTATAATCACCAAACTGTAAGATTACAATTAATTTAAAACAGCTTAAAAATTTAAAAGTTAATTGACAACAGTTAATTGTAAACAGCGTGGTAACTGAAAACACCAACTACAACGTACTACACCTATAACCTTCCTACACCAAGTTAGTGTGGTAAAGTAATATGGCATCTTACATAGGTACTTGTGGCAATTTCCGAGTAGATCGCTTGTAAGCTAACAGTTTTTAGGTCGTTCGCAAGTTCGCTAGGTGTTCAACTCTGAGCACCACTAATATAGATTAGCCTTATATCATCAAAAAGACACTCAGCCTCAGGCCACTTTTACAACAATCGTAGGAAATCGAATATGTATAATAGTGTCCCGAGCTTCTAATCAGCATTCTCGGAAATTATGCCCAGTGACATAAGGACTAAAACTTCCACCTGTTCAAATGGCAACCCTTTAGGTTGGCTTGCGAGGCATTTCTGCGATAGGGCGCTGACATTATAATCTCTAGATCATTAAGCATGATTTCACGCATCATGGACACTCCGCTGTCCCACCCCTCGCTGATTGCTAGTATAGCTTCGATAAGGCCGTCAGGGTGCAATACGTTGACATTGGCGGTTTAACTACTAAAACAAAACTGACTTACAGAAAGCTTTGGCAATAGCTATGTTCGAAATGATCCCAACCAAAGGGACGACAAGCAATCCGGAACCAAGATGTGCAAACATATCGCCCGCCGTGTACGTTGTGTTGCCGACAGTCGTTGTGAACGGCGGCACTTGTGGGATTGGTAGTCCCGGTGTTATATTACCTGAAAATGTGATAATCATTTATTTAAAAAAAAATTGAAAATTAAAATAAAATTTAAAAAAATTAAATATTTAATTTTTTAAAGTAATAAAAAAATTGAGTAAAAAAATAATATTAAATAAAAATTAATGAGAGTAAAATCAAGCATATAACCAACATAAAAATCAAGCACTCAAATCGCTGTGAATTAAGTATGTTAATTAATACAGTGAACACTTGCCCGTCAAAATGAGTGGTTCATTTCTATTACGATGGATAAAATAAGCTAGAATAGCTGCTCCGACAACTACTACAGCATTCCTCGATACGGCGGTAAACCAGCATGTCTTCTTCAAATAAACGCCGCGACCACCGCTCTCATCTGGATCGGCCTTCACCGGAATATCTTTCAATTTCTGAAATTAATAAAAGCAAAACACTTGTTAAATAAACCTAAACCACACGGTCTCCTGTAATTGGGTAGTAACTATCGTAAGACAAATGACCTAACTTATAACTGCGTAGTGTACCCTGTATTAAAAATAAGGTATTTATAATAGACTAGCTGGTTGGCTGGTTCCCGCGACTTCGCCCGCGTAACTTTGTAAATTATATACTAAAACCTTCCTCGAGAATCACCCTATCCATTGGTGAAAACAGCATGAAAATCGGTGCAATAGTTTTTGAGTTTATCATGAACACACAGACAGACGTGGCGGAGGACTTCTTTTTTTAATATGTAGTGATACGAGTAAATGTTACAATTTATAATTAGTGTACGCTGATTGATCATTATTTTTTACTGCCTTGATAAAATTGATATGATAAATTCTTACTCACTTTCATACCCATAAGAATAATGCAGCACGATAATCCAAGTAAAGTATCCGAAAGCCTCGTGTCTCCAATGTGCGTGAAGACCCCACTCCAAGTTGCCACAAACGTTTCAGCGTTGAACCGCAAACCCAACAATCCTTTTATTTGCGATGAAGCTATTGTTAAAGCGGCAGCCGATGTGAATCCCGAAACAACGGGCAAAGATACGAACTCTACAAGAAATCCTGGATAAACAAAATTCAAACATGTAAGTCATTAGAAGCAGACCTTATTGCATTCCACTGTTATAAACTGCTCAGTAGTCCTTATCATTTATGCTATAAAAGCCGATATCCTACTAGCAAACTTTTTGGCGTTGGCCATAAAATAGGCAACAGTAACCACCATACTACTATCATAGAAACAAAAAACGTACCTACACCTTTTTATAACAAACTAGCCCGTGATGCCGCCCGTGACTTCGCCCGTGTTGAAAAATGAAAAATATGGCAAAATATAATATGAGCTATATAATGCCTGACCTCTTTATTGTTGTTATATACTTTTGCCTGGCCTTGGATTTTTATTTTATTTTTAGGTGATCCCTCGGGAGCAATTTTTTTTTAGATAAAAAGGTACCCTATGTCCTTTACTGTATCCCTGACAATATAGGTACATGCAAAACTTCATAATGATTGGTTGAGTAGTCAAAACAACAGTTACTTTCACTTTTTTAATATTAGTATATATGGATTATTATAAAATGTTTATCTGTATTATTACATTTTACAACGATAGAAGCTGACTCGAAGAACAACCAGGATGGAAATTTAAAATTTTGTTAGGGTTGTGAACGTTCTGATTTCACAAACGTCAAGTAGGCCAAACTGTCACTTAAAGTCACCGGTAACCGGGGATAATGGAGCTGATATAAATTCAAATCATTTATTAGATGTATATAGATGTATACCTTTGTTTGTACGGTAAACGTCCCAAACATTAAATAGAAAATAAATAAAAAAATCGGCTATCGAATGATGCAGTAAACAGAGTGCATAATTCAATATAACAGAAAATGATTTCTAAAAGTAACTAATCAACACTTTACATGTAGTTTATGAAAGAGGCCCTAAGAATTACTAATCACGTCGATAATTTTATATTTATTATATTTAAAACTATACTGATCTTTACTCCCAACGCCATCTAGACAAATTCGTGGGAACTTTCTCAAAACTCACGTAAGTAAGTACACAGGGAAGTCATCGTAAAAGCAAATGGTATTAGTATTTAGCTAAATAATGTAGCAGTTTTAATGTCAAACTTCACTAAAAGCTCTTACCTAGTCTTGCAACTCCGGCAATAAGTTGAACGATGCCAGAGATGAAACAGAGCAGCACGGCAAAGTCTGTGCCCGTCTCATGTGTGTAGGTGAATGTGAGGAGAGATAGTAAAGCGGTTGGACCAATATTGATCTGAGGACAGGTTCCCATGACAGCGTACACAAAACCACCAACCAACGATGCATAGAGACCATACTGAAAAATAACATTTCATGTTTTGTAAAGACATCTTTCAGCCAACCAATTTAATCTATGCATCTATAAAAGGATGAAGAGTTACTATTTTTTATTTAATTAGTTTGAACACACTGTCTATGGAAATATTAGTCTAATTTGAAAAAATCTCTTTAAAACTACATATATTTTGATATCACAACCTTAGGAGCCGAGCAAAACGAAAAAAGTCAGGGAAGTTTGACGAGCAGATGGTTTTGTTTAGGGTGCTTGCGTAACGCTCTGTCTCAGAGGTTCTGGGTTCGATTCGCGGCAGGGTAAACTTTGGAAATGAACTTTTCAAAGTTGGCTCTGGTTTAAATTTGGCATTTGGAAAATGGTGGCATTGGAAAATGGCGAAACGACACTGCGTTTCGCAGTTATTTGGTCAGCCGGTCTGGTGGTAACAACCCCCTTACAGAAGACCATCGTGAAATAACAGAATTATATCAAAGCCTTATCCTTAATCCTATGTATGTATGTAACACATTTAATGTTATGTAAACACTACTTATAGGTACTTTATTTTATTTTAATGAGTTATTTTAATATCTTAGTCGTTGTACAAAACTATACAATATGTCTATTATCAGTAGAAAATCTTTTTTCAGTTACATTAACATACTTATTGGGTCTTGACAGGAGTTTCTCGTCGCAAATCCGAACTACCTATACTTATTATATAAAAAATGCTTTTGGTACATAATGCTACTAAGCGTAAAAAGTTACACCCAGTACCTACTCATTTTCATTTCACCTAAATAAAAATAGATAGATATTATACTTGTCAATGGTTCTGCAATAAAGACTTCATTCGCCGGATATTGTCAATTGTGTATAATGGAAATATCATAACAATGACGTTAGAATGGGCATTGTAACAACAACAATAACAATCGCGAACGATTGCTACAATTTTGACGGGAATTCGGTAAACAAAATGTCAAAGCGTTGAAGTTCTTCATAAACATTTCGATCATCATCAGCCTGTTTCACTGTTGGATATAGGCCTCTTTCAAGACTTGCCACCACTCACGGTCCTCTACGCTTCGCATCCAGGCGCTTCCTGCGATGCCTTTTAGATCGTTTGTCTACCAGATCGCAGGGCGTCCCATGCTTTTAAATTCCATATTCTAATTCGTAGCGTCCATTCGAGAACTGGTAGGACTAGGTAGAATGGTAGGTTAGGGATAACCTAGCCAAGATGCAAACGCTTCGTTGTGTACTTCGGAAACGAAGAGGGAACGCTAAGAGAAAACTTTGTGATTGGTCAAAATCTCATTTTGACGTTACAACAACCAATCACCAAGCTTTCTCTTAGCGTAGCGTAAACAATTGTAGAAAGTGTAACATATGAAATTTGCACAGACCATTAAACTGGTCTGTGCACTAAAATCTAGTCTATGTGACAGTGCATTGACAGCTATCACAGGTTGTCAATGCCAAAATCATGTCACCGCACCTCTCAACTGTCGGGGAAGTAGGGGACGTGAAGGGAGGGAGGAATGGTCAATAAAAGTAGGAGAAATACCTACAACGAGGACTCAGACGCAAGGAGACTGCTTAGTGCTTACGTACATAGATACTTTTATTACAAGCTTGGCGGTTAATTTAAATTTGGGAAAAGTACCCACTGTCACGATCTATACCGTGCTACTTCGTCTACTTCGCCACGATCCCTGAAGTCGCCTGTGCGAGGAAGGGAGTCGCCGAGGGCTCTGCGAGACTCATACGCACGCGTTTTGGACCACGGCGGGAGGAGCTAGTCCGTGCTGCCTACTCAGCACCTACTATCGCCGGCTTCCGGCAACCACTCCACACCGACGCTCGTCTGCACGCTCTTCGCGTTTTGAGGGGGTCTACGCCACGTTTCCGCGGGCTGCAGCAGTGGACCTGCTTCAGCGGCATTCCCGGAGCGTTTCATCCAGCTGAGTAGTTTTTTAATTTGTATACTCACCAGCTTACCCTCGGAGCTTGGTAAATTTCTACGTCTGAGCCAACACTGCTCACGTCCTCAACGTGCTACTCTAAATATTATAATTTAATTTAATTTTGTTAATTAGTAACCTGTATCTTACTGATTTTGATATTGCTAATATTTTGTTTTAATTCTGTAATTAAACTTGTGTTGTGGAAAGTCTTTGTTTCATTTCTTAGGCTGCCCTCTTCTTCTCTCTGGCAAAGGCGCCCTATGGTCTCGTGCCTTACTGGCTGAACACTAGTCGGTGGTAACATCTGGTCTGGTGCAAAGCGATAAACAAGCACAGCACGCCAGAGGGTTACAAAAGCACACTTGGCTACGGGCCCAGGCCAAGAGCAAACCAATGCAAACGGGAGCGTTGCGTATTTACGAAACGATAGAAAATAAAGTCCGGTGATTGGTTGTTCGTAAATACGCAACGCTCCCGTTTGCATTGGTTTGCTCTTGGCTAGGGGCCCTGGTCTACACCATCGGTTATCCTCTCTGCGACAGGTGACCGGCCCACCGCCACTTAAGCTTACAAAGTGATCTTGGTGTTTTGGGATCACAAGTACCATCGCTGTACTTATAATTATTGTCAGGTCTAAATTTGACAATGGTGTTGTGTTAAAAAAAAAATAATTGTTCCATTTGTTTTATTGATAACACAGATAACACTAATGCTCATCTAGGTTTCAACTTAATAACTAGTATTAGGTAATACAGGTAAACTATGGGTCAAACAAACTTAAAATCGAGGCTCACAAACAAATAAGAAAAAGGGATCTGCAGCTTAAACTTATTGAAAATAAATTTTTATCGATCAATTCAACCAACGCAGCTACTAATATAAATCTATATCTTTACTAATATTATAAAGAGGAAAGATTTGATTATTTGTTTTTTTTTTTTTGTTTGCATTGAATAGACTCCGAAACTAAAGCACCGATTTGAAAAATTCTTTCACTGTTGGGAAGCTATATTATCAGCAAGTAACATAGACTATTTCATAAAGTTACGCGGGCAAAACCTCGTGCAACAGCTAAGTAATTATATAAAAACTAAGAACGCTTGCTTCAAATGTTCCACATTATTCCGCAGTAGAGGAAATTACTCATCAAAAGGTTGGACGACAAAAAAATAGTTTACGCAAATCGTCGTAAACAACAAGATGTCTTCTGTCGTCTCTGAGTAATACGACATTCTACAAAATCTGTCCACAACCTATTACAATATCTATGATTATGACAGATCCTTTACTTACTGAGATTTTAAACATCTATTGTTTGCTAATATCTGTTAATGACCTGGAAATAATTATTGTTTCCATAAATGGACGAGGTAAACAGTCCAACGTGTTTACAAGTCACGCATTTACATTTCGTCACGAATTACGATTTAAACGCTAACAAGAAAGCAAATACATTTTTTCCTTCTCAATCTATTTCTGTGAGGTTCTTAGTGATAAAACCAAAGATAAAACAATATCGGCAGCAAAATCAGGGGGAATGTGTTGGAACTGAAGGCCTTCCCACGAAAGGTGTCAAACTATCTCGTCTTTAAGAGATGTTTATCGCTAGGCCCGTTTAGTTAACCTATTGGTTAGGGAGCCCAAGAGGGGATTTCTGTAGTCACTCGAGCGCGTTAGATTAAGCTATGGTAGATTAATTACATGCTGAAAAGTGTGCATTTTAATAATCTGACGATTTGAGCGTGACGAAAGTAAATGGGAAGGTCACAAAGTTGCAAAAAAAAAAATCGTGACCTTGACTTTCTCGAGCGCGTCAGATTAAGATATAGTGGGTTAATTACATGCTGAAAAGTGTACATTTTAATAATCTGACGATTTGAGCGTGACGAAAGAAAACGGGAAGGTCACAAAGTTACAAAAAAAAATCGTGACCTTGACATTTTCGAGCGCGTCAGATTAAGATATGGTGGGTTAATTACATGCTGAAAAGTGTACATTTTAATAATCTGACGATTTGCGCAAGCCGAAGTGACAAAAATCGTCAATAAAGTTTAGCTCATACAGCTGCAAGGAAACATGAATTTCCTACGTCGCGTTCTCTCTCTCCCTTTCGCTATTTCTCTATTCTTTACCTTTGCACCATACCTACATGCCAGCCATGACGTCTCGTTGCCATTACAGCTGATAACAGCACTCGTGTACAGCGCTCTGGCAGGTTTGTTTTATTTTAAGATCTACGAATTAAATTGTGCAAATTTAATAGCTGCTGCAACAACGACTTACAGTATATTCAAGTGTGTGTTTTTTTGGACAAAATAACCTCAAAAAATTATAAAAGTAAAGCCGGAAACAATGAAAAAGTGCTGTATTATTTATATTTATTTGAATGATATTTAGGTCTAGGTATCGATTTTTTTTTTGCATTTTCAGAGAGCTGCCACGAGCTTGCGTCACATCCAAATCGTCAGTTTTTCAAATGGGAGCTTAGTTTGGGTTCACTTAACATCCCTTTTGAATATCTGACGCGCTCGAGAAACTACATTTTTTTTTTCATTTTTAAAGCTTCCGTACGGGAGAACCCACCACCCAAATCGTCAGATTAACATATATCCGTCATCAGGGACGTGTGGGCCGTATACAATATGAATATCTGACGCGCTCGAGTATGTCCATGTGACAGATTTTTTTTACATTTTTGAAAGCCTGCAGACGCTCAACCCACCGATCGTCTTCCTACAATCTAATCTTCAAAATCCAATAGGTCCCAACGACGCTAGAGTGACTACACATTTAGCATCGTCGGCTCCCCAACCATATCTGTCGGACTTTATCCTCAGAAGTCCCGTTTATTATTATTCTGGTTTTAAAAAAAAGTTTTTTTTTTATATTATTTAAAATCAGAAATATTTATAATTTTTAAAAAACGCATATGATTTTTATATAAAAATCAATATTTTACCATTTTTTAATTATTCCTAATTTAATATTTCAATTATAAAAAATATTTTGCAAATACGGTTTTAGTAATAATTTCATTTACTATTATTAAAATCATAAAAATTCTATTGCGGTACGTGTAAGAATTAATATATATTGTGTTATATTTTATATATATTGTGTTATATTTGTTTGTTTTTGCTTATGTATTCCAACATTTAAGATTTTTGAGAGAAAGTAAGTAATGACTAACTTCACCAATATTTGAGCAACTCTTTGATAACGCTGGAATGACAAAAATATTATGACCAAATTTATTATGTGTACTAAATATATGATGATTAAGTTAACTAATATTCGTACAGTGTGAAACGGATGTTGGATGATGTTACTAATATTTTCTTACATTACTAATGTGCCTACTCGTTGCTTCGTAGATTAAAATTTGGAAAAAATATTAAAGTTTGAGATATTTGTTAACAATACATTATTGGTAACAATCAAAGCCTTTGGGGTACCATAGATAAATTTAAATGTGTACCTAGGACGACCGTGGATCTCGGCTGTTTCTGTTCGGTACTTTTGGAGGCTTATGTCCATCAGCGGATGTCCTACGGGTTAGATGATGATGATCGTTCTTGTGGAAAATATATACTACCAAAAATGACAACATAGGTACCTAGTATACCTTATAGTGTATGTGACCAGATCCAAACCCATCTCCAAAGTTGGCACTACAGGTATTCGAACCTGAGACCCTGAACCTGAACCTGAAGCGTTTAAGCACTCGACCAAAGATGGTGATTAGCTTCTAGGTGCACAACGCCAAGTAACATTATGTCAAGTTATTATCACAACTAACTATACTGTGACTGTACTGAGACAATATCGCACGGTCCACTTGTCTTCTACCAGTCTGCCCTTGTAGAGATATGTACACTTTATAATACATTTGTCTCTACTGTTCGGTTGCGACAAGGAAAAGACTTCAAAAATTATTATTTATAGATCCACTTTACACATTAGTTGTGTCTCGCCTTTTCACCAGCCGTTTAATTTAAATAACTAAATTACCAAATTTCATATGTCTGCTCTTCTTGGTGTAATTGTTGGTGATTCTTTAAAGCCTTCCTCAAGAGTTGGTCTGTCTAAATCAAAAATAATTTTTAAAATCCGACTGGTAGTTCCAGAGATTAGAGCGTTCAACCAAATAATCAAACTAACCCATCAGTTATATTATATTAGTATTGCATTGTGTTTCTGCAATTTAGTCAATTAATGAGCTAATAAGGAACACGTGAGGATAATTAATTAACATCCAAGAGTTTAAAAATTTATTTCTGAAAGGTGTATTTACCTGCGGTTCGAAGCCAGCGAGCGAGGCGTAAGCAATCGCCTGCGGTATTAGTGTGAGCGCTACTGTGATCCCAGCTATTAGGTCCCCGATAGCTGTTTCCACGTCGTAACTCTTCGACCATTGGACTATTGGAAACAAACCGCCCACCACTCTCCTCGCATTTATCTTGCTCATCATTGCCTTCAACATTGTTCAATGCCTTTAAATAAGTACATAAAATATTTTACCAAAATTATATGTATAATCTTAAATCTTAAAAATAAATTTTACAGCTTATAGGCCATTGCTACCTCAGAAGACTTTTATTGCCGCGGTGCCATTATGATTACAAAAAGAGAAATTGTGAAGGGTGAAGGAAACATTTAAGATACGATAACAGAACCCTTGCTCAAGCATTGAAACATAACAGCCAAAGTGCTCTTATTTACCTAACAGTGGTTTTCTCTAATATGTTCATTCATACTCCACCACCAATGTGCTCCACCATTCCGAAAATAATTTTTTTAACCCAAAATTAAAGCCTTCTTGTTTTTAATTTTTTTTTAATTACACACTTCATTAATTATTTTAATGTTATCTAATGAAAGTTTTATTTTTTAATTATAAATTATAAATCTAATATTTATGCCTACATTACCAAAACCGTAAACGAAGCCGTGTCTGTACATAAATTTCCAAAACACGGTTGTACTTATGTTACCGAGATAAAAAAAATTGTTTTTAGAATTTTTGTCTGTTTGTTCGTTTGTGCACTCTAATCTCAGAAATGATTTGGATAAAATTTGGCACACAGGTAGTTCATTGCCTGTATTAACATATATTGCTTTTTATCCTGGAAAAATGCTCCTGTGGGATTTAAAAAAGAAACGAACTACCAGCTCATACGAAGTTGCGGTTATAGCTTGTAAGTAAGTAAGCACTAAATCAATACTAATAATAAATCTGTAAGGGTTGGTCATGGAGTAAGTTACTTTGTTTTCAGAGATATCGTGTTTATAGGCTCTATACTTGATACTAAAACTAAGTTAACGATTTTTAGAATTTTTTTTCTGTATGTATGTATGTTCCTCCATAACTCTTAAACGAATTAACTGATTTTCATGAAACTTGGTAGATAAACATTTAGACGTACAGGACACAGGATATGTTATTTTTTTCTTTTTCATCGCGGACGAAGTCGCGGGCGCCAGCTAGTTATATCATATATTTGTAAGAAATAAGTTTAGGCGCTCCTAACTATTATTCTGCTTACGAGTATAACAGAAATAGTCCATTATTCATATTTATTTACATTTACTTTTAAAAATAATTCATTTCCTATGTGTTTTCACAATAATTATGTGAAAATTCATAAATGAATGTTGTTGCTCACATATTTACACAGTTGTAATGTCATAATGGTGTATGCAACTTCAATCCACGGTCAGTTAGCTCATCTTAAAATGTCCTATTTTAAACTTGTTAGTAGCGAAATGTTTTTAGACGCAAATTGACTTTCTCTATCCAAAATTGCGGCTTTACCTTTTTGTTAACTCTTAACTAATGGTGCCAAAACATAAGCCTTTTTACTATTAAAATTCAAAGTACAGCAGCAGGTGAATTTTGATAACCTAGCTATTAATTATTCAACCTTTACCTAATACATTATTAATTTTGGAGTTATTTTGATTTGAAATGGAGTTCATTGGGAATTTAGTGGCGATAGGTACACTTTTCTGCAGCCACGCCGTGTATTTAAACACGAAGTAGTACACGAGTACCAGAGTACTGAAACGGCACGGAATGTTACAGCCCATTCTTTTATCTCTACCTTGTCCGATTCCTTTTACCCGAACCCGCTGTCAATATCGACAGCGCAATTATTTCAACACCTCTGGCCTTGCTCGTACTTATAGGCAACCGTAGCCATCCAACATCAAGGAGACTTTCGACGGCTTTTATATTTAAAAAACTAAATATGTCGGTTTTTTATAGGTAATGCTATAACGATCATAATGTAATACTTTAAAAACAATGGTAACAACAGTCACAAAAATGCCAGATGTCAGGTTATATTTTTTATTTTCAACGCTGACGAAATCGCGGGCACCAGCTAGTCTTAAATATACAAGTAATACTATGTTATGTATCTTTATACATAACATGTGTAAAGATACATGTGTATGTGTACATAACATGTGGAATATGTATTTTTATATTTTTTATTTTTATTTTTATTTAACATATTATCTCATTGGTTTTACAATGAAATACTTTTAGCAGTCCTGGGGCCCTAGACAAAGTGCATTCGATTCGCATTCGATTCGATTCGCTAAATAAAAATGTATGGGATTGACATAAGCCTTCTCTAAATCACGTGATACTTCCCATACATTTATTCTATCGAACTTCGTTATCGTTTTTAAAATGGCACTTTGTCTAGGGCCACTGTGGCGTTGCTCGTGTTATAGCCGTCAGCCTAAGCGCCTCTTTCACAAACGTCAAGTAGGCCAAACTGTCATTTAAAGTCACCGGTAACCAGGGATAATGGGGCTGATATACCTTTGTTTGTACGGTAAACGTCCCAAACATTAAATAGAAAATAATAATAAAAAATCGGCGATCGAATGATGCAGTAAACCGAGTGCATAATTCAATATAACAGAAAATGATTTCTAAAAGTAACTAATCAACACTTTACATGTAGTTTGTGAAAGAGGCCCTTAACATTAAAAAAAATTGTCAGCATTAACACACGTAAGTGTCCACGGACTTTAACATAAAAAAAAATTAACAAGGCTAACTAGCTGCAATGTTCAGTTACTTATTTTGGGCTATTCGAAGTTGTTGCAATTAAATTCAAACTTAATTATTTATTCATAAAAAAAAACTGCTCCAAAACTGCATTCTCATATAGGTAAACCAATTTTAATTTAATTCAAATATGCAGTCTGCAGTAAAATCTGAATAGATAAGTTGCTAATTACATATAATATACTATGTTTTCACTACAAGCATACTTACTTAGGTACTGCTGGTCATATAATCCTTGCATAAAATATATGCATATATAAAATATGCAAAATCAAACTGAATACCGCATCACTTACCAAAAAAAAATATTACATTATTTCTAAAAAATATATAAATTTTCACATAGTTTTAAAAACAAATGTTATTTTATAATTTACAAATTTTTGAAAATCCCGCCAATAGACAAGCACTTTTATTTATTAAGCTGGATTTTCGCGGATTTTTTACGCCACAAAACACAACACGCGCGGCGACATTAACTCTTGACCTGCGCATTGGCCCACGACTAAACGTCAACTACTTAGCAGTTTGCACCGTAAAAAACAACCAACGCTCGTAATAATACTATTAAAGATATTATTTCCTTTAAATAAATATTTACTGTCTCCTTAGAGATCAGTCAATAAGATTAAAATAAATGTTAAGTGCGGTTGTTATTTAATGTGGCTCAATAATCATTGAGCATTATCTTAATTAAATACGTACCTTTTTTCTTTAACGTTGGGAAATCCTCTTGGATACCCGGCAGTGTGTATCTAGTGTATTAATGTTTAATTCGGTTGTTAATTGTTAATGTTTAATTAAGTGTTGTCAATTTAGTCAAATTAATTAGTACTGGCAGTATCTCATTGGATCTATACCAATATGTATATAAAGCTGAAGAGTTTGTTTGTTTGTTAGGTTGGTTGTACGCGCTAATCTCAGGAACTACTGGCACAGTTTTCTACTGGTTCGAATTAAAAAAAATCTTTTTGTGTTGGATAGGCTATAGAGAACGCGGACGGAGTCGCGGGCACCAGCTAGTTAGGTATATTTTTACACACAAGAGAAAGTGAAAGAGAGACTCCGTCAAGCCTTTTTAATATTGACTTTGAAGTCTTTAATATTTCTCTTTGAAAATTTTGTATGCTTGATTTTACTGGATACTTTTTATAATGACTTTTTTTTGTATAAAATCTAATAACGATAGCCCGGATATTCGCAACATGTTAACCCAATTAAATTCTTTGATTCCAAACTGAGGTAATATAGTTACTTTCACATTTATAATAGGTATTACTAGCTGGGGCCTTCGACTTCTTCCGCGTTGAAAAATAAAAAATATATAAAACTAAATATATAAACAATATAACGCCCGACATATTCATTGCTGTTATACTTTTGCCGGGCGTTTGATTTCTATTTTTAGATGATCCCTTGAGAACATTATTTTTTCTAAATGTCCTTTTCTGTATCCCTGACAATGTATATGCAAATTTTAATTATGGTCGGTTAAATAGTTAAGGTGTGGAAAGGTAACAGACTGACAGTTACTTTCACATTTATACTATTAATAGTATGGATAGTATAGATAAAAGATTTCTATTGCCACAAATTCGCATACTCCTCACACTTATATATTTGACAAAAATGGTCAAAGTTGAGTCAGGGTTACATTTCGAATAGTTTCACGTTTTGCAACTCATTTAACGGTCAAATCACCTTTTGTCATAGTGTTGCAATATTAAATTACAAATCTGCGTTGGCGAAAATTAGTTGATTTGTAATTATTGTAAAAAAGAGTAGCACGCTGTATCCTTTAACCAAAATTGTTAGATTGACGCGGTGGATACCAGAAGTATGTGTTATGTACACACTAACTTGAGGTACAGTCGGCCGCATAAGTCGATTAACATATTCAAAAGTGCAAAACAACTGAACACTCAACTTACTTACTTAATTACTTACTTACTGAAGCTTTTTACGATCGTTTGTACGTGAAGTTTATTTTGTTCTCTAGTCGTGACAACGACTTATGGCGCGTTAAGTGTTACGTTGTTTTGCACTTTTGAATGTGTTAATCGACTTATGCGGCCGACTGTACAAGATGCAATCATATTTGAGTTAAATGCCCTGTGATCATTTGATTAATCCGCCTTTCGCCACTAGCAGGTTATATTGTTCCAATATAAAAAATATTAAAAGGTTATTCTGGATCAACTGTAAATTAACTTAAATTGGGGGTTGGCTTTAGAATCCATGGCCAAACTTTTAGAGTATTTATATGCTTAATCAGTTAAGAATGGATGTTAGTTTTGTAGAAATATAGTTTTTATGGTGAGAAAATTCATTCAAAATTAATTTTTTCACAATTAATTTTAAAACATAACCTGATTTTGTTTACAATACAAATAAATATGTACATACCAGTAGTGGGTTTGGAAGCGTGATTATTTAGCAATAGATGTTAGTTTGGGTTATAAAAAATAGTTTTTATGGTGAGGAAATTCATTCACAATTAATTTTATAAACATTTTAAAACGAATTCTGAAATTGTTTATTAATATTTACTATATTAGACATAGGGCCTCTTTCACGAACTAAGAGTAAAGTGTTGATTACTTACTTTTAGAAATCATTTTCTGTTATATTGAATTATGCACTCGGTTTACTGCATCATTCGATAGCCGAATTTTTTTTATTATTTTCTATTTAATGTTTGGGACGTTTACCGTACAAACAAAGGTATATTAGCTAAATTATTCCCGGTTACCGGTGACTTTGAATGACAGTTTGGCCTAATTGACGTTTGAGAAATAGGCGCATAGAGTAATAAATAGTGTTTATTTATTTAATATTAGTACTCTGTTGTAGCAGAACGTTGTGCGCTTATTATAAAATGTGTTACAAGACTATTTGCACTGGAAACAAATAGGTTAGGTTAGGTTCCGGAATGTTATGAAAATGCGAGCGGAGCGCAGCGGAGCGAGCTCACCCGATTACAAAATGTGTCACAATACTTTGCATTGCAGAAAATAGGTTAGATTGGGTACTGGAATACTGGTTGTAGCAGAACAATTGTGCTAAACCAATTTTAGGTTATGTTTTAAAATGTTTATAAAATTAATTGTGAATGAATTTTCTCGCCATTAAAACTATATTTCTACAAAACTAACATCCATTCCTAACTGATGAAGCCTATGGATACTCTAAAAGTTTGGCCATGGATTCTAAAACTTTCCCTAAATTGGAAACAAACAATTATGAATCGACCGATATTTTCCGAAATTGACTCAAATAGCCCAAAAAGCTATTGACAGTTTTTGCACTCCTTGACAGACAACCATTACGATATTACAAACTATGGTTACGTAACCAGACGCCAGGATATTAATTATATTGTAATAGGCTAATCATGGGGCGAATTCTCGGCTGCTAACACTTCCACTTCGTATTCATTTTTATACCCGTTGAAGAACTCTATTCTGTAAGTATCTACTTACCTAGTGTTTATTTAATCTGCATTGTAGACACCCCATTCCTAATTCATCTACACGTTTGATATCGTTAACTACTTACGTAAAATAAGAGATACTTGATTAATTGTATTTGATATTGTATCTACTGTATGTCATTAATATTGATTATAATATTGACATCTGTCATTATATCTGCTTCATTTCAACAGAATATGCCAATGAAGAAGAAACCTTCATAAAAACGCACAAAACGCTTAAAGAGATCTTATATATAAATCACCATCATCATCTAAGACGCAGGACATCCACTGCTTGACATAGGCTTCCCCCGACATAACATTCTGGACATAGACATTTTATATATTTTGATGAAACTTTGAGACAATCTTCAGATTAGTTCAGCGGGTGTTCCTGTGAAGTTTGGTAGCGATTGGTCGCGGACGAATTCGCGGGCAAAAACACTAGTATAAAACGTGTCCATATCAATTATTTTCAGGTAACTGGACTCATTATGATTGTTTTCAATCCTATACGTACTACACCTATTTAACACATATTGTACTAAGTGGAAGCAAATAAATGATAAAAACAATTATACATAACAATAATAATAATAAAAACAATAGGTGCCTAGACGAGGTACTGAGCTTGATTCTAATTAATTATGCCGTAATAGGCCAACAATGGGACAAGTTCTCGGTAGCCAACATGAACTGACATGAATGAAAATGATCAAATTTACAATAAAATTCAGAACAAAATTTCGAATGCCTACCTAAATACTACTAACGAACGTGATTATAAACAATCTAGCAATCTATGCAATCTATGCAATGGTGAATTATAAACAATCTAGCCTCCCCGCGATCATCGACATTAGCAAAAATAAAACAAAAAAATTACAAAATGCTTTTAAACTATTACAACAAAAATCTGTCGGTACTAAAAAAAAATAGAAGGTCATTTTACAGTTGACAATTTTTTGCTACAGACTTAATGCTCTGATTATTAATAACTTGTCATACTTAGTTATTTTTAATTTATGCACGAATATCACGTTATATAGTGTGAAAGTAGTTAATTTATTTAGATACAGACAGATCTCCGGAACATGTCCTAAACCCTCACTAACTGTACCCGTAACTTCGTACGCGTTGTAGTTCGTTTTGTTTTAATCTCTCGGGAATTTCACTTTCTTCTCGGGAATAAAA
Source organism: Synanthedon formicaeformis (assembly GCA_945859745.1). Taxonomy (NCBI): domain Eukaryota; kingdom Metazoa; phylum Arthropoda; class Insecta; order Lepidoptera; family Sesiidae; genus Synanthedon; species Synanthedon formicaeformis. The sequence goes on from OX243964.1 coordinate 6,920,666, forward strand.
AGTATGTATATGTTAATCCAGGTAATAAACTATTAAGCCTTTTTTGCGTGAAAGAGTAACAAACAGCCATCCTCACTTGATCTTTCGCATTTATAATTTTAGTATGATTATGTGCAATTTTGACGAGTCCATTGGTTGAATGTTTAGAGTGCTTGCTTTTACGCTATCAGGGGTCCCGGGAAATGTCCCGAGGGCAATTTTGAGAATTTTTTTTTTAGTTTTAAAACGTTTGCGGTCATTTAGGTAACCATCTCCTTACATAAAGAGCATAGTGAAAATAGCATGTGCGTTGTTGTATTTCGGTGAGTTAGTAAGGATACAAGAACCCATTTCTCTATCCCTTCCTAACCCTAATATGGTCAGCAGCGCACTTGCAGCATCTGTGGCGTTGTTGGTGTTATAGGTATCGGTAGCCACCTACCATCAAGTGGACCGTCAGCCATTTCATAACAAAATTAGTAGGATGAGACCTGCCGGACAACCCTATTAATTAAATTGCCGGACGTACTTTAAGACCTTTTTTATTTTCATATCTCTGCCTGCGTCTTAAATACGTCATAGGACCACTTCCCCTCTCGACGTAATTGTAGGTCTAATTGTAAGTAATCTCGACTTAACAATTGTGCGAGGATCTAGATCTGTTATTATACCTACCTATAGGTACAATAGCCTTGAGATAGGTGTGCCTAATGGGTATATTGATTGTAATTAAAATTATATTAGAATTAATTATTATACGACGGGTATAAAAGAGAAAAAATATAATTTAAGGCCACGACAAGAGACTGAATTTCACGCTAAACAATGTAATACATGGGTTTTACGATTCGATACAATAAATGAGGTTTTCCGTGTAACCAAGGTCGGCAGGCAATCACATAATATCTTCACACATTGTTACCTGTTTGGATGGTATGAGCAAGGTTTTTCATGTGTATTGAACAAAATAAATTAATAACATTGACACTATTTTAGAGTCATTCAGGCCGGTTTTAGAGCTCGCCTGACAGTCGGTGCGTACCGTCGGTCCTGACGATACGCACGACCGACCGCCTTTCAGAGCTCTCCTGACGAACGCACCGACCAGACTGGTACAGTGTGTACGAATAGTTTATTTGCTGATTATTATCTTCGTAAACGTTTTAGGAACAGAAGATATAGATATCACATGCACCCAAAGACACCATGAAGAGGCAATGTGTAAGACCATATATAAAAATTTCGTGAAAAATTAACTAATGGATGGTGAAAACTGCATCTAAATCCGTTGCGTGGACGCAACAGTCATACAGACAGATCGTAAAGCAATTTCATATTAAGTTAAGAGGATAAAGCTAACTACATTAATATTCACTACGAAATCGCTTTTTACGACGATGATACACGCATTCGTATGGTCGGTCCATCGATCGGTGCAGCTCTGAACGCGATCATTTGATTCCATAGCGCGTCAGGCGACCGACGGTACGCATGCGGACGCGTCGTGCGCACGGTCTCCGTACGCAGTGCATAGCAATAAACGCGTGCGTACGGTCAGGCGAGCTCTGTAACGACTTGTGAATTTTCATACAAATGACAAATGAATGCGAACGACGTACGCACCGACCGTCAGGAGAGCTCTAAAACCGCCCTAAATAGTGTGTAATGGCTGGTGACTATCAACCTCACCTAATAAGAAATTTGGTTCAGTCTACAAGAATTCGTAGTTTCTTGGTACTTCAGCTCGAGGCTTCCCCTATATAATTTTCCAATAGGACCGGCCAAATGCAGCCTGGATCCGCCGCTTCTGGATCTCTGTACAACATAATATCTTATGGGATAAGTATAACATAAATGATATAGACATTCGAGAGAAATACTCGGATTACGAGAGCAATACTATTGAACTGTAGTAGGTAAATATAGTGGAGTAAGATTAATAGGCATTAGCGAAACTACTCACGGTTTCTTAGACGCCTTTGACGGCTTCCTACCTTCGTCCAAAGCTTTTGTCAGCGGTTATTATTATTTTCTTTTTCAACCCGGACAAAGTCGCGGACACCAGCTAGTCAACAACATTTATTTGATGTAAGTTTCATTAATCAAACATCTTCACCAATTAAAATCACTCGGATTACCAACGACATGGCCCCAATTGTCATTGACATCAACTTGAGAATAAGAATTATTTTTCCTTATAGCGCCCAATAACTACTTACAAGTGTGTATGGAGTAGTAAATGTATATAATATAAAAAAAACGTTGTTGGTTTGTATACGCTTAAAAAACTCGAGAATGGGTACACCGATTATAATTTGGTTTTCACATGTCGAAAGAAGGAAGGTTTGTATATATATATGAACCAACAAAACCAAAAGATCAAACAAAATTTACATTATTTTCCACTTTGTGTCCTTGGCTGCTTTTACAATCAATATATTGAACTCGTTTTTATCGTACGTGAATAATATGAACACTTTATTTTTATACCACTTCATAAATAAGAGATTAAGCACAATATTGCACAGAAAGCCTACATCCAGCATTTTATTTTCTACAAATCTTTCTGATTTTATAAATTCAATACTTATGATTTCCTATCCTAAGTATAATCCATATTTACTAAGGGTTAGTCCTACTAGTTCTACTATTAGTTTTACGATAGAACAGTTTGGACAAAAAAATCCAAGTAGTTCTACTGCAGAGTGAAGCCAGTCGATCATCATGCAATTTTGCATACACTTTGTCAGGGATAGAGAAAAGGAAATAGAGGAAATACCTTTCATTCGGAAAATAAGTATTGTTCCCGAGGTATCACATAAAAATAAAAAAATATGAAAAGGTGTCTAAAGTTATTGATAAATTTTAAACTATATTTTTTTGTTTTACATAAATAATAAACGGATAACATGATAAAATGATACATTTTTCCGGCTAAACGTCACGTTGACGTCATACTACTCAAACAAGGGCTGACATGGTCTGGCGTGTGCGTCAACATTCAATATTACTTTTGTGGTTACAAAATAAAACATACATCTTTGAATTTAATTCACTTTTATTCATATTTTTTTTTTATTTAAGGCTTAATCATCACATTTTGCTTAATACTTAAATCTACAAAAACGGCCCCCATCCAATGTACATTTGGCACAAATTAATTTTGCTGGTCGCTTCATCTATCAGTTGATCGACTTGACCTTCCGGCGACAGGAACACTGACAGCTGTTTATTCTTTGTTTTTACCTGCAACATGAGTGTAGTAAATACTCGTAATAGTAGACATTCGTATTAAAGAATCGCCACTTACAGTCTGTAGTAAAGTACAACATACCATTCCGTTGAGGCGCTGTCGTATGTGGCGCAGACTCTGCACGGCCTGCGCGTTGGTCTGCTCGGCGCCTCTCGCTGTGCGCGAGGGCTTCTCGCGCGCCCACGACACGAGCGGGTCGTACACGAAGGGCCCCACCACCGACATCAGCGCCGCCGTTTGCGCCCGCATCGCGTGCATCACCGCCTCGCAGCACTTCCTGAGCACGTCAAACTCCATCGTGAGTAACAGACTTTATCACAATACAAGCGACGTGCCAACGTCTTGAGTAACCTAATTAGTCACCGAGCGAATTTTGTAGCGAACCAACGCAACGTGTTAGTAAGGCCGTATACAGAAAGAAAAATGGTAGCCGGCGCCGATCTACCAGCGCTTATCGGCGTTGGTCCATTCTGGTAACAGTTACATAAAGCAAGCAGATTGAAGCAGAGGGAGCATTAACTTTAAATGCGGGCGGCGTTAGCGCTGACCGGCGCGTGTCGAAGATTGTCGGAACTTGTCGGCGACGTTCGGCGCTTGTTTATATAAATGCCTGCCCCGGTTACCTGCGTGGATCGGTTCCTATAAGCGCTGGTAGGCTGCCAGCTTTCTTTCTGTATACGGCCTATTAAGGGTAGGTAAAAACTTTATAAGACATTGGAATCCGTACTAATATTATAAATGCGAAAGTTTGTATGGATGTATGGATGTTTGTTACTCTTTCACGCAAAAACTACTGAACCGATCATCATAAAATTTTGCATACACGCGGTCTGGGACACCAGAAAGGACATAGGGTATATTTTATAAAGTTACGCGGGCGAAGTCGCGTGCAGCAGCTAGTTAGTTCTAATTGCTGCTGTTTTTAAACAACAAAACCGCTATAGAACTTATTGAATTGTATTAAATTGAAGCATTGTGTTTTCAAACAATAGTAATATCTGAGTGAAAAATTTTATTTTGTTCACACCAAATGACGGCGCGAAAGTGAATTGTGAGTCACCAAGCTAAGCGCCTTGTGTGTGTGATCAACCTTTGCGCCATGAAACCAACACTCGAATTCACTTTGCGTCGGGCTTTAAAACCAAATGGTCATAGTCCATGTAAGAGACTTCAACGCGGCGCTGCAAATTGCACCGAAATTTTTGACGGCTGACGCTGACGCTTGCAGCGCTAAAAGCGAATTAGCTTTAACCGTTGGTTTGGTGATCCAGGCATAAGCTTCGCACATAATTATAGTGTGGCCTTAGTTTTAGGAGTATAAAAGAAGGTGCAAACATGCCTGAACATGCCCTCGTGCAGCAGAGGCCCCATGGCAGCCTCCATGTTATGTGTGAGGCGGAAGGGCACCCGCTCGGGCCACTCGAAGGTTTCACCTTTGTTGAAGAGGCAGTTAAAGTCCACGTGGACCACATCGCCGTTGGTCGCGTCGAACAATATATTCTCGCCGTGCCGATCGCCCAATCCTTCAATGTGTTTTAACTGATTATTGATCATTTACTATATTTTTTTAATTTTGCATAAATAATAACCGGATAGCAATAATAAAACACGAAAAAACTTCATTTAAATTTTGCCGCCTAAACACCCATACGTCGTCACATGGTCTGTATGATGTCTGTATATTCAAATCCCCATAATTTCAGTGCACCTACTAGGAAAATAAAACAAATTTTCTTCACAATAACATCAAATGCAAACAAGAAAATGGCTAACGTTTTTCTTCACGACGTCATCAACAACGAACCGTTACAAATTACATACATAAGTAATTATTCTCTTTGTTCTAAAAATTCTATTATCTTTGAATTTCTTTAGTAACCATTTACGACATAAACAAGCAACAATAGAACAATGAGTACCAACTTTTTGTTCGGCGTCAAACAACAAAAATATTTTTAAATACAAAATAAAATTGAGAGGTGTTGCACTTACCCAGTATATATCCCACCATAGACATAACTGCTGCCGTTCTTATATACGCAGATCTAGCTTGATACCTGTAACATTGACATTACAAATATAACATTGACATACTATCATAATAAATCTATAATGTGTTCTTATGACCAAAAGTCAAAGGAAAGTTATTATGAAGAGAAATATTAGAGATCCGTGCGAAGCCTATCATTGTCTATCCTTTACATTACGAAACAATGAGTTCACATTTTCGTAACTTTAAAAAAACATATTGAACTCCAAGAAATTTCTGCAAAAGCAACCCTTATTACCCTTATAATTTTCTTATTGGATCGACAGATTTTGAGCTGTATTTGTGTAAATTAAAATAGTTATAATTTATGTACCTAGAATATCGTTAGTCCAAGACCGGACACACTGCATAAGTTACCTTATGAAATGACCTTATGAAATCCAGTGCAAAAGGAATTGTGCATTTGATAACCCCAGATAGCCTATGTAGGTCAACTATGGAAAAGGGCTTAAAAGTGAATCTCACCATCCATAGGGATCAGAGAACGTCTGTCGAAACCACTCCTGGAACACCGGAGGGTAACGAGGCAAAAGTTGCTCCTCATATATCTGCAGTTTCTTCGCAATCGGCTCTTTGTTGCCGCACATCAGCTCCTTCAGTTCTCGATTCGGAGTTAAAATACCTGATTAAAATATATCGCAGTTTTTAAACCAAAACTATGTACAAAAAGTATATTATGTACTTTTAAGATATTGACAAAAATGTTTTCTAATAATAAAAAGTTTCTATTAATAATAGGGGTACGTGTGAATAATACAAATGAAGTAGGCCTACCTTTTTGCTTGTAGATGTGCAAAAGAATGGGCCTGAGTCCCACCAAGTTGGGGACCCACTCTATGAGCCCACACTCCTCGTTGAGAGGCAGCACACTGTAGGTGCGAATGTACAGTCGCCTCCGTCTCGTCTCGGGCGCGTCCTGCAGGAACCGGTTCACCACAGTGTTGAATTCCATTAGGCGATAGTCTTTGCGCAGGTCGTCGCGAGGCTTCAGCATTATCGTGTACAATTTGCCGTCTGAACCTACACGGAAGAGGCAATTCTTTCGTTTTCGTATGAAATTGTAAGGGACTCCCCCCCTTTATACATTGTAACTAAGTATTTACTCAATTATAACGTAATTTTAGCATTAGTTAAGAATCCTTTCTAACGATGTCATTTTTGAGAATAAAGTTTCGCTTTTGGAAAAATATCACCTATTGTCACCTGATCGAATCATAACACCAACATTTGTCATAAACATGATTAAAGAGAGACAATCCCGAAACAAAAAAATATCGTATTTAATTAATGATCTATCAATCAGTTTTAGAGGTAGACTATTTTCTGTTCCGCTGACATTAACTGGACAATTCGTTTATTGTAGTGTTTCGGTGTGTGAGATGCCAAAACTTATTCATCTGCCGTTACTTTATTATGCCGATACTGTGGTCCTCGCATACAACAGGCTTTTATCTTTTCCTCCCACAATACATAAAGAAAATATGTAATGTTCAACTTTTCTGAAGACCTTCGTATTATCATATTTATCTGTTAGCAGAATAGTTATCACGACTTAGGAGTATCCAGAAATTGGTAAGTAGATTACATGTTTTTACCTTTCAAATTGACTTTCCTGGGCCTCTGCATTGAGGCGAGTATGGTGACAGTCTCGTCTATGCCCGCGATGTACACGGGAGGTTCGGGGGGTACATGGAAGTCCAGTCGCTCTTGGCGCGCCGCCTTCGACGGCAGCACAACCTTGCAGAACTCTTGGAATGGAACCATTATGCGACTGAAGTTGTTACTTTTCAGCAGTCTTGGCAACAAGGGTACCATGGCTGTCACTGTTGTGTTCTGAAATATTTAGTAGACAATACAAAAACAACTTACAATTTAAAAAATATATATAGAAATACAATTTTTAGTAGTGGCAAGGCACATTGCGTTTCGCAGTCATTTCGTCTACTTGTTTTGCGGCAGAAGCACCCACATATTACAGAAGGAATATATAGTATATGGTTCGTTTTTTCTCAATCAACTGATATTTTTGGCTGTAACTGAATTAAATTATATTATTATAACGCTTAAGAGTTGAAATCCTTTTAAAGATGCTATAAGGAATACTAGTAAATACTTTTTTCCTTATTCGATAGCTAATTCGATATTACCACATTTCCTTTCATTTACAAGATAAAGCTAGTCACTTTTTTAACATGTCAATTTGAAGATTTATTTTCCGGCGATCGCTGATTGAGGACCGCAATAATTTTTTGTTACATAATATAAAGAAATAATTAGTCTAAATCGAACGCTCATCAAGGCGGGCGAAGCGAGTAAAAGTATAGCTTACAGCTCCGCTGTCGAGAGGTTTGTTGCAGAGCTCGATGAGCTTCTCGGCGAGTTGCGTGAAGTCGTGAACGAGCTTTCGCATGACGGGCTCCTGCAAGAGAGGGTCGCTGAGCACGTCGGCGCACCGCTTGATGCGCTGCGGGTAGCCCGACTTGATCACCGACATCATGTTCCACAGAGTGTGCTGCGGATACGCCACTATCAGCTTCACGATTATCGCCTTCAGTTGCAGATACACCTGCAAATGTCCATTCGGTGCTAGCACTCACTCTCGTCAAATTGTACTCGAAAACGTAAGGGCTCGTTCAGACACGCGGGAACCACGCAAATCGTGCGATTTAGAACCGAAAAATGTATTCAGACCGGAAGCGGTTTTTAAGAGATTGCGTGCGCGGATAGTCAGTTTGGAAATGGAAATCGACGAAGAAATAGTACGGTTACTGTTGCTACTCATAAAAAAAAAAAGAAAAGAAAAATGCAGTATTGGGTGCATCCCGTATGTCAAGCTCGATTCTTGGCAATTTTATTGGAACAATCCTCACAATGTGTAATTAAAGTTAGCTTTAACAAAACAATAACCGAGCATATAGTGCAATCCAGTCACATTGAATATTTATTTACATTAAAAAATGGATAAAAACTCAGGCATATTATTCCCCCCTTTTTTTATATAAAAGGGTTAAGTAAGTTGAATAATTCAACTTACTTAACCCTTTTTAATAATTCTTATAAGTCTGTTGGCTGACGGACGATCCAATTGGTAGTAATAGGCGATTACCGATCGCTTTGATAACAACATTATTATAGATAACATTACAAAAAAAAAAAAAAAAAACATACATCTTTCACAGGATGACATATTCTGGAGACAATTTGCGAAAACGCCGTCAGGTACAAGTAGAGTGGAAGCCGTTCAGAAAAGGCCCGAATCATTTCGGTCATTTTAGCCAAAAACGGAAGCACAGATTTATCCTCTGACGTCACCTCCACATCTAACCTATAAACATTTAGTCAAAATACATAATTATTATATGTAGTTATATTCGCAGATCTATTTAAAAAAACCTTAACTCACCATATGGAGAGCATCATGGGCATACTCTGGTAGAGATACTTGTGGCCGCACTGCAGCGCCCGCCCGTACTGCTCGAGCGCCAGAAGACGACGCGACCACATCTCACTTGTGCTGCCGCCGCTCGCCTCCAGAGTGCTCACCTTCTCGTAATATGACCCCAGACACACCTGCCAATCGCACACCGTTCAATTTACTCCTTATTTCTAACTATTATATTATATTTATTAAAGTGTTTTTTAAGAATGGGTATAAAGCAAACAAAATTTGTAATTTCACCCGAGTGGCCCCTTGGACATGACAGTGACACAAAATACGTACAACTACGCACAACATGCGACGGAAGATAGCGCATCTCGCTCAATAAAAATGTTATAAGTGCCAAGAGTATTAAATATTAATTATTCGTAAACTACAATGTCAAATGAAAAATTGTTACATACAGCCTTAGATAATATGTGAAGTGAAATTACTCATACACTTTTAGCTATGTAATGTGTGTCATTTTGAAAATAAAACTAAAATCGATGGAAATGAGAGCTCACTTGGTGATTTTTTTCTATCGAGAAAATTTCATTATATTATGTTTTCTGTTACAGTCGTCACTTTCATTTATAATGTATTTATCTATTTAAAAAAATTAATTAAATTAGACTTTGTTTACTAAGATAAAATTCAAATCTAGGATTGGCTATTTCTCTTTATACCCGCTCTTAATCTCCGAGACAAAAATGACATTACATGGTATCATTATATGCAAACTTGACATTTGCATGTGTCATTTTTGTCTAGAGATTAAAAACAGACTTTAGTAAGTTGACGTGGCAGTGGGCAGGACACATAGTAAGGAAAGACCAAGCGCAGCTTGGACGTCCAACCACAAGGTCCACGATGAATTCAGACTGCTTTTGACCGCTCCTATTAGAAAATTATAGGGAGCATGTGCAGCAGTGGACGTCCTGCGACTGAGATGATGATGAATACATTACATTACCCATACTCTTACACAAGACCGTGAAATAAAAGCATAAGTACTGTTGCGTTTCAGTGAGTAAGATAGGCCATTTTCTGTTTTTTATGCGCTTTATTTTATCTCGACATTGGTAGGATGATCGGATAATCGATAATACCGATATATTAGAAATTTGAGGTTTATTATTGTACAAAATGTATCTCAAAAATCAAAAAAATATAACTCTAAAAAGGTTACTTGCCAAGCTTTTTTCCCAGTTTTTGAATACATCAACAGCGTCCTTGTAATTCGATATATTTACATCCACGTCCACATTTGTCGTCTCATCGTTATATTTGGCTATCAACAGCTTTGCTTTTGCGCATATTTTCCTGTTTGATGAAAAATATTATTATATTTTTTACTATAATGTAACCCCATCTACATTTTAATATCTATATTTTGAATTTTGCGGCAAACATATACTTAGATCATCAGTAACGTAATGGCCGCTATATAACAATTGCTTTTCCGATTGCTGATATTTTCAAGTGTTCTTCGAATAAAAGTGATTATATTTACATGTACTTTAATATCAAGAAAAATCTCAAAAACAACTGGACCAATTTTAAAAATTCTTTCACCTATAGAAAGCTACATTATCAGCGAGTAACATAGGCTATATTTTATAAAGTAACGCGGACGATATCGCGTGCAACGGCTAGTTCTAAAATATACCTTTGCTGTAAGTTGAGTCGGTCCATAGACTGCGTTGGGTAGGCGTCTTGCAAAGAGCGACGTAACGTTGTAAATGCGGCCTCGCGCTGTCCTCGCGACCAATACATTTTTGCCTTCTCTATAAACAACTGTTCGGGACGATATTCTTCAGCGTTCAATATGTACTTGTATGCCTGAAACGTAAGTCATTCATTGTAACATCCTATAATCTATTTAACCATAGGATCTATGAGAGTTTTAGGGCCACCAAAAAAATTTAACGTAGGCTTTATGAAGAAATGTGTACCGCTATTTAAAAAGTTACACATACTTCCCTTGTCTTGCTTGTATATAAAGACATTGTATTTATTTGTCAGAAAGTAGCGAAATTATTTTGTCAAAAAGAGCGAAATAGGGTCCAAAATTTGACAAAGTAATTTATTGCCAAGTCCAAAATGTGGATTTATTTATTTATTTATGCATTAATTTTGAAACAAAACCTATACATATACATAAACTTGATTAGAAAAGTAGTTGTCATGGAGCAGTTGAATTAATAAAATTGTAGGTTCATTTCAGTGAGTAAGGCTTATATACAAATTAGATGAGGTAAATGATTAAAAAAAATTAAATTTAATACCTGTTGGAATATACCAGCTTTTCGAGCGTGTTTCGCACTTTGTAGCCAAAGATCGCCAATGAAATAATTTATTCGCTCAGAGATTTGAGGGTGTGTCGGTTCAAGGAGTCCCTAGAATATTAAATAAAAATAGGATAATATAATTTGTACACAAAAAAAAAACCTATTTTATTTTATTATATTTTATTTTACTTTATTTTCCATTGTTAATTTTTGTAGAAATCTAAAAGAATTTCTTTAGATTTTTTTTGAATGTGCGATTAAATACTACCACAAGATACGTTCAAGATAGGGGTCACTGTTTGTTGTACCTTTGTTTGTGTCAATAATATGCGCCTAGTTCGAAGTAATGGCTCCACGGTTCGAAAGTCAGGCTGCACCAAGGAGAGACGGAGTCGCCATTCTTCTAACAACTGGTTTAGTATTATCAAACTGTTTGGATTACGATCGCTGAAGCTCTTCAACCTGTTGAGGGATTAATAAAATTAATAAAAATTTGGTTCGACAAAGTAATTTAAGGCATTAAAGATTGCTTTAAAACTTAATAGGGTTTTAAAATGCGAAAAAACTTTGTCCGCGACCCATTATAATAACTTCATTTCTTTATGATTTGTAGAAAAAAGCAAAAGAGAATTGTTTTTGTTATTTTTAGGAAGAATTAAGATAAAACAGAAGAAACAAAAGGTTTATAAAATCCACATTATTTTTAAATATTGTTATAAAAAAATTGTGCACAAATTATGGAATACCAATCATAAGTCAGGACAAACACTTGACTGAAAGAAATTTGTCATAATTGTCATTGGTCATTGGAAATTGAACCATCAACCTATACATTACAAAAAAAACTGTCAATCGTAGGACTGAACGTCATAAGTGAAAACTATGAAACATTACCGCTATGATTTTCGAGCACTTTATAGCCATTTTAACTATTTACGAAGTTAATCTTATTATTAACCAAAAAATATGTACTAAATTTGGTAGATGACGCTTATCTGCGGAAGATCAGTGCTGGCCTATACCAGCAAAATACTGAGTAGGGACCTATTTGTAACTTGTAACACATATTTTCCTTTTTTACTGTTTTTTTTTCTGTTTCTTTGTTATGTTACTGTTACAAATAAATGTTTTTGATTGATTGATTGATTGATTGATTTCATACAATTAAACCTCACTGAGGGTGTCGCTCACAGAGCGTGACTTGTTGGACTTCAGTGTTTTTTCACTTAGAAAATCACGTAATAACAAAATGGCAAAAAGTGAAGGGAATATTTCATAACATAATTGATATTTACTTTCTCAACAGTTCTTCGGCATGCTGGGCCTCGGAAACGATATGCAGACCCATAACACTCTGGTATCCGCTGCGCAACGCACTCTCTCCTTTGCTGTCCGTGTGCATATATGTCAGGAGACGGTTCACTGCGTCGTTGCAAGATGTTTCAAAGACGTCGTGTTGCTCCTTGCGATACGTTACGAGAATACGACCCATCATAAGGCCCCAGTTTTCTTTGGAAGCCGGCTGAAAATTTCATATAAACATTTCACTTGGAGATAAATTGTATCACACTTTTGAAAGTGTAATCTTAATCAATACACACGATGAGCTCATTGATCAAGCATTAAAATTCGTTGTGAGCATTAAAATGTTATAATAATTAAAAACCCAACATTTTAATTTTTAAAATATTTTTGTAATTATTTTTGTTCTGTTCTCATGGTTATTAGGATAATTGAAATATATTAAACAGTTAAACTATTCGACTTGGAATCAAACTGTAACAGGTGCCATATGATTTGTGAGTGTGTAATGTCATATGTACGTTCACATATCGCTACGGAATATTGAAAACTGTTGCCTTAATAATAATATTTAACCTCTATAGTATCTAGCCACCCAACATTCGGTGTATTTATGACCCTAAAAATGTATTTATGGCAATTCACCCTCTTGTCCATTACAACAACAAAAAAAACCCGAAAAGGCATAAAAAGGGAAAAAATTCATACCACGGGCTTCTCTGTCAATTCCTCCAGCTGTTCAAATCTACCGAGTCGCCACAACGCCTCGGCTGCCATTTCCGCCATACTGGAGTCTTCCTGTTCACTCAGTAACCTATAGGCCGTGAAAGGCTGGTCTATGCCTAGATAGCAATCCACCATGCCCTGTAAAGAATATGACACATGTAGGTCAACCACATGTAAAGGCATACCAATGTATATGGTAGATAGCATATGTTTGCACAAATGGAATATGAAAGTCTGGACTATATCAACTTTCTTGGTTACCCAAGAGTTAGATATATCTTTACAATTTAAAACTCGAGGTCTGTTTGCGACCTGGTTGAAATGCCATTGTGAAATAGTTTTAAATAAATTTATTATTGATAATATACTCGTATGTATTTTGGTACTAATTTGAACGCTACTTCAATGTAATCCCAAAAAGTCAGGATTCATCATTTATGTAAACTATTGACGCAAAGACTTATTAGACAAAAAAATAAACTGGGTTTATTACAGTGTTCAACTTATTTCTGTTCTCATGAACCTTTTTTTAGAAAATAAAGTTTAGAAACACATTTCTTGCTTCGAATTAAGCAGAGATTGAACGTTTCTGTGAAATGTATATACACATTTGTACCTATAAATCACTTAGAATTCTGTACACATTACCTTTAAACTATATCTATCTAGGGGTCCCTGTTGCGCGAGTCTTTCGTAACATAAAGCCGCGTCATGTAATCGTCCGGTTACAACATGAGCCAATATTAATTCCTTCAACGATGGCTCCGACTGCTTTATTGAAAGAATACCTGGACAGCGAAATAAAACATTTAAGAGTGACGCCTCATCAATTCTAAGTTTGATATTCAATCATTGTCCTTAACTCCTTAATATCAAATTCATGAAATTTAAATTGTATTGAGAAATGTAATTGTAGTGGGAGGGTGTGCTGCGTCGCCGCCGTGTCGTTACATAACGACCCCGATCATCTAGGGACGCGCTAGAAAGTTTCTAGAAACTAGAAGCACTAGAAAGCACTAAAATAAAGAAGCGCTAGAAAGCACTAGAAAGTGCTAGAATGTAGAAGCTCTAGAAACCTTTTTAATATTTAATGTATGGCCGATCAGAAAAGTGCTTTATCAGTTTCGATAACAAATTTAATTCATTTCAAAACTCGCTAAGGGTTAGATTTGAAATAGGTATTGATTACTGATTGACATAATTGTCACTTTGAATTTTCAAAGGAAAACAGACCTTATCATTCTACAAAATACAATGAATGTTCAATCTTAGGGTGATAAAGCACTTTATTTGTCGAGTTTACACACACAGTTCGTTCACGATTTTGTTATATGTGTCGTTCATTGTAAAAGTGAACTATCTCCTTGTAACTGAATTTTAGAATAACGAGCTTTTTGCGAATTATAGTGTAGCAAAAAAAAATATAAGCATTCATTCATTGTTTTCATCTATGGGATTTTAATGCAACTATTGGAGTTACTTCACTTTTATATTGAAAGTTATGACTAAATGTTATACCATTAGGCAAGAAAAGATGGTTTTAAAAATAGGGAGTTACACCATTTTTACAATGAACGACACATATTTATATAGATTAAAAATTAGTGAACGAATTTGAGCACTAAATAAAGATATTTCTACTGACCATTAATGGAGTCAGGCTCATCCAACAGAGCATATATCTCCGCCAGCAGAGGCAATTGTTTCTGCATATCTTGCTTGTTCTCGTGCATGTAAACCTCTAAATATTGTAACGCCCTTTCTAAATGGCCACACTTAAAGTTGCCGCGGGCTATACTCAACTTGTCAAATTTATTAACAAATGATGATATTGCTCTGAAATATATAAACATTATAAAAATTTGAAATCATTCGGAACAATATCTTAAGCTGTGATCTCCTATATAAACATCATAGGCCGCTCATAGCGTTGAAACATTAAGATATGAATCGTGGATCTTTTCTTTCTTTTTTTATTACATTACTAATTTTATTGCTATTAATCTGTTCCAGAAAATAAAAATAAAAAGTCGAATAAGTGTGGTCGCGCCATATACACTTATTTTAAATGTAGTTGCGACAGACATAAGCGTATTGGGTATTTTATTGTCTTATTTCTACTTCTATCACTTCACAGAATGCAAACCGAAATTACATCACGAAAAATCTAAATCACTTCAATAAAAACAACTTAAGAGAACAAGTTATCGTGCAACTTACTTATAATTCGCACTTTCCATCGGACGCGGTTTTGAGTTAAACCATTCTAACAACCATCGGTTTAGAAAGTCCAATAAAGTATATACGGTCGTACTGCATTTACTCTGCAACCAAACCATTTTTTAGGCTTTATATTTAACTCATTTTCTTCGTAAGAGAAATAAATCTGAATGAAGAGGGATTTTTTTTTTAATTTCTGAATGGGTAATCTTCATCGTTTTTTTGTGTGTGCAATTTAACCTATATGAGCAATGATGTTAAGCAATATTATAGTTAATAACTATAATTATAGAAATGTCATAACA
Organism: Synanthedon formicaeformis; assembly: GCA_945859745.1. NCBI lineage: Eukaryota > Metazoa > Arthropoda > Insecta > Lepidoptera > Sesiidae > Synanthedon > Synanthedon formicaeformis. The sequence continues at coordinate 6,936,213 of OX243964.1, forward strand.
TAACGATGAATTTCTACTTTGAAATTCTACTTTAGTTATAGATTTTGGTTTGATTTTTCAAATGACTCTTTGAATTGTGGACAATTTTATTTGTAACTAGCGACCCGCTCCTGGCTTCGCCCGGGGTCCATTTTTTTTTTACGTAAGAACTTTCCCTGATTATCCCTCTATCGATGAGTGAAGACAGAATTAAAATCAGGTCAGCCGTTCTCGAGTTTTACGCTTAGCAACACATTTAGTGATTCATGTTTATTTATAACTAGCTGGCGCCCGCGACTTCGTCCGCGTTGAAAAAGAAAAAGTAGCCTATCCTGTGTCCCGTAGGTCTAAATGTTTATCTACCAAGTTTCATGAAAATCAGTTGATTCGTTTAAGAGTTATGGAGGAACATACATACTTACATACATACATACATACATACAGAAAAAAAATCTAAAAATGGTCAATTTAGGTTCAGTATCATGTATAGAGCCTATAAACACGATATCTCTGAAAACAAAGTAACTTACTCCATGACCAACCCTTACAGATTTATTATTAGTATTGATGATTGAAGAAAGATTCGCAGCAATTAGGCATATTTATGGATGATGAAATATAATTACTAAATATAAATTTTAAACAATAAAACACCTTATTACCTGATTACTATCTTCAGCTTGTGCGGAACTGCTTGTCGAAGATCTAAGTTGACGCAACATTTGTAGTCTACATTTCTCCGAACTTGAAATGTTTTCATCGTCTTCCACGCCTGAACAACAAGCTATAATTAAAAATTATAAACCAAACCTCGACTTTCTTATTGAGCCAAGATTATCTGCTGTAATTTGCTGAGGAGTTGGGTGTCCCGTGGACTACTTGATGCTGCAGCATCAGTTCAAGATTACCAAATTTCACATCAATCGAACCCGTGGAAGTTAGTAAGATTCAACTCAAAAACCGTCAGAAGTTAGTAAGACCGATTTGAAAAAAAAATTCAGCGAGTAACATAGGCTATCTATCCTTTTATATATATAAAAATTTCGTGTCACGTTGTTTGTCCGCGATGTGCTTCTAAACTACTGAACCGATTTTGATAAAACTTGGTCACTATATGTAATTTGGTCCAACTTAAAACATAGGATAGTTTTTATCTCAATTTTTTATATATTTTTTTGCAAATTATATAACATTATTAACATAGCGCCATCTGTTAGATACTTACTCAAACCAACAATTATTTGTCATAATTATTTGTGAATTCCATAACAATCTTCGGCTGGATTAAATAAAAAATTGCACCCGTGCGAAATCGGGAGCGGGCCACTAGTACTATTATAAAGAGAGAAGATTTGTATTTTTACACTTAAAACTACTGGACCGATTTTAAAAATTCTTCCACCTATAGAAAGCTACATTATGAACGACTAACATAATATGCTATATTTTATAAAGTTACGCGGGCGATGTCGAAGTGTGCAACAGCTAGTGTAATCATCGAAATACTACAATGGAATTTGCGTCACAAGTGCCAAAGGGGAACATAAAAAGAACGCCTTTGACAGAATCATGGCGGACTCTTGCCTTCACGCGTCAATGGTAAAAGGTAGTAACGATCAACTTTTACTATTTCATTTTAAACTCTAATGGGTTGACGTAAAGTCACATTTTCTTTAAATTACGTACTTATTATTATGTTTGTTTTGTTATAAATGACAGTTCATGCTCTACGCATATGTCACTTATAAATGTGTCGTTCATTGTAAAAGTGGTGTAACTCCCTATTTTTAAAACCGTCTTTTCTTGCCTAATGGTATAACATTTAGTCATAACTTTCAATATAAAAGTGAAGTAACTCCAATAGTTGCATTAAAATCCCATAGATGAAAACAATGAATGAATGCTTATATTTTTTTTCCTACACTATAATTCGCAAAAAGCTCGTTATTCTAAAATTCAGTTACAAGGAGATAGTTCACTTTTACAATGAACGACACAAATGTTCCATAAAATTCGTTGTGTTTTGTATGGCACGCGTGTTCCATGTTGTAGTAATTTGATGAGTGTAATGTATAAATAAGTATAAAGCAAAATATCCACCTATAACGGCCAACATCTCCTCTTGTATAAAGGTGTGGTTGGTGTTGGCCATGACTGCGTGCAACAGGACGTATGGCAGGAACAAGAAAAGGGTCCGAACGTCACGCCTCATACTGGGATACACGGTGAGCAACAACCCGCGAATACTCGCAGACTCGATTAGAGGGATCAGCTGACTTGCCCAGCTGAAACATTGTGCAATATTTATAATCATTGTCCTGACGACAGTTTGGTCTAGTGGCCAGTAACCCCAGCTGTTAACCAAACGGTCGCGGGTTCGAATCCCGCTAGGAGCAAATGTTTATGTTTTAACATTTACCTTTTATTGTAAACTCGACAAATAAAGTGCTTTATCACCCTAAGATTGAATATTCTTTGTATTTTGTAGAATTTAGATAAGCTCTGTTTTCCTTTGAAAATTCAAAGTGACAATTATGTGTCAATCAGTAATTAATACCTATTTCAAATCAAAGCCTTAGCGAATTTTGAAATGAATGGAATTTGTTATCGAAACTGATAAAGCACTTTTCTGGAACGGCCATACCTGAGTCATGGATGTTTGTATTTACAAAACAAAAATAATCCTTGTATTATATCAAATGTCTGGTAATAAATAATAAATAAGTATTAGTTGCTTAGTATGGATCAAGGTCGTGCTGTGTGGAATGTGTGAAGATATTTATTATATATTTAATTGCAACACTCACTTATGTGCCCAATCAAGGAACGTCGTTGCGTATGCAGAACCATACAAAGGATGCGTTTGCTTCGGTTGAAATGGATTCGCCAAACCATATCTGGAAAAACAATACAATTGTTTTAATAGTATCAACGGAATGTATCAAAATAAAAGGCGCGCGTATATTTTTTTCAAACATTATTTTGAACAAATTCAGAACCTACCTCGAACTAAGTAATGGTGTCATAATTTGATGAATATGTTCAGGAAAACTATCCCAAATTCTCTTGTTGTCTCCCGTAGGGGAGATGTTGTATGCTTTCAACATTTCTTGTATAGTTAACGCGTAGCAATCCATATTCTGAAACAGGATTCAAGATATGACATTCAATTAATAAATTGGCATAAATTTAGTTTATACAGGTAATTCTAGTTTCAGGGAAAAATATTTATAAAACTTATTTTTCAAATAAACACAGGTGAATTGGAAATCACGAGTGCAAAGCAATTCATAGCAAACTGTACCAAATATTGACTGTGATATGTCCTGTTTGATATTCCCTTTCTGTAAAGCGCAGTAGTGACAGGGTAAACAGCATTTTGCATTCATTTGGGCAGCCCGAAGTATGGCCGCAGTAACCACTTCCTTTTAGACGACTACTTTGAAATAACAGATTGCCCTATCCCTTCAAAATCCTCCTATAGCCGGCAGCGCATTTGCAGCACATATGGCTTTTTTTTTTAACCTTATACGATTCTTTCGAAGGATGTTATGCATACCATGGTGTCCTCTTCGTACTGAAAAGCTCTAGTCAGTTCCAAGAGGGCCGTCGCAGCGAAACATTCGTCCGCTATGGAAAAGGCGAATGGGGATCTGTCCGGTTGTACGTATTGTCTGGGGAGAAGTGCGGCTTCGACCGCACCTAACTGACCGAGGCAGGACCCACTGGCCGCACTCACTTCAGGATCTGAATCATTGCAACCTACAAACGAAGACAACGTGAGGATCAAATTCTATTATAGGAAATCACGTCAATAATTAGTGGTCATATAGTATCTACAAAATAACCTTTAAAATATAGTGAAAGCATAAACGTGCAAACTGAGAGCAAAGCGTCAGAAATACTATTAGCACAGTATTAGGCTATTACTTAGTTATGTTTGTTGGAGTTAGCCTTGTAAACTATGCGTTGTAAATTATAAAAGAAAAGCTTTTGCCCGTGACTTGATCTGCGACCTAAGTGTTAAAATATTTATTCGTGCTTTCCTGTTCATATATTTTCATCGGGCGTTGAATTTTTATTTTATTTTTAGATGATCCCGTGAGAATAGTACTTCTTTTCTGAATAAAAAGTTTTTCACAATAATAGTTTTCTGTATTCCTGCAAAATTTCACGACGATGGGTTGAGTAGTTAAGGCGTGAAAGCGTAAGAAACAAACTCCCTTTACATTTATAATATTAGTTAGGAAATCATCTATTTTGAGGCTACATCAGCAGAGACTGTATCAGTAAAAAAACGAGTTACATAGATAGAGTACCTAAATAAATAAATATGATGAAACTATTCATTGAATATAATAAATATTGGAATATTTTAAAAACTACTCACCCAGAAGCAGACCGTCAATCAGCTCTGCCAAAACTGGTTCTATGTTTTTCCCACCGAAAATAGCTTTATGTATTTCAGTTCGGTTTTCCTTCAACAATTTGTTCAAATGAGAAAAAGCATACGCTTTTATCTTTGGTATTTCTTGATTCATGTGACGCGAATACCACGCAATTTTCTCTAAAAAATTATCTGGTCGGGTCCTTTTCACGTGCCGATCGATTACTGCCTTCACTTTTGAATCTTCCAAGAAAAACAAATCAGACAGGTGAGTGCTCAACAGGGTCTCATTGTTCAGGACAATATATGCAAAGACCTCGTTGATTTCCTGCGGCGCGTATTCTATTTGTTGCAACAACGACACGGCAATATTGGGCAGCATTGGCCCCAGAGCCATTGTGTCGATATTATGTATGAAAGAGCTCCATGCTTCTGCTAATATTTCAGGAAACTCCTTCACTAAAGTCAGAGCAGACCTCAGTGTGACCAACACTTTATACCTCAGCTGGGTCATGTATTTAACTCCCATTAGTTGCATTATATCCGAGAGACTCTTCAGTGCCTTTCTTTTAACGGCCAGTGCTACCTTCGCGTGGACTAATTTATTATCGAAATAAGTTAAAACCCCTAAAAATTTAGGATTCAAAAAATCTGCTATTTGTCTAGTGTTCATGCTCGTATTGCTTCTAGGGGCAGTCAGATCGGGATCGAGACCGGCCAAGTGTCTACACGCGTTCAAGACTTTTTCAGGGCAGATGCAGTAATTCAAAAGAAATTCTGTCAATATTATTCTGTAATGTATCTTTATTAAATTAGTTATATTAGTTTTTGTGAGGGATTCGATGAGAGCGTAACATTTCTCCGCGACCTCTCTCGATTCGTTCAAATCTATATGCACATACATGTGGGGAAATCGTTCAGTCAGGAAATCTGACACTGAACATTGAACTAACGAAGCTATCTCCTCAATCATATGAGGCACTTCTTTCACTTTGACCGAATAGGGCATCAAATAAGGCAGAAAATGATGCACATCTTTCGATATAAAATCTCTGTACCCAATAAAACCAAAGGCATTCACTACTCTCCTTAGCGCAATAGAAAATTCCTTACCATTGTATAGACTGCAACTCACAAACTGTTCGCAGTAATCCTTCTTATATCTATGGTACACTTGGTTTGGAGTAAAATTGTGAGCGTCACAAATGTCTTTTAAGAACACAACCGCTTTGGGCCTGAGACCACACTGAGGCAACATAATAAAATAAACGAGCAATTTCGTTGCTGGCAATAAAACTTTTTCATTGTGAAAACATCCAAAAGTTTTTATGTCGTTCAATAATGAATTATGTGTATTATAATCATTACTCTGTTTAATCATACGTTGTGTTGAATGTTGTAAATAATTTTTACACAAATTGTAAGCGGCGTCGCTGTGATCGTTGAATTCTTTATCATCATCGCCCTAAAAACATTATTGATTCTTCTACACATCAAGTATATTCCGCACCAAATAACTATCGTCTAGTGGCTAGTAACCCTCTAGCTGTTAATCAAACGGTCGCGGGTTCGAATCCCGCTAGGAGCAAATGTTTATGTGTGTTACCTTGTCATGGATGTTTGTATCATCAATACAAATAATAAATCTGTAAGTGTAGGTATTGTATGTTCCTCCATAACTCTTAAACGAATTAACTGATTTTCATGAAACTTGGTAGATAAACATTTAGACGTACAGGACACAGGATAGGCTACTTTTTTCTTTTTCAACGCGGACGAAGTCGCGGGCGCCACCTAGTTTATAATATGTATTTACAAAAAAAAAGTAATCTATGTATTATATCAACTGTGTGGTATCCATAATACAAGCATCAGTTGCTTAGTTTAGAACTAGATGGTGCTGTGTGGAAAGTGTGAAGATATTATATTATTAGATAAATCTATCATTGGAATATATTCAGCTGTTGGTGTAAAAGTATATATGGCTTGTACGGAGTTTGACTAAATACTAATTCGTATAAATCTATATAATATTATATTAAGTCCTGGGGAATTTTTCTTTTAAGCCTTCTGTTGACTATTAATTCAACTGTCAGAGCGTTTGGGTGTCTTGCAATTCGTTGCTTATAAATAATAGTTCTTTTCTGTATTTCCTCTTTAACATATGAGATTTTTTTTGGTAACATTAAACATACATACCGGTTTGTAATCCATAAAAGGACGTAGAGCCTTCAATATATATTTAAAATTGTTCTCATCAGCAATTTCCGTTGACACACCATTGGCAAACACATAGTAGTGATTACATAATGTAGTGAAGAGAACCCAATACTCTGTTTTGTCTATATTATTGTAACACTGTTGATTCAGAAATTTAGAGAAGAAATTCTTCAAATCAATATTGACTGAAGCATTATTTCTCGAGTCATTTTCGGAGAATAATTCCATATTGTTAGATTTGATGTCGTTTCTTTCTAATTTATGACATTTTGTACAAACAACGCAGATGTGCACAGATCCGTTTTTAAATATTGAATGACCAATAACTTCCTTCGTAGCATTCACTATAACGCTGAATGAACTGAGCGCCATACAAACGAAGGCAGGCATTATTTGGAAAACATAAATATGAATGTCATGGTCTCTACTCATAAATATCGGCATTAAAATCTCCTCAATAATTTTACTCGGCGAGAATATTTTGTTTAGTAGAAGCAGGGGACACATTGGGAGTATCTGGAAAAATAAATTTTGAATATTTAATCAAGATTGTAAATTGTTTAAATGAGAATATATGCATATAATTGGTAAAAGAGCTTTATAATCTGTCCTATAGTCTTTAAAAAGAAATTGTACATTTTCCTCTTGAGATTTGTATACTTGACTAATGAATCAGTGAAAAATATCTGGCATATATCTTAATAAGCAACACATTTTTAAGTGAATATGATACGGACAGGCAAACAGCTCATTCGACGTTGTTATGTCGCCTATGGACTTAAACCTTTACAGATGTATTTTGCTTTGATAATGATACCCAAGACAATTTTTATTATAAGTTATCATCCATACTACAACATTACAGTTAAATGTGAGAGTAACTGAAAATATTTTTAAACTTTAACCACTCGACCAATAATCATGAAAGTTTGCATACAGATTGTCTAAGATACAAAAAAGGACACGGGGTATCTTTCATACAGAAAAATAGTACTATTATTCTTAGGGATTATCTAAAAACAAAAACTCAACGCTAGGCAAAAGTATAACAGCAATTTAGATGTTAGGCGTTATATTGCTCATTTATTTCGTCAGGTGCTATATTATTTTTATTTTTCAATGCGGACGAAGTAGCGAGCTTCAGCTAGTTATATGATTATTATTAAAAAAAACTTACATGTTTATAGTATTTTAGTGATTTCTCCTTAGTAACAAAAGAATTGACTAATCCCAAAATAATCTTATTCCATGCTTCGTTTGTTTCCTTTCTCAGACAAATCTTAGCAATCAAAATATATTTTAACACTAAAATTCCAATTACTTCACCAGATTCCAAGATCTGTTCATGAAACTGTGCATTGTTTTTAATATAAAGCAGTTTGAGTAACATAATAGTTTCATCTTTTGTCGCCTCTTGTAAGAATATAATTGAACTAATCGCTATCTCCATGCACAACTTAAGATTGTTACAATCCTGTAAGATTAATATTTCCTTACTCTGTATTATCTTCAGCAATGATCCCCATAAAGATTTAATTATATTATTTTCAAGTAAATGTGGTAAAGGGCATCCCGCCTTATACTCATTTTTACTTAGCACATAAATTCCTTGTAAAATATTCAATACAACATTAACCCTCTCCAAATGTCGTCTAAGAATAATACTATCTAAGTTTTCCGCTTCACATGTTTTTAAAGTATCAAGTACTTTTATTATTTGACTGTAACACGTATTATCTTTAAAATTAAATGTTTTATCACACTTCATGTTCTCTCTCATATAGCAAAGTATATTTTTTGTGTAATAATCTTTTACCATATTTATTTCTTCATGATCCATTCGTTCAATATGTATTATATTCGATGAAAAATCTAACAATGTACTTAATGATAGGCATTTCAATTTTAACGGCTTACTGAATAATTTCTCTTCTCTTAATATCAGAGTGCATATGATTAGTAAAATTGCTTTACAATCCGCCCCGTTGTCTTTTTGAAAATATTGAATCAAATCTAGGACTACTTTATTAAAAGTATCTAAATCTGTCAAGTCAAGTTCACCATTATTGTGAAACATATTGATTAATCTGACCATACTTTCCAGACTGTACAATATTTCTTTATAAATGTATGGAAATTTATCTCGAAACTTACATAATACGACTTCTTCTTTTTTATTGTAACTAATTAAATTTGCAAAAAAGTTCAAAGAAACCAATTTTAAATCAAAGCTAAAGTTTCCCAATACATATAATATTTCTGTAAATAACGTTTCACATTCAGCTTTTATTCTTTCAATTCGTGGAGAGTTTTGAGGAATACTCTCCGATAATAATTGTAAAATAAATTTCATTAGTGTTATACAAGTAGTTTCATCCTTGACGTTTACAAATATTGGCGTCAAATTGAGTTGAACATTAGGCACTTCAATCTGTTCCGCTGCAAAATTTTCCAGTAACAACTCCCCTTCGAAATTATTTGTGTAATATTGTGTTAGTTTTTTAAAAATATTAAAGTATTCAAAGTGTAGCTCGTCATAGAACGGTGCTCTATTCAAACTCAATATGCTTAGTATTTTCAATTGTGCCTTTTTACTGGACATGTGAATCCTGAAAATTGTAATATTATAGTTTTATTCTATTACTTTAAAGGAAACCCTAAAATCCTATCAACAAGTTCTAAAAAAAAACACCATAGTTCACATAAGTACACCAGAACTTCTTCAAAAAGCTCTCTTAGCTCTCAAGAAGAGTTTTAAACTGATTTATAAAAAATGTAACCACAAGCCAAGGTTAAAATATATAAGCAATTCTTCAACATAATCTTTTTGAAAAATCATTAACAGATTGTGTAGATAAATATATATTCGACGTGATAATAAAATAAACAGTTCAAAATAAGCTGCAATTTACAAGAATAAAGCCAACAATTAAATAGGACTTCAAAAATGCAACATAATGGGATTTTTATTTAATACTTACCGATCTAATTCCTTTACAGACCACAAATAAAACAGTCTGCCAATAAACCATGTGTTGAATGCTTTATAATATGAATCTGGAAACTTGGACGAGCCTGGTCGTGCGACCAAAACTTCACATGAGTCTCTGTAAGGAAAAATAAATCCATGCTAATATTATAATATCTAAATAACTATACCTGATTTTGAGTACTTAAAGTCAAAGTCTGCCTTTTGACTTCAAGAGCTCAACTGGTCACAATGAAAATTTGCATATACATTATCTGGGATACTGAAAAGGACATAGGATACCTTTTATACAGAAAAAAGTACCTACTGTTTCCGAGGTATCATTTCAAAATAAAAATGTCAATCGATATTTTCTTCATATATTTTGTCAGTAGTTATATTTTTTATTTTTCAACGAAAGCGGACGAAGCCGCGGGCGCCAGCTAAACTTAAAACTCATTGTGATGCACACTGTGATCCAGTTATAACTTATAAGAATTACTCTTTACCCTATCAAAGTTGACCTTGCATTTGAACAAGTTTTTGATCGACAAAAGCCTTTTACGTATTAGGACACCGCCAGACTGTATACACAGCATAATTAATGCTTTTAAGAATCCCTCTTTGTTACCCTTAGTAAGACCTTAGTCTTGAATTGCTTAGCTTTTCCACTGCACATTGATAAGTGTAGACACCCCAAGGAAGCTCATTTCCCAAACTATTTACTTAAAAAATGGATATACCTTTAATAAATATTCAACATTTGTTATAAAGAAACTCTATATCGCGTTACATACCCTGATAACTTTAATATTGAAGTTAGAAGAATTTCGAGGCCGTGTTCGGCATGTTTCAAGTTGTTAAATAAAACCATGGTTGGATCATTGAACATTCGCCATACAGTAAACGGACCATTTTCAATGTCTTCATCCATATTGTTGTCTATCTGGATTACTGTATTTATTTTTATTTACTCAAAAATTAAAAATCTGTAATCAAAACTTTGTAAATAACAAATTGAACCGCGTATTCGACATTTGACATTCTACAACTACAGCATAGAGTAAAGTTGTATCCAGTACCGACTGAATGAGCAACAGAATACTGTATATAGTCTGTACTCTATGCCAAAATCACATAAAAGATTATTATATCTTCTTAACCATGACCGGATTGCTTTTGCTCCGGCCGTATTTCTTAAGATATGTGCGTTGCGATGGTCCAGTTTGTTTTTTGCAAATATCATTATTTATAAGCTGGAGCAATTTTTGCAAATTCATAATTAGATGGTATCGGAAAATGTATGGTACCGTGAAGTCTTTATGGGGTTAAGTTAATTAAAGTTAAAGTTGTATAATGTACAAAGATTAAGTTAAATTAATGATTCAAGTAATGATGACAATAAGCATTGTCAATTAAGCAATAGTGTAACTCAGCAGACTTCTGGTCATTTTCCGAATGTAGGTATGTAGAGATTACATACCCGATTAAGTTCCTTGTGTGCCTGTGTTCACCTGCCTTCAGCACATACCGACTCTGAGTTTGTGTATCTGCTTCGCTTTAGTGTACATGGTGTGTTGGTCACTTTCTCTTCCTTTGTTGTCACACCTATAAAAATAGTTCACAGCCATGACACCTTGCCGGTGCCATGGCGGTCTGGGAAGTGGGTACAACTCTTCCCTCTTAAGTACATAGTTAACACACATGAAGGTTACTGAATTAATCTATATTTCTTTATACTCGCATATGGTGTTGTGTTGAATGTAGATTGTAGTATGATGGCGTTGTGTATCAGTGTATGTTGGGCTGGTGTTTAGTGAGGAGAGAGAAAGGATGAGATAAAGGTGTAGTGCTGCCTCTGGAAGCCCGTCGTCAACCGGTGTCCTCGCTGATGAATAGAACCTATGCAGATGAACCCGATGCCGTTGCTGAAGCCTGATGCCGCCGTTGAAGAGAACCGCAGTTGATGTTAATAAGGTTTTACAGTGGGTCACGATTCAACGCCTATTCCCGAACGTACCTTGGCGCAACGAGGGGTCCATAGGTACCGGCCACAACATGATCCGACATGTATTCCGGTACCTCCCAACTCGTGCTTAATAATAAATGAGGTTTTACAGTGGGTCACGATTCAACGCCTATTCCCGAACATACCTTGGCGCAACGAGGGGTCCATAGGTACCGGCCACAACATGATCCGACATGTATTCCGGTACCTCCCAACTCGTGCTTAATAATAAATGAGGTTTTACAGTGGGTCACGATACGACGCCTATTCCCGAACATACCTTGGCGCAACGAGGGGTCCATAGGTACCGGCCACAACATGATCCGACATGTATTCCGGTACCTCCCAACTCGTGCTTAATAATAAATGAGGTTTTACAGTGGGTCACGATACGACGCCTATTCCCGAACATACCTTGGCGCAACGAGGGGTCCATAGGTACCGGCCACAACATGATCCGACATGTATTCCGGTACCTCCCAACTCGTGCTTAATAATAAGTGTCACCCTGAAGGGACTTAAGTAAGTGTCCTCTGAAAGGACTTAAGTATGCTGCGCATGGTGTACTCGCAGGAACATTGGAGACTCAGTCACATATGCGTTTCCCCTTGCTCCCTCGATTCTGCTCCTGCTACCTAACTTAGGGTAATATAAATTGTGTATGTCATGTAGTCGTTTATACAACGCTGATTTAGTAGTAATGAGTGTAGTGAGATCATCCTCTATACCATGCGACCAAGTGTAAGGTTATTAATGAAATCATGCCTTATCCCAAATAATCCCGTATATAAACAATTAAACTAGTTGCTAGTTTAGTAAGTAGCCTTATGTGAATAATGAGTCGTGTGTTCTGATGCATAATTAGTATAGTTCAATGGAAGTATGTAAGCCTCAAAGGGTCTCAATTAGACCGCGTGGTCGACATGTATAAATTCAAGAAATAAGAGTTAATTACATGTTATGTATCAAGAATTATATGTAAAGTGATTAACTAAGTACTTAACTTTCGTCCTGGAGTCTTTCCTTATTTATTCTTGTATTAGTTTTCACTACTACGCACTTTTCACCTTTTTTCCCGCGTTTGTTGAATCCGAAAAGAAAGCCTTCCACAGACAATATTGGCTTGTTAGTTTTTTAGTGGTTGTCATTATAATGTTATCATCATAGAGAGAGAAATGCCACAGAGTACGTTTGTAATTTTACTAGTCTCGATAATAAATACACCGACATAAAAGATTGGAGGCTTTCGCGGCTCGGCCTGCCGCGACACTCCCGCCCGGAAAGTTAGAAAAGTATTGAAAGGTTCTGCGTCCACTCTCGGATCTTTTCCCGAGCCCTAATGGCCGCAGCTCTCTTTGTTTTCGTGTCGTAGTCAACTAGTGACTTATTGACCTCAATGGTCTCATCCATTTCTTCCTGGACGGTCTCCTCCTTTTCGTCCTCTGGATTGATGGGAATTGTTGAGGTTTCTTCTTCTGGGTTGATCCCAGAAGTTTCTGGTATACTCTCTGTGGTATGGAGTTCCACCGGGAAATTTTTTGTTACGCTGATCGTGCGTCTTAGTTTGGGGAAAATATTTGGTTCATTGTTTAAACTTGTTTCTTCTTTATTTTTTGTGAACATGTAGGAGGAGTCTTCGTTTTCCTGCTCGCTTTGTACTTCGAGCGGATACAAATGAGCTATAGATCTGATGAGCTCTTGGTTCCCTACTTTAACTTTAACTACTCTTACTAGTCCATCGTTGCTTTTCAGGAGAGTTGTGATTCGTCCTACCTTCCAACCTTCTCGATTTTTGGAATCTCCTTTTATTTGTACTATCTGTCCTAATTTCGGTGTGTCCTTTGACGTTATTCTTGGTTCCCTTAAGGAATTTTGGTATCTTTCCCTTAAGCTTTGTAAATATTGATTGGAAAACATAATTTTAAATTCGTTTAAGATTGTTAGACCTCTCTTCCAACTTTTTATAAGATCGGTTTTTATATTTGTTTCCGTGACTGGAGAGTCATGGGAATTTAGATTTAACGACAAGCATTTGCCTAAAGATAAGAAATCGGAAGGCTTGAGAATGTATGTATTTTCTGAGTCAACACTCGTTAGTGGGCGTGAATTAATTGTAGCTTCGATTTCCTTTACTACCGTTTCTAGTTGTTTATCGTTTAATAGATGTTTCTGTAGAGTTTTCTTCATACAGTTTTTTACTATTCCGATTAGTCTTTCGTAAAAGCCGCCGAACCAAGGTGCTCGTTGGGGAATAAATCTCCATTTGATATTGTTGTTTGTGCAATACGTATCAGAAACAATTTCTGATAGGAGTTTGAAATTGGTAGCGTTATCAGATGTGATAAGCTGTGGTTTTCCTCTAGTGGATATCATTCTCCTTAGGGCAAGAAGACTTTGTTCCGCTGTAAGGTTATTAACAATTTCTAAATGTACGGCTCTTACCGCTAAGCAGGTAAATAGTGCTATCCACCTTTTATCTGTATTGTTTCCAGATTTGACTAGAATAGGGCCCAGGTAGTCTAGTCCTGTAAACGTAAATGGTTCAGAGTAGTTAACTCTTTCTGGTGGTAGCGCTGGCGTTGCCGGTAGTTTGAAAGGTCCACCTCCGTGTTTAATACATGTTGGACAGTTTTTTATTATCTTCTGGACTTGACTCTTGCCTTGAGGTATCCAGTATAGGTTTCTTATTAAACTGAGTGTGTGACTCGCACCTACGTGATGATTTTCTTTATGAATGTTAATTATAATTTTATTTGTGAATTCGCTATCTTTTGGAATGATTATTGGGTATTTTTGATCATAAGACCAGTCCGTATTTGCTAGTCTTCCCTTGCAGCGTAGTAGACCATCTTCGTCTAGAAATAGGTTTAGGTTCCTTTTTAGATCAGTGTCATGTCCTTTAATTTCTAAAGGGAAATGTTTTAGTTGTAATTTTCTTAGTTCTTCTGTTTTTTCATTCGTTGTTTTATTTGTATGATTATTTATGTTGTATTGTAATTTTTGTGTTTTATTTATTTTATTCTTCTTTGGAAGACACTCCCGGGCCAGAAATGAAATATTTTTGATCGTTGGTGGCCAAATTTGGGGAGGTTGTAAAAGGAACTGTGGTCCTGATAACCATTTCCTTTTCTCTTCTCTACGAGTGGGTTTTGTTGCTACGTCTGCAGGATTTAAGTTTGTGGGAACATGTCTTATTATCAAGTTTTTGTTGCTTTTAATTTCTTGGACCCTTCGGTCTACAAATGGTGGTAACAACCTGTTGGAGTTACACCAGTCTATTACGATCTGGCTATCAGTCCATAATATATTGCTCCCCTCTGTTTCCAGGTCCAAGTATTTCATTACGTATTTAATTAGTCTACTACCAATTACTACGCCTAGGAGTTCTAAACGTGGTATTTTTAAGTTGTCCTGGTCTTTTACAGGTACAAGTCTTGATTTTCCAATGACGAATTGCGTTTCTCGTCCATTGGTTATGTATATTGCTGCTGAGTATGCCTTTGTGGAAGCATCTGTGAAACAGTGTAGTGTGATTTTGCCTTTTGGGTTCCTGAAATAACATCTTGGTATGGAGATTTCTTCTATGTCGTGGAATTCCTCATGAATTTTTGACCATTCTTCTTGTAGTTTGTCTGGGAATGGTTCATCCCATCTTATTTTTTGTTTCCATAGGTTTTGTATGAACAGTTTTGTTGATAACAAGTAGGGTACCGCAAATCCGCACGGATCATAGATTGAGGCTAATGTTCTTAGAACTTCCCGTTTGGTTTTGCTTTCGCTGAATCTTTTGCCTCTCAGTTTCAAAGTATCATTGTCTAGGTTCCAGTTTAGACCTAATAACTTTATGTTACTGTCTGTGCACGCGTTGGGAATTTGCTTGATTAAGTCTTTAGAGTTCGAGCTCCATTCACGAAGATTCATTGAGATGTTGTTAAACGTTTCTTTTGAATCAGTATAGATTTGTATCGCTTCCTTTATTGTTTTTGTAGATGTTACAAGATTATCTACATATATGCTTTGAGTTAGCCTTTTAATATGTGGTTTATCTGAATTTGATAAGTGGTATTTTAAAGTTGCATTTAGTAAGAATGGGCTAGCGATCACACCGAAAGGAACTCGGCAGAATCTCAAAAACAGTAAGTTTTCCTTTGTAACTGGTTTCGTTATATCTTTTAACCATAGAAATCTGGTAACATCTCGATCTTGTTTCTTTAAGGCTATTTGTAGGAAGGCCTTTTCTACGTCGGCGGAGATGCCTATTGGGTGTTGCCTGAATTTAATAATGAGGCTAGTTAATTCTTCTAACATTATTGGACCGCAGTATAGACATTGATTTAGGCTTTTGTTATCCTTTGTCTTTGATGATGCGTCATAGACAATTCTCGTTGGCTTGCCTACTTGCTGGACGCCATGATGTGGTAAGTAGTGTATCGGGTTAGACGTCTGGCGTACCTGTGAGTTAGCCACAACTTCTATTATTCCGTTGTTTAGTTGTTCCTGCAATGTTTGATTGTAGGATAATATGGCTGAATGATCTAGCCGTTTTAATAGATTGACTAAACGTCCGAATGCAACTCCGAAATTATTTGGTAGGATAGGAGGGTATTCGATCCACGGCCATCCTACTGAGTATCTATTGTTTTTGAATTCTATTGTTTCGTTGAATTTCTTCACTGCTTCATCTTCTCTGCTATTTTTGGGAGAGTCGGTAATTCCTATGGATTCTAAATTCCATAAATTCTGCAGGTGGGTATTATTTAGTGGTAAATCTGGCTGAAATAATTGTATTTCAACATTGGATTGAAAGTACGTTATCACTGCCAAGTCCTCCATAGTTCTAGAATTTACTCTTCCACTTAGTATCCAGCCTAAGTCGGAATGTACTAGATATAAATTTTCATGTATTTTAATCTTGTCATTAGACATGAGTGTGTAGTAATAGTCATTTCCTATTAGTATGTCTATTCTGTCTGACAGTGAGCCGTCATCCGCTAACATGGATTTGTTTTCCCATTTTTCTAATTCCTTTGGGTAAGGTACGCTTTGGGAGATCATGTCAACTACGTTGGCGTAAATGGATAGGGTCTTTCCCTGCTTTGTCTTTAAGATAACTTTCACTAATGCTGTGTCTAGTTCCTTAGGTTTCTTAGAACCGAAAGTAAACACCGTTAATTTGTTTTCTTCTTTTATTTCTAGCTCGAGTTTCTTGGTGATATTCTTCGTGATGTATGTTCTTTGGCTACCTGAGTCCATCAAGATTCTGCAAGCTAGAGATTTCGATTGATTTTCTTTATTGGCCTCAACTATAGCAGTCTGTAGTACAGTTTGACCTTGGTCAAATGAGTGATATGTGTTGGTTTGTGGGATGATCCTATTTCTTCTCCTTTGATCAATCATTGTTGGACAGATAGCTCTGTTGTGATCCAGTTCGCCGCAGTATGCGCAGGGTAATTTGTTTCTGCAATTTATGGAATAATGGTCATTACGAAGGCAAGTATAACATCTTCCCCCTAAGATTGTCTTTCTTTCATTCATTGTTTTGTGGACTTGACATCTATCGCTGTAATGTTCTCCTTGACAGAATATGCAACTTAATTTGTTTTTCTTCATGGGGGGAATGTTTCCTCTGTTGTTTCTCCCTTGTATAGTATTATAATCTCTTTTCCTTGTTTGCGGTCTAGTTTCTTTTTTGACTTTTGTGGTGTCTACTTCAGCTTGACGATTTATTTTGTTCCTAACCAGGTGTATAGAGTGGTTAGTTCTGTTTGCTAATGTTGTGTGGTGTCGCTGGAACCCCCTTGGTTTTAGTTCAGGGTACGGTTTGGATTCATTTGGTTTTGGATTATTATGATAGTTAAACTTGTTTGTTTGGATTTTGGAATGATAATTTGTGTTTTCACGACCAAATTTGTAGCGTTGATTTTTGTTATTGACGTGGAAGGTTTCTGTTGTATAGTTTTGTTTATCTGTGTCTCTAGCTTGGGTCATTCTATTGGCTTCTTCTCTCGCCGATACAATGAATTCCAAGCGTTCTCTTAATTCTTTGACGCTGTCGTTGGTACATTTTGTTTTTACTTCATATATAAGGTCCTCAGGAAATTTTTCAATAATGGTTGTTCGCAAGTGATTGTGATTAATATCTTCTCCTAGAGATTCAAGTACTCTGAAATGTTTTTCCAATTTGGAGAGTGTTTCGCGACAATCATCTATATTTGTTCCAGCTTTCTTTATTTTATCCAGCGTCGAGTAATGAGCATCAATGATGTAAGTTTTCCTTCCATATTTTTCCTTAAGTAGGTTTATGGCTACAGTGTAGTTTTGATTTGTTGTTTCCAAACCATCAATAACGTCACTTGCTCGATCAGTAAGGGAAGTTTTTAAGTATAAGAGTTTATCGACGTCAGGTATGTCCCTATTATGGATGTTGGATGAATATTGGTCCCAGAATTGATGCCATTCTAGGATGTTTCCTCCGAAAGTAGGTAATTCAAGTTTAGGTAATTCTCCACGTGCACGTATAGTTTCTTTATTAGGTGTCCCGATCGCTTTGTGTTCCTCTAGTAAGGTTTCGATTTCGCATATCGTATCTCCTGCTTCGAGTCGCAGTGAGCATACTTCTGATATATCGTCTGGAGAGTGTTCATTGCTGAATCTGAAGTAGTTGTTTAATTCGTCACTTAGTTTTTTATCGCATTCCTTTAATTTCGAGAGACTAAATCTTATTCCGGTGATTTCGCCGTTTTCCCGATAAGTTTTTATAAGTTCCTTACATTCAACTGTAAGTGTATTTAATCTGCTGGAGAATAGGCGCAGTACTGTGAGAAGTCCTTCCTCCATTTTAACGAGTAGGTATAATTCTCGCCCTGTAAATGTTAAATTGAACATATTGCATCTGTGGTCTCACAATTTTGCTTATAATTATTTTATTTAGTTTTTAATTTTAACCGTATTCCTCTATTTGTTAGTTTAGTAAGAGGAAAGAGTTGAAAGAAAAATAAAGAAAAGAAAAAAAAATTTTTTTTTTTTGTTGAAGAAACTTTTTTCAGTTTCCATACTGTTTGATACTTGTACTGTGATGGCGATAATCACGGATTGTGGCAACAGATAAACTAGTCTGTTCCATAAACTTATTTGAACCTAGTAATATTGACAGTAATAGTGCACATATAATTTGTTCTGTGTCACATTTGTTCTGTGACAAGTGTCATTTACCTTTAAATATAAATATTTATTATTATATATAATTTAGATTAGCATTTATACAATTTCAACAAATTGTTGTTACATAATTAGTAATTCAACATGTTTATAATAAATCCTTTGTCTCAACCTGACAATGGAACGTTACACCGTTATTACTTTTGACTATAGTCAACATACAAGTTGTAAACAAACCATCCGGGCCTTCGGCCTCCCCGGTACAACATTTAATATGCCAAGTCAACAACTTCCTGAAATTAATTAATTAATTATCAGGCGAATTACAGTGTGTGACGCGTGTGGACAAGTAGATATTGCGCACATAAGTACAACAAGCAAAGTGACCTCTCTGTCCACTCTTGCTGTAAACCTAGGTTTCCCCTTCAAAGTTATACTGTGATTGGATTGTTAAAGTCTGACTTGCTGTTTATATAATGTTGAATATGAAACATATCATTGTGTATGTGAATAAATGTATATTAAATTGTTTCAAATCAAATGTGTTTGTTTTTTGAGTTTTAATTAGCTTTGATGTTTTACATTTTTATGTTATTTTGTGAATTTTAAAATCTTATTTATTATGCAAGTAATTATTAAGTTGTGTTTGTTCAGAGTGTGCTGAAGGATACCAGGTTTTTTATAATCCCATTGCATTTCTACCATATCGGAAAATGTTTGGTACCGTGAAGTCTTTATGGGGTTAAGTTAATTAAAGTTAAAGTTGTATAATGTACAAAGATTAAGTTAAATTAATGATTCAAGTAATGATGACAATAAGCATTGTCAATTAAGCAATAGTGTAACTCAGCAGACTTCTGGTCATTTTCCGAATGTAGGTATGTAGAGATTACATACCCGATTAAGTTCCTTGTGTGCCTGTGTTCACCTGCCTTCAGCACATACCGACTCTGAGTTTGTGTATTGCGCACATAAGTACAACAAGCAAAGTGACCTCTCTGTCCACTCTTGCTGTAAACCTAGGTTTCGCTTTAGTGTACATGGTGTGTTGGTCACTTTCTCTTCCTTTGTTGTCACACCTATAAAAATAGTTCACAGCCATGACACCTTGCCGGTGCCATGGCGGTCTGGGAAGTGGGTACAACTCTTCCCTCTTAAGTACATAGTTAACACACATGAAGGTTACTGAATTAATCTATATTTCTTTATACTCGCATATGGTGTTGTGTTGAATGTAGATTGTAGTATGATGGCGTTGTGTATCAGTGTATGTTGGGCTGGTGTTTAGTGAGGAGAGAGAAAGGATGAGATAAAGGTGTAGTGCTGCCTCTGGAAGCCCGTCGTCAACCGGTGTCCTCGCTGATGAATAGAACCTATGCAGATGAACCCGATGCCGTTGCTGAAGCCTGATGCCGCCGTTGAAGAGAACCGCAGTTGATGTTAATAAGGTTTTACAGTGGGTCACGATTCAACGCCTATTCCCGAACGTACCTTGGCGCAACGAGGGGTCCATAGGTACCGGCCACAACATGATCCGACATGTATTCCGGTACCTCCCAACTCGTGCTTAATAATAAATGAGGTTTTACAGTGGGTCACGATTCAACGCCTATTCCCGAACATACCTTGGCGCAACGAGGGGTCCATAGGTACCGGCCACAACATGATCCGACATGTATTCCGGTACCTCCCAACTCGTGCTTAATAATAAATGAGGTTTTACAGTGGGTCACGATACGACGCCTATTCCCGAACATACCTTGGCGCAACGAGGGGTCCATAGGTACCGGCCACAACATGATCCGACATGTATTCCGGTACCTCCCAACTCGTGCTTAATAATAAATGAGGTTTTACAGTGGGTCACGATACGACGCCTATTCCCGAACATACCTTGGCGCAACGAGGGGTCCATAGGTACCGGCCACAACATGATCCGACATGTATTCCGGTACCTCCCAACTCGTGCTTAATAATAAGTGTCACCCTGAAGGGACTTAAGTAAGTGTCCTCTGAAAGGACTTAAGTATGCTGCGCATGGTGTACTCGCAGGAACATTGGAGACTCAGTCACATATGCGTTTCCCCTTGCTCCCTCGATTCTGCTCCTGCTACCTAACTTAGGGTAATATAAATTGTGTATGTCATGTAGTCGTTTATACAACGCTGATTTAGTAGTAATGAGTGTAGTGAGATCATCCTCTATACCATGCGACCAAGTGTAAGGTTATTAATGAAATCATGCCTTATCCCAAATAATCCCGTATATAAACAATTAAACTAGTTGCTAGTTTAGTAAGTAGCCTTATGTGAATAATGAGTCGTGTGTTCTGATGCATAATTAGTATAGTTCAATGGAAGTATGTAAGCCTCAAAGGGTCTCAATTAGACCGCGTGGTCGACATGTATAAATTCAAGAAATAAGAGTTAATTACATGTTATGTATCAAGAATTATATGTAAAGTGATTAACTAAGTACTTAACTTTCGTCCTGGAGTCTTTCCTTATTTATTCTTGTATTAGTTTTCACTACTACGCACTTTTCACCTTTTTTCCCGCGTTTGTTGAATCCGAAAAGAAAGCCTTCCACAGACAATATTGGCTTGTTAGTTTTTTAGTGGTTGTCATTATAATGTTATCATCATAGAGAGAGAAATGCCACAGAGTACGTTTGTAATTTTACTAGTCTCGATAATAAATACACCGACATAAAAGATTGGAGGCTTTCGCGGCTCGGCCTGCCGCGACAGATGGAGCAATTAATTCTACATCGATTTATGCTTTTGCTTTCGCATTATTTATAACTTCATCCGGCCAGGGTTACGGTGGTTTAGTATAAGGGGTTACGGCTCATCTTGTACACATACTTTTGGCAAAGGTTTGCAAATTTTTATCCAACATGAAAGTGTATATCTGTAATCAAACATAGTTACAGTTTGGCAAAATAGTTAAGAAATTAAAAAGCACTTTAGTGTCATCTCTTTCAATCAACTAACTAAATGGTTAAAACGAGACAACACTACAGTATTGCCAATTTTTCATTTCTTATCTATTTTGCCAAGCTGTACTAGTGATTTTTGAGGAAGATAAGTTAATATTTCCACCATATTTTGTACTAAATTTTAGATGCAGGTGTTCAATATTTTTGCAATATTGTTCCACAATGAAAATATGTTGATTTTCAATCTTGTACTGCTTCATTTTAACAAAAAGTAACCATAGATAACCCAACTTTCAGCTGTCAAGTTTTTTATAAAATGCCAACACTTTACTGCACAAATGGCGGCAATTTCAAATATTTCTTTAGGAACAAAACCAAAGAACATTATATATTCTCTAGCGAGTTTTATTGATCTAAATATTTAGTTTCAAAACTTATTTGAAATTTTAATCATGGTTTTATCAGATATAATTTTGTTTTATTATTGGCACTTTTTTTTTTTTCATTTTGTAAATAGGTGAATGGTTATTATGCAGCAGCAACGAGAAAATAAAAAAGACAAATGTCAAGTGTTAAAACTTTATTGGTATCATAATGTTATTTATCATAAATAACTTAAGGAGTGTAACAAAACAATACTTCACCATAGAACTAAAATATAAACAAAAATATATAATTTGAATGTCTAACCTCTTTTAAAAGCTTGTATTATATAATTATTATATCTATATTCTAACTAAACTAAGAAAAGTATTTATACATGTTGCACATTTACATAGCTTACAAGGCCAACAATATCTAAATCTAATAGCTATAGCAAATGATCAGGTTTTGATAATTGTAGGTTATACTGTGACAAGTGATTTTCTGTCAATTTTGATGTCAAACTTTCATATCTATTACAGGTTCAAAAATTATTTAGTTTAAAATGACCGGTTATTGAAATGACAATATAAACAAAAACATATATATTTTGAATTGTTAAAAATCAACCCTCAAATATTTTCTGACAAAACTTGAACGATGAAAAGGAATGAAAAGTGGTCAATTTTGTTATCCTAAACATATTAAATGAAAAAAAAAAGTAATATAAAATATTAATCAATTAAAATTTTCTATACTATAATCTTATTTTACACATGAATAATAATAATTTGGTTTAACTCCTAGACTATCGCAGTTTCTAAGTTTTTAACATTAAGTTTAACAGGAATCAAAGATTCCATCCAAATAATCGTGAGTTGTCATTGGGCACATACATTTTGAATTTAACACATTAAACTGAACATATTGAATTGAAAATTACGAATAATATTCAGTCCGTCTATGGATCTATAAATCATGTCAAACCGATTCACAACGAACACCTTGCCCAGACCTCGATTGTGTAGTCATAGAAAAAAAAAACCAAGTTACTACTTGCGATAAATCAAATTTCTATGACATGAATATTCAATATCATGCATAAAATTTTATTTTTTTATTTTTTACATTCAACCTTAAGAGTGTGTATAAAGCAAACAAAGTAATTTCACCCGCGTGGCCCCTTGGACATGATAGTGACACAAAATACGTAGAACTACGCACAACATGCGACAGAAGATAGGAAAATGTTATAAGTGCCAAAAGTATTAAATATTAATTATTCGTAAACTACAATGTCAAATGAAAAATTGATACATAAAGCATTAAATAATCTGTGAAGTGAGATTACTGATACACTTTTAGCTTTGTAATGTGTTTCATTTTGAAAATAAAACTAAAATCGATGGAAATGAGAGTTCACTTGGTGATTTTTTTCTATAGAGAAAAATTCATTATATTAAACTGACGGACTCATAAACTGCATCAAAGTTCAGGATTACTTTGAAATGATTTTTTTTAATAAGTATGCAAACTTTTTAGATTAAATTATATAAATATGGAGAGACTGGCTCTTAATCTTAAAAAAAAGCAAAATTTAAAAATAGAACTGCAGTAAAACAAATGAATATAGCCGGGAAAAGAAAATTTACTCGTAGTATCAGATTTGCGTGTTATTTAAAGCAAAGTTTTAAATTGATTCGCATTGATTTTTTATTGAATTATTGTTACCAGCAGAATTGTAGGGTTAGTTTTTTAACTCATCGAGAGTTTTTGAACCATAATATGGATTCTTCATCCGAACAAGCGGCTCAAATTGTAGCACTGGTGCGGGAGGGCTTGGATCAACGAACGATTGGTAGAAATTTAAATTTAAACCAGTCTACGGTTTCTAGAATATACAGAAGGTTTGTGGAGACAGGTTCTTACAGAAGGAGACGTGGTACAGGCAGGACTCGAGCAACCACCGGTCGTGATGACCGATTTATTGTTACAACTTCCCTGCGAAATCGTTTCCTCACGTCAATTAACATCAAAAAAGGAGCTTAATGAAGTGCGTGGAGTAAATGTGAGTGCACGAACAATAAGAAGAAGGTTAAAGGAAGCGGATAACATCCCTTTTAGACCAGCAAATGGTCCAAATTTGTCTGTAGCTCACAGACAAGCTCGCTTAAGATTTGCGCGTGATCACCTAAATTGGACAGAAGAGCAATGGGCCTCCGTATTGTTCACGGACGAGTGTAGGATATGATTATATGGTGCAGATGGTCGCAGAAGAGTCTATCGTCGACGTGGGGAGCGATATGCTCAAAGTTGCATTGAGGAGCGTGTTCCTTTTGGAGGTGGTTCGTGTATGGTCTGGGGTGGCATATCGATGAACGGGCGAACAGAACTTGTGTTCATAGACATGGTCCGTCAAAACGGTAATAGAGGGAGTTTGACTGCACATCGCTACTTAACAGAGATCTTAGAAGATCACGTGGTGCCTTACATGGGATTCATAGGCGAAAATTTTACTTTAATGCAGGATAATGCCCGGCCGCACGCTGCTGCACAAGTTCGACAATATTGCGAAGAGGTTGGGATACGTACAATGAATTGGCCAGCACGCAGCCCGGATCTTAATCCCATTGAGCATGTTTGGGACAATATAAAAAGAGCTGTATATGCGAGAAATCCTGTGCCCACGACAGTGGCAGCACTAAGAACAGCACTTTCAGAAGAATGGGACAATATTCCGCAAGATCTTTTAATAACCCTAATAAAATCTATGCGGAACCAATTAGAATCCGTAATAAGGGCACGTGGGGGTAATACACCCTATTAAAACATAAATAAACCCTTGCATAAAGTTTGTGTCTATTGTTAAAACCAATTTTTTTATAAAACTAATTTTCCTTAAATTTCTGTTTTTTCTTCAAAAAAGTCTTAAGGTCCTTTCCAGTACACAAACTTAAACTTAAGGATACGCTGTTTTAAAGTTCACGAACCAATCTAGAGGTTTCAACTTAAATCTGTATAGAAAGTTTGCATACTTGGTTAAAATATTTATTTCAAAGTCGTCTATTACTTTGATGCAGTTTATGAGTCCGCCAGTGTATGTTTTCTGTCCGAGTCTTCACTTTCATTTATAATGTATTTATCTATTTTGGAAAAAAGTTTTTAAATTGGACTTTGTTTACTTAGACAAAATTCAAATCTAGGATTGGCTATTTCTCTTTTAAGAAATACAGTTCGCCTTAAACATAAGATTTAAGAAATAACAGGGCCTCTCACCAACTACAAGTAAAGTGTTGATTAGTTACTTTTAGAAATAATTTTATGTTTTATTGAATTATGCACTCGGTTTACTGCATCATTCGATAGGCGATTTTTTTATTTTTATTATTTTCTTTTCAATGTTTGGGACTTTTACCGTACCAAAAAAGGTATATCAGCTCCATTATCCCCGGTTACCGGTGACTTTAAATGACAGTTTGGCCTAGTGACGTTTGTGAAACAAGCGCTCATTCCTATAGAAAAAAAACAAATTCTTTAACTTTATATTGTACCACGTCAGTAAGCGTAAGTACTAATGTGTACAGCAAAAGTAAGGTCAGCACTAATGAGGCAAGGGCTTAGCGATCGTTGTGTCATTTTTCATAATTCTCACACTAATTATCTAATTTCACTTTAAAATATAATCTCACGTACACACATTTGACTTAATCGAAGCTTATTAATTCCGCAGTGTTATTATTGTTTTCGGATTTAACTGGAGTTTGGACCTGTTGAGATTGTTGACTGGCCTGTTGCTGAGACCCAGACTGCGGAGGAGCATTGCCGAAATTTTGCGGCTGCATTTTCAACACTTGGCCCTGAGCTTGAGGCATTTGCTGATTTTGTGGCATTTGCTGATTTTGTGGCATTTGCTGATTTTGTGGCATTTGCTGATTCTGGAGCGCTTGCTGATTTTGCGGCATCGACGCGGCTACCTGCTGGTTTTGAGGCATCTGTATTTGGCCTTGCTGAGGATGCTGCATCGGAATCTGACCTGTTTGCATTTGAGGGGGCATTTGGTGTCCTATTTGACCGACTTGCGCGCCCAATTGATGGGACAGTTGTCCTTGATGGGGAATCTGATGACCCTGTTGAGTGACATTCTGGTTTTGCTGTGGATGCATCTGTTGTCCTTGCATTTGTCCCGGTTGATGGACGGCTTGTCCGTGCATGGCGATCGGTTGATTTTGGGGCAAATGTTGCCCCTGGGAATGGGGAGCTTGAGGGCCTTGAGGCAAATTCTGACTTGTGGACGGTATGTGATTGGGCACTCCGATGCCCTGCGACTGTTGACCGGGCAAAGACATCATCACATGTGCGTTTGGTTGCTGCATGTTTGGTTGCTGACTGTTCTGCTGATTTTGCATATTCATTGGGTACCCAGCGGGCACTTGATTTCCCTGCATGACCGGCATTCGCATTTGCATTCCCATCATTGGATTGGTCGGATTCATTTGCTGTGGAGGCAAATTTTGTTGTCCCATTGGCATCATTTGAGACTGTTGATTGGGGGGCAAGTTATTCTTCTGAATCTGCCCTTGAAGACCATTGGCGATATTTTGTTGCAGCATATGTTGCATTCCCATTTGCATGGGCAGTTGGTGCATCGCAGAAGGTTGCATGGGAATCTGCGCTCGTAGGTTTTGATTGATCGCCGGTTGCGATGAGACTTGAGGCTGGGTCATGGCCGGCGTGGACATCGAATAGGAATTGGCCAACTGTGGCATAGATTGCGAGATTGTACCCATCTGGCTGACATTCATTGGCATATTGGCTTGAGGCAGAGCCGTTTGTCCGGGCATAGGAATCGAGCCGTCGGTGGTGGATTGCGGCATTCCCGGCATGTGGAACTGTTTGCCATATATGGGCTGGTTGGGATAACCCGAGGGCTGGAACTGATGCATGCTCACTGCCGGCATGTAATATCCGCCGCTTGCGGACATCATGTACTGATGTTTCTGTTGTTCTTGTCTCATTTGCATTTCTCTTTCTTGTTCCTGAAAATTTATGAAATTAGTTTTTAACTAGGCATCAACCGTTCTATGTTTCTGTTGACACAGACCGGTGCAGGAAGTTGACGTCCAATCTTCAGAAATGAAGAGGCACTGGGAGGGAGAGAGAGTAAGGTACCTGCACGCGTTGCAAGGCGAGCTGTCGCTGGTACTGCAGGTACTCGTGCTTCTTCTTGCGCATAGCCTGCAGCTTGGCGGCCATCTGCAACTGGCGCTGGCGCTCCGCAGCCTCGGCCGCGGCCGCCAGACGCGCCGCGTGCTCAGCGCGCAGAGTGTCCAGCGCCGCGCGGCTGTCGCGCACCTGGCTCACCTTGTCCTACACAAGTCATCAACATCAACGCCACACTCTACGCTTGTATTCAAAATTTATTTATTTTCAAATCAAAACAACAGCAATTATAATAGACAAGTGTCGCGACTTCGCGAGACAACTACCCCTCTTACATACATGCTATCGAGAATTAACAGCATGTTTGCTGTTGTGTTTCGGCCCTCCTAATACTTTATCATTAATTTACAAAGGTAAAATTAATTTTGCAATTTTGTGATAATGGACTGTCATAAAGTCGGTAGCTGGAGACAAATTGGGACGTGTCGTGCCTATAGACCAAGGAGGATAGAGATAAGGGCAATCTGAGTATCTGGCAACCGTTGAAAGACGATAAATTGATGGCGCTAGTGTAGCTAGGGAGAGTAAACAATTTAACCAAAATTCTACTCTGCGCACTTCACTCCGTCAACAACTGCTCAATTCATGCCATACTCTCCACACTCTCAAACTCTCTCTGTTCACACTAGCGCCATATTTATTTATCGCTTTTAGTTGCCACTTTTTCAGTTTAACACCCATGTAAGATGGCGCTCCTTACCTCTACCCTCCTTACTATAGACGCCGAGAGACGTCCACACTAGCAAAATTGTTGCGCAACATGTTGGATGCCGAGTCTAATTTCTATCGGGAGACTGACCTGCGATTTTTGGTCTCGCAACGAGCTCGTAGACGAGCATTGGTCTATGGAACATGTCTACGTAGACAACCTGAGAAATGTCTGAGAAACCAAGATCACGCAACTAGTGCGGGCTAGGCATTAGGGCTGACACACAAAACTGATTGCAAATTCAAAAGTTTTTTTTTTTACAATGTTGTAGAGGTAATTGAAAGTGGCTTAAAATTAATAAATTAAAAATTAAACCAAACAATACCTGTAAACTTTCCAAGTAGACACGTTTATCGTCCTGCTGTTGAATGTAACGCAGTAGCCTCGAATGCATAGCAGTTATGTTCATGAATAATGTCTGCACTGACGTGTCGTTTGCTATAGACCGACCTCTGAAATTATATTTTGTATAAATTAATACTTTAATTAAGCTTCAATTCGAGGGTTTATCGTAGTTTAGTATTGTGTGAAATATTAATATTGCTTCAAAAAGTAAACATCTGAGCATGTTTCATCTGACTAAATTGTATCGAGGGAATAGTTTTTCTGCTTTATCGTACAAGTGACAAATAAATTGTACATTACACAGTACTAACTTATGCCCGCGGTTTCGTCCGCGCCCCCTATTTCTTAGGTGTTACAAAATTTATTCAATCTTTATTGCTCATATTGTGAGGCGTCGAATTTTTATTTTTAGATGATCCCTTGGGAACAGCACTTTTTTATGGATGAAAATTACCCCATGTCCTTTTCTGTATCCCTGACAATGTGTTTGCAAAATTTCAAGTTTATCAGCTGAGTAGTTAAGGCGTGAAAGCGTAAAAAAAATAAACAAATATACAGACGCACTTTCGTATTTATGTTAATTAGGATACATTCTAAATTAGAACCCTGAAGGCTAATTATTTAAATAAGACATAATCAAAAAACTTTATGGTAAATAATGTATGTAATGATAAATAAAAAGGTTCTAAAGAGCTCATATTCTACAGACTAGTATGTCTAATCAATATTGTACAGATTCGTATATGTAATAAAATATCGTACCTTGAGGAGTTGCTCTTCATTCTATTAACAAATATTTCCACTTGCGACTTGAGTGACTCCACAAACTCATCTATTTCTTTATCTTCATTGTCATCTTCTTGTGCTTTGTTCGTGATTGGTTTCAAATATTCCGACTGGAAACAGTGTATAAAATTAGTTTTGTACTATTATTTAGTTATTACTTCTTTTGTAACATTGATATTTAAAAAACAAAACTGTGACGTTTAAAAATAAACATAATAACGGTTACAATTATTTTTCTAACATGTTCCTTCAATTTTCTATCACTCAGGATTCTAAAAGAAAAAAAATGAACTTTGCTTTCTTGTTGTACAAATATTTCTGGTTATTTAATATTTAATTAAAAATTTTTTGCTCAACAATCTTTTTCGTTTTAATTAGACATTTGGACGGAGTTATAAGTTATATAGGTCTGACTTCTCCTCTACAACAGTTGTTGTAGCAAAATTCCCATTTCCAAAGCCCCTTATCCTTAATGTTAACGTAGCCTGTACCTGTGGCGCGGATTGTGTTATAGGCGACGGTAGCCACCTACCATCAAGTGAAGCTGTCAGCCTGTCTGCTTATCTTATGTGTTTGGATCTGTCTGTGATTACCTCGTGCGCGTCGTGCGAGGCGTGTGAGGCGGGCGCTGTGGGTGCGGCGGAGGCGTCGCGCGTCAAACGCTGCTCCCAGTAGTTGCGGTCCAAGTAGCGCGACAGCTCAGTGTTAGCGGCGCCACTGTGCTCGGGCGACGCGCTCACTGACGACGGCGTCGGCGACACTGTGTACAATGATTCAATCAATTATTTTATTAACATGTGTGTATAACAACAAATTTCCACTTATAGTATATTAACATTTAAGGATAACAATATCAAAATGCATGGTGAAGCAAATAATAATATGATAAAAAAAAAAAGATTTAAGGACCAGATTAATAAAGAATTCGTTGGTTAGAGAACTTTAGATCTGTGGAACAGGTCAACAAACTGTGTCATCCGATAACATTTCGTTAAAAAGTTTACATGAACGAAGCACATTTTTCTTGTAATTTGTTTTACTGAGAGCTACAAACAAAGGGCGATTGTCTCAAATTAGTAAAAAAAAATTAAACATAATTTAGATTAAATAACAATTCATGCAAATGAATTTTACGTATCTTTTGCAATTTTAATTAAGTAACAAATACGTATAATATTACGTCAACAATACTCAAGAGGAAAATGGTAAAGCTAATTGATTTGCCATTGGTTGATTTTTTTAAGATAACATATTCGGAACTTATTTGGTTGTTTGGATACATACAAGAATCTATCGCACGCGACTTCGTCTGCGAAAATTTATAAAATATAGCTTAGGTTACTCGCTGATAATGTAGCTTTCTATAGGTGAAACAATTTTTAAAATCGGTCCAGTGGTTTTTGAGTTTATTCATTACAAACAAAAATACAAATAGATGTACTCACATGTTTGATGTGGTGTGGGGTCAGGAGCAATATGAGTCCGGGACTTTCGCTCCTTCTCTTTCTGCTCAGCCTCCGACTGACTGAGGGCGAGTGCCAACTGCAACTCTTCTTCTTCTTGCAGTTCCTCCGCCGATTTTCCTGGACGTTTCTAAATTAACAATGTTTTTTTTTAAGTAACTAGGTATTCATTAAACATTACATTTTATTTATTTCGGACACTGTAACTATATAGTGCTTGCTGGAGCGAAAAAAATAAAACACATAAAGTGGGCATATTTGCGAGTTTAGTTGATATACTATGAAGCAGTTTGGCTGTAATACCATCGGAGATTTAGTTAACACCCTGGTTGAATAAAGGTTTCATTTTGCCAACTTCATAGATGATTATAACACGACATATTATTTTTGCAGATGATTGTGTTGTCCAAATATTCTGTTGTTGTCCTTTCTATAATCCCATCCACTTTCTTACTTTTCTAACTGTGGTCCCTCAAGGACCTAAGGGTAGGTTAGTTATAGATTTTCTATGTAAAATCGACCTCTAGCAGAAAAAAATTCGAGATTTTAATAGAAAATGAATGAAAACTCCGAAAAGTTAGTAATTATTTATTTAAATAACAAAAGAATGAGTTCGACAAAAAACTATGGTTAAACATTTTAATTGTCAAAAGCACATTACAAAAATTTTATAGAAATCTATTCAGTGGACCCACATTCGAAGGTATAAATCGGGCACACCACTATTATTAATCTAACTAAAACACTAAATTATTTGGATATTCTCATCCTACGCCTATAGCATAAGTGATACAAATACCATATTTCCAAAGATTTACATATTTCTACCAATAATTATATTAATCTTCTAGAACGTGGGTGGCCAACTTTTTTGGCAGCTGGGCCAAATTTTTCAAAAGAGATTACCTAATTTAACTAAAGAAAACAAATTTTTTTGAGGAAAATGAACATCCTGCATCTCATAAAGGTGATTTTAAACACAAGTTTTAGCTAGAATCTAAAAGAAATTTTGTACAATAGATAAATGTTTTGTTCATATGACCTAGCTCCACAGGCCACAAGTTTGTCTTAACTAAATTAACAATTGAAACAAAATCTTATCATAATTGTCAGTTTTTTTTTTAATTTAAAACTTTTTAGGTATATATTTATAAAACTGTTATTTGAAAAACAGATGTCAATATTGTATGCCAAACATACTGTAATTGCTCACACTTTTATTACTCAGGAGGTACCAAGGTACAAACTACTACAAACCATAGTCATTGCCACTTTAATCAATATCAATACTAATAATAAATCTGTAAGTGTAGGTATTGTATGTATGTATGTTCCTCCATAACTCATAAATGAATTGATTTTCATGAAACTTTGTAGATAAACATTATTAGACGTACAGCAGACAGGATAGGCATTTTATTTTTCAACGGGGACGAAGTCGCAGGCACCAGCTAGTTACATAATACAAGTTAATAAAAATCACTACTAATCGAAGATAATGAATATATTTTATTTATCAAACATCAAGTTATGTTTCACAACTGGGTCATGAACTTTATAAACTACAGTAACAGAATAAGTGTCATATGAAAATTAAAATGTATGGCAGTGAAAAGTAAACAAAATATCTAATTACATATTTTAAGAGTTATTCATAATTGCCATACTGCTAAAAAACTTCAGAAATGCAAAATAAAAACTTAATTAAAAGCAAGAATATTCATAATTTTTTTTAAGAAAAATTATTGTTGCCTTAATCGTCTAACAAACTTGGGTGTTTCGGGCACTGTAAGTGGTGCAGACGATTTTTCTGGTACAAACGGGGATACAACAGGCGCCGGTTTAGGATGATGTATAAGTTTCGCTCTAAATTGTGCTATTTCCCTTTCTCTTTCTTCCTTTAACCTGTTTTCCTTTTCCTGCATTTCTCTTTCAAGTTGAGCTTGTTTTTCCTTTAAAAGATTATCAAATCTCTCCCTTTCTGCTGCTCTTTTCTCTGTGTTTAATTCAAACGGCGATGGTATAAGTAAATGTTGTTTAAGGACAGGTTTGAATTGTTCCTTGTAAAGCACCAGAGGGGGTTTGGCTTCGAATTTATAATTATTCTCCTTGTTCTCAGAGGAAGCGGTAGACGATCCTAGTTTTGCGGTGGTATGTTGCATCTGCTTTCTTACGGCGTTCGGTAAAGGATGTGCTTTAAACATCGAGGCCTGCCTACGCTCCTCCTCTATTTGCTCCTTTATCCACTGTTCCTTACGACGCTTCATTTCCTCGTCTCGCTTTTCAAATGAGAACGGAATTGGCTTGAGTGGACCGTGCCGTTGGACTTTATTTGGAGATTTAACATCTTTCAATTGTATTTCATTCAGTTTTGACACTTGTTTTGTAACTGGAGCGGGAAATTTAACAGGTATCTGCGGTTTCTCTAATATATGCTTAGGTGCTGGCCGTGCCTTAAAAGCATTTTTTTCAGGAGATTCTATAACATTCTTATGCAACTCTGTAAGATGGAACGGCTCCGGTATAGTAACAGGTCTCGGGGGCACTTCAGGTATTTTAGAGCCTTCTATAACCGATTTGGGAACAGGCTTTGCTCTAATTTTGAATTTCTTAGCTTCTTCGAACTCCAACATTTCTTTCTCTTGTTGTGATAAAATATGGATGGTTCTTGCCCGTGTTTTGCTGCGAAGCATAGGAGACTGAGGTACAGTAAGTGCTGGCCGTCCCATAACAGAATGAGGTCGAAAAATCGTAGACGATGAAGAGTGAAATCGATGTGGCGTATCTCTTTCATAATGATATATTGCTTCGGCCATTGTTAAAAATTTAGTTCTGCGCGATTCTTGAGATCCTTCATTCGGTCCCCTATATCTCACGTTCATATCATCGTTTGTGGAATCGACTTGTAACTTTGCAACATCTTCCTGAAGTGATGCCACATCGTGCATGGACAATGACTTTCTTACCAATCGAAATCCATTTTCATATGAATTGTCCAAATAATTATAGCCATTGAAATTTTCTTGGACAGGCGAAACTGGTTCGTCTTTTATAACTACGTTTGTATTTGAAGTATATACATCACCACGATGGTCAGTAACGAAACGTTTAGCCATGATTTATTTCAAAATTCCATTAAAAAATACTAGTCTTGATATTTTTCACGAACGTCTCAAACAATTAACTGACAATTGAAATTGTACAATGTAATGTACAAAACAAACAGATACGTTATTTTAAAATCGGTTTGAATTCCACTTCAAACAAATGTCAAAAGAAAGAAAGCATCACATCACCAGTGTTGTCGTTCTTCAAGCACATTTAATACCAAAATGACGATAAAAATCTCCCAAATTAATTATTGGGTGTACAACTATGGGTGTACGCATTTATTTGAATGATAAAATGAATTAATACATTAATCAAAGTCTTGTCCATCGGTAACCACTACTTTTCCCCATCTTTCTGGTAATTTATGAATTCCGTCATTATTAATTATTATTAATTAATTATTGGGTGTACAACTATGGGGTAATTCGGTCGTTTTTTTTTTGCCTAAAATACGCATTTATTTGAATGATAAAATGAATTAATACATTAATCAAAGTCTTGTCCATCGGTAACCACTACTTTTCCCCATCTTTCTGGTAATTTATGAATTCCGTCGCGGAAGAAGCCTTCATCTTTTGAAGCCATGAATGAATTGAGCCAATTTTTGACACCCTGTTGTGACGTGAAACGTACTCTAGTCAGAACGTTCTGCGTCGATCGAAACAAATGGTAGTCGGAAGGGCCAAGGTCTGGGCTATAAGGCTGAGCCAGAATTTCCCACCCCAAACAGTTTTTAACCAAAATAGCAACGTGAGACCGAGCGTTGAAAGATTCATGGATGTCATGTCATGGACTCGTGTCTAGTCGCATACTCGGACATTTTTCGGCTATAACTCGTTTTAAACGGATCAATTGTTGCCTATGAAAGTCACCCGTGATGGTTTGACCAGGTTGACAAAATTTGACCAGGTGCACTTTTCTTCCAATTCATACAAAATCAACACTTCCCGCAAATGGGGACGAAAAATTAAGACTTGATGCGCAAAACTCAAAGGTCTGTAAACGACATTTTAGCCATTTAGCCTAGCCATTTTTTGAAAACGGACCGAACAAGTTGTACACCTTAATATGTGAAACAAAAATCACGATTTTCATTCTTACATGTAGAAAAAAGGGTATTATTTTTTTACAATAACAATTTAAATTTTTTTTTAGTTTTTTTCTTATAAATCTTAAACTAATGTAAAAATGAATTGAAATCTTGTATATTTGCTTATTTTGTTATACATTCGTAACAAAAAATATCAATATGAATTGTGACGTGTTTTTTGTAAACAAAATCTCTTCTTTCTCTAGTTAATAACGTAACTTAAGTTAAATTACGTATATGGGAATAAATTGAAATCAATATTCCTAAAAAGGATATGAATTAGAATAACTTTTGAAATGGTTTCTAGAACATTTCATTTAAAAAGGTAGAAATCTCAATGCTAAAGATGGCAACACTACATTTTGGTAGATCGTGTATTCAAGAAACTTGTAAAAATATAATGAAACTTGGTTACGAAATGTATGGCTCTTATAATTTGTTTTTGTTATCATATTTTCTGATATATAACAGCACATCAACTTGGCAATATAACATGAAATGTTTTATCCACTTACATTATTTTAAAACGTTCTAATATCATTAAACAAATCGTAACCAAGCAAC
Source organism: Synanthedon formicaeformis (assembly GCA_945859745.1). Taxonomy (NCBI): domain Eukaryota; kingdom Metazoa; phylum Arthropoda; class Insecta; order Lepidoptera; family Sesiidae; genus Synanthedon; species Synanthedon formicaeformis. The sequence continues at coordinate 6,971,524 of OX243964.1, forward strand.
TAAAATGATACGGTACGTATGCTATTTAAATAATCTGTTGACGTGCGACATGTCAAAGAGCGTCAACTTCACTTGTCAGCGTGGTGTGAATTTGTTTACCTATAGTAAATTAAATTAAAGTATTATAGTTGGTAAATACTTTTCTATTTTAAACTAATTCAAAAGAAGCAAAAATACATCTACTATAACAATGACGACAACTGCATTACCAAATCCTAACACTTTGTTGCCGCTAGAACTGGTTGACAAGTGCATAGGATCACGTATTCACATTATCATGAAGAATGATAAAGAAATGGTCGGGACTCTACAGGGATTCGACGACTTTGTCAACATGTTATTAGATGATGTAACGGAATACGAATCCACGCCGGAAGGAAGGAAGATCACCAAATTAGATCAAATATTGTTGAACGGAAATAATATAGCCATGTTAGTGCCTGGCGGTGAGATGCCAGGGGATGCGATATACGATGGCCATTAATTTTCAACACTTTTTTAATTTAAAAGTAATGTAACATCTAGGGTATTAAATTAAAATGATTTTTCAGATTGAGGACTTTGAATTCTTGTTAAGGTCACAATTTTACTTTTTCATTGGTTAACTTACAATAAAATTGTTAGCAACATTAGTATATTACGCTGCACTACCTATGTGCCTGTAACATTCCTAGAAGCTATGTGAAAATATTTCTTCAAATATTGGACTTAATGTAATGAACTTTACTGTAAAACTTGCATTTATATACAGTTTAAAAAATTAGTATGAAAGCCTCCTTCATAAAAAGAGAGGTTATGTGATTTCAATTATACAAAGGAAAAGATTTAGAAATTGTTGAACTTCAAAATAATTGGAAAACAATGTATCTGCACTCTGGTATATTTTTATATCACACATTTTCCCTTTTCTCAGGGTGAAAGTACATTTTGTAAGGAAATAAAGAAATCTTTGATCGTTGCAATATTATTTGATTCTTGTGCGCTAACAAGCTTAGCAGAAAATAAGTTATGACACTCCCTGAAACACATCCACCATCGATGTATATGGATGGGCCCTTTCCATACAAATAACACTGGCAAAACAATCTGCAAAATTACATGTGTACTTGAGTACATGGTTACATTTTATTTGAAACCACAGTGGTGTCCACTTTCATTAATCCCGCCGAGCAATATGACCCACCAACAAGTCACTAGATCGGGCCGTACCTACAAAAACTAATATGATTTTGCGAATTAGATTAGTTTTGAGGGTGATTTTATTTTGTTTGAAAGGCCCATCCAAATACATTGATGACATCCACATGTTACTTTATGATGGTCTTCTGTATGGGGGTTGTTATTGCTGCCAGATGGGCTGCCCAATTTGTGACTATGAAATGCATTACGTGCCTTGCCAGTAAATATTGATTCTGTGCAGGTAGGATACTTCCAATACTGAATGCAACTAACATTTTTTAATCAAACATTTAATAAAAATTACGTTGCTACTCCTTTATATTAGTTGATATGCAATTGGTTTGTATTGAATTGAGTAAAGTGCACATACTCACAAACAGGCTTTAGGATACCAATCAAATATTTTACTATCTTTTTTTTTTATAATAAAGAGGCGGCAGACAGGCAGGCGGCTCACTTGATGGTAGGTGGTTACCGCCGCCTAAGGACACGAGCAACACCAAGGGGAGTGCTAGTGCACTGCCTACCCATCTTCTTTGTTTTTTCTTTTTACCAATCTTTTCTGTTTCAAAAACTTAGGACTAGGTCATTTCTGTATACAATTTTAATTTTAAAACATACTAATTAATGATATCCACATACCTGGCCTTGAGTAGGTCCATAGTCATTGGCTGTATCAACTATCTCCAGTTTTGCGGTTGATGTTGGTGGGCGGCTCACTTTGTCGAAACACGCGTCGCACACACGAACCTAATTCAAAAAGTCCTATCTAATAATCATAGGTAGGCGTCTGATAAAGATTACATTACTATTACGTCCCAGCTCTATCAACAATTATCAGTTCAAAAAATCCTAGACTTAGTTAATAAGAATCCATTCCTATTATTATCGGGCAGGCTGATGGTCCATTTAAATATACTAGATGACTACCCTCACCTATAAACACAACATCAAGGGTTTAATACATGTGTGTTGCCAACCCTGACAGGATAGTTGTTCCTTACTTAGTAACTGAAACACAACAGTACATGCAAAAACAGATATTATGTGGAAAAAATTACATCATACATGAGCTGGTTTTAATGACTATTCTAAGCATGAATTAAAATTGGTATTAAATCTCTGCTTGAGCTACATCATCCAACGATAACAGCTTCTTTATTTGAACAAGGAATATTTGCTTAGTCATTGTTCCATATTACATACCTCTTTTTCAATACCAAACTTTGGCAAAGTAGAAGTCTTCGAACTGCACTGTTGACAGAAAACTTGTCCACAAGCACGACAATGATGGCGTCGCACCATCAAAGTGAACGCGACACGACATCTAAACAATATGATTGTTACAAAGAATATAATTAAATTCTTGGTTTATGTATGAGACATTTCATCATCATCAAAAATTATTTTTAGAATTACTCGGGTTAAGTGTGATTAGTATGCAAAAAATTATCCTTAAGTTGTGAAGTTATATATTTATATTAATCTATGCCAAGAACAAAAAGGTATATTTAACATAATTTCCATACTTGGTCAGGTTATCAAAGGCTGATATGAAAGAAAAATATTAAACTTTGAACAAACCTATGGCACACTTCCCCATCGGCCCACTCTGGTGCAGTATCAGCAGAAAACATGGCATCCGATTCTTTCAGCGGCGGAAACTTGAAGCATTCTGCTTTAAGGATGTTCACGGTGTCCTATTCACAATAAAAACTCCAATAAAACACTACAACTCAAACAAAACACACTAATCGGAAACAACTAATCATTTCGTCATTATGATAAAAAAGGACAAAGAACCATTTTACCTTTTGAGATAATTTATATACATATACGAAACTGATTGCTACTGAGTTGTCTCCACTATGATGACTCATTTGACTGATAAACGTGACGCCAGGTATAATACTACATAAACAAAGCAGTCACACAGCAACAATTTTGAAGATTGTAGTGATTTAAACATAGCCAAACTTAGTATTCAATAAAGTTATTATTTTTATTAAAAAATAGGGGTCAGTAATGACAGCATATCCATGAAAACAACAAGTTGCTAATCGCTGGATACATTGGAGGTTAGCTGAATAAAACTGTCAAGCATTAGTCTTCAATATCTAAGTTACAATTTGCTGTCCAAAATTTTATATTTAATTTCCAAAGTTACGTAACTATACTATATATATAAAAAAATAACACATAAAAGAAATTTTCTATAGTGCTTAATAAACCAGAATCCCGCCTGCCTTGAAATTTTCTTTATAATATAATATTAAATAAATATGAAAACAGATTTTAATATGCATTCCTTATAATATGTATAAGTAAGTACATTGTGCATATCATTGATAGGTAAGTACACATAATATATATTTAATTAGAACATTGACATACCGTGATGTGAGTAAACACATAAATGATCTTAATTTATTGCACAGTAACTGATTGAGTGTAATTAAATTAACTGGACGCTTGAGACTGCTACAAATATACAAATTATGATGTCTCTTTATCAAAAGCAAAGGATATTATGAAAATGTGTATGATAGTGAGTGAAGACAGTCACTTAATTAGATTATATCGTGTAAAATCAATATCTATTTAACTCAGCACAGTAGTAGTAACTATTCCAACCTTGAAATACACTGAGACATAAAAAGTTTAGTGAACTGAAAACACTATTGTCAGTGACGAAAACAATATTAGCACAATAATAGAGTATCTTGTTAAATGTATTGATTGCCCCAGTGTAAGAAAATTGTTATCTTATTTATATTGAAATGGGACAGGCAGAAATATAGCTAATTATATGTGATTTCATCTATATTCAATGTAAAGATCATTTCATTGGTATTGCTTTACCTAATACTTAATTTTAGTATTTTTTCAATCTTTTAAACACACCAAATATTGTGCAGGTTTTTCATTGAAACATGAATTTAATATTAATGTTTCTTAAATAATTATTAACTTAGTTTCCTATTAACTTTGCTTGAATGTTTGTAAAAAATCACAAGTGAAAATTGAACTGACATGAGTCAAAATGAAGTCAGCATGACCAGGAAAATAAAATGAAAATAATTTGTGCAAAAGGTTTCGTGTAATGTACTCATAATTGTAACTATTTGTATGATAGCACCAACATTTTTTTTTAAATAATAAAAAGGGTGATATGAATGCTAAAGGTCACTTCGTAGTGGTACTGTGTTATGAAAGTAATTATCTTATAAATTAACAAATTTTAATTTAAACGAAAGATAATTTACTATAGTAATCAATTGTCCATAATGAACTAAACATTTTCCCTATTATTACTTGCTATTAATAAACTATTATTAACTAGTTACTTTTGAAATTACATTTTATGTGTCTTCTTCAAATTAGTTTTTCGTGGTGATAAAACTCTGTTCATGACATAATGTAGAATGAAATTTATAGACTTTTAATGTAAATACTAGTGACTGTCAATTATAACACAGATATTAGGTTATAATAGGTTAGTCTAGAATTAGAATCATAGATTTGCTGTCATCACTAAGTAATATCCTAAAATCATCTGTAGGAGGTTATATTAAATTTTGAAAGAAAAAATTAAATAATAAATAAAATGTATATGACGAAATAATGACTAGAAAACTGTAGACAAGCTGAGTGGGTTAAGTTTTAATAGACTTACCTGAACAGCTCTGTATTTAGGTGTGTTTCTAAATGCAAACGCCCACGCCTGTATTAGTTCCAAAATCTTATTGCGCAAGTTTTCATGTTGTGTAGTCTTCACTAAATCACGTAATGTTTCACAAAATGCTTTTGAGGCTACTTCGTCGTGTATTCCTGATCCTGTGACATAAAACAAATTTTTAAAATATGTTTCTTTATGTTAAGGTTGACAGACAGGCTGACGGTCCACTTGATGGTAGGTGTCTACTGTCACCTATAACACAAAATAAATGTCACAGATGCCGGCAACTACTTTCCATATGCAGACTGTATTACATGTATTTCATGGTTTTTAATCATTATATACATGTGTTGCTTATAAAGAAGACAAGTAATAACTCCTGGCTGTAGGTATCTAATCGATTATAACTTTTTGTTAATAGATTTTAGTGTAAATATCTCCTCATTAAGATCAACATCTATATGATTTTTATCTAATTACAGATTATGAAGCTTGTTTTGCAGCAGATTTTGAAGGTTACATTCATATAAAAATGTCATAGACTGGCTGTGGAGAATCATCATCAGTCAATACTAATAATAAATCTGTAACGGTTGGTCATGGAGTAAGTTACTTTGTTTTCAGAGATATCGTGTTTATAGGCTTTATACATGATACTGAAACTAAATTGACGATTTTTAGAATTTTTTTCTGTATATATGTATATATGTATGTTCCTCCATAACTCTTAAACGAATTAACTGATTTTCATGAAACTTGGTAGATAAAAATTTAGACATACAGGACACAAGATAGGCTACTTTTTTCTTTTTCAAAGCGGACGAAGTCGCGGGCGCCAGCTAGTACTCAATAAAAGGAAAGAACGGAAGACTAATTAAGCTGATTAGGCACAAATTACTGTGACAAAATTAAGGCAAATTACATGTTGTGCACATTGTTTATTGTTAATTACACTTACCACAATTTTTCACAATACTCTCAAGTGTAAGTAATGCAAACATTGCTTGGTGTGGGTTTTGGGAATAAAGCTTCTTTTTGACAGCAGTGACTGCATATTTAGGGCTAAAACAACACACATAACAATCAATAAAATGTTAAAAACGTAACATTAAAATATGCTTAAATATTTATATAGCTCTTATATACTCTATACTCACGAACAATCATTTTGTCTAATCAAATCGCAAATTTGTAGGATTGTCGGCCAATCGGGATCTAGGCGCAGATTACTGGTAGCTTTATCTGCAATTTATTTCACCATTAGTTCCAATAAGTCATCAATTATTACGTATTTCAATTATTCATTAGGTATTGGAAATCAAACGAAAGCAGTAAATGTTTTTAGTTAGTCACTTACTTCGACATTTCACTATAACTTTCTATTTCAATGAAAATGATAAAAATAAAATATCAACAAGATGTATGAAAACTAAGGGCCCTAAAGAAATGCTAGGCTGTTTGTTCAGGACTCACCAAGTAACTTATCAAAATTAGTAGCACGAAACATGGCTATAAGTTGTTGAAACTGTTGTTATTTTTATAAAATCAAGCCAAGTAAAGTTAAATTTATTGTTGACGATTTATTCAATGGACAGAAATTACAGAAAATGACATGACAGCACACTTTTGTTACGGTTTTGTCAAATTGTCATATTTTTTTTTCATTATACCAGTTACTAACTTATGTTGCCAAATTGATTAAATGTCAAGTCCAGAAGCTCAGTGTTGCTATATTTCTACTATTTTCTTGCTATATTATTATAACATATTTTCTCTGTTGGAACGACATTGTTTTTTATCTCATTTTTTTTCTGTTCCACCACTAGATGTTGAGAAATTGATATTTCAATTTAATTTTAAATAACATAAAAGAGACAACACTATAGTGTGGCCCAATTTTAATTTCTACACTTTTTTGACATACTTTAGATAGAAAGGTAAATCAATATACCACTATCACTGAACACAGAAAGAGTATACTGAGTCTACAACTACATAAACGTTCGTAATTTTTGTGTAGTATGTATCAAGATCATTTAATATTCTACATATATAAAACATAGACAAACAAAATCCCGAGCACAGACTAGTACACCTGGAGAATAAATTTATCTCGGTCAAGGAGGATAGAGATAAGGAGGGCAATCTCTGAGTATTAAGTGTCCGTCGAAAGACGATAAATTGATGGCGCTAGTGAGGCTAATGACAGTAAACAATTCAACCAAAATTCAACTTGACGCACTTCTGCTACATTCATTCCATACTCTCCATACTCTCAAACTCTCTCTGTACACACTAGCGCCGTCTCAATTTATCGCTTTTAGTTGCCACTTTAACACCCATGTAAGATTGCGCTCCTTACCTCTACCCTCCTTAGTCTCGGTATTTTATGGCGACCACCAACGGAAACTCTCTCAAGTAAGTACAGAGTCGGTCCGCCTTACTTCTATTCTCCATGGTCCTTATGTATCTACTATTTAGTTTGTGGTCCTTATCACAGTTTACAGAATACTATATACTAATTCATAACTGCGGTGCCAGACATATTCAATTATTTGTAAATATTTGTACAAAACTTTGAAGGACTTTGCTTACAACCTTACAAATATTGAGGGTATGGTAGAGGTAAAGGAGGACCAACTTACATGGGTGTTAAAGTGCTAAAAGCATTAAATAGTGGTTCATAAATTGACCAGAATGGCGCTAGTTCACATTGGTGTTTGATATGATTGGTTGGTTGCGTAGTTCATGAAATTCTCATGTATAGAGTTGGGCCTCCTTACCTCTATTCTCCATGCTTACAACATAGAGAAATTACTCTATTATTATCTATAGTCTACAGGCGCGTAAAATTCAAAAATTAACTATTATTATAATAATTAATAGTATTATAATTATCATGTAGGTATTTATTTCTATTCTTAATTTCAATTTTTGTGTACTGTATAAATATATCAAAACAATAAAATAGGTATCCAGAGTGAGGAACCTCCTGACATTACGTGCCATATCAAGAACTACCGTCTTCTGTATCTGTCCCTTGACTGAGTCATCTAGTGAGAGCCTCTTGAGGTGTTGGTCGAGGCTCTTGGCTATCAGACCGTTCTAATATATTAAATTAAAATAATAATTAATATTATAGATAATTGTTTGTTTTCCCAAATAAAATAAAATAAAGAAAATAAAAACTATAAGTTATCATTTTAATAATAATAATTAATTACCTAATATTAATTGTTATTATAGCATTGTCCATAGAATCACATCGATGTACGGGCCGCAACTATTGCAAGTATTGCAACCAGCATGCACAAACTATCGGCCTGAAGGACCAATTGGCTACAGCGACTAGTCCTACTGCGTTTATATATATACATATACAACATTGTAGGGTTAGAGGAGGGCGAGGTCACTGAAGTGCCTACCATGGTAGATTCAGAGACGAGGACGCAGGCTCTTGGGTTTTCTGAAATATTTCATTAGAGGCATCTGGCTGCTCCTGGAAGCTGGTGAACCAGGATGGGGGTATCCATCCGAGAAGTGAGGGTGTGGTTTATGTACAGGTGTGTGCCTACCGTGTGTGAAAGTGTACCCGGTGTGTGTCCCTTGAAGGGGGAGTAGTCCTAACTGCTTTGCTAATGAGCTTCAACTCCCTCGATTCTGTATCGCAAACTCTATATTTTCCGCCCAATGCTGCTTTTTTATGTTAAGTTCGGCAAACTGGCTAACGGTCCACTTGATTGTCCACTTGCTACCCTCGCATGTTATACAAGCGAAATTAGAAAATAATTGTATTTTTCGTTGAAATTACACTATAGTGGCGAAAACCGCACGGTCCCTCGTGTCGAACCGTTACACTGTTTTACACCTATACACATCAATTTGTCAAGACTTAGTGCTATTTTAAACTCAGCATTAACACCTCCATCCTGAGTACGTGTCAGGATCGGGATGCATGGCTCCAAGTCCGCTCGCTAAGCGGAAAGCGCAGCGACCGTGACAGTCGAAAGAGCAACATTAAGCGGGGCCCGTAATTCGATAATCGCTCTGCTCTTGAACACGCCACGCCACCCGTTGACAGTCCATCTGTCATCTCGACGCGTTGCTCGATCATGAGTATAATTGCTCATCTTTTACTGCGCTTCCACACTACACGAGTGAGGACGCCAACGTCACAGTTTGTAGAATTTTCTGAAATCCGAAGTGCCTTACAACACTATACGACTGACTACCTATATCTTATTGATAAACTTTCTGCTGGTGTCCCACAGGTGCAATATTTTTCTGAGATTATAAATGCGAGTTACGCAAACTGTCTTCGTTTAACGCTCTTTCCATTAGTGAAAACTGTATGAAAATCTGTTTTGTAGTTTTTGAGATAGAATAGAATAGATGGGACTATATGGGACTAGCGGCTCGCCTCCGACTTCGCACAGGTGCATTTTTTTCTGCAAATTGTGTTTACAATCCTTCCTCATTGATCGCTCTTTCCATTAGTGAAAATCGCATCAAAATCCGTGCGTGGTTTAGGAGTTGCGTATAAGTGCTAAAAGCCACTTCAATTCATATTATGTAAGGATATTTTTTATTTTTTTCGACTCGTACGTAGGTATCTACCTAGCTCGAGAAATTCACCGACAGTGTAAACGAGCCTTTAAATGGCATGTCCTCAAGTCCTCAGTGCGAGCCCCTACTACGAGTTTAGTATTAAATTGTAGTTGAAAATATAAAATTAAAAAACTGGACGCCTAGTTGTTCTTTTTTTTTTTCATCTCGGACAAAGTCGCGGGCACCAGCTAGTATTATATAAAATTGATATCGGTTTAATTTACACAATTCTGAGTGTGTTATTGTTTAAAAAACACAGAAACGGTGTCTAAGCGTTGTTCTGATCTTTTAAAAGTATCTAGCAAAGAATTTCAAGTGGTTAGGTGCCTGCTATTACCCATGTCCCAATAGGAAGTAAATGGAACCTTACCTACGTATAATGGAACTAAAATAGTCTAAGGTTTGAATTAAAATATAGATCTAAAAGTTTGATTGACCTGACAAAGAAACAATTCAGGAAGTTGACCCTTCTTGCCTTGATTCACGACATCCAACTTCTCAAACCTACATCGTCCCGCCGCCGGCAGGGGTATGATAAGCCCCCTATTGGCTTATCATTATTGTCTATATTGATAAGTGAGGGGTCTAAATGCAAATGCGCCTCTATCCAAAAAATCCATAACTGCCTCTATTCATATTTCAAAGCCAGTTTCTGCCTATAATATTTAGATATACTTATATTATTGAAAATGACATAGATTATAATATATTTCATCTAAAATAAAACCAACAAATAAAATAATACCTAATACCATAATTTAGTCCATTAACAAGTTTTTAGTTTAGTGAAAAATTAAAAAACTGGATAGTAGCACTTAGACCCCTCAAGTATTGGCGCCTCAGGGTGACAATCTGAGAAGAATTCTTAGGCCGAGTCTACTCTGTGAGCATTTTACTAACTTATATATTATACTTTTTCACTTCGATAAGTGATAAGGTCGTCACTGATTTGTATTGTAAGCAGTAGAAGCTCAGCATTTATATTGGAAGAAAGCTTCTCTACACTTTTAATGACATTTAGTTCACCTAATTTAATTAACGTAGAGTAGTTATATCTTTACTAGCTGCTGCCCGCGACTTCGCCCGCGTAACTTTGTAAATTATATTTGTAAATCTTCCTCGAGAACCACTCTATCCATTGGTGAAAACAGCATGAAAATCGGTGAAGTAGTTTTTGAGTTTATCGCGAACAGACAGACAGACAGACAGACAGACGCGGCGGAGGACATTGTTTTATAATATGTAGTGATTTACTTAAATCATAATTGAATAAATAAAAATATTGCTTATAAGAAAAAGATACGTAGACCAAGTCGCGTTCAAAAACCAGTAAAATATAAATTTAGGTGAACACGCTGCTTTATTAATACCTAAGTGTAGTCTTTTCAATACCGACTTAACTCGTAAATAAAAATTATTATATAAGGTCACATAATAACTTGTTGACATTACATTAATGTTTGTGTGTGTATCTTAATTTATTGTAAGTATTAACACGAAGTCTATTAAACACATAAACCACATCATGTTGAATGAAACTATAAGGTCACTAAGTTCATAAACAAGAGACGAGATTATTATAACTACTACTCCGTGAAAAATCTAAATTGGTACTGTACTTAACCGATTTGTTGTTAGAATTAGGTAACTTGAATAAGGAAGATTGTGTCGTACACTATTAGGGTCAAAGCATTTTATAGGTCATACGATCTTCATCCGCTTTCATTGTTAGCTGTTTATATTCTTAATAGTACTCAAACATTTTTACTTGTAAGTAACTACTTGATATCAACTATGTCTATATATTGTCTATACTACAAGTTACAAGATCGTACAAGGGTTGAACTAAGAAGAGAACTGCCTGTGTGAGCCTGCGGTGCAGGAAAGCATCTATTACTCCGGTGCTTCAGAAGATTGCAGAAAAAACTATCAAATTAAATAAATCTATGTAGTAAACTAAATTCAAAATAGATGAAAAAGGTCCCTGATTACGTAAGGATTATTCATCTCTCCACAAAAAAAAAACTATAGAAGATTAAGCACCTCTTTCACAAACGTCAAGTAGGCCAACCTGTCATTTAAAGTCACCGGTAACCGGGGATAATGGAGCTGTTATACCTTTGTTTGTACGGTAAACGTCAATAATTTAAAAAATTCGGCCATCGAATGATGCAGTAAACCGAGTGCATAATTTAATAAAACAGAAAATTATTTTTAAAAGTAACTAATCAACACATTACTTGTGAACACATACTTTGTAAAAGAGGCCCTAAAACTTTTCCAAATACGAGTAGATAACTCAATTACAGTTTTATCCACCAAAAGTACAAGAAATGAGATTATGTATATGGTGAAATTAATCGCCATCAATAGAAACAATAACAATAACAAGAAAAGTGCTTCTTAGTACACCTGAATCTCGAAACGGACATACATATAATTATGAAGGTAAATAGAAAAATTGCCTGCAATTTTTTATACTTGCAACACATTTCTTTCGGAATATAATTTACGAATGTCATTTCTTGTTACCAGTTCTATTCGATCCCTCTTATAAATTGAAGTCACTTCAGAGCTATTGAAACAATGTAGGTCTTTTTATATTGGTTGCTTGTATGAATGATTGACAGTCGTACGGTGGACAAATGAGACATGTTGCTGACAGAATGCTGCCATCGAACAATGATGGGGACTACGCAACCTGCGGAGGTGTGTTCACCAATATTTTTAAAGTAAGTAGTTGTATTAAAATTAAATATTTCTCTTAGACTAGCAGTACGCTGCGGTCTCTATCGCCTCAAGAAAAATATAAGAAATATAAAGAAAAATATAAGTAAAACTTTAAAATAAGAATAAAAACTTGGACTAATCCTTCAAAAAAGTTTTATCAAAATCAGTTCAACTTTTTGATATTGAATGTAGCAAAGAAATACTTAGGAGCACCAAAAGAAGATTTTGGTAATGATAGAAAGCAATACAGCACAAATATTAAGCCGACACTAATATAAAAGTACATTATATCTATTTTTGTTAAAAATAAGTTGGATACGTAATATAATTAAAGTAATAGGGTTAGAAGACATTTTTTTGACTTAATCTCCTTGAAAATTAGTTCCTTAGCTATCAATTCACTTATTTTAAATCCCTGTCTGGTAGCATTTGTGAAAGGATTCTCTTAGGAAGTTCAACTGCTCAATCGCGGCCTATTGATATGCCCTATGATCGCGGCCTATGCATAAGTACAACAGAAATCATATTATCTGCCGTAACTAATCTGATCTAATTTTGGTGAGTGGGCAGATGTTGTCTGACAAAATCTTTTAGGTCAAAAACTTCCGAATCAACAAGGCGCACCGTCGCGATGAAAAAGAAAACCAATTTGTTTCGTTTTTCTGGTTTATTTTGTCATACATCATATCGAAACTATTAAAGTTAGTCGCCCTTGTTAAATTCCTAGTTTCCTTGGAACTCATGGCATCGTTTTGGGTTTAGTTGGTGTTTAGACACAACCTTTCTGAAACTTTGAAAGCTGATTAGTTGACTGACTAGTCAGTGTCCAGTAACTTAACTTGTACAAATCTGACGCCCTCTCTCTCAACTATAAAAAAAAAAGTTAGATAACACTGTTTAGGATAAGGCAAAAAAGTTAAAAAGTGGTAAAGAAATCGTAATCTAAAGGCCTACGAATTTGACTTTAGCGCATAAATGTCACACGATTAAATTGCGGATGCTCTTCGAAAATAAGATGAGGACAAGGACATATAAAAGAAATATCGGACAGAGTTTCAATTGGTCAATAGCATAAGTCGGTAGCGTAAATGTTCGCAGGCGACCTTTATTAGTCACACTAGTATTAACGACACTAGTAGGTATTGTCGAGTCCCTTGGTCGAGTTTTCGCCCAGCCTGTCTAGCGGTAGTATTCTTATTCTTAGAAGACCCCCGTTTAATAACAGAATGTACGCTGTTGTGTTTCGGTGAGCGAATAAGGGATGCCAGAACCCATTTCCCTAATCCTATCCTAATCCGTTGTCAGCAGCGCACATGAGCACCATGGTGTTACTTGTGTTATAGGTGACGGTATACATTAACCTAACATTAAATAGGTGTGGCTACGGTCAGCCTGTCTGACGAATTCAACATTTTAAAAAAATAGTGGCACTCCGGCACCCGGGAGAGCTGACAGAAGTGAAAACTTGAACAATTACGTGTTTATTTTTTGAATCCTCAGGAAAGTACATACTTATACAGATTTATCGGTTAAACGGTTACACGGTAACAAGTCGCGAGATCAATGGTTTTTTCCCATCTCAAAAATTTCATATGCAGTTGTCTGCTTAGTATACAGAGCTGTCAATTTTGGTAACGTAACATGACGAGTTCAATGATTTTACCCCATCTCAAAAATGTCCAACTTCAAAAATCAAATTTCCGTTATAGGTTATAGTAATTGACACATTAATTCTTACATTTTTTTATTTAATTTGGAATATTTATATATAATTTTTAAAAACAATGACAATAGGTACGACGCATTGGCGAAACACACCTTCTCGGACACATAGGTAAAGTATAGCCGATATACGATGGTCAGTTAAGATATGCAAGCTCCATAAATGGATGTAAAGGATGTTCTCAATCTCGGCTATCTTGTTTAGATAAGCAAACAGAATGCCAAAAGTAATCTGTGAGTGCGTAAAGCGAATACAGTGAATTGTTTCCGAACGCGTGGCCAGTTAATGGTCGCGGTTCACAATTGGAATAGGTAACGACGCAAGAGTAACTACTCAAATGCTGCCAGTCCACGCTATCCTGGCGAATGTTGCGCACACGCCGAGGATTACATACTTAATCCTGGAACGAAAATATACGCGAACTCGACGCGAATCGGTTGAAAAAATTCAAATTGATAACAATTTGTAAATAGAATATAGTGTGTACAGTAGAAAAAACATATTGACAGGTGAAATGATGAATAGCCATGTTTGTTAAATGATTTTTAAAATGGTGAGTATTTTCAAGGAATTATTTAAATAAAAAGTTTTGTTATACTCCAAATACATGTTAATTATATCTCCAGGTCTCCATTTTGACAGTTTATGAAACAAAAAATAAACGGATTATAATAGGATTATCTATTATAACAATTGATGTATATTTTTGAATTAAAATCTTTTTTCAATTATAATAACTTATTTTTATATTTATTTACTGAAGCATATTCTGTATACGTTTTTAGATAGACAGATGTTCAGATAGACTTCATATTTACCTATATATCCTTACATAGCAGAAATTTGAAGTCGCTTTCCGCGCCTGCCTGTCTGTATATCCGCTAACTCCTCCTTAACCAAACAACTGATATTGATGAGGTTTCCACTAATAGAAAGAGCGATCAACGAGGAAAGTTTTAGTGTATAATTTGCTAAAAAAAATCCTTGCGGAACCGGGGCGGGTCGCTTTTATTAGATACTACTTGGTGCTCGCAACATCGTCCGCGTCCGATCGCTACCAATCTTCACAGGATTACCCGCTGGACTAATTTGAAGATTGAAAATTTCATTAAAACCGATTCAGCGATTTTGGAGTCCATAATTACATAATACAATAATACATACATAAATTAAAAAAGCATCCAAATTTTTTAATTCCTCTAAAAAAATTCCAAATAAACTTTCTTTATTTTAAACGACAAATAGTTTCGACGAGTAGAGAGAGTAGTTCAAATTTGAAAAGGTTTTTTTTGTCAGCCAGCATTAATTAGCATTTACGTTGGCTTTTGATTCAAATGACACAGAAATCCTTCGCGATAGCACAGTTGATAAAATATTTGAATTGTTAATGAAACATAATACAATTACATAAGCACTACTGCTTTGAATAGGTTTAACGAGAACATATACCGTTAAAAACATATTACTACATCGGTATTTAGATATAAACACTTACTGGCTGCATACAATTTGTAGAATTTCTATTCATGTCGTAAACTCAACTTCAATAATATGACCTCAACATAATTTACTTACAAACAGCTACACCTTGTAAAGTGACTACTGGACATGTATGTAGTTCAAAGGCTCCGATGACTTCACGCGTCATTATCATAACTTAAATAAAGTTCTATCTAAGTAAAGGCATAAAATATTAATTGAAGACGTGAGTGGATGAAGGTGGTATGTCGCATAATTCCAATTTTGAATAAATCGAGCTATAAAGTTGTACTTTTAATTTTTGAGATAAGTCGCCACGGAACTGTTTTGTGTATATAATAAATTATAATGCAAAGTTGTGTAAACAACCTAAAATATTAATGGTATGATAGCAATTAAACACTATTGTTATTTAATTAAAAAAAATATGAACATAGCTCCCACTTCCATTAACAAAAGTAAACTTTTCTGCACTCTTTGATTTTAAAAATTAACTGTACATAACACTTTTTTCAACTTTTTATTTTCCAAAAATGTCTTTAATCGACGATCTTAAGATCTGTAAACATTCATATGGACATATTGCCTTCATCAACGCAAAAAAAAAACGAAAAACATCCCAAAAATGCGACATAACATGCCAAATATGCCTTCATCCACTCACGTCTTGAATTAATAATGTATTTTCTTGTAGAGCTGTGATATTACTAAACATATAATATTATAAATTATAATTTCTGTCCGCCTCTGTCTGTTTCTCCGCTAAGTTCTAAACCACTCAGTGTTTTGATACGATTTTCACTAACTGAAAGAGAGATAATAAATGATGAAGGTTTGTGTATAAAAAAATTGCATCTCGAGCGAAGCCGGGAACGGTTTGCTAGTTATATAATAGACCTAAAATAGTAAGGCTTCATCAACCCATTCGTTGCTGGGCGCCAACTCGTCCATGGGCGAGTTCGGCGAGCGAGTCGATAGTTGATAAAATAAATAAAGAAAACATCTGATAATCGTTATTATAACCATATCACTATAATGAATACAATCTCTGTAAATGTTTTTTAATTATTTTCTCCTTTATTATTATACAAAAAAATCTCGTAGTAAAAAAAATATATTTTATAATGTACAGCGCTCAACCCGATAACGACATGCAAATAAGAAAAATAAATATGTACGATAACAATAAATATATGATATATGACTTATTTTGTTGTTTGGTTTTAATCAAATCTTTGTTAATATCAATATAATTTGTAAATAAGTATTATAATTATACATTAAAATCTACTAGTTTGAATCGAAGTAAGTTTTATATTTGTTTAATATTCTAAATACGAGTATAGTACTTGGTATGTATGTACATTTAAATAGAAGATACTTATTTTATATTTCTAACTATGTACTTAGGTATTTAGGTACCTAAGATAATGTACTTAAATATAATACTTACATATATAAGTATTTTTAAAATTTTGTTTGTTATACGTTGCGCTATCCCCCTAGTACACTTAATTTAGTATAGCAAGCCCGCGACTTCGTCCGCGTTGAACGATTAAAGGTACCCTATGTCCTTTCTGGAGGGAGTACTATTCAAATGTGTATGCAAAATTTCATGGTGATCGGTTCAGTAGTTTTTGCGTGAAAGCGTAACAAACAAACAAACAAACTCACATTCACATTTATAATATTAGTAAGGACTAGATGAACCCGACCATGCTTCGCTGTGGCTTAGTTAGCAATGTTCCATGGTTGCCATAACAACGGTCAACGTATGAAAATTATATAATTTTTTTTATAAAAAAATCGGATTCCGTTGGTATTTTGGGAAAAAAGTATTCCTCTGTTTGAATTCAATGTTGTGTAAAAATTTCAATTCACTCCGTCGGCTAGTAACTATTTGAGTTTTTGAAGCATACACAAACCAAAACTTCGCCCGCGTATAAAAAATAGATAAAAACCTATTCTCAGACCTACCAACTCGCACAGATATATTATTTCGATGCCTACCAAGTGTAGGTACATATAAAATTTCATCAAAATTGGTTAACCCGTTTCGGAGGAATATGGCAACTAACACTGTGATACGAGAATTTTATATATTAGATTTAATTTATGTAGCAAATCAAAATGTTTCGTTTCAATATATTCTTTCCAATATCTTTAAAACCGCCTTTGATACGGTTTTTTCTACTAGAGAGAGCGATAAACGAAGATGGTTTGTGATTGGTCACGTTAATGTAGTTTTAACGCCACCAAAACACAATAATTAGTTTATAATTAAAATATACTTAATTTGCAAAAAAAAATTGCATCATTTTTTTTGCAACCGGGGGCGGGTCTCTAGTGTGTTATTGTAGGTATATTTGTAGGTATACGAGTATATTGTGAACATGCGAACAACATGAACGATAGCTACTTGTATGCAAATTCTAGCTTACTGATTTTTTTAACGACCGGAGACGCGAGACAAATGTTAGCGTATGTCATACAATTGGTGATTATAAATCATGTTAGGCATGATGAAATGGTATTGTAGTATGTAGGTGAAGTGTCAGAGGCGTCTTAGGTAAGTACATCTAATTTCGCGTTGACTCACGTGATCTTTATTAGCCAGACCGTGGGCAGCGTTACATGCATTCTTCATTATAACACGGCCTCTTATTTACTTTATGAATATATGAAAAAATATAACATTACGAAAATATGTTTGAACCAAAAGAATGTATGAAACAAATGACATTATATTTTTCGTTTACTTTGAAAGGAATAATTTAATAACTTTTCATTTGCTATTTTTTAATATTATATTTTTAAATATTCTTTTGACGTAACTCTAATTACCTATGTACTAAAACAATTTGAATTCCTTAGTAATTCGCATACTGGTGAAAAAAAAACAAATTATTCAATTTTTTTTAAATTGATAACACTTAACATTCATTGTCAATATTAAAGAAGTAAAAATCGGTTCAAAATCAAAACGACAAAATTGTACTAAACTGCTTGTCTTGTTTACTTGTTTAATATTCATAAATTATATTCATAATTGATTAAAGTTGAAATCAAACGTGGATCATATTATAATTCAGAAATATATATTATGTTCATATTATATTATGTTCATTTCACATTTTTTTTAACATAATTTCAATCAATTTAACATTTAAATCTACGATTTCAAAAGTAACGTTGTTTATAATAAAAAATTTAAACTAATGAATCTCAGTTACGAGTTCAAACTTAATTTTTAGTTAATAATGGATTTTTTTTACAATTTTGACCTTCATGAATTAATTGTTGGTGGTATTCTTTGTTGTAGTGCACTTTCTCTCTTGTTTTAGCCGCCGTAATTTCCTGTTTATTAAATTGCTCTATGACCACTGCCATTATGAATACTTAGCTAGTATAATAATTAAGTATTACTACACAATTGTATGCAATCTAACCATTCATCTGAACTGAACGTTAATTTTACAATAACCAGCAGGGTCATGCAATTTGACAAAAAGAAATGGGAATTGACACGTTGGAAACAGAGTATATATCTAAACACTATTTAAAAAATATATATATTATTATATAAAAGAATTATTCAATATTATAAAAGAATGTTTA
The DNA here is from genome assembly GCA_945859745.1 of Synanthedon formicaeformis. NCBI lineage: Eukaryota > Metazoa > Arthropoda > Insecta > Lepidoptera > Sesiidae > Synanthedon > Synanthedon formicaeformis. The sequence goes on from OX243964.1 coordinate 6,990,540, forward strand.
ATAAAAGAGTATAAATAAATAAATACTATTTTCTATTATTATAATGTTAAAACATTTCTTCAATATTCACTTATTGCTCATATATTTTTCAGAATATATATAACCTTTTCTTCTGCATTTTTCATAAATTATCAATACTAATAATAAATCTGTAAGGGTTGGTCATGGAGTAAGTTACTTTGTTTTCAGAGATATCGTGTTTATAGGCTCTATACATGATACTGAAACTAAATTGACCATTTTTAGAATTTTTTTCTGTATGTATGTATGTAAGTATGTATGTTCCTCCATAACTCTTAAACGAATCAACTGATTTTCATGAAATTTGGTAGATAAACATTTAGACGTACGGGACACAGGATAGGCTACTTTTTCTTTTTCAACGCGGACGAAGTCGCGGGCGCCAGCTAGTATTCAATATATTTATAGGTGTATAACATCAATCTATCTATGTCTTTACATAAAATATAATAATTTGACCCAGTTTTAAGTAATAAAATGTATACTTGAATAAAATAAGATGACCGTTCATTAGCATTAGACATAAGCACATAACATAAAATAGGACCAGATGGTTACAAACTCCTTAATTACCCGGTCATAGGCATTAATTGAGACTGACCTTCGTCAGTATACACTACAGGTAAGTGTATAACGTTTTCTTCAATATCTCTCCAAATAACGACATCAAATACTGTTTTCACAAATTGTGAGCTTATTTTATGTATGTAGTTGCTTTAAAAAATATTTATTGAAATAGTAAAAATTTATCAAGCTTAAAAATAGATTGACCTGGATTGCATAGAAATGTTTGCACAAAATGGAAGGAATATTTATGATGGAAACTTTTTTTTTTTCGATGTATAAGTGGGCATATTATTTTAACTATTGATCGTTATTAGTGTTACTTATTATAAACTAGCTGGTGCCCGCGACTTCGCCCGCGTAACTTTGTCAATTATATACTTACTATAAACTAAAAAACTTCCTCGAGAACCACTCTATCCATTGGTGAAAATAGTATGCAGTAGTTTTTGAGTTTATCGCGAACAGACAGGCAGACAGACGCGGCGGAGGACTTTGTTTTATAATATCATGTAGGGATGTTATATTTATTTTTAATGATATTGAACTAACGGGTTTTAAAATATAAAAGTGTAATTTCATAACTCAAAATTATATTATTTTGCAAAAATAATTCATTCTGAACCATTCTTAAAATGTTTTTCATTGGATGTTAAAAGTTCAGTGTCTGTTAAACATTTAATAAATCCTTCGTGGTATTTTATCTATTAAAACCTAGATTCAGAGTATCAAGCTATAGGTACCTACCTATCTTTTTAAATTCTACCAATGAATGTGTCGCTTACATACTTGTGATGGCAATTTAACACTTGCAATGAGCACATAATAATTTTACAAGGATGTTCCGCCATACCGCGGATATTCCTTGTGGGCGGATGTCTTTACGCGGCCGCGTAAAACATCCGCCCAGCATTGGATACAATCCAGGGCGTTAACAGAGTAAAATATGGAGATCGAGCACATCCTTATGAGGTGCAAGGTTGCGTCCGTCCCACTGTCAATCACCTGGATTGATATGAACTTATAATATTATTAATTTACTAATCAAAGATTGCGTAAATCCATTGCGGTAGCAGTCACCATCAATACTAATAATAAATCTGTAAGGGTTGGTCATGGAGTAAGTTACTTTGTTTTCAGAGATATCGTGTTTATAGGGTCTATACATGATACTGAAACTAAATTGACCATTTTTAGAATTTTTTTCTGTATGTATGTATGTATGTATGTAATTACGTATGTATGTTCGTCCATAACTCTTAAACGAATCAAGAGATTTTCATGAAACTTGGTAGATAAACATTTAGACGTACGGGACACAGGATAGGCTACTTTTTTCTTTTGCAACGCGGACGAAGTCGCGGGCGCCAGCTAGTACTTGTATAAAACTATTCTTGTATAAAATTCTTTTGATCTAACCTCTATAATAATTAAGATTACAACAGTTTCAACACAACGAGCGTTAGATGGCGCTAATCCAATTAAAATATTTCCTTATTAATATAAAATTTTGGAGATATCATTGACAAATAGCACCTGGCTTATAAATAAACGGATCAAATAAAGATATAATTTTTTTTAATTCAATACGGATACCTATAATTAGATTCTATGTTGGCGGGTACTAAATGCTAACAATTTAGGTATTTGGTCTCTTATATAATAATTAAATTAAATAAGAACTAAATTTTCCTGAAAACCTTCAGATAAATGGAATTTATAAAAAAAATCGCATAAATATTTCTATTTATGGGAAAGAAACAAAGAGAAAAATAAGACTACTACTGGATACTAGATGTCGCTACTATGTAATCTGTGATGCAATTCTTGGCTCAGTATGTGTTAACAATTCTATGTCGCTAATCGCTTTTATGGTAGTGTTGCACCTTGTGTAGTGGTAATGCTATACAAAATGGGCTAAAATAATGCAAAATCTGCCGTTATTTCTAAGTTTTTTATTATTACTCGTATTTTATGTATGGGTATACCAGCACGTACCTACATAATGCGAGAAAACCAGCTTGCCCGAAATCTAGGCATTTTTTATATCTAGGCAAAGATATTAAACCTGTACCTATTACTTTAAACTCTTTGTATCTAGGTTTTAAGTACAGCTAGCAAACGCAATGTGAGTTCGTAACACAATGCGTTTCCTAGCTGTACTTAATCATCCTATATGCTTAGAAGCCCACTGAAAAACACTATATACCTACGTGCTATGCCTAAAGGCACTCTTCGACATTCTTTATCCTGTCAACGTTAGCAGTGTACTTGCATAGTGCTGGGTTGTTTGTGTTTTTATGAGCAGGAAGCCACGTACCTACCATCAAGTGGACCGTCAGCCCGTCTGTCGAGCTTAACATAAAAACACTCATAAAGATCAAAACTTGCGTCTCACTGAATCAATTAAATACTTACCTATTCGTAAACAACTAAATCACAAATTAAAAAAACCTTTTTGTCCTGTGTTTTCATCTGTTTTATCAACAGGGGACTACATATTATCATCACCATATATAGTAATGATCAAATAGAAAAACATTAGGCATTACATGATTTTTTTTTAAATTTTACAGGATCGATGTGAAGTTACTGCAAACACCTAAGATCAAAATGAAAATTTGACATTCTACAAGTCGAAGACCTAGTTAAAGTGGAGGTATGGCTTTAAAAATAAAAGCAAGATGAGACGCTATATAGTGTCCCTCATCTTGAACCACAATGAGCTCGCAGTCCTTCGAGATGCAAGTACGAAAAGATGATGACGCAAAGGAAGCGAAAAAGCCGACTTTGTCGAGCGGCAAAATATTTTACAAACCCGGGGTGATAGAGGAAGAGACAGATGACACCAGCGTATACAACAGTTCTATGGTCGAATCTCCAATGCTGGGGATGTCTTACGGGGGCAGTGGATTCCTGAGGCCTCCCCAGATACATCCTTCGAGCAGTCTACACAGAATACCAACATACAGCAGCTCCATTGGGCACAGCACTGTGTATCGTCAAGATACTTGTAGGTGAGTCTTATTTTTATAAATAACTGAGTGCCATTTGTACAAGTAGTATTTGGCGTAATTATATGATGGCAAAAGACAGACAAAAGCGAAGAAATCTGATCAAAACTAAATTGCCAGTTAATGAGACACTACTTCTTAATCATTTATTAAGCAAATAGAATCTTTAGGTCGGCGCGCTAAAATATGAGATAGATTCTTTTGACACGTTGCAGCATCCATTTGTTCGAATTGTTGACTATCTATTGCTTGCTCTGATGAGTTTTACCAGTTAATATCAACCCCGAGTTTTTCATACAAATACCTTAATTACAATTTCTTCAATGTAGGGGTCTTCAAATCTAGGGTAAATGGGCATTACTAGGTAAGCGTGGTCCACCTTTGGCCGCATCTGTATCTTACATCATGTAAGATCGCGGCCAAACGCTGCCTTGATTTTATAAAAAAAAAAAATGTGCCACTTCGCAAAATCAGAATGAGTAGAAACTATACCGTGGTCGCTCGAAACTTGGAACAATTTTCCTAGTGAGTTGTTAAATAGGTAATATAAAGGTTTCCTTCCAGCGAAATTAAATAAAGGTTTTTTTCCTTTAACAAATTCCTGCAGTCGATTCTTTCTGGTGTTGCTAGTGTCATTGTACTACCATCAAGTGGAGCCTAAGCCTGCCTGCCACCCTTTTTAATCAAAAGGATGTTTAGTAAATTTTCAGTTTATTAGATTTGTTTTAGTAAAGCTGAAAAGATTTTTTTAGTATTTGCGCGCACCTCATGTTAGAAATGATTTGCGTTGCTAAACGCATTCATAAAATACATGAGTTTCAAAAATCAAATTATAAAAATCATAAATTTTATTATAGTCTTGCGAGCTTAGAATGACCAAGGAATTATTCTTCAATCTTCAAGTGTTATCAGTAGTAACAATAAATTATATCCTATTTTCTAAAAGAACTTGTAAGTAGGTACTCTAAGTAGAAAACATTTTTAAGCATATCAATAAGTGATTTTATCTAAGTATCTAAGCCAAGGACATATTAAAGCACTGATAGAAGACAAAGATAACGTAAGTACCCAATATCGTACCTTCTTCGTACTTACCTGCTTTAAAAATAGTCGTTAAAAATTGTATATTTATGACTTTCCAACTACAATAATTGCTTTTAATATTGTCCTTAGGAAGTACTCAGTGCATTCTTATATTAAAACTACCTGCTGCCCGCGACTTGGCCCGCGTATAAAAAATAGATAAAAATCTATTCTCAGACCTACCAAGTGTACATATAAAATTTAATCAAAATCGGTTAAGCCTTTTCGGAGGAGTATGGCAAATAACATTGTGATATGAGAATTTTATATATTAGATATACCTACTGTCCCATTTCGTTCCTCTTTTAAAAATTATTCTCTGCAGGAGTTGAATTAGAATAATGAAATGGAGCCATTAGTTCTTGACCGCTTAGAATTTTTTCTAGTCATCAGTGTAATGCAGATACTTAATAGCACAATACTTAATGCAGATACACTTATCAAAGTTGGTGCTCGTCCGAATCTGAAAAGTAGTGGCAGAGCACACTGCGCAGTCACTTTTGCAGTCATTTGGACAGCCCCTTACAGAAGACCACCATGAGATAACAGCATGTGTGCTTTTGTGTTAACGGAAGTGAGCGTAATGAGTTAGGGATGCCAGAGCCTTTATGCACTAGCCCTTCCTAATCTTAATCCTACTGTGGTCAGCAGCGTACTGGTAGCACCTGCAGCGTTGCTTGTCTTATAGACGACGTCGTACATGACATGACCGGAATAGTCACCTACCATCAAGTTGACTGTCAGCCTGTCTGTCGACCTTAATATGAATCAAATTAAAGTTGGGATATTAAACTGTTTCTTTATTAAATTCTATTTAATGGTTAATTTAAAAAAAAAAAGTGTTCACATAAGAGTGTTCTCACGTTATGAATTGAAAAATTAAATGAATAAAACACTACCTTCTTTTGTAAGTACACATGACTTGTACAGTGTTCATTATCTAATCATTTGTATTGATAAATTTTATTTATCAAAATAAATAGTTTTACAGCACACCTATTCGCATGACATTATTCTTTCAACTATTCCGCTGTTAGTTTCTTTTGTATTATTACTGAGTGGTGCATAAAAAACTATATCCAAATGGAGAAAATTATGTTAGTGGATATATTAAAATAGACATCGTGCGTTAAAAGTATAAGGATGCGTCGCAGACGTAAATAATATAGTGATAATAAGTGACATTATCTTTGTTGGCCAAGTTTGTTCTACTTTGAAACTAAATAGAATCAACTGTGTGACAAGCAAGGTATGTGCATTGGATTCAAACGGACAACTGGAAGTATGAGTAAATAACTAATAATAAATTCTGCGATTTACAAGAAATGGTAAGAAGTGGTAATCACCACATTTTTTAATATATATTTTTTTAATATTTATCATCAAATGGAGCCTTTTTGACGACATTAATATAAAGAACAGCTTATTTCAATACATAATATCAAAAATACTTATAAAGTATGAATACTCTCGTGTGTTATGGTTGCTCTTTGCCAAATTTTGTGATTGGGATCACTCAAAATACCCTATAGGTTTCGAATTGATTTTTTCCTTCCAAGTATCCAAATCAGAAATGTGTCTGTTTTGGTTCGACTTTGTTCAAGCAAATTGGTATTTATTTCAACTTGATATTTCTATCTGTTCACCTTGATCAGTTGGACTTGGTCTAATAACTGGTCGTCTTGATCAGTTACATTACGTCTAACTGACTGAGTCCAACTGATTAATATGATCGTTTAGGACTCTACTAATAGTCCAGTATCCCTCACCTGATTTTTTTTCTGATTACTAACAGGCTGAATCTTCGTGAGTAGCTTCAGTTTGCCGAGACGCCCAACTTTTTTCCCTGCGAAAATTCTCGATAAAGGTAGCTAAAGGAGTTAGCAGCCGTTCCAAGCGTAGGACTGGTTATTGGGAGTGGTTTTTTGTAAGGGATGGGTATAATAAAAAGCTAATTTTTTGTCTGCAGCTTAGTAAACATTTGTATAATAAAATTCCCGCATAGTCCTACAAATTGAGTGGTACGTTTTCCCAGTCCTACGCTTGGAAGTTGTTTACGGCTGCTAACTCCTTCAGCTACCTCTATCGAGAATTTTCGCAGAGGAAAAAGGTGGTCGTCTCGGCAAACCGAAGCTACTCAAGGAGTTTAGGCCTGTTAGTAATCAGAAAAAAATTCAGGTGAGGGATACTAGACTATAATTACATCATATAAAATTATTTTGTTCCTTAATGTTGTATAAAACTAAAAACTTCGATGAGCTCTGTTCCTGATATGAAGAAACCTGATAAACATTTAGCAAATGATAGATAGACATTCTTGGTTTAATTTTATTTATTAAGGATTTGCTCTGAGTACGTATATCGTATGGTAAGTTCCAAGGTTCAATATCCCGTGTAAACAGTGTGAAGCCCACGGATCATGGTTTAATCTAGCTCCACGAATACTCGACAAACAGTAACGTCAGATAATCATGATTAATCACTACGTTACACCTTTCCAATTTTTTACATTAAGCCAATAGATCAAGTGCACTTAATCCAGGGGATATATTTCAAAACAATACCCAATAAAATGGGATTGCGATAAGGCAAAGAAAACCGTATAGAAATGTCGTCAGAAATTTAAACACTGTTAATTTACATCATGGCATTACATAGAGCATCAAAAATATCTAAAACTTGATTTGCTTTTTCTTTACGTGATTTTTGAACACTTTACTGTTACAAAACTGTAATTTTGGAAATTTTACGATAGTCTTTTTATCACAGTTAATACCCACTTGACAAACGTCAATCGTGACAACAATAAACCTAGTTATTTTAGTATATGATGTGGATTTTCCTCTAAAACTTGATCTTTGTGCAAATAAAGGTAAAATTTCAGTTTATTGCACAAGTAATCCAGATGAGTTGTTTCATAGGATTCTTAATGATTTCAAGCGATAATTGTGTCAGTTATATATGCAACTTCGCGAAAAGAATGCCTTCAATAAATATTTAGCTTTCACCCGTCCTCGGCTTTACGTTTTTAAATCATACGGGAGCAATCCAAAAAATCTAATGATAACAAAATCGGGGGATACAGTTTGGCGTTGTAGTTTCGAACCTATGCTCTACATCAAAAATTAAATTATACCACTGGATAGCTAAAGCATCAAAGAATTTATATTGTAACACATTTGTTTTATTTTATTTAAAAAATTAAACCCGTTACATAAACGTATTCACGTACAACACACGGCCGTGTCCATGACACAGCCACGCCTCAATTTTTTTTTTTTTTGTAAATCACAATCACACAAATTTAGAAGAAGTTAACGAAGAAACAAACATAGATGGATCACGATTTTATTTAGGGCTTGGGTCGCAGTGGAAGCTTGTAAGCTAACTTCGCTGAAGCTACAGTAAATGTTAGAATAATGTAAAAATAATATTTCACATTTTAACTACCATTAAGTAATCGTATTTAATCATTTTTTGGATTTAATCAGCAATCAATCAAATGAACATGCTTCTTTATTATTCGATATTGATACTAATAATTGCATAACTAATAATGCAATTATCGCATTATAAAATTCAATTCTTTTATTTACGTTTAATATGAATTAAAATGATGAACGATGTGGATTATTGACGCGGTAGCTTTATTGTTTAAAAATTATCATTTTCGAGTGATTCTCATTCGTTTAATTAGTATATATATTAAATTAGTATATATTACTTATGTACGAGTGTGAGATACATAAATCGATGACACATAAGGGTACGATTTAAGGGTATACCTACTATTATAGGTAGATGATGCACCATATAACGTATCCAGATTTATTTGTTTGATCTAAAAACCTTGTCAGAACAACACTCGGACAAGACAATAATTTGCGACATCTAGTCATGATTATCGTGAACAGTATTTTTATTATATTTCAAAACCATGTAGTCTATGTAACTAAACATTTTTAAAATACTTAATCGCAATTTACCTTACGACTCAGAATTCCCAAAACCTTTATCTATATCCGTTTATCAATATATTATATACGAATTAATAGACAAGCGTAATTATAATTAAAAAAAAATAAACATTAATACTTTCAAGATATACTTACAGAGTTGGCTTGAAAACTTATTTTTAACATTTTGAGCAATATTACTTTTATTGGGATCAATACAGAATCAAACAATAAAGAGACGCTAAACTAGATGAATGAACTATTCTGAACCTTAACAACATTATCTGCTCTGATAGTAATAGCAATCTTATATTGTTTATCTACATGAAAAAAAAAAATACTTCGCTACGTGTCTGAATCGACCCTTAGAAATTATAATGCCACTTTGTGCAGCTTAACTATAACTGCCACTCGACACGCGCTATCCACAGCAAGTGTATGATTGCAGTTACTGTGGGCGACAATTTATTAATGAACACTCGTTTTATTCACACTTTAAGGACTTGCCTTTACATATTATGTATATCGTCCTACTAAAGTTATAAATGAGAAAGTTTGTGATTTGTTACTGTTACGCAAAAACATCTGAACGGATTTGGATATTTGGCATACAGATAGTCTATTACCTGGATTAACATATAGGATTAATTTTTATCCTGAAAAATTTTTAGGATGCCGTGGGATCGTCTAGAAATATAAATATCTAGCCGTTGCACGCGACTTTCTCCGCGTTAGCCTTCCTCGATAAATGGACAATCCAACACAATAGAATTTTTCAGTTCGAACTGAATGATAATACTACTAGTGAATTTATGATAATACTTATAAAATCCTGTATAAAACATAGATTGGTAAGGCCTACCTTATTATTACAATCAACAATAATATGTATCTTAGCAAGTGTCGCCAAGTGAGGTGTTTATTTTATAATCACGACTGAAATGTCCCCACATTTAATGGACAATAATAAGTCGTGATGTTTACCTACACAAACGTGGCTGTTAGTTGCCAATTATTAGTACAGGACATACTCAAATGACTCGTTATTCCTCAAGTGTTATCCGTGTTAAATCTTTTCGACGAAATGTAGATTACGTAGAATTAACAAGCAATAGGTACTTGATGATTTATAAATTCCAGAAATGCAAAAAATTTATGACTTGGCAAAAATTGTAAGGCTTACGATACTTGATGGTACGATACTTGAGGATGTAATAAGTTCAATACCGGTCCTGATAGATTTAATGCGTGATAGAGCTTCTGTTAAAAGAGAAAAATAGGATGAAACGACACATAAAAGCAAAAGTGCTTTTGTTTGTCAAGAAAGGAAGCTAATTAAAGGTTCTGCATCTAAATTGAATAATACGACCAGTCTCATGCCATTACTATCATAGAGTGAAGGCAACTATTGATATGCCCTGTAGACAAACTACGAGTATTCGCTGGCTGTGGAGGAACCTTGGTTATGAGGGCTGATTGTGGTGGTGGCGGCACTTAAAAAGACATATTATGTCCAATAACAAACGCTTGTAGTAGGTATTATGATGATATACAAACCCTCTGGATGCGATCCTACTTTGCCTTTTTTAGTTTTTTTACTAGTGATGTCAATTGTGATAGTTATTTTCATTGATTCCACTATAGGCATTTTGATTATTTTTCTTAAATAGAAAATATCGCAAAATGATATTTAAATCAAAAGCTAAGGTTTACCGTTCCGCAACAATTGTTAAGCTGATATTTTTTATCATTAATTTGTGATTTTTTAATAACTTCCAAGGCAATTAATTTATAAGTTATACAATTAGGATTGAGACAATTATGTTAGTTTTTATTTTATGCAGTTATTTTTTATTGCTAGATAAACACATGTACCGTATGACCATAAAAATAAAATAAAATTGTACAAACTTAAAAGATCCTAATCCAGGAATCCTAATCTTACAAATTGTAAACATGTTTTCTGAATTTCCTCCTTGTATAGGCAAGGTGAATTTGTTAACCTCAGCTAGGGGGTGGTCTGTGATATCGACCAAGCAATATGCCAAAATATTGAAAAAATTAAGTGCATTGCGACTACACGGATATGGGGCTACAAATTTTGCGCTTCTAAAGTAGTGGAACTGTTTTTGATTTCGAGAAAAACAAATCTTACAAAGATGAATAACGGGTTACATAATCTTTTTCAAATCTATATATTTATTTCGGTTAATATTTAAAAGAAATGTTTTAATCACTTTTTTGATAATTAACAAATGAAGTGCAATTTTATAAGTAACTAGCTGCTGCCCGCGACTTCGCCCGCGTAACTTTGTAAATTATATACTAAAACCTTCCTCGAGAACCACTCTATCCATTGTTGCATCCATGTAGTTTTTGAGTTTATCGCGAACAGACAGACAGCGCGGCGGAGGTCTTTGTTTTATAATATGTGAGGAGGAAGGATAGCTGATATCGTTGTGTTCAGTGTTGCCAGTAACAAGATAAGAATGTGTATTGAGCAATATTTCAACAAAGAATACCTGTCAGAAGTGGTAGCCTTCAATCGGAAAATATTCGAGAGCACCAAATTAGTGCCGGAAAACGATCCGCGTTAGCATATCAATTTGCACTGTCAAATTAGCTATTTTAATGAAAAGGATGGGGCGGGCGGCCATCTTGCTCTACAGGTCGTTTATTTTTATCTATACCTACTAATATTATAAAAAGAAAATATCTGTCTTTAGTACTGTAAAATTTAGCCTTTGTTACTCGCTGATAGTGTAGCTTTCTATAAGTGAAGGAATTTTCAAAATCGGTCCAGTAGTATTTGAGTTTATGCGTTACAAACATACAAATATTCCCTCTTTATAATATTAGTATTATATATTTAGTATACCTAATTATATTATATATAATATTTAATAAATTTAGTGCGGTGCGTACCACAGTGAAACCGTTTATAGAAGACCATCGTTAAATAATAGCGCTTTTGCCGTTATGTTTCAGTGATATGGAAAAGGATGTTAGAGCACATTCGCTCAACCGTTCTTTATCCTTCACATCAAGGTGATATTTATTTGCCACCCTACGGCACTGTTAGTATTACCAAGGGACAGTTCTTTAGGCATATTTTTTTTTAGGCATATAGAAGCATTTTTCATCACATAGGTTCATTTCGTTAAAACACTAAAAATATTTAACAAGTAATAAATTTTTAATGTTCTGTTTTAGCTGTATCCTTATTTATTTATTATAAAAAGTTATATTTGTGATATGTTTAAAGAGATTTTAATGATCTTTGGTCTAGGCATTTGTTAGCATCACATACTCATAAAGATTAATATTTAAATTGAGAGTAAACTCATTTATGTGCAGTGAAGACTTAGGTTGGTTAATGTTAGGTTAGGTTAACGTGATTCGATCCCTAAAAACGTCGACTGTTAAAATTTGCTTCCTAAACTTGCCTGGGTAAATTATTATTATCTATATGTTACACCTTGGATATATATATATATAAAAGAAAGTTATATTATTTACACCGTTATATAAGTTACTCGAGAAAGACTTTATTATCTTTGATTTGTTGAATTTGTCTCCGCCCGGAGTAACAGAATAACTATTAAAACATCTGCGAAAAAATTTGTAAATAAAATTCATTTTCTCATACATTTAGTATGGAACGAGTTTTTATTCTGAGGCGGTACGAGTTCGCCTGTTCAGCTAGTTAACGAATAATTAGGTACTGAAAATCTAAACATTCATTTGGAAAAATCCTCTATCTTTTCTCAAAATTCTTCATCACATTTGCCACGTTAAACGTAATAAATTTAGTTAAAATTTAACACATTCTGTATGCAAGACGACGTCAAGGAAGGCACTAACTAAAATTGTTTTTGTGTGGCGAACTGATAATTTTTGATACAGAATCTTGCGATACAATTATACAACGTTTAGCGCGTCATTGTAGTGACTAGGCTGAGAGGGGCAGTCGTGATCGCGACATTATCGCGAGCGATGCTTCAGGAGGCGCGAGATCACCAAGGGATGCTGGCGCATACATTCCGCTGCCAGTGAGCTGCGCGCACGACGCCATGCACGCCGACCCAGAATCACCCGTCTGTCGAGAGGAGGCCCAACTCCTTCCCGACGAGTGGCTTAAAGTTAAAACGGTGCCAGCAAACGGCAACCTCTCGCCAGGCGTCTACTACCCCACAGTCACCAAGAGGTTCGTCGTAGCCAGCAGCAACCCTGTGCCGTCTCCGACGCTATCCAATCCGTACTGTTTCGCTTTTGTTTGTCCGATGTCTCTTTATTGTTCCCCTTTGTTTAGTTCAGCAATTACTAGACAATAAAACTTAATTTACATGATAGATCCTCTCCGAAGTAATCAGTGCACATTATCGACATTAACGTTAACGAAGGCCGCTGACGCTCGTGTCACATTGTCAATGCAAGCGTGAATGTTCACACTTTTCTTATTGCTCTTAGAGCTGTATCTAGAGTCGGTAAATGTTTAAATGGTTAGCTAAATGCCTTTAGTAATTTATTATTACATTTCCTTCCAGGAGTCGATCACATAGGCATGGAGTTACGCGGCGAACGAGACGAAGAGCGATACTCAAAAATGGACAGTGCAATATTCTCAAGTCTCGGATTTCGGAGCGCCGATTGCGGTTTCTTCAAGATATGTTCACAACGTTGGTGGATGCACAATGGCGATGGACTCTGCTGGTTTTCACTCTGTCATTCATACTCTCATGGTTGGGATTCGCTCTTATATGGTGGCTGATTGCATTTACTCATGGCGATCTAGAAGTGGATCATCTACCACCCATGCAAGAGACGAGCAATTGGAAACCGTGCGTGTTCAACATCTACGACTTCACCTCGTGCTTTCTCTTCAGTATTGAGACTCAGCATACGATCGGCTACGGTTCACGCACGACCACCGAAGAATGCCCGGAAGCGATATTTATAATGTGTCTTCAGAGTATAGTGGGTGTGATGATACAGGCCTTTATGGTGGGTATAGTTTTTGCAAAGATGACTCGGCCGAAGCACCGGACGCAGACCCTGTTGTTCTCAAAATGCGCCGTCGTTTGCCAGAGGGACGGTGAACTCAGTCTCATGTTTAGAGTGGGCGACTTGAGGAAGTCACACATCATAGGAGCGAGTGTCAGAGCTCAGCTGATCCGATCCAGGACAACGAAGGAGGGAGAGTTATTGTCACACTATCAAACCGAGTTGGAATTGCACGCGGACGGATGTGACAGTAATCTTTTCTTTATTTGGCCAATTACAATGGTCCATCGGATAAACGCCGAGAGTCCGTTTTACGGAGTTTCTGCGGCGGATGTGTTGCAGGAGCGATTCGAGATTGTAGTAATTTTAGAAGGAACGATCGAATCTACAGGGCAAACCACACAGGCCCGGTCCAGTTACACGACAAGTGAAATTATGTGGGGACACAGATTTGTGCCATTAGTGTCGTATAATCGTGAGCGACAGGGCTACGAAGTGGATTATTCCAAGTTCGAAGAAACGACACAGGTCGACACGCCACTTTGCTCCGCCAAAGAGTTGGACGAGTTCTACGGCAGCCAGTCTGATCGTAGATCCATCGGTGAGTTTCTTTTCAAAACTAAAACTGGTGGCGGCGCTTGGCTTCTGTGTGCAAAACAATAAATTAACACTGCTATTAGTAATGTTACTTTAAATCCTTGTTCATTTTTGTTATCGTTCTCGTATGACACATATATGTCATTTTATCAAGATAGTGAATTTCTCGGTCATTACCTACATTATATATACGTCCTCTTATTGTCAATAAGTTTAAGAATTTTTTTTTCATACGCCGCCTTATCTCGACTAAGTAACAGATCATCGTAGCTTGAAACCTATCATAGGGATTGACATCATAGAAATCTTAGCTTTTTCTCTTATCACCAAAATCTTAACTTGAAATTAAGTTAAATCATGTCAATTTGTTTTTCCGTTGCCATTTAAAGCAAAACTGCATTACATTATCTGTGGTCAACAAACGAACTGCCTCATGAGTTATTTTACACGATAAAAATAATAATTTATCACCCTAAGTATATACAGATTGAAATGTAGCCATTCGCAATTTGTTATTAATTCCTGATGTCTCTTTATCATTGTAACATTTCCTTTTAACTACTCGTAGATACGCAGCAGTAGCAAGTACTTTAATATTATTATTCATAACTTGTGATATGTTATGAAGCGTGTCACATACAGTAGTCAGGTGGATTAGATGTTGGCTTGAATGCGATCAATTGCATCCTGATTTGTGCATTGTTATGATTGATTACACTCCAATGATTTATCTTATTACAATCAACGATTCAACTTATAAAGGTATATAGGATATAGGTTAGATTATTTTCCTAAAAATAATTATCTGTTTAACTTAGACACAACTGTGAAATATTGATTCTTATCGAACTGAATTTCGTTTACTTTGAGCTATAAAGTAGGTACCTTTGGACTTATTACTTAAGGCAACATAAATGAAGTATTTTTATATATTTTAATAGAAAATACCAAAAAAAAGTATAAATTATACGGTATCAAAAGGAGTTTGGTTTTTTTTTAATGTAAAGTTCGTCAGATAGGGTGACGGTCCACTTGATGGTATGCCCACGCTACCGTCGCCCCCATCTTTGAAAAGTTTATTTCCAAAGTTAGTTTTGCCAGGAATCGAACCCGCGGCCTCAGAGAGAGAACGCTAAGGAAAGGACCTTTATTACTCTACCAATGATCTCGTCAATTTTCTTAGATTCCTAACCTTATCAGGTTTAATCAACAATACTCAAAATTTTATAGTAGTTAGGTATAATTTAAGTCCGGTAATTTCAAATCTTATAATAAAAACTAGCATCCGGGGTGCATTTTTTTATAAATTCGCGTTTATCCCTCTTTCCACTACATTATGTGAAAGTTAAAATCGGTTTAACCAACTTACCTAACATTTTTATACATTAAGAATGCATATTTATTTTTATTTCGGATAATCCATAAATTAATTATAAAAACTTAATCTAAAATTTAATTTTCAAATAAAAATTTTTCTTTATTAGGTATTCAAAGTCAAAGTGTCGAGGCAAGCATGACCCGCTCCGACGGTCAAGCCAACACCAAATTATAACATTTCATTCTTGCCAATTTGGTTTGGTGTACTTTAGCAGGATGTGTCATTTTACCAATTTATTTGAGTTATAGACATGTCACCTTCTATCCCCCCCTTTTTCAATGCAGGACACAACTAACTGCAAATGGTAATAATCCACTATTGACGTCACCTTAACTCTGATTACAAAACATTTACTTTAAAATGTCTCATTGACTTGATGGCAACTTTTATTGTTTGTTTAGTTTTGCGACTTCAGTAAATAAAATACGAACGCTGTATGTCTGTTAGTCATTAAAACTAAAGACACTGGCAGGTAATACTTTATTTAAAACTTTTTTATAGTTTTATTTGCCTATATTTTAAAAATTTTGATAGTTTTGTTGTTTCAAGCATTTTTTGTTTAATTAAAGTATTTGAATTAAAAATTTAAATTTAACATCAGAAAAAGCTATTAATTACATCAAAATGGAAGAATAAATAAAAAAAAAATAATAGGTGCAAGTTACAAAAATTTATTAAATCTTGCGAATTTTATTAAATACGCAAAAGATACAACAATTAAATAAAAATATGTTTAATTGTAATATCAAGTCATTTTTAATTTTTTTTTATTAATCTTTATAATTTGTTTGGATTTAATTAACTTAATCATAATACATACGGGTACTGTACTGTAATCACATATTTTAATGAAGACAGTGATTGATGGACATTAAAATATCTTATCAACAAACCCTATTTCTATCGTCTCTAACAAAACTCACATCATAATAATATTTAAGGCATGCTCTTAATAATTGTAAGTACCTATGTACGTAATACTAATAAGTTGAATGTATCATTTTTATCTGAGTGTTAAAATACATACTCGTACATACTGTTCATAAAATGGATCACCGATACCATAATGTTTCATTATAATATATATTAATAGTTAATACAATTAAATAAAAGTGCAACTACGATCTTTATTATGAGTCATTTATTAAATCAATTCAAATTCAAATAGGCCACTTTTTTTTTTTTTCAAAAAATTTATAATTTTACCGTTGCATTTGTAAGTAAAGATAACTTTGTAAAGATAAAATTTATAGACAACTTTAGTTATTAATTGTAGATTTTGCATGATGCATAAAGCCGACTGTTTTGATTTTCTACCAATAGTTATATTGACAATATATACCTATTTATTAATTCAATCGATTGGAAAAATATTTTATTCGCGGTTTGTGGAACTCTGTCTTTCTTTCTTAAACTTTCTTTAAACTTTCTTGTCTGTTGTAAATATATTTCATATATTTTTTATATACCTATATTAATTTATGTTTTATTTTTAAAATATAAAAATTTTGCTGTCTGTCATCGTAATACCTTCCTTCCAACACATATCGGAAATTATTATTATTCATTTATTTATTTATTAAATTTATTTATCATTTATTTATTTATTAAATAAGAAAATAAATACTAAAATCTCACAATATATAGCCCGTACGCACATAAAGAAATATTAATTCTTATCACGTTAAAGGTTAAATGTGTAAATTTCTTAGCAAAAGAATGGAAATATTACCTAAATCCTCGTTTAATGGAGTTTAGAGACCAGTTCTTCAAATTGCGAATAAAAACACAAATGTAAATAGGAAAGATCCTAGATAACTTAGGTCGGTGATTCGGCTGTTTTTTGTCTAAATTGTTTCATGTGATTGTAATTGTGTGTGTATTTGTGATGTCATGCAGAGAACACGGAACCGTTGATCCTGAAAATGCCTGAACGAGCCGCCACCGAAACGAAGACGGATAACAAAGACGGCGATTATACCGTGACACTATAAATTATATTTACATATATTACCATAGAGTAAACACTACTTTTCTGGTTAAGTACTATTTACTCTATGATATAACTTAATAACGAGGTAGTGATCGAGATACTCGTTTCTCGGTAATCATCTAACGTTTACGAAATAACAACAACGACAAAGAATATGTTTAGAAACAAAACATAAAAATATTTCTTTTAAAATTATTTTCTGTGAAATTAAAGAATTATCACACAAGTAGATCTAAGTATTATTGTCCGTATTTGTAAGTCACAAAATATTTTAGAAAAATGTAAATAAACGAGATTTTCATTTAGCTAAGTTTACTATGTAATTAGAACAAAACCCTAAATGGGTAATAATTTATTAAGCAATAAGTTTGCTGTCTAAATTTAAATTCTATGTTTCTCAATACAATTTTTTGAAATTTTGAGTCTCAAATAATAAGGCAAGGCTTTCATTATTCTAATTTTAAGTTACTATAGTAAAGTGGATGTATGTACGTATTTCAATAAAAGAATTATGAGAAAGGTTTTAAATCAAATATGATGATGAATATATTATTATATTGTCTATTTGGTATTTGAATTAAGTGAAATATCCTTTTATTAATTGTGATTAAACAATGATTGAATTAAACCACATTCCAAAAATGATGGTCCACTGTTGAACATAGAAGTAACTGTTGTGAATATTAACATTTATGAATTAACATCAAAATTTCAAAGAGTTTCATAAAAAAAAATATTTTTGAACTATTAGAAAAATTGTAGTAAGTAAATAAAAACGTGTAAATAAATTATATGAAAAAATCGTCATAAATATGAAATTCTATCAATCAATATTCGTTCTAAATTTGAAAGTAAATACTTGCTGAAAAAAGAAATGTTTTTACTGGTGGCTCTATTTATTTATGTATAAATTTTAGTATAAATCACCAGATGCTTAATTAAAATCATAGTCCCACTATAAAATGGCACAGTCAAACAAGTAAGTTAGTAAAATATTTTATGATAATATTAATTTTCCCACTAGTCATTCAGCGACAACATTTTGCTACATACTCTCCTTCTAAGCACAAATTTCTAATGACATGAGAACATTCCAATAGTTTTAGATTTATGTCACAGCTTAAGTTGAAACCAATTACCTACTGTGGGTATCCATGCTGGTAAACAAGCCTCAGGCAGGTGACTATCTCCATATCATGATCTGTTATAATATCAAATATAAAATATGATATTGTTTTTTGTTTTATGTAAATATTGATGAATTTTGTGTTGTACGTTTATTTGTGTTTTATTTCTTACCTTTTTGTGTTCAGTTCTGTTCTATTTTGTCTGTCTGATTGTCCGATGTCTGATAGTTCATTGATACACAAACTGACTAAAAAAAAGTTCAAGTTATTTTCATAAATAATTCGAATTGAAAGCAAAAACTGTTTACTAAGTTATTTTCTATTCGAAATTGATATAGTTTTGGAATTAAATAATGTGGTATACCTAAATCAAAATAAAATAACTAGAATTTCAAAGTCGTTAGGAATTAAAGGTTTGTTTGTTGTATTTGGTTATCTGCTACAAATGTTGGCATTGCTTTGTGTTTAGAAAATTTCTGTTAAAAAAACCGTAAGTATTGTTTTTCTACAAAAGTGAAGTCACGAGCCAACCCATTTTTGGTAAGTAGACTTTCCATAACCTTTAAAAATCGATTTGAAAGAAAATCAATGAGGAGTTTTGCTATTAATGTCTTATATCTAGACTTGTTATAACATGAACCTATAAGTTCATAGAGTTTGATAGAGTTTCTACAGATGAAAAGTTAAAGTGTATTTTCGATAATTGACTTGTCATAAAAAAAATTCCTAGTGCTAGTTAGAATTTCTTTTCATTGTCTATACTAATATTATAAAGAGGTAAAATTTATATGTTTGTATTTAGGAAGTACTCTTCGAAACTACTCATCCGATTTTAAAAAACTCTTGCACCAATAGTTAGAATATAATTTCAAGATGACATAGGCTAAATATTCCACGCGGGCGAAGCCGCGGGCACCAGTTATCTAAAAGTAAAGATCCAACACTTGGGAAAAGTATAATGTCAGACGTAAATACGTTTTAATGCGGACAAAATAGCGAGCAACAGCTAATACTAAATAGATTCATTATTAGTGTTCTTTAGGAACAGCTAAGATGAATTATTTAAAAGAATTAAATAAAATCCACGAAGCTTATATAAATTCAAATGTAACTGTAACTGGTAGGTACCTACAATAACGTAGAATTATATGTATCTTGATTTGAGTACTTAATTTGGTAATAGCTCAGCTCACTGAGTGTAAAAGTCATTATCGAATAGGTTTGCTATTGCACTTCATTACTACCCGCAATAGTTTGACGTAGGAACTTATTGTTGTGAGATTAGTTAAACTAATATAACAGGCACTTTTATATAACTAATTTATAACAGGCAGATAAATATAAAAAGTATTCTATACTAAGTCAAGAAATATATAAATTTTCAGGGTATATGGATCCTAGTTCGCCGCTGCCGATCGCTGAAGAGATAATACTGCGTAACTCACTGAGCGGTCCACCCAGAATAATGTCGCACCTATCACATATCCATGACCGTCTCGTTGTTGACGCAATACGAAGAGCAAGTCTCACACACAGACCGTCAATCGTAAAATATCCGCCGGATTTCTTCAATAGTGCCGAAGAGCAATCTTCATCTTCAAGCGAGGAAGAACAAACAGGAAAACTAAAGAAAAGGAACTCTAAGAAAGTGGGTGATTAATTTTGAACATTTTTGTGTGTGCAGCGCCATCTGTTAGCGAGTAGTTCAATTACAATGGTTACTATCATCTATTCGATAATTCATAATCCATAGACAAAGAAAGCGTTGTTATAGCGAAGACGGTTGGCGTTATTATCGTCTATGTAAAAACATCGAGCCCTTCAGGCACGCCCGAGGTAAAGGTTTCACAATCAGTCTATTGTATAGTTTTTTTTACATTTGTATCATACGTATTACATGTATCATACTGCCATCTATTAACAAGTAGCACATTAAAACCTACAGAGCCATATACGATAGCGCCACCTAGATAATAATGTTTGAAGCTTACAATGTACTTGAGTAGCAATCTAGAGGTAGATCGATGGTAGATAAAATATTTTATCGATGGTATTGTATAATTTTTTAGCATTGATCTTTTTTCAAAACTATTTACGTAACTATGAGTATTGCATTTACATTAGTTTCAGATAAAATTGTATTGAATTTATCTGAAGATATCGGTTAAAAGAGCATAACCGAAAAAAGCCGAAAAAACATTTCGACAATTTTTGACGATTGTACGATTGTACGATCTACGATTGTAGAGTGCAAGAGACTGTTTCAACATCAAAGGGTAGTAATATTTATGAGGAATACCTGTAACTGAATTATTTAAATGAAAGTCAAGTAGAAACTTTGTAAATATGTTTTTTTATTTTCTGATATAATCAATCAGTAGTAAAATGTTTTATTTAAGACTAAATTATAATGGCAGCGCCCGCGCCCCATTACGGTAAGGCCCCTGATTTGACTTCATCGCACACCTGACCTTAGACGAGAACAAAAACGCCTTATGTCGTTAAATTTTTGAAATTTAACGACAAATTTAAGTTAAGTTTTGATTAAGTTATGAATATGAAGTTTTTTCTTTTGTCTAAGATCAGTTTACAGCCAATTGTAATTTTTTCTAATAAAATACGATTTTAATAAGTACGTATAAGCATTAGTGATACTAACACTTAATATTAATAAATAAATGTTAATTACATTAAAAGTAAGTGCCTATTAATATTTTATAAAAGCTGAAAAATATGTAAATATATAATATATTTTCTAATGACCTTTCTATTTGTAAGTATAGAGTCAAACTACATATATTGTCTATTTTATTATTATCACACATTCGTTGTACATATTACTATAAATAAGTACATAACATAATCTATTGATTTCGTATAATAAATTTGTACAATAAGATTTACTTGCTGATATTTTATTTAATCAACAAATACACCATAAAATCTAACAAGGCAATACATATAAAATTGAAAGCAGTAGGCACTCACTGCATATTTCTTTTACTGCAACACAAACGTACAAAAACATCTAAGACAAAATTAGTAAGTACATATATTTCAGGATTCGAATCAATATTTTCTACTGTACTGTTCTAAACTTCAGAGGATAGTGATTGCATTAAGCGATAACGCTCGAGCAGTAACACCGATTCTCGAGCAAATACGCGAATCGAATGCTCGAGCAATTATAACGCATTCCGAGCACTGTCTGCGAAATTAAGCAAAGAGGCAGCTGTGTGTAAGAGCATGTTCAAGTAACTTAATTAGATAAAACTGATATTTATTTATCAATACATACTGAAAAATAATAGGGAGGCCTGTGTGCAGCAGTGGACTTCCCATGACCGAGATTTATTTTATTATAATATTATTAGTATTGATATGTAAATCGTGTATTATGTAACGAACAATGGCAAGTCAATAGAACAAATATTTTATCCATATACCACAATAGTACCTAAGCTTAAATTGAATAAATTGAATAATTGAATAAATAACAGCCGCCAACCTTTGTTTTTATGAACAAAATTGTAGTGTAGAGATATTTTTTTTTAATGAAAGCTCGTCAGATAGACAGTCGCAAATGCACTGACGATCTTAGTAGGATTAGGAAGAGACAGAGAAAGGGGCATTTCCCTATAGTTTTATAATATAAACGTATGAAATTGTTACATAAATGATATACTATTAAATTGACTTAAAAAATAATATAATTGAGTATTTTCGTAAACTGAATCAATTATTAATTTTTATGATTTGCGCAGCAGTAAAAGTAATATGAATTCGACTAATAAGAAGACTAATAAGAACTCAAAACAGACTTTTGGTTTATAATACATTATAAAAATTTTGGACCAATAATACAATTTGGACGAAGTCCAAATAATTAAAATAGTTACAAAGTTCTAATCGGCTGCAATGTAACATCTTATACGAATATAAGGCACTTGCCAAGCGTCACAAGCGAAAACTCGTTGTAGATAAGGCTTTAAAACATAGAACCTGGATTTAGGTTTTAATTATTAGGTACATAAATGTAGAATAATTAAAAAAGTACTATGCACGTAATGATCGACGTTCACATTGATTCTATAATTACATTTAATAAGATAATTGTAGTGAAAAATTCCCCCATAGTTATCAATGTTATCATGTTTCATGGTCATGTGCTAATGTTTACAATGGCAATGGCCATGAAACCAATATGGGCCATGACTGTATAAGACGATTGGAAGTCATTGATTTAATGTGTTTTTTTTTGTATTCATAGCTTTTATTGTTTAGGTGTGTTCTTCAAAATCAATATTTTCCTTGAATCAATATATTTCCTTTTTATTATTTTGAATACAACTTCAGAGATTCAAATTTATTCAAAATAAAAATCTTTTTATAATTTCTTCCTAAAAGAATGCGTTTTATGTGATTTTTATTAGTCAAAACTGTATTACCTTAACTACGTTATAGTTTGTAGCCGGTCAAATGGACTCCACCATTTTGTAAACGGTTACAAAATGGCGGAATCCTTTAAAATAAAGTATTTTTGTAGAAAATGTATAGGTACTGATACTAATACATCCTACAAGATGAAGACAAAAATATTAAAAAGAAAAATTAAAAATCAATAATATACAATACTAAGAAAGTATATTTAAGCCTTATTTACTGCAAGTTTATGCGTTTACATACGGTTTTCAAGATATGAGCTGTGGGCACCTACCTATAAATTTTGGCACGAATTTTGGCAGACATTTCTAACAAGTTTTAGGTAAATATTAAATAGGAAGACGATGTCTGAATATGTTAAAATTTCACATGACTTGTTTGAGTTTGTTTAATGTAGAAAAAAGACTACAATACAGTTTTTAAAGAGCTCAGCTTTTATTTTCTAAAAGCTGTACTGTTTCAGCTCTCTACAATTATTTATTTAAAATATAACCTATAATTTATCTAAGTATAACCCTGTGTAATGCAGATGGAAACAATTTTGTAGACATTGACCAATTCTATACGCATAGATATGGTGTGGAACACAAATTCGCAAACACAATTGTATAAGTATGTCTTTTACAATTTTTTTTCCTTTTTCTCTAATACCACTATACACAACATTAGCCAGCATTTTAAACGACAAAACGATACATAGGATATAAAATAAAAATGTAATGAATGAATAAATCGATTTATATATTTTATTTTATATCTTATTATTTGAACACCAAAAATGAAATTCTTTGAAACTAAACTTTTTCTATACTCAGAATGAATGAATGGTGAAATACAGTACATATAAAAAAATGTATAAATCTACTGACAGACCAGATACGCTTACTATTTATTGTAAGACGTGAACAATACAATATAAAATATCTATGCCAATTACTACTTTTTAAAGATGTATATTCTTCATTACAGGCATATAACCGCGCTTACTGGCGACAATATAAGTAGATGACAATATAGGTTATGTAAATAAATTTTAGAAGCAATATAAAAAATAGTGGTTACATATATCTTTGAAAAGTAATAATTGGCTATAATACACTATATTTGTGAGGTGCTAAAATAATAGACTGATCAATGAAACACATTATTTATGAGACTAATGCACGTTTTCACGTGAGTATTTTTCACATAGATGGGTTATGTGATTAGATTATTCAATCGATATTTTTTATTTCGATTTCGTCTCAACTATGCCATGATGTTATGTAAAGAATGGTACAAATGTTGTCAAGCCCAGCTCACATGTTAATTTTTTGTTAACGTGGACATTGGACTCTATAAACTGAGTTTATTTTTGTTATAAAGATATGTTATAATAATTCGGTGTCTACATTCGCTATGGTGTCAATGAAGCGCACGCGTCCCTTATTGCTGGCCCTGTTGTCTAAGCGCAGTGTAAGCGGGGATCGGTTGATTTCGCGGAGAGGACGTCAGGCGTCCGCGGACGTCACTAAGATCGGAATCACTGGCGCCGCTTTGCCTTCTATCAAATTCTCACTGGATGATCTGTATTAGGACATTTAACACGCTATATTTGCTGTAAGTTGCTAGGGAGTCGGGTATCCTGCATTGACTACAAAACCAGATTACCATGTCATAGAAATACCGTCGAGTAACAATATAACAAATTTCACATAAATCGAACCTGTGTAGGTGAAATCCCGTAGTCAACTAATGAGCTTATGGTCTTCAAATGCCTGAACAGATCTTCTGTTCTGTTCTGAACAGAATTATAGAATCTCAGAAGAACTCATACAAAATATACTAAGAAAAAAGATCACCGAACAAATGTCGATAACTTTAGGCTGTACGGGGGAAGCGTCTTTGAACAAGCGAGATATAAAAGTTGTTAGGGATTAGAAAATTAATTGCTCGGTTCTTACTTTTTTATTCTGTTCTTGTCATCTACTCTGTGTTCGTGGCCATTGCCTGCAACTCCAAATCCATTGGGGGTCAACCCGTGAACCCTCTTCATACTCGCGTGACTATGGCTCCTGTGAATGTGACCTTCTTTGGCATCAGCGGTCTTCCCTCCTTCTACACTTGGCACGTGATTATTCTTAGCCAGATTAACATCTGTACTCATTTTTGGTAACGATTCTGGAATGCCTTCAACGGTTAAATGATTTTGACTGGAATTTCTTGATTTTTCATTGATATGTTGCACAAAATTATTTTGTGCCATGAGTCTGTTTTCGCGCGCTCTCGCTTCAGGGATCTTTATTTCTATGTGTTCGTCAATAGACATGGAATCAACGGAACTCATATCTAAGGTGTCATTGGAGAACGTCTTCGGTATAGTACCCAGCATACGGTCTGGAAAATAAATACAAATGATTAAGAACAGGAAAGGAACTGTTAAACCTTTGAGTTGTACGAGATTATCGCTACTTGTTCCTGCTACTGATGTGTTTTGTGAATTGATTCATTTTTATGATAAAGATCGATGGGTAGGCTGACGGATTACTTGATCATAAGCAATACCAGAGAGAAATAGAATCTATTGTGATGGATGAAGGGGAAACGTTTCTGGCATCACTTACCTACTCACATGTCGAAACACACCAGTTCTTTAGTTAGATTGATCTAAAATTTTTAATCTTTAGTTAGAATTTTAAACTTTATAGTTCGATATTTATAAATGAATATTTTGGATTACCTAATTTTTGGGAAGTGGAAACTGTAGCACGTAGTTCATCAAGTTGTTTCGCTGAGCACAGTGGCGTGTCCACTTCGTATGTATTATTGAATCGGGTATAATCCACCTGAAAATAGAAAGTTGTTATTTTAAACCTCTATCGTCTATGGCAAGTAGGGCCAATGTACTGACGGTGGTATGGTAGATGGTGAAAAAAGTTTTTTTTTTTAAGAAAAAAGTATGAAAAGTTTAATTGTTTGTTACATTTTAGATGAACGTCAATAAAATGATGTTATTCAACAAAACAATAGACTCAAAGTCATTTACACAAAAAATGAACCCTAATTAGTGCACGCCAAATAAAAATTAGTCTCTCTGAAAACCAAATGAACAAAAAAACCAATGATTGTGATTCATGGAATTATTGATAACCAACGCCCACACTGAAATATCATACTTATGGCCAGTGTTTATTTCGAACAAATAAAAGTGTGAAGTGTTCATGATTAATGCTCAGTAAAGACAACGACGTAAAAACCACACATTCTACGTCATACGAACTCGATCGATGAAAACAAGATTACAGTAAATTTGGATACTACTTGGGACTAATTTAATAATCGTAAATTCATATTTGGAACGTTCGTTCAACAGAAAATAGAAGAAACTACTGAATTAGTTCAAAATAAACTGCTAGTATCATAATAACTTACAATCTTTGGAAACAACAGGATTCGCTTTGAGAATTTAATGATTGAGTAAAAAAGATAAGCGCCTCTTTCACCAACTACAAGTAAAATGTTGATTAGTTACGTTTAGAAATCAATTTCTGTTTTATTGAATTATGCACTCGGTTTACTGCATTATTCGATAGCCGAATTTTTTTCATTATTTTCTATTTAATGTTTGGGACGTTTACCGTACAATAAGAGGTATATCAGCTGAATTATTCCCGGTAACACGTGACTTTAAATGACGGTTTAGCCTACTTGACGTTGGTGAAAGAGGCGCTTAGAATAATAATTTACATTAGCAATAAATATCTTAGATAACTCACCTCATATTCACCAGTGTCCTTCCTGAACGTCACCATAGTTTCAAAACGGTGTCCCCATAGTATTTCAGATGGTAGAAAACTGCTACGAGCCTGCGTTGTCATGCCGGTAGACTCGATTACACCCTCTGAAAGAAATAGTTACAAATTACAATCATAAAACGAATTTCACACATATACCTAATATCATGTAGCCCTCTATGACTTATTGCATGATTTATCTGAAGTTCAGGGCAATCTACCAAAACGCTGTCAGAATTTCAGGAAGTGCCAACAGCATGTGGTGTTGTGTGCACAGTGTCATTTACATGAGACTCTATCAATAGGTTTATTACTAATTCATGTACTCATGTAATCATTTTCGTTTGCAGATTTTTACGTCATGAAAAAGCTCAACATTACAACTTGTTTGTGGCATCTCGAAACTAGCAAGTCAGCCATTATTTAAGTATTTCGAAACAAAAGCAAATTACACATTTATTAAAAAAAATTATTTTAAATATAGATTTCAATAAATAGATTTCATTTTTTATAATATAAATCTTTTCTATAATGACACGTGCAAGAAAGACGAGGCCTACGTTGGAGCGAGCTAACCCAGAAAATACAATTATAAAATTACTAACAAAAAAGGTTTTCTCGTAATAAAATAACACATTGTGAATAACCACTTCTTGAGATTTTCAAAATCTATTGAGCCAACAAAGAGACAGATAGGTGATAAAATTGTATTATAGTAAATAGTTACCTACTAGCCGCACATTTAATTAAACATTAAACTACATAAAAACTGGTGTCGCGATGTCGAGATATTATTATTACGTTTTTACCACAACAATAACAAAACCGCACGATGATAATTAATTTTAAATGACCATTTAATGATTTGCGGTGGCATTACTTTTAATTTAAAATATTATTGAATAGATATAAACAATAAAATAATGACGATGATCATAAAGTTTTTTACATAATCTCTAGTCATATGAAATTATGAATTAAATAACAAGAAAAAAAAAGCACTGAAGATAAATTAATGTCATTAGGCATTTCGCGGTTTAGTTGTCATGTCGCACGATTTTAATTCGTACGAAATGTGCGAAAAGCCAACTTTAAATAAAAACATATTTTTAGTAGTCATCTCGCACACATATTATTTGCTTGCGTGCGACATGACACTATCAGGAAATCGTAGTAGGCGATTGGCTGTTGGTTAAATTGAGGTTAAGCTAAAGCTATAATTTGTATGTTACTTTTATAGTTACTTCAATACTTAATGTCAAATAAATTATGATGAAGATTTGCCAACAAAAATCCTTCACTAACTGTCTATATGATCTGTTATCGAAAACAGAACAAAAATATAATATTTAGTAAATATATAAAAAAACTTACCCAACATCACAACTATTTCAAATCGTTCCTTAAGCATGTCCGAAGCAGAAAGGTTGTACAGAGGGGATTTCTCATTTATCTTATGGACTATTGTCATCGGCCATATAAACATCAATCTGTCTTCCTCTCCATCTGCGCCCACTTTTAACTCTCGCTGGTAGAACGGCAGTACCTCACCTTCCCTAGTTATCTGACAATAAACATAACACTTAACAAATTGTCATTAATATTTAACTAAATGCTACTACTATAATTAATTTTCTAATAATGTAAACATCTAGAAACTAATTGATCGTAAAATTTTTTTTTTTTTAATTATTAAGTATCAAAAAAAAATTTTTAATAGTGCAGAATAGTTTGCACTATCTATTTTTTTTATTATTAGCTAATCCTTAGCACAATGCTTAGCTTCAAAATTCTCATTACTATGAAATTAAGATCAATCAACATTATTTTCGTCATTATTTCATTCATTTAAATTATTAGAAAAGAACTAAATACGAATATCTAAAAAAAATCTACTTAGAGATACCTTGTAAGCAACATTATGCAATCGTTATACATACACACAAACACAAATCGAGTTATAAAAGCAATTGATTCAACAGATTTATTTTTGTTACTTCGTAGTGACCTCTAATCAATGAAGTAACTATAAAAATTGTGATGTTGTAGACATTGGTTACAACATGAATAAATAAAACCAGTAAACAAAATTCAGTTAATTCATCGTTCGTCAACCTCTGTGAGCAATGATGATCGTAATTAGGGTACAATAATTTTGTCCACATTTTCAGGAAACGCTACGCCATCACACAAATGCGAAATAAATAATGACAATCATTATTTTTTACTGTACAAAAAATGATGTACGTAATTTATATGGGAACGACATTAAATTATTTTCCCATAATAGTAATAAATTTCAGATAAACATGTAACCGTGACCTACAATATACTAAGCAATAGCAATTTTATGTTTTCATAAAATTACATAAATTATAAACAATGTTTTCGTGTGTATCGTATTCTTTTCACGATATTATATTATGTTTGGTTGCGTCATAAGATTCTATTTTTAAACTACATTTAGATGATAAAAGAATTTCGTTATTGAATTGAAGTTGCTATTCAATTGAGGCAATGAGTCAGCGTCTCATGATTAATTCCAGAAGATGGATATAATATGTTAAGATCACATTAAATAAATTTTATATATTATACATTAAAAAAACAAGTGTGCTCATTTCAAAAATTAGTATACAACAAGTAGGCATGCATAAAGTTGTTAGTGGCAAAAAATAATAGTGAAAGGAATGTGAAAGGTGCTTGTTAATTAAACACATATGACCGGAGAAAGCAAAGAGTTAAAACACGAAGGAAAAGCAGAAACAGTCAACATTGCCAAGCACTTCGATCGTCCATAGATAGGTCTAACATCGACTGAAGCAAATGCACACAGACGTTGATGATGGACACAGCTACATCTACACCCAAGCTGTACCTTTTTCCGAATAATCTGGGCCCGGATGTGCGCTTCTAGGATATGAGACTTCCGTATATCCCCAACACGAAAAAGTAAACAATACTCTCCGTCTCTTAAACAAATAACTGCGTTTCTCGAGAACAAAAGTGTGGTGTTACGCTTTTTGGCCCTCGCCAGCTTTGCAAATATTAGACCCACCTATGAACAAAGGAGAACAAAAGATTTTTGTGTGTCCAAAACTAATGGATGTCGATGTCTGAAAGGCCCGTTGTTAAACTCTTACTCAAGCTTTTCAGAATTCGACACCCAAAGAGATAGAGGGCAGATCGAGTGCGAATTGTAGTTAGACGAATTTAGGCGTGCTGACTGAAATCCCCAATCACTAACCAGTCTCCGTTTTTGTTGTAATAATATACCTTGCGCCGGATTATCTGTGCTCTAATATGGGCTTCGACAATATGGGATTTTCTCATGTCACCGACACGGAACATTAAGCATAGTTGTCCATCTCGTAAGCAAATGACGGCGTTCCGGGAGTAGAGCAGGGTCTGGGCTCGTTTTTTGGGTCTAGATAATTTCGCGAAAACAATTCCAACCTAGAAATTTAAACCTAGAAATTAAAATCGTTATCACATCTAATGATCTAATCTTGTGGCTAGTAGTAAAAATAATAGAGAAATTATGTTATTTAAATTGATAATTAGTTTTAAAACAGCATCTGGATCTTAGACATCGAAACTGTTACACAGAATTGGCCAGCTTCCAAGTTTATTTTAATATTAAATTATTATATTGGCTTTGAAGCAGCAGTTTTTAAAATAAGACGATCTCTTATCACCTTCTACTGATATATAAGAGCTACAATATTGAAAGTTTAGACATCAAAACGATGAGTTAAGAAACGTTTAAATTCCGAACGTTCCGCTTTTCATTTACGAATGCCGCTCAAACTTTATAGTAGCAATAAACGTACGATACGTTTAAATATTTAGTTTACACAACTGATACAAAATAATTTTATACATAAAACTGACATAAAAACGATTCAAATGAAAATAAATAAATTAGAATAAATAAATAGAATAATTAATAAATAAAATAACAAATCTTACCATGAAAGCTTGAATGAACACTCCGACAATACTTTGCAGGCACATGACAAATATGGCTTCCGGGCATTCTTCGTTGGTGGTTCTCGATCCATAACCGATTGTATGTTGAGTTTCCACGGAGAAGAGAAAGCAGCCGGTAAAAGAGTTGACGTTGTTAAGACAAGGAACGAAAGTGCTTCCGTTAACAGGCGGCGGGTTCAAGTCACCGTGAGTGAAGATTATGAGCCACCAGACTAGAGCGAAGAGCAGCCAGGAGAGAATGAAGGAAAGAGCAAATACGAGCAGCGTCCAGCGCCACTGAGCATCCACGAGGGTCGTAAAGATGTCCTGAAGGTATCGGCGTCTGCGCTTAGCCACGTTCCATTGTACGACATTGCAGTCTCCGTGTTTAAAGATGACGCGCTTCCTAACGCGTCTGGCTGCATAACGG
Source organism: Synanthedon formicaeformis (assembly GCA_945859745.1). Lineage (NCBI taxonomy): Eukaryota > Metazoa > Arthropoda > Insecta > Lepidoptera > Sesiidae > Synanthedon > Synanthedon formicaeformis. Next base: position 7,021,895 of record OX243964.1, read on the forward strand.
GCTTGACGGTATCTGGAAAACGAAACGTAAAATTTTAAATTTATTTCATACTACAAATCAAAGAGAACATCGTAATAATAAATATTAGTGACGATTGAGAAATCGTACGTTCATTCTTTCCGCATTGAGTGATAGGAAATGTGTGAGTATTGACGTCAATGTTAGGAGTTATTCACCTGATTTTTAAAAATTAGTAAATAGAAATAAGACTTCCTTATCGAAATCTACGTCAGTGTTTTACCAAGCACTATAAAATAACAATTGTTGTTCAATATATTTATTGTAAGTAATGTTTCAATTGTGTTTCAAGATTAACAATGATCTGTAGGAAATTTCATTTTATATTACTCGTTAGGTTAGGTCGTAACGAGTTTATATTAATGAATTTAATTAAAAATATTTTTATATCAACACATTCAAATGAGATCAGTTGTTATCCCAGCTCTATTGATATCATTTCAAATAGTTATTTTATAATGCCTGAATGACACTTTATTTTTATTCTACTAATCTCGAATACTCGTAAACATATTTTGTTACCGGTAGTTTTATTTATCAGGTACCTATTCAAATAAGCACCACCACTTATGTTATTTTATCTATAAAACTGCTCTTAGCACATTAAAATGTTTTATCTGGGAAATGTATTAGCGTGCTTTTTATTTAAACGCCAATGATAAGTACTAGATAATATTAATAAGTGGTTTTTACCTACAGCTAACTTATCATACTCTCTATAAGCCCTATTTGCAAATAGATAAGATACTTAAACCATGAAAAAAGCTTATCTTTTTTATTAAAATCAATTTCCATGCGGTAGTTAGTTAAAAAAACAGTTAATATACAATAAAAATTCCACCCCGGGCGAAGTTACGAGCGGGTCACTAGTTGTAGATATAAATTAATGTCAAAAATTTTTTAATTTGGAATTTATATCCAATGTAAAATTCAATCTCATACAACATTTACCTAGTGAAAACTGCAATTATTATATGTTGAATGCAGGCAGGTAATATCTACTACATACCGAATTTCAAATTTAATAAAAAAATATTTTCATTCAAAATAGTCAATTGGATTTAAAAAAAAAGATTGGTATGCACTTCATTTTCGTAATTACAATTTACATTCCATTAGTCAGATCACCGAACTAATAACCGAACTGCAGATAACTACTATATTTCTAAACTGTATTTGATTATAATTATACGAAAAACCACGCGACATGAATATCGCGTGGCTTAACCCATTGCGTTTTATCTAATCATGGTTAAACTTAACAGTTTATCTCAGTTTTAATTATTGTAACAAGGCGAAGTGAGAGAAACTGGTATAAATACGAGGTTACACAGTAATTTCATATTATTCAGTACCATTAGGGACTAATGCAACAGATCATTTGTGTAATATGTAAATTGAAATCTCAATTGGTTCCGTGTTCTTACAAATCTGTCATTCGTATGACAGACAAAAGCGTAAACGCCAGAATTAACAATTCCGAGAAATCTCATCTAAATAATCGTTTTGAGAACTGTTTTGTTGCCAAATATTTGTCTAGGTGGCGAATCCTCTCGCCGACCTTGTGTTTGTGTTTCATTCATAGTTCAAAGAGGACTACTATGATGGGACTACTGAAGAGACTTACTTCTGCTGTTCTTCTCTCCATGCGGACTCTGAGGAATTTATCGGTTTTCCGGTCATGAACATAGATACTTGGCTTATGCATCTTTTCAGTCCCGACATTTTACTAAAGTAAAGATTAATTGTTAAGCCTTTTCTCCTACTGTTTTAAAAATACCTATTAACTTGTTTTTTATATTTTAAACACTAATATCAACAGGATCTCTTAGTTTAAATTCAAGTGAGAAACTATTATTATCACAAAGAACGGCGACCAGCGCCTTTACTGTTATGGTAACCTTATTTTTAAGGAGTTATCACACAATTATCAGTTTAAGAATGCGTTGTTACTGGAACTGCACTGAAAAAAGTTAGAGAATCTTCTCCATTCTGTCCTTATGCAACACGTTGATTAGTGATTCACTGAACACTTCCTTTACATCGAATAACAACACCACAAATTTACGAAGCATTGTTCCCAAAATCATTTTGGATGAAAAACTAGGAAATGGAAAGAGGCAAAATGGCGACGTTCAATTGCGTGTGTTTCTGTGATTGCGCGACGATTTCCACTAGCACCGATTGTGAAGAGAATTGGTCCAATACTGAAACGAGCGGATGTTTAATGAAACAGATGCGAAGACGTCCACAAACAAACATTATACAGGCGTCCCGTGCCAACGCCACGGTGCGTACTTACTTACTCGCAGTGGCGCCCTGTGGCGCGACCAGACGTCGCCTCTACGTTTTATAAGACACTTGCAATACGAATTTCAGTATTACAGATATATCGCTTATTAAAAACTAAAGGGCCACAAATCAAAATTACACTTTTTACAGGAGAGCTAATCAAAAAAATTAAATTATTTTTTGTCTATTTTTTTCTTATTAGATGTATGTCAAATATATGCATATACATCGTTAGAAGCGTACTTTTAAGTATCATTAAATGTTGTACTTTTTTAATAAAATGAATAGTTACTAGAGGAGATATTATGTATAAGTTACATTTGAATATAAAAAAATATATCATAATATACTAAATATAGAATAAAACAACCATAAGTCTTTTTGCAACATACAATGTGAAGGATTGTGATTGTATTTTTGCAATAAAAACATTTTTGGATTTTTTTGTTTTATGGACCTTTAGTTTTTAAGCAGCTATTTAATGTGTTTCTTTAATCATATAATATAATTTATACTAAATTTAATCATTAAAAATAAATGTAGCACGTGCCATTCAATAAATAAAATCTGGACTAATTTTTAATCCCAGATAAAACAAGGATAAAAAGTGTCGCATGTATTAATCTAGGTCTCTATGCATCGATGTATCTAGGTTATCGATGTATCTGTGTGTGAGTCAAGTTTCATTGAAATTCATTGATTGTTTAGGGGTTATTGAGTAATCACTTAGCATAAGGTTTAGGCTTTTTTTTTATTGTCTAATAACTCCTCGGCCACAGAATGATTAGGAGTTTGTATTTAAATTTTAAAATCGAAAGAAGAATATTTTCTCAAGTGTAAATAAGTACACCAACCTACAATGTGCAGTTATATGTGCAGTGTTTATCTAATGTGCGTCAAATTTGCTCATGGTGACCAAATTTACTTATTAAAACATATGATATATGTACAATTATTACGGTAAAATCATCTAGAATTCTCTCGCGTCTGAAATCTCATTAGCAAACGTTTGAATGTATTTTAATATTTATATTTTGTCATGTACTAGTCAAATTTGTCCGACCTTGCTGGGTAGTATTGAGAAAGCGTCCACCGCTGTTTGTTGCCAGACACTTTTCCTCGAAACTAACGGACTTTGAAACGAAGCAGATGTCACTGGTGGAATTGACTTCATCCAGATTATATGTAGGTTATCAACAAATTGACGATTTATTTGTTGGAGAACCAAGTTCCAGAAACAGGATGCAAATGTTAAATAATTAGAAATCGTCCAAAACTCTGCTTATTTAAAATTGTCGAAATATGGTAGATACAATTCAGACAACATAATGAATCAATATTTAAGACTAAAAACCTTTTATCTATAAGTCGAGTAAGTCAAGTAATATCAACAGTCATTAACAATCAGGCTTAGCGCCTCTTTCACCAACTACAAGTAAAGTGTTGATTAGTTACTTTTAGAAATCATTTTCTGTTTTATTGAATTATGCATACGGTTTACTGCATCATTCGATGGGCGAGTTTTTTTTATTATTTTCTATTTAATGTTTGGGACGTTTACCGTACAAACAAAGGTATATCAGCTAAATTATTCCCGGTGACAGGTGACTTACTTGACGTTTGTGAAAGAGGCACTTAATTTAGTCCCCAGTCATTAATTTTTTTTTTCAAAAAAAACCTTTGTACACGTTGTACTTATGTCACCGAGGTCAAAAAAATATATTTAAGTTGAAAAATTATTAGTTCGGGTGTACTATCTCTACACGATACTTTAGCTTAAGTATTCTCAAATAATGTATTTCTTGTAAATTGCATCGTTAAATGAACCACAAAATCAGTCGGTAGCGTCATTTCTAAATGAAGCAACCAACGGACTGGAACGAAGCCCAAAACTGTCTGATTGCGGTTTTTCAAATTCCTGTTACCCTAATTGTTTCCAGGTGTTTTTAAAACGATCATGCGCTCAAGCCGTTTTTATTTAAATCGTCATCAAAAAAATCAATTATAACGAAGGTCAAAACGAGATGAACTTCGTTCTCAATGAGAGAGATAATAGTGCTGTTGCCAACTTGTGCGGTGACAACTGAGTCAGAAATAACTTCAGTGTAATCTTGCGATTTGAGGTTACTGTTTTAGTTCAAGATTTGTTTTAGTACTGCTACTCGCCAATAGATGGCAACTACAATTACCTTTTAATTTGAATGGTTACCATTAATTTTCATTCAAATTTACTTTCACTTAAAATTTTTCGATACAACTTAAAGTAACTTAAACTTAAGTATTAAAATTCAAAATATTAATTTATAGTAAACATTCCGAGTATACCGGGTGCGGGTGTCCCAAGACCATGCGACATGAAGGGAAAGTACCTTAAATATCGTACATGGGATATTTTGCTGAAAGAAGACTGTTATTTTTAAAAGTTAGTAATACTGCATTCAAAGATTTTCTAAAAATTACTTGCTTTGTCTGGGAATTGAACCGACTTAAATGTGAAAAAAAATATCACCCGTATTTTTATGATGCCAATCGAATGAATGGACAAAAAAAGGAATAACGTAAAATGTTTGATTCAAATTTCAAGAATATTATTTATTGCCGAGGACGACGTAATTTTTTATAAAATCTTTGAACGCAGTATTACTAACTTTTAAAAATAACATAAAGTCTTCTTTCAGCAAAATATCCTATCTACGATATAAGGTACTTTCCCTTCATGTCGCATAGTTTTGGGACGCCCTGTATAATAAGAAAAGTAAATATTATTTATGTGATTGTGTCACTGTAACAGATAGGATCATAACGTTATAGTTTTTTTTATGTTATAAAGAGCAGACAGGCTATCGGTCCATTGATAGTTGGTTACCGTCCATTGCCTAAGGACAAACGCAACAAGATATAAAAGGTTATAAAATTATATCGTAAGGCAATAATATTAATAATTTCCAATAAAAATATCCAATAACCTACCGTAAAATTATATTAAAATATAAAATTAAGTTCGATATAGTAACGTGAAAATTTTAAACGTTACATCCAAATACTGGCCAATATTAGGGTTCATAAAATTGCTGGCTCAGGTCTGGGTCATGTCCTAAGGGGTGAAAAGTACCCCTTAGTAATATTTTCGACAGTGATCACCAATGTCGGAGAACCTAATAAGGCAATATAGAGAAGATGATTTTTTTTTAAATACCTATCATTTTATCAATGTTATTGCAACAACCGAATAGATAAATTTAATCTAAGCCACAAAGGTCAACGTCCTGAACGATGATTCATGATTTCTTCTTGTTAGTAGCGTCAAAAAAAGGTGTCCGTTAAAAGGCATTATATACCTGATCATCGAAACAAAAAAATATTAACGTTTGGTACGAGCAGACACCAGTGTAAAAGTTGTGCAATAAAGAATGACTAAGTATACATTTTGATAGTGTTGTAAACTTTACCTAATTGATATATTCTTTAGGACGAATTCAGAATAATATATTGTGAGAAATTATGAAACTAATTAGAAATAAATTTTGAATTTTTTGGGACGAATTAACAACTGTTGAATGAAGGAATTAAAGGAAGGAATTAAATTAAACGAATTAAAGGAATGAAGAATTTGGCCGCGCTGGCGCCCGCGACTTCGTCCGCGTTGAAAAAGAAAAAAGTAGCCTATCCTGTGTACTGTACGTCTAAGCGCCTCTATCACCAACGTCAAGTAGACTAAACTGTCACTTAAGAATGCGTATAAAGCAAACAAAATTTGTAATTTCACCCGCGTGGCCCCTTGGACATGACAGTGACACAAAATACGTAGAACTACGCACAACATGCGACGTAAGATAGCGCATCTCGCTCAATAAAAATGTTATAAGTGCCAAAAGTATTAAAATTTAATTATTCGTAAACTACAATGTCAAATGAAAAATTGTTACATAAAGCCTTAGATAATATGTGAAGTGAAATTACTGATACACTTTTAGCTTTGTAATGTGTGTCATTTTGAAAATAAAACTAAAATCAATGGAAATGAGAGCTCACTTTGTGATTTTTTTCTATCGAGAAAATTTCATTATATTATGTTTTCGGTTACAGACGTCACTTTCATTTATAATGTATTTATCAATTTAAAAAAATTAATTAAATTAGACTTTGTTTACTTAGATAAAATTCAAATCTAGGATTGGCTATTTCTCTTTATGCCCGCTCTTAAAGTCAGCTACTGTCACCGGGAATAATTTAGCTGATATACCTTTGTTTTTACGGTAAACGTCCCAAATATAAATAGAAAATAATAAAAAAAAATCGCCTATCGAATGATGCAGTAAACCGAGTGCATAATTCAATAAAACTAATCTAAAAGTAACTAATCAACACTTTACTTTTAGTTGATGAAAAAGGCCCTTAATAGAACCATAGAGTAAGTAGTTACTTAACCAGTAATAGTTACTGGTAACTACTTACTATGATAGAACAAAAGCACGTACTACGCGCTATAATGGCGTTATTGTTAAATTATAATAATAATGTACCTAAAATATAAATATACCGATTTTTATTACTAATTACATTTTATATGGTCATGATATTGTATCGAATAGAGAGGTCTCGTGTAAGTCATTTATTAGCGTCATCAATGAGTCATTGAAATCTACTAGACGTTGTAGTTTTTTGTGATTCATTGATCTCTAACTTCTAGTACAATGCTTATTAGCTAATAAAATAAAATAAAAAGACAAGGCATTATTTGATTTTTATGATATATGTGGAAAGACAGGCTGACTATCCGTTTGGTGGTAGGTGGTTACCGTCATCTAGAAGCATTATTAAAGCGATACTTCCAAAAAGCAACAGTAACTAGTACTTGTTACAGGCAAGTTTTGTTGTTAAATTGTTTTTTTTTTTTGTTGTTTTGATCCCCCTGAGTGACAGGTTTGTTAATTAAAGTGCAATACTTAGGCCATAGATTAAGTATAACATACTTAGGGCCTCTTTCACAAACTACCAGTAAAGTGTTGATTAGTTACTTTTAGAAATCAATTTCTGTTATATTGAATTATGCACTCGGTTTACTGCATTATTCGATAGCCGAATTTTTTTCATTATTTTCTATTTAATGTTTGGGACGTTTACCGTACTAACAAAGGTATATCAGCTAAATTATTCCCGGTGACAGGTGACTTTAAATGACAGTTTGGCCTACTTGACGTTTGTGAAACAGGTGCTTAGCTTATTAAAACAGAATAACATTCTAGTAAAAGGAGACACAGTCCTTTGTGGCAACATTAGTTATAAATAAATGTTTACCTGTAAATATTTTAATTGTTTTATACTACGCATATCTGAATATTAAGAACTGTTTATAATTTCATTGAAACCTTCCGCGTTCTTTGAAATCTGCTATTATCAATTAAGATTACATCAGGTATGTGTGACGGAGATTGAACGTAAGTATTTCTATATAATTCTACATTTTTTTCCTTATTTATAAAGTAAATATTGTTATATGTAGCTGGAAATTGTGTAAGAATTACAAGATTTATTGCTTTAGTAATGAGTTAGGTAAACAAAGTATCAAGTAAAAAAAGAATAACTTTATTCCTTTAGTATTTCTTTGTAGAACACTTCTTGTAAATTTATAAAATGTAAGGCTTCTAATATAAATATTTAAAGAATCACTATTAGATGTATCATCTATTTTCAATGCTTTTTTTATACCAAAAAAAATTTTTTTTTTATATTCTTATTTTTGTACTAAATATGTAAGTAAGTAATGGCTTATAAAAATAATGTGGCTGTGTCGTGGAAACGGCCGTATGTTTTACGTGAAAACGTGCACATTACGAGTTATATTTTCTTTGAGCATATTATGTATATTATATCCAACGAATCGAATATACTTACCATATTCAATTTTAATAACAAATTTTTGATCCTTTAGCTATCGAGTGGTGTAGGTACTTAATTTTTTTTATGTAGATGATAATGATAGATATGTATATTGTATATGTATAGCTACAACATCAAACTGTATATCCTGATTTTTGTAATTATTAGTTTTCTGAACTGCCTCCCAATGTGATTCTATGTTCATTATTTGCAAATTATTTGGTTATGTGTTAATGTTCATAACTATAATTTATGATTAGGTAGGCAGGTAGGTACATATTAGGTACCTACTTTATTTATTCCGCAGTTAAAAGCAAGTGATGCACTTGATGTTATCTACAGCAGCTGTAATTCTAGAGTTTGTATTGTTTTAACATAATTGTCGGGTTTAAATCAAATGTTTGTTCAGTAAGACAACATTGAATTATGCAAATTTCCATTTGATGAACGTAAAGATTTTATCTTGATGCATTAATACTCAGTAGATATACAAAGTCTTAGAATTTATCTTTAGTAAAGTGATTATATAAATTTATGTATGAGCTCCATACAGCTACAGACAATAAAGTTAAATAGAAAATGACAAGTTTATAATAAAATATGTTTATAAAATAATATTAATGTCAGTCATTGAAAAACTTATGATCAATTGGGATACATGCCTACTTAATATAGGTACTCCACCATATGACATATTGCCATAAGAAAGACTTCGCCTGTGCCCGTTTTTCAGCGTTGAAAAATAAAAATAAAACGTCTGATAAAAATATATGACTAATAAATTAATTCGTACATATATTTCTGTCTTGCCTTGATTTTTAGACAAAGACCCACCCTATTCCTTCTCACGTTGTGTGAAAATTTTTAAATACGGAACAAACAAATATTCGCATTTTTAATATTAGTTAGTATAATATACGTAGCAGTAATGATTTCTAATTAACAATTCATAGAGTAGGAATTCCAGAGGACCAGGCCATTACTCCGAATGCTCTATTGTCTCCTAAAGTCCTAATATTTTATCCTCTATAAGTAGTAGGTCGACAACGCATGCATTTGGCGAAGGAAGCTATATATATATAAAAAACATTAAAAAAGGCACAGTAATAGTGAGATTTGTAATTAAAAGATGACAGGATTGGATTTTGTTAAAGTATTGAACTGACGTAACTCATAATTTTTTTGCGGAAAAACACCAGTTAAAATTACGATCCGATGTTCGTTTCTCGGTTTTTATTTTATTCAAATCGTTGTTTCCGAGAATATAGTGATGAACGTTCTTCATTTGTTTCAAATGTTGCAATTGTTGTTTTTCTTAGAATCCATTCAGTATTAAAAATAATGTAATGGTTCTTGTGCTACCGAGTTGGTCTGTTTGCTCAGGTGACAGAATATTATATAGGAACCTACGTACCTATAGCAATAGTAATGCGTCATGTACAGAGAAGTTTCTAAACGTGATGTTATTATAGACGTCGATAAGCAAAAGTCCTTCCCACATAGGTTTTCACAAATCCATGGTTCATATAAATTTAATTGAAATTCATAAGTTATTTGATGGATTTGGAATATTCTATCAAAATTTTAAAACTTCTTCAGAAATCAGCATTTAGGCGCAAATCACACTTAGTTTTTAGCCAACCTCTTTATTACATTTTTAGCGTACATATATATACTGTAAATAATTCAGGTAATGATCGAATTCTATAATAATAACATTAACCAGTTAACATCTAAATTCAAAATTCAGACAAGTCAACATATATACGGTGTTTAATGTATGTCGATATCTAATATGAAAAACCTATATAATCTTGACATTTGAAGAAGGAATTATGGCATATCAAGAAATCTAAGCGTTGTGTATTTATCTAGAGGGCTTAGTAATAGAACAGGTAATAGTGTGTCTCCATTGATAAGATAAGAAAAGGACAGGAACATTAATAATATTAATATGCTGCTCTGCTGCTCTACTAAAAGGTGATGATGTGTGGGTATACTATACTACATTTTAATACCCACACATGGGTAGTAAAACACATACACTGCCAAATGAGAGATACGCAAATAAGTACATTGTTCGGCTAGGGCATCACGTAGGTACGAAGGAAGTGAGTGGCCTCCATGCGTCGTTCTTGGTACTCGTACGTATATAACGTTGTTCGTGCTGAGAATCCGCACAGCACTTAAATTATTAATAGTCAATTTATTCTGTGCCTAGAAAGCTTTAGCAATGACTTCATCAATATTGATGAACAAAAGAAGTAGGTGTCTGTAATTATTATTATCTTTCTTAAGTTGCATAATGGCTTCGTGAGTAGGTACTGTAATCTCTTTAGTATCATAATCTAAGGTTTTCCCTTTACTCAAGGCAGCAGCTACATGGCAATATTTTTCTGTTTCATACTGATATTTTTAAACAAATCTTTTTTCCTTGAATAATATGATCTTGATTTCCTTGATTTTTGAAACATTAAAAACATTTCAAACATTAAAATTAAATTATAACTGTAATTTTTCACAAGTTTATTAGTCCCTTCCAACATTTTTGTTTAGAACTTTTATAAAAGTTTAATTGCCTATAAATTACTGTTTGATCAATGTTTGAAATTTCAAACAAAATTCTATAAATTTTGGGCGTAAAGTGCAGAACCACTTCTTACGTGGTTAACAATTTCAATTAAGCTGTTTATTTGTCACGGCTCTCATTTAAACCTTGCTACAAAGATGTACTGTGATGTAATATTTTATGCGAAGCGTTTCAAAAAGTGTGTATTTAAAAGTAACGTTACATTTGCAGTTTGCCGAACGTCGCCTCTTTTATGACAATACCAAAGAAACTATGCAACTGGGTGACACAGATTGCTGTGCTAAAACTAAAACAAAGAAATCAATAATCGTTTTAACAATTGCGACCGTTTAACTCTTTTAAGGTAATACAAGAATAAATGCTGACGCGAGGCAGCAAATAGATGACCCTGAATTTATACTTGAAATGTTGGTACCTAAAGGCCATTTTATTTGTACTGCAGCCGTAACAGATTGTCAGTGAACCATTGTTTTCGGTAAGAGTAAGTATATGTCACGATTCAGAGTTTCCTGCAAATCATTATGATATTTATTTCAATAAGGACGTCCGTTTCCTTTGGATTTTTGCATAAGTTGCGACGAGAAAGTTCGCCGGTACCTTCAACATTCACCTGAATATAATATATACATAAAATATGACGCATCAAACGACATAGTGACGACATATTGCAAATAGCTATAGATGGTAGGAATCATACCAAATAGCATTCAGATGAGCAATGCAGTTTAATGGGGTGACGTCTATAGACATGAACACCATTAAATAGTGAATATTTATAATAGCTCGGTCGTCAGACACGCAATAAGCCATGGCAGCCTTAAGCGAAGCCATGTGGATGTTGTTCTTGACCTCTATCTCTACAAATGAAATTCTTCAGTAAAATCGCTGGAGACGAGTGATCTAATTAAATTCTAATACAACGCACTCCTAATGTTTCTAGATGCGAATCAATCTCCAATTTCAATTATATTTTTCCTATATACTTCTAGATGTAAATAACCAATTGTTTTTCGTTGACATTTGATGAAATGATCTGGTCTAGTAGCTTTTTTATTATTGCAGGTAAATTTGTTTAAACGTAGGTTCATATGTAGATTTGTTTTTTTTTTGTTTTTTGTAAAAAAAATGTTTATAAAATTTAACCTAAAAATGTATATTCAAAGCTAAAACTCTACTGTGAAATTACCACAAAATCTGTTATTTTTTTTTGTAACAATTGACACTACTATAACACTGTATCTAATGTTTGGTCTAATTTTTAGCTTAACAATGTATGGAGTATAGTTTTCTTAAAAGTCATTACCTCAGTTCTTCACTAGGTTCTACTGCATTTTTATGTACACTCGTATTTGGAAATTGTTTGAATGGAAAATATAATCAACAGAAACAAATTGCTAGTGTTAAAAGTACAGGGTATATTGTAATTTATCAGTAATAAAGGAAAACTCACCTAAGGAGCAGGTTAAGGGAACTATCATTCCTTGTCGTTGGCACATCCTTGACGCTAGAAGGTTCACTCCTTACACCTCGTAGGGAGAGTCTCAGTTGGCGTGGAAACGCGCTGAGTAAACTATTGCTGCTGTTTCTTCTTTGATTAAGGCTCTTCGAACGCGTCAATTTGTTCGCCTCCAAATCTAAGGCGCGAGGATGCGAGGACACCTCCTCGCCGCTTTTACTGATCGTTGTACTCGACGCATTCGTCTTAATTATCGTTGGAACAATAGGCTTCACATCTCCCAGCAACTTCTCCCAAGGCGACTCGAGGTCTTCCTCCGATATCGTCTCGAAACTTCTCGGACCGACCGACGACGAGGTCTTGTCTGACATTTTGAAGTTAACTAAACAAGTTAAAGGCATAAATTCGTGGAACGTAGCACTACAGATACCTACAGGGCACTTCGTCACTTTGGGTTTTTAGTTTCTTGACAGCACTTCACTCTTATCATAATATCCATTTGTAAATCATAATGTTTGGGATAGAAATGTAGACACTGTAACAAAGGAAAAAGATCATATTATTGAAGGGAAAAAATCTGATTATGATTATCTGCTAACACAAACTGGGCGCGGTTCGTGTGGCGGCAGGAACATCTCTCTTACAGAATACACTACATTAATTAATCATTTGCTAGTGATAGTATTGCTTATCTTTTTTAAATGATTGTTAGTGTTGTTCCATATAAAAAGACCATAAAAAGCTGAATATCTGCATAATATCCGTCCCCAATTCAGCGAACTCTGCACACGTCTCACAAAAAATGAACGTTCAATTCGAAAGTAAGGAACACCATTAAAGCGAAATTTTTACTTTTACTCTCGTCATATTACGTGTAATGGAATATAAAATGTCATGGTCTAATAAGCACGTGTGACGTCAAGCCTTATAAAAGAATCGGTCACAAGACAACAGAGAAATTGAGAGCTAACGAGCGTGTCTGTGCACTAAAGACTGTTTGAAGAGAAAGGCGTATGAAAACCTAACGGTTGAAAACACAAATAATTTCTTCGCTAGGCGTAATTGCAGTTTACATAGGTTATTTTACTTCCAAATAGAGATTCGCTGCGCTGAAAATTGGGTAGGTAAACCCACCTGCTTTTGCGACCCGAGCTAAACGCGTTAGCAAAAAATTAAAAGCTTTCTAATTATATCGACACAGCCAGCTTAATGTTCGTATGAGACTCGTTATCATGTTTCCCCTCGGGTCATGATGTGTTCGGTATGCGGTTAGGCTAAATTACCATAACTACGTTTAATTGGTCTAATGATGGTTGAGGTGATTTTCGCGAAAGCGAACGTTAGGTAGCTTTAACAAGGAAACACAGTTAACTCTACCTGCTGTTAAAAGTGAAACTGGCAAATCAATTTAACATTTGCTTACAGTTGAAAACGCGTTTACCGTTCATTAAAGTTAACGACCATTTTAATGGTGTGCCTTACAATCGTTACGCTGAGAAAGAATTTGGGTAAAATATCGCAATGAATCATACAAATTCACAGATACTTTTAAAACAATTTATTCAGTCTTTTTTTCAGGTGTTGATTTTTTTTAAATGATCTGTCGGGAACAGTACATTTTTCTGGATGAAAGATACTTTTCTGTATCCCTGACAATGCGCGTGTATGCTAAATTTTATGATGATAGTGAATAGTGAAGGCTTGAAAGCAAAACATACATTTTTAAAAATAATAAAAATAAGAGCAATAAGAATAAATTTAAAATGCTTCAAAACAAACTACAATCCAATTTTGCTAATGATGACAACGATAGAAAACGAAGACCCCAAAAAACTATTCCTACGAGTGTATAATTTATACTGTCTTATATATCTATAAATTATACGAGACAATATCAACTGCATTAGATTATTACAATGGTACGAAGTTTAAACGATTTTAATAAGTGTTTTGGAACAATCAACTCATAAAACAGATACGTTCTTGACAATACGATCGATGTTACGTTTACCAATGAAAACAATGTAGAAAAAGGTTAAATTTTTGAAGTAAACAAAATTAATGCGTTGGTAATGAAAGATAAACATAGCCATATAGTATGTGTGAACATGACGCGTAAAAACGATAACACAAGGTCCTTAATGAGTAGGTTATATTTTAATAATAATAATTTAATAGTAGGTAATAAACAATGAATAAAAACATATTTTGAAACATGCTTATTTTATCTGTTGTATATTTAATATCTTATTTGCATAGTATAATTTCGAGTCGCATTTGGAATAATACTGGTATACTTATTTTTATGAAATCTGAATTATAAATTCAAGTGTTTGCACTGATCAATTCTCCCTATTTCCAAATAAATTACTAAAATAATAACCGCACATGCTATGGTAGGTATATAGTATATATGTTATCAATTATCATAATTTAGGTATATGGTACCTATTTGTTGATGTATTACGAAACAAACCCAATGTTGATCAAACTTGTAGCTTTTTTATTATTCTCATTAGATTATTCTTTGATTATAAATTATTTAATTGTGAAATAAAGATTGGCTCCACGAATTCACGATACAGGCGTAGACTAGTGTACCTATATGTTGTATCATATTGAAAAATACAATAATTTGTCCCAATAAATACTGAACGTATGCTTACGTCATACGTTCAGTATTTATTGGGACAAATTAGAACTAAGTATAGGTATAGGAATTCGTTTTTGCTTATGTAATGTAATAATTTTGTTACACCTTCATAAAAATAAACTGTCGCGAATACATACGAGTATACCGGAAAACGGTTCAAAATTAGAGAAACTTTATACCGGTGAGGAGTTTGGCCGATCGTATTTTAGATTCAGACGTTTGCCAAATGTCCCGCGGTGAACGAATATAGGTCAATGCTCCAGTGACCGACCGACGATCTCTCATTCTCATTATATTATTTTTTATCTAAACAAAGAAGGAATATAGGTAACCCTTCTCACCACAAAGTTCATTGAGCCACAAGTAGATTTTTATAAACCAGTTGAAATGACAGGACAAGACAATGCAGCAAAAAATCTCTATACATACATATAATAAATAATGTCTTTCTAAAGTAGTCTAAGCGCCTCTTTCACCGACTACAAGTAAAGTGTTGATTAGTTACTTTTAGAAATCATTTTCTGTTTTATTGAATTATGCACTCGGTTTACTGCATCATTCGATAGGCGATTTTTTATTATTATTTTCTATTTAATGTTTGGGACGTTTACCGTACAAAAAAAGGTATATCAACTAAATTATTCCTGGTGACAGTTGATCAGATATTTCCTTTAAATTCCTTATAAAATATCAAACCATAAACATTTTTTTATGTTTTTGACTTGATTTCAATTTCCCATATTGACATAAATTGTTAAAAATCAATTTTAAATTTACACAAGTTTAGTGAATGTTACTTATTTACGAGTATACCTACCTACCTACTTGATTGAGATAAAGATAATATTTCGCTTTTCAACTAAGCGCCTCTTTCACAAACGTCAATTAGGCCAAACTGTCATTTAAAGTCACCGGTAACCGGGGATAATGGAACTGATATACCTTTGTTTGTACGGTAAACGTCCCAAACATTAAATAGAAAATTATAATAAAAAATTCGGCTATCGATTGATGCAGTAAACGAGTAGCATAATTCAATATAACAAAAAATGATTTCTAAAAGTAACTAATCAACACTTTACTTTTAGTTCGTGAAAGAGGCCCTAAGTCAGCTATGTTAAAATCAAACTTATATGTATTAATTCAAACGATTTTAATCGCGTCAGTACTTACTAATAAAATATTGCAAAATTCAATACATATAGTTTTTATTTTTTATTTCATAAAATCACGCATGCAACTTTAACCTTATGTAACGTAAGAGATATCAATAGCATATAAATTATCTGATTCTGCGAAAAAAATATTTGAGCTACATTTTGTGTTATAAATGGACTCTGACGTCACACTGCGATGCCGTGCCGATACAGACCGTCATATAAGGTGAATTATATATTTTAATAAAAAATGTAGTAAATTTTTAAAGAAGAATTAAATGCTAAACATCTGGGAGTATTATTGCACGTTAGTAGAATTCTCGTCACCAAATAGTCACGACAATAATGCGGCTAATGTCAAGCAGTTATTAACAATAATGCCACTGTGGAACAGTGGAACAACTATTCACTTAATTTGTTCAAGGTCCGAAAGACTAAACTATGTAATGAAACACTCATTAAGATTCTATGGGAATCGAATTCAATCTTGTTTCCCTGTTATTGGCTAGCATGTCTAATAGACCATGTCTCCTCAAAGAAGAGGGACCTGTATCGATTTATGACAAGCAATTGATATTAGTTTGTGGAGAGTAAAAAAAATTTATACAGTTAGTATCACTTGTTAAGATGGAAAATAGAGTAAAAGTGGTAAAAGACTTCTTTTGTTAACAAAACACCAGAAAAATTCTATAAAAAAATATTATTTGAAAAAAAAAAGCATTGAAAAAAAAACCGAAAATATCGAAAAGGATGTGGTATAGAAATTTATTCAAAACGTTAGTTAAGTACATAGAAGTCAATACAATTTTATTCATTTATTTATTTATTTACAAATGATATTATGAGATTATGAGAGAAACTATTCACTCAAACAAAGAAACATTTTAGCTCAATAGTAATAAATAGAGTAGGTACCTACATAATAATTATTATTATTATGTATATTGCACAAATCGTGCGTGATCATTACATAGGTGACGTTTGTTTGCTCAACAATTACGAGTATCAGTGAGACATAAGGATGCAATTATCACAGCCAATTACATTAACATAGCTATC
This sequence comes from Synanthedon formicaeformis, assembly GCA_945859745.1. Lineage (NCBI taxonomy): Eukaryota > Metazoa > Arthropoda > Insecta > Lepidoptera > Sesiidae > Synanthedon > Synanthedon formicaeformis. The sequence continues at coordinate 7,039,000 of OX243964.1, forward strand.
AGAGGACAAGATCCAGATTGATCATGTAACTATTCAGGGTGTGTGCGGTAAAACGTGCGAGAATTTAATAACGATATCACAGCAATAATATCATAATTAAAATATAATTAAGTTAATAATCATATTAAGAATATCGCTGGTTAAATTCAAAAGTACCACAAATCGAAATTACACTTTTTAAAGGAGAGCTAATCGAACAAAATTAAAATGTTTTTGTCTATTTTTTTTCTCATTAGATATATATCAAATATATGCATATTATACATCGTTAGAAGCGTATTTTTATGTAGCATCAAATGTTTTAAGTACTTTTATAATAAACTGAATATTAGAGGATATATAAGCATATAAGTTACTTTTGAATATAATGATCATAATATACGTATACTAAATATAGAATAAAACAACCATAAATCTTTTTGCAACATACAATATGGAGGATTGTGATTGTATTTTTGCAATAAAACATTTTTTGATTTTTTTTGATTTGTAGTGCTTTTGAATTTAAGCAGCAATATATTGACAATAATAATTACAACAATAAAATACTTAAATAGATATTAGATATAATTGTTAGTATTTCAAAATGTGTTTTGCTATAAACACATTTTATGTCCATTTACGATAGTCAAGATTCAGAATATTTTTAGGGCCCTTAAAGGCCTTTTATCCTTTAAGGGTTAATGTATCGTACACAAAACAGTTTGCACTGTAGAAATTTTATTCTGTAGAAAATTTATTCCGAAAACTCCTAAAAGGGATCTTTTACTTTCTGTGATTCGAAGAAGAAGTTTACTGTCTTTGTAAGGCCACTATGCTGCCTGTAGCTGCCTATTTTATTAGTACCTACTACTGGCAAAAACTTACCAATATTACCTAACTAGCTCTAGCCTGTGACTTTTTCGGCGTATCTTTATAAATTATAGCCTATGTGCTATACTGACCTAAGTATAAATTATATTACTCTAAATTTTCAACAAAATCTGTTTCTGTAGTTTATTCACAAACGAGTAACAAACATCCTCACAAACTTTCAAACTTATATTAAGTAGCTTTTACCTTTTATCATATCATATCATATCATATCATATCATATCATATCATATCATATCATATCATATCATATCATATCATATCATATCATATCATATCATATCATATCATATCATATCATATCATATCATATCATATCATATCATATCATATCATATCATATCATATCATATCATATCATATCATATCATATCATATCATATCATATCATATCATATCATATCATATCATATCATATCATATATCATATATCATATATCATATATCATATATCATATCATATCATATCATATCATATCATATCATATCATATCATATCATATCATATCATATCATATCATATCATATCATATCATATCATATCATATCATATCATATCATATCATATCATATCATATCATATCATATCATATCATATCATATATCATATATCATATCATATCATAGAAGTATTACACAGACTACTGAGATAATGAGTCATCCTTAGTGCCAACCTTGCCTCATTATTATGAAATGTTATATGAACAAACAGCAGTATGTTAAAAATAATATCTCAACATAACACCCATAAAAAGATAATAAAACACTAAAGCAAAGAAACTAAAATATGTATCCATATCCTATCTGAGTGATTTATTATCTTATATGAACGTGGCTGTAAAATAAATTAATTATCTGAAGAGAAAATACTTTGCATAAGTGTACCTACTCAGTGGAAAGTTTTATATTCATCGAATGAAGAACACCTACTTTGTCATGATATATAATTAGTTCTTAGTATATTTATCTCTGCTGGAGATTCAAATGTCTAAAAATAACATACTCATGTACAATAGCTTTACCGATATAAATGAACACATACCCGTACATAACTACGAGTATGTACCGCACACAACCAAGCGCCGTGACAAAATTTAGACCGTAAACACGGAAGCATAAGCAAGCCCACATGGTGACGACCAAAATGCGTATATGTCACTATATACTATATTATGTTGTCCGAATTAAAAGTTATTTTCGTGCGTTTGTGAAATTTCGCGAAACAAGAAACGGAACATTGGACCAGAGCGTTCATCGCCCCTGACGTCGACAGATAAAAAGTGACAAAGCATCTTCCGTTACCTTTAAAATTGTTTAATTCAAAGAGTTCTACAATGCTACTTGAAGTTATTTTACAAAGTTTCCTCTCATTATATGTTGTAGATTGAGCCTTATTTTCACTTGTACGAGATATTATAGTAAATGAAATATGTAGGTACAACTAATAACGAGAGAACACAAAATAGAACGTAGGTATTCTTTACAGTAGTGTTCAAAGTGGCAATATATTTCAGATTCATTTAGCTATTTATAGATTTCTTTCAAGCTAAGCAGTAATAATTATAAGAAATCTATAGTATATAGGCCTCTCCCAAAGCTCGCCACCACACGTGGACCTCTGCCAATATTATATCTTACGAACCAATGTCTTAGAAATAGGACATAAATACAAGTTAGGTATCAAGCGGAAAACGCCTCGTCTGTTTTCCTTAAGTCATCTATTCAAACGATCTCCACATGCAACATCAGTAACGGCTTTTGTTAACTTGATTCGATATGCTCTTCCATTTAACGAGGTAAATCATCTAGTGTTGAGCTTAATTCGGTAAGTAGATAATTGTTTAAAGATTTTTAGTCATTCCGCCCTGCAGCCAGATGTACAGGCGACCTATAAGGCTTCGCAGGAAGCAGCTGGATGCGAAGGACAGAAGACCGTGCGTGGCGAGCCTTGGGAGAGACCAAATGGGATGGGCAATTCGCAAAATAACCAAAGGAAACTTTGAATTTTAACTTTCCTATCATTGAATATTGCTTGAATTTTTATAATCATAGGAACAGCGAAGCGTATTCATAGCACTGATAGTTTATAATTTCAACTGGGGTTATTGCCTAATTTACGAGTGTGTACTGTGAGCTCTTGTGGATTAATTTTTACGACAAGTTTATTAACATCGTATGTGAGACGGCGAATTAGTTAAGGAATACAGAATATTGGCGTCAATTTTTGTGTCGTTGACATAAAACAATAGAGACACGATGATAAGTAAGAGCCTTGAAGTATTTTCCACACAACACCAGAATTAGCAGCTCCATAGTCGGTGCGTGTTAAATCACATATTATTTACACGCTGCAACAACTTTTAACGGATCAACAAAGCTAATTGTTTCGCAAAAAGGGAAGTACGAAAACCCAGTTAGTATATCTACTCGTATTTACCTTCGTGCGTTTCCTTATCACTAAAGCGCTGCTATCTCCGCGAGGAAAAAAACCAATACGTGCAACCAATACTTATTCTTTCATCAGGTTAAACTTATTAAAATTTGCATGATTGTGGACTGGGCGTGAGGAGCCCGAGTAGCATTGTGATTAAAGGCCTGCCGTCCGTCTAGTATCAGGGCAAAAGAGTACTGCATCAGATCAAGAGATAATCCAAATAATAATTTTCAAATATACCTTTTAAGTTTAATTTTTATTATAATTAGCGGCCCATACAAATACATCAAATTTGTATGGACTAGGGACATCGATGACTAGGGTCTATTGCGAATATAAAATCGCAGAAGCACTCTTCTGTGATAATAGGTATTGTTATGATAACCTTTACTCTTTGTATCTAGTGGAAAATTGTTGTTGAATTTCGTTTTTTTCGTGAAGGGCCTTTAATAAATCGAGTGTTACTTCTATTATAAAATCGGATCAGTAAATAAAAAATAATTTATAATTAAATAACTTAGTAATTATCTATTACATTTATTGCTATAACTAACAGCACGTGTGAAGCCGAAATTAAAAGTTTTGAAGTTCCTTATTATTTAGGGTGGCAGGCAGGTTGACGGTCCACTTGATGTTAGGTGGCTACCGTCGCCTAAGGACACAAGCAACACCAGCAACAAGTGTGAAAAAGAAAATGCCATATAATTAAAAATATATTTCAGAAACCGGCTCTTTCTTTGTTCTCTATTATCTTTATGTTTATTACATAATATGTTCAGATTTTAAGATGGGACATGTCTTAAACACGTGTGAGTTAACACAGATATACTAGTTATCAGGTTATTTTCTGTCCCATATCATTTACTTAATCGATCATTTACTTGAAAGGGTCAATAACTGAATGTTACATTAATCAATGTACGCAAATGAGATAAACTTTAACTCCTGAACGCATTAAGTATGGTTAGCTATTAATGGAATAGTACTCAGTAAACAGACGATACAGAGATAGCAATTATCACTTAAATTACATTGATTCGTTTCTTTCGATAATTTAGTAAGTTTAACTTAATAAGGTCAAGTTCAGATTAAATAAAATTACTCACGCTTTATTAGGTATACCTACCAGTTGTTCGTTAACGCTAATTAACATCTAAAATCTGTTGTATTTTTTTATGTATAGATAAGTAGGTTAATGGAAATGAGCAATATGTGAGCAATGAATCAAATCCAGACCAGCCAACTTTGAAAAGTTGTTTTTCCAGTGTTGAATCGAACCCGGTACCCTGAGACGTTAGGCAAGCCCGCTTCCCACTTATCCAATGGGCTCGTACAAAACATTGCTTGATTGTCATCCAACATTTTCCATCTAACAGTTGACATTACTTAATGCTTAATGATAGCGGTCCCCTTATCGGTGATATATAACTATCTTGCATATCAAACACATCTCGACTTTACGTGATTTTTAGTTTTTACACAATACCATGTACAGTTTAAAATACTGCATCATTCGATAGGCGAATCTTTTTATTATTTTTCTTTCCAATGTTTGGGACTTTTATCGTACAAGCAAAGGTATATCAGCTCCATTATCCCCGGTAACCGGTGACTTTAAATGACCTTCACCACCTGTCAAGTAGGCTTAGTTTGTACGGTAAAAGTCCCAAATATTAAAAAGAAAATAATAATAAAAAATTGCCTATCGAAGGACGCAGTAAACTGAGTGCATAATTCAATAAAACATAAAATTATTTCTTAAAGTAACTAATCAACACTTTACTTGTAGTCGGTGAAAGAGGCCCTAAGACGCATAAAATTAATTATGCACTGTTAAATTAGGCACGTGTTAGAAATTAAAAATCTATATGCTTGGGCTTTCAGGGGCATGTCATGGCTTCTAAGACTACTTTAGACCATTAAATGGCCATTTATTATTCGCCTTTATTAATTACTAGTTGTTGCACGCGAATTCGTCTGCGTAACTTTAAATATTATAGCCTATTGTTACTCACAGACAATTTGAAAATAGAGAAAATATGTTGTATTTTTGTATTTTGTTTGTAATGAAAAACTCAAAAACTACTGAACCTATTTTAAAAATTCTTTCGCCTATAGAAAGAATTTTCTAATTCCTAAACTTCATTTCACGTTAATTCATACTTGCCTTAGCTAATTTCATTTGCACACACATAATGTTTAGGTGTAGGCGTGACTATCGCGCGATAGTTACAATTTTGTCGTCAACGACCAGTCATGACTAATGTTTGAGCATTTTGCGTTAAAATTACACAGTGTTGTGTCAACGTATAATACTGGACTAGGTAACTAACCATATTGTGATTATGTCATTAGCAATCAGCTGTTCAGGTACAGCGAAAAGCGACGCCATTCATTTATCATACCTAAACGATCTAACAGGAGCTGCATATAATACAACAGGTACTAGTTGGTGACACGACCTGATATTAATCCAGATAATATCGCTGCTTAAAAACTAAAGGGCCATAAAACAGAAAGATTTATGGTTGTTTTATTTCATATTAAGTATATTTTGATCATTTTTTATATATTCTAAAGTAACTTATATGCTTATATCTCTTCTAGTATTCAGTTTATTATAAAAGTACTTAAAACATTTAATGCTACTTAAAAATACGCTTCTAACGATGTATAATATGCATATATTTGATATATATCTAATAAGAAAAAAGTAGACAAAAAAGAATTTAATTTTTTTCGATTAGCTCTCCTGTAAAAAGTGTAATTTTGATTTGTGGCCCTTTAGTTTTTAATCAGCGATATTTACATCAGTGAAAACCGATAAAGATATTGCTGAGATTAACGTCCACAAACGCACAGACAGTACAACTGAAATTTATTTTTGAAAAATCATTTAATGTACATACAAACACTGCTCGTTTACGATTTCATTAATTATTGTACCTATAGATAAATAAAAAATATCTTTAAAAAGACAATAACACGTTTTATGGTGCAATATTTGCCAGCGATATATATGCGTCATTTAAGTATATGTACAAATTTATGACATAGTTTAACTCTCTATTGGAAATTTTTAATTGAGTCCTTATCTGTATAGAAATTAATAACATACGAGTACAACATAAACATTGTAAACTTAAACACATATATATAGTATTTATTTATATAAATTGCTTTGGACGGATATGTGTAATTTATGTATTTAGCCATCCAGTTTCCCCCAAATCGGAACATAAGGGCACATACCCTTAGGTGTTGTCTGTATGTCTGTCCGTAACACACAACGTTTTAAAAATAAATCTTATTTGTTAAACATACTTCTTCGCTGGGCCAAAATTCTAACAAACATTGTTCATGAACATTGTTAGAATGCAATAGTTCCTAACCAATCTTAACTATTTTATGTTTTCTAACAATGAAGAGGTAGCTATTTTTTTCAATGAGTTCTATTCAAAACACAAAACCGTGCATTTGAATCATCACCTCCGTTTGACATTATCATTCAAATTGTTCCAACTGAATTCTAGTTTTACTAATCTACATTAACATTCATCCGCTACGCCCACGTCTCTTATATTATATTATAATAAATAAAGGAAGTTGAAACTAGTAATCCTAACTCATAATAACTATTATCCTAATACCTATTTTTATGCTAATATCGCCAGACTACACTTGATGGTAGGTGGCTACCGTCGCCTATATTGGCCTAGGGAAATTGGTGTGTGTGTGTGTGTGTGTGTGTGTGTGTGTGTGTGTGTGTGTGTGTGTGTGTGTGTGTGTGTGTGCGCGCGCGTGTGCGTGTGTGTGTGTGTGTCTGTGCGTGTGTGCGTGTGTGTGTGTATGTATGTTCCTCCATAACTCTTAAACGAGTTAACTGATTTTCATGAAACTTGGTAGATAAACATTTAGACGTACGGGACATAGGATAGGCTACTTTTTTCTTTAACAACGCGGACGAAATCGCAGGCACCGGCTAGTTAAAATATAAAAATAAAATAAAAATCTACTGGTATAAAAAATTCTTACTGGTATAAGTCACAATCTGCAGCCATTGCAGACCACGAGTATTGTACAAATTTCACTTGACTAAGTAAATATCAGGAATATGAGTCTCTTTGGTTAACTGTTGTCTAATTTTATTGTCTCTTCACTTCTTTTTCACTTGAAGCACATCAATCGCACATTCTAGCAATGATAGGGATTTTAAGAGAGCTTCCAACTGCTCGCTTGGATGTCCTTCTAAATACTATGAACTTTTTTGAAGAGGTACTTATTTATAGCAAGCAATTTACTTTTCTTTTGAATCAATTTATAAATTAAAAACCAGAAAAAAATGGTTTACAAACATAATTAGTATTTTTAGTTCACAGTTAAAATTATGCATAATGACATATAAATCAATTAAGAGGATATCAATGATCATAATGTAATTGAAAACCCATATACAAACAAATCGTCAATCCCCCAATTGGCCGTTAATGTTATCTGTCTGCTAATATAAAAATATGTTTTAAGAGAGATGAGTCATCTCAACAAAAACTAGTACCGTGTGAAGTCCATCCGTTGATTGATCATACAGCGATGAATTTTGATTTCCTCGTAACACCGATGACATAGACTTTGTTAACATATGATATTTTAGCTCAGAATGACATCAGAGATATAAAATTTGTCAAACCGATTTTTAAAAGGTATTGGAGAAAAAAAAGTCTGGCTAATTTTTAGTATTTTATTTGATAGTCGCGTAATTAGATTTGGAATGTTTTTTGGAATCGATTTTCATATATAAGCCAGGATTATGAAAATTTATGGAAGTGAAATTAAAATTGTCACATGGTATGCGTTACTAATTTTAGAATATCTCTGAAGTTTCGTATTTTGAATGTATTTTATGTATTTTTGTTCGTAAGGAGTCTATGAAATTTTAAATATTAAAATTAATTGTATAAAGTTACACGGACAAAGTCACGTTTAACATCTAGTTCATTTATATTTTACAACTGCGGCGAGAATCGATAAATATCAAACTAGGTAACTACATAGATTCGACCTATTTTGAAGCGGTAATTGATAAACATGCTACACAACCTATACAGATAAGCAAAAATATCACAAACTGTGGATTGTAACTACCTAGATTTTTTACATAATGATTTAATTTTGAGGTTATTGTTAGGATTTAGATATGCAATTTAGATAAATAATTCATTATTGCAATACAATACGCCATACAAATATGCGTGAAATGAATTCACGCATATATGTATGGCATATAGTATTATATAGGCATTCCCCTTTCCAAAACTTAGATCTAATTTAAATACTAAAATATTTTGTTAAAACCAATTAATATAATAATATAAGTTAGCGTATTTAATATTATGCCACAGACAAATACACACCTCAAACTTATAACACCCCGTTTTTGCGTTGGGCGTCGGGGTATAAAAAAAGGCGAGGAGTCGAACACAGCCATGTATCTAAATTTAACATTTACCTAGTTAGGTATAAAAATTACGATCAGTATGTGAATGTTTCATAATAGTAAACACTTTAAATTATTATAACCCAGTAACATAAATTAGTGAACGAAGTAAATTGTTCCTGCAATTTACGAGCGGAATTTGTGAGTCAGTGGCACCTACACACATAACTACAATACCGTCAATTATGGTCTTACTTATAATAATTATTACTTTATTATAGTAATTTTGTATAATTCACACTCTTCGAATGACAGGTGTCACATTTGACGCAGTTTAAATTTTACACCTTACTTAGTCGGCGGCAGACTTGGTTTTACCTACTAGGTATATAATAATTTATATCTAAGTACTTACACATATTTTTCCGCTAACTTCTTCTAAAACTAACGGATTTTGTTACGGTTTTCACTAATGAAAACAGCAAAAAACGAGGTAAATAATTTGCAGAATAAAAATCTGTACGAAGCCGGGGCCAGGTGGCTAGTATAAAAAATGCTTTTAACTGATATTATAAACGCGAAAGTTTGTGGGAATTCATGATTTTTTTTAGGTATTCTTTCAAAGGAAAACTACTGAATATATAAGTAGTTGTAATGAGTACTGAAATTTCATAACTTTTAGGTGCATTAACATGGTTAATTATAGCATGTGCTATTCCAATTCAACTAACATATTTTTTAATTTTAATGGATTCATACAGGATACTCAACTGATTTAAGTATAGCAAACATAAAAATTATAGCAGGATCTTCTTATTAATTAAGTCACTACCATAAATTTATAAATATTTGGTCTTAGCTCGATAAATGTAGCCATTGATACCTACTTTATAATATTTTAAGATCTTCTGAACTGCCTTACTTAAAACCATAAAACTAAGTATAAATTTAAGAGTTACTCGATACTAGTGGCTATAATGGTATAATTATTAGGTAATATGAAAAAACTCACCTTCATATATGGACCTATCATAAAGAATTCTTTATGCAAAGTTTCGCGAAATTCGATTTCACGAAACAAGATTTACAAGCAAAACTAAAAAAAAATGTAAAAGTTTTCTACTTATTAGAGTTTCACAGCAAAATAATATCACAGAATTGTTATATGGGAAAACAGCAGTATATAAGCATGCAGTCCGCAAAGTTAACGGCACGTTTTTCACGATTTTAGCACAATGTCACAGTTAATGAAAACACGACTGTATCACAAAGGTGTAAGCCTCATTTCATTTTAGGCATATTTAACTAATTAAATTATCGAAAGTACAGGAACGTTTTGAAAGAATTTTTTTTTAATTTAAGGCGGGAAATGTATCGCTGCTATCCGCGAAAACGTACTCGTGCGCCGTCCGAACGGAGACTGAATGTGACTGACTGAGAGCGATCAGCTTCAGCGACCGATTGAATGAATCATTTTGACAACCGTTAAAAATAAATAGCAGTAGCAGGGTGAGGTGATAGACGAACCTGGGTGTTAACTGTTACTAAAGTCATACTATTCGGCGAATAATAATAGGTACAATTATTCCATTTCATATGGAATTATTTCCTACTAATATTACAAATGCGAAAGTTCGTGAGAAAGGATATATCTACCTATGGTGAGTTTTTAAGTTTGTGAGTAGATAATTATATGGATGGATGTTTGTTACTCTTTCACGCACCAATTTCGGATGAAATTTGACACACAGATAGTTTATTACCTGGATTAACATATAAGATACTTTTTACAGGAGCCTATCCTGAGGGATCATCTAAAACATAAAAAATTGGGCGTCGCCATCGTCTTCAAAGTGATAAATATGTCAGGTGTTATATTATATTTTTCAACCCGGCGGACGAAGTCGTGGGCACCAGCTATAGTGAATAATGTAATTAAAATATTATATTTGAATTAAAGGATAACTTGACTAAGTAGGTATACGGTTCCCAAGGATAGGTACTATTCTTGAAGCCAGCCGCTCCCCTAGAGATCATCCCATTTTTATATGGAAAAATCGCGCGGCGGCCAGCGCTGTGTGGATGATGACACACTGGTGGAAAAGACGAAATTACTGTGTAACTTAATAATTTATTATGAAACTAGCGACCCGCTCCCGGCAGGGTAATAATTTTTTTCTGCAAACCTTTCTCGTTTAAAGCTCTTTCCACTAGTGAGAACCGGACATGGGTTCGTCTGCCCTCATCAAAACACCGGGCAACGACGTGCTGTGTGTTTCCGGCACGTCTCTTCATGGCCGAGTCAGTCGAGGTGGAGCCCGCAAGTGTGCGGGCTACGTCTAGCGGGGGTGATGGTAGCGTCTCTTAACGTTTTCTAACCTCCGCCCATAGACGGTGCAAGGAAACACCGTGGGCATTTTAGTGGGCAGAAGTCCCACATACCCCACAATCAGTGGTTAGGGGATCTTATTCGCAGATGTTCCATCGCAAAAAGGGGCACACTACCTTTCGCAGTCATTTAGGCAGACCACCCCATTACGGTAGACCGTATATTTGCAACACTGGTGTTGCTTGTGTTATAGGCGACGGTAGCCACCTACGATCAAGTGGACCGTCACCCTGTCTGTCGACCTTAACATGACATAAAAAAGGTTATCCCAGATTGAGTACCTATAAACACAATGATTTCAAACAAATAGAGCGAAACGCCTAATTCAGACGAAGCTTATCTGCTCTCTGTTTTACGAACGTTCTTGTTCTATTTTGGTAGCCATAGTAAAGCATCGAAGTTGTAACAATACTGAATGCGTCCACTGTAAATATTATGATGTGAATACGTAAAACAACGCTGTTTTAGCTTTTGAAACGATATGGAAAATTTGTTTTTGAATTAATGTGTAAAAGTCTAGGTACCACAGAATTCATCTTACCTTTTTTAGGTTCACAATAATACTTAATAAAATTATTATTATTGTATGCGTTCGAACCATTTACCAAGCATTTACCAGTAATACCTAATTTATGAAATACAGTCATATCTATACTAATATTATAAAGAGAGAAGACTTGAATGTTTGTATTGAATAAACTTAAAAACTACTGTACCGATTTGGAAAATTCTTTCAACTATAGAAAGCTACATTATCAGCGAGTAAAATGGGCTGTATTTTATTTATAAAGTTACGAGGGCGAAGTCGCGTACAACAGCTAGTTATAAAATTAATATTTTCGCACTCCGCCTCTGTAGGTTTTTTTCTATTTTATTCTACGACAAAACGAATTTTAATACGGTTTTCTCTAATGGAAAGATCGATGAACGAGGAAAGTTTGTGATATAATTTGCAGAAAAAAATGTCATCAATGCGCAGGCGGGGTTTTTTTAATAAAAGTAAAGAAAAAATATTTAAAAAAGATTGCTTCTCATCATCAATTTATTCATCTTATATTTCCTGGTACAAAGCTATGTGTAAATATCTTTATCAAAACTACACAAACATTTCAATATTATTTCTAAAGAACATTCTCTACTATTTTTTACACACGTCTCAAAACTTCATTACAATTTTATTTTCATATATTTGACACCTAAGTAAATTCTTTTAACATTTTGAACTATTTTATTTTAACTTGCCAGTATTAAATTCCAATAAATATTTCCAACATGTAACACTACACATTACTTCTTATAATATAAAAATGTTAAGTTAGTTTGTGACGCTTCAAAAAGTCGAGATTAGATAGACCTATTTTAATTTGATTTTCACGTATGAGTTAAAGAGTTTTTGAATTTAAAATGTATAATTATGAAAATTAAAACGATAAAATAGACTTAGATATTTTGAATAGAAACAAGTGAAGGAATATTTTACATTTTCATGTCAGGGATTTTCAGTGTGATTTGAGAATATAGATAGAACCAAAGATTTAAATCTTTGGATAGAACGATGTACAATAGTTTGGATAAGTATACCTATTTATGTACCTACGTGAACGATGTATTCATTTAACTTAGTAAAAGAAAGAAAATAAAAGGTAATTATAATGTGCACATTTTATAAATGTAATATTTAACTAATAACCATCTTTACGACCCCAACGACATGTTAAAGAAGTTAGTGAATTCACACCTACAAGAGGATTTTAAACGAAAAAGGTTTGTAATATTATGGTTGTTAGTACAAAATAAAAATAAAGATTTTGTTTTAAAATTTTGGGAAGTAGTACAAAATATGTACATGTAAAATTTAATTTGCATTCTAACGTCAATGAAATAAAAGAAAATTTATGAAATGAAATTTCGTTATATGTTTTTCACCTAAAACAAATTAGTTATATTTCTTGTGCTTCATATTCTCAGTTATAATTATAATTATAGTGAATAAATTTTGCAAAACAAAACAAAAATGTAAATTCCCGTACCGGGAATCGAACCCGAGCCTCCTGGGTGAAAGCCAGGTATCCTAGCCACTAGACCATACGGGATATAGTCATTTGGATCGAATTAATTCTCCATAAAGCAGTTATTTTATGTTAACAAAGTAACTATTGAAATAATGATTTTATCGTATAAATATTTATTTATTTATACGATAAATATTATTATTATTATAAATACGTAATACAGAATAATTATTGATATACCATCATAGTGATATTTTGCGCCATCTCTGCCGTAACTATTAATTAACTTGACTTACTACTTTTCATGTTAAACTTCTGGTGGTGTTCAAGTGATGTTATATTTACTGCATAGATGGCGCGCAAAATGAATATGAATATGTTACTAATAATAATAACAACATTATATTTTTTTAAACTACACCTTTAAAATGTGAAATATTGTTTAAAATTTCAATGATTAAATTTAAATTTCAGAAATAATTCAGATGTAAAGATTAAATTTCAGAAATAATTAGGTATTAAGGAATTAGATAGTGGCGCCCTCTGTTAACAAGTAGTTTTTCTTTTTCTAATACAACAGCTGCAGCAGGCTGCAGTTCACTTGGTAGGCAAAGCAGAGTTGATAAAATCCGCGATATCAGTACCTCCGCAAAACATTAGTATAGATTAGTATGGATAGTATGGATCCTTTATCCATGTAGGTACGAGTACATAGGTACATCCTTACTAAGGAGTAATGTGAAGTTTATAATTCTGTTACCTTTTCACGCCTTAACTACTCGACCTTGCATTTTGCAACATGAAATTTTGCATACACGTTGTCAGGGGTACGAGAAATGACACAAGGTACCTTTCATCCAGAAAATAAGTAGGTACTGCTCCTAGTGGATCATCTATAACAAAATAAAAAAACTAACGCCTGGCCAAAGTGTAATAGCAATGCAGATGTCAGGCGTTGAGTACTTATCCTCACTAATATTATAAATGAGAAAGTAACTCTCTGTCTGTCTGTCGCGCTTTCACGCCAAAACTACTGAACCGATTTAAATGAGATTTGGTACACAGGTAGTCTAAAACTTAAGAAAAGACATAAGATACTTTTTAATGCGAAAAAAGGGTTAAAAGGGAAGATAAAAGGTTGTATAAAAGATAAATAAAAGATATTTGACGACACGTTTGGTCTAGTGGCTACTGTAACCCTGGCTCTTAACCAAACGGTCGCGGGTTCGAATCCCGCTAGAGGCAAATGTTTATGTGTTAACATTTACCTGCATGGATGTTTGTATTTGTAATATTTAAACTTTAAAAAAAAGTAATATATCGATACCTTAATTCGCAAAACGAATAACTCCACTTTTTGTTGAAAATGACTTTTTGATACGGGAGAAACTTAATAACAATTAGAATTTAATTTTTAAAAGGTCTATCGGTTAATACGAGCCATAATTTCCAATGTAAAATTGTCTTTTTTCTTTTGTCGTATCATACAAAAAAAAATTATAATGTTTTTAGTCTCCCCTGTAAAGTTTGGCTCAGAGGAGTTATTTGGTTTGCGAATTAAGGTATCGATATGTAGTATATCAACTTTCTGTTCTGGTATCCATAATCCAAGCATTATTTGCTTACTTTGGTACTAGATGGTGCTGTGTGGAATGTGTGAAGATATTATACATTTATTTATTTACTAGCTGGCGCCCGCGACTTCGTCCGCGTTGAAAAAGAAAAAGTAGCCTATCCTGTGTCCTATACGTCTAAATGTTTATCTACCAAGTTTCATGAAAATCAGTTAATTCGTTTAAGAGTTATGGAGGAACATACATACATACATACATACAGAAAAAAATTCTAAAAATGGTCAATTTAGTTTCAGTATCATGTATAGAGCCTATAAACACGATATCTCTGAAAACAAACTAACTTACTCCATGACCAACCCTTACAGATTTATTATTAGTATTGATGTATGGATGTTTCGTGATTTTTTAGGCTTTTGATTACACATAAATAAATATGACATTCAAAGTTTGTAAAATTTTACCCTTAAGGGAGGGTAAAATAAAAATAGGGTATGAATGGTTCTCGAGGAAGGTTTTAGTATATAATTTACAAAGTTACGCGGGCGAAGTCGCAGGCAGCAGTTAGTATATTATAATATTAAGTTCCGTTTTAAGACTATGTATTGTTTCACAAAATGGGATACAAACTACATAAATGATGACTAAGTCTAGATTAATGCTATGATGACTATGACGTCGGTTTCCTTTGCTTATTCGATATTACAACCCATGACGCGTGCACGGAAGATCCTTCGAATCGAACGGGCTGAATATCGGATCACTAATTAATTCCTAACACCGAGTCGTAAAGTCCATAATGACATTTTTAAACATAATGTAAACACTTATTAGTATTGCTCGGTGCACTACGCTCAAATTGTCTTAATTTATTTGTGACGTTACAAATAAAGGTATTAGTCACATTTGGTATGTCCTAGATGCAGAAACCTTCGTATTGTTACTGTAAACTTGTGTAAAATTCGTCATAAAAATAAACAATTTTCTTTCTTGTTTTGTATTTTATAAAGGACTAGCGACTGGCTCCCGGCTTCGCACGGATGCAATTTTTTTCTGGAAATTATAAACAAAATTATCATATCCTCGTTTTATCATATCCTAAATTATATCTATATCTAAGTAATTTATAAAATTAGTTTGAACTTGTTAAATTTGTTGTTTAAAAAGACACAAACGGTACTATCTGAAAATGATCGTTGCAGGTGCTTAATTAAAAAAAAAAAAATAGTAAGCTTTAATATTGTCCGAATTCCTTTCATTACCTTATATATGAAGATATAACAAGTCATTCGGCGTGTATCTTAGAAAAAATCATTCAGCCGTTTCCTTTCAGGAAGAACCCAAACTTTCTATGTTTCGGACAAGTTTTTAATTTTTTACGAAACAAATGGATGAAATTTAATGGTGTGGTATATGTTTAGGAATCAGCTCATGGTGCCTTTTCATTTGATACCTCAATCGATAGGTTTCTGAAGAAGAAAAAAAATTTAAGTCGTTATAGCTGGAAAATGTAGCTGGATATGCGCATATCTACCTTAAACTTAATAAAACTCCGACTAGACTTTCCTGTTATTCTCCATACGCGAACTTCCCCACATGACTACAGCCAGGTCCAGGACTATATTGAGCAAAATGATGTTCAAAACTCCAGAAAACAGGAATCCCCATTCTTTGAGTTGTTTTTTTTTTTTAGTTAGTAGTTAAGTTAAGATCATTAAAGTTATACAGACTTCGCAAGAAGTCTAACGTTCTAACACCAAGAGGAGATGCAAGTGTGAGCAGCCAATGCATAATTCATTGTTATGTGAAGAAACAACTGCATTGATAATGTAAATAAATATGAAATGTGTCATTGTTAAAGTTGATTCATCCAGTGTTCAAAGGTATATTTGCAATGACACTGATAAATAGAACAAATGACCGTAAACAAAATCATACCTTACGAATAATATTATGATAGCAAACTTGAGTATATTTGTACATAAAATTCATAGAATTATTTTAAGTAAATAAGTACATAAAACAAAAATATTCCACTGTTTTTAGAACAGCACTGTGCTAATTTTTAATCTCAAAATTATCCGCCCTGTTCTTATTTGTCCAAAAATCTATTGTTTTCTTCTTCACTTGATACCTATCTATTTAAGGTATTAATATCTACTTTTTTTAATGATCCATTTCGCCTCAATTGATAGCTATCATTAGCTAGAGAAAGAGCTAAGAGCTCTAGTCTTTTAGTTTTTGGACAAAATTATTTCATAACAACTAGACAAGCAGGTTTTATTTCAAATTATACTAGGTATTGGATTAGTTAAATACGCTAGACAAATTTTACTTACCTTCAGGTTCTTTGTAGTTTCGATTGAATTCAATTTTATAAAAATGTATAAAATATAGGTTTAGGTTTATGTGTAGATATTAAAAATTAACAACATAATAACCATTATATAAGTTAGTTAAATATATAAAGCAAAATTATGTTACATACTTTCATTGAAAAACATTTTAAATTAGTTAAATAAATTTAATCAAAGACCCTTTCTTCGCTGACAATAGGGGCATCTAACCCTCTGTCTAGGCTGGGGCTGCTGGGGTGAGCGTTACGACCTTGAAATACCCTTTGACATTCGCATAATATTATATATAGGAACATAAATGCAAATTCTGTTTAAATACAAATGTAACTATAATGTTCACTGTTTTTCCACTGTCTACTATAATGTATACATATTATAGTTAAAATAACAAGTATGTTAAGAGTGTCTAATTGTATACATGAATTATTTATGTGGTAAACAAAACAGTCTTTGTCGAATAAACCAAAATGAAGTCACATCTGAAGTCCTATTGTTCGTAGCGTCTGCTGGTCATGACGTAGTTGTGTGGTCACGCGCGAGCCACTTCCATCCACCTCACAAGAGGTACAGCAAGGTGTTTTCGCATCAGTCGCATCGCCCGCGCCAGACGCGCTACACGCCGCTACCGCGCACCACCGACGATGCTACTTCTCATTGTACTAGCCGCGATCGCAACCGCGGCCGCGCAAAACGAAACGCAACCTCCGCGCCAGCCAACACCTCGCCGCGAACAGTTCAGAGTCATCTACGAATGGAACCAAATCGATTTCGAATGGGCTTCCCCGGCAGATCGCGAGACCTACCTCAATACCAGCCGATACATACCCCGAAACGTTTTAATATCTGGAATAAACTTCTACGGAGAAAACCTGTTCCTGACTCTACCGAGGATGCTCGATGGAGTGCCGGCGACGTTGGCCACGATACCGGTGCAGCAAGTGGACACATCACCGAAACTAAACCCCTTTCCTAGCTGGAAAGAAAACACAATCGGAGACTGTTCTGCTCTACAATTTGTACAAAATATTGAAATAGATCGAAACGGTATCATGTGGATTCTGGACAACGGTCGGGTTGGAACTCTCACTCAGAGCCCGGACACCAAGTGTCCTCCGTCTATTGTTTTAATAGACCTCAAAACTGGTAAAAACGAAATGGAACGGATTCCATTCCCGGCGGACACTGTGAATTCTAACACTACTTACTTAAACGATCTCGTGGTGGACAATCGGGACGGTGACTACGCTTACATTACGGATAACAGCGCAGTCGACCCTGGAATTATTGTCTTCCGCAGAAGTGACAAGAAATCTTGGAAGATACGCGATAAAAAATCAATGTCCGCCACGGCTGAAGCGTCTTCCTTCCGCATCAACGGTACAACCGTCAACCTTCCAGTGAACATAGATGGCATCGCATTGGGGCCACAGTTTCGCGCAGAAGACGGAAAGATCGATAGAACCATCTACTATTGCCCGTTGTCAAGTTACCATCTATACTCGATTAACGCCTCCATTTTAAGGAACGAATCCTTGGCGCAGAAAGGTGATGGAGCAGTAAGCAGTTATGTGGTTGATCTCGGACTAAAAGCTTCGCAAACTGACGGAATGAAGATGGACTCGACCGGAGTGCTGTTCTTTGGTTTAATAGGTAACTCGACCGTTGCGGAATGGAATACGTCCGTTGACTTCCATGCCGGTCAACGCACGATTGCACGCGACTCAAACTACATCCAATGGGTCGATAGATTCGCATTCGACGACCGTGGAAATGTTTACGTTGTTATCAACAGATTGTACAATTTCATAAAAAATCAGGTGTCCCTGGATGAGGTCAACTATAGAATTTTGAAATCGCACACGGGCACAAAGAGCTACGTGTATTCGGAAGATTTGAGCCCGCCCACGCCTGCAGATCGAGGTGCAGCCATGGCACCTACGCTGGGAGCATCGTTGCTGCTACTTGGGCTCGCCCACCTGCTCGCCTAGTCTTCGCTCAGTTTCTCGGTCGCGGTCCATTCGAGACCCTGACCCCGAAAACCAGTGTTCGTTTTGCGACGCTCCCGCGGACTGATGCGTAACATTACCAAATATTAAACGTTACCTTGACCTCGGTCTACCTTGGTCTACCAGTGATAATGCGCATGTAGATAGCTTTATATATTTTATGAAATTAAATTATATGTCTAAGTTGAATAAACGACCTATGCTCCGTGAGACGAGTCAGAAACGTGCCGAAGAGGAACTTTTGTCTTCAAATTGTTACAAAAGGTCGGGGACGCGCCGTTTCTTAAATGCCGCGTAGTTTTGAGATCTCACCTACGTCAAACATTCCAACATATAGAGGTAGTTAAATAATATATATATTAAAATGCATAAATGTTGTCTAAACTCCAGCTTTGAAAAACAAGCATATCAAAAGCGGAGTTTAAGTTGTCAATATATTTATCAGAATTTATCTAGATGTATATAAGACGCTAAATAATAATTTAAACTGTATAAATTACCTTAACAATATTATGAATAATATAGTAAGGTTGTTGTATGAACGTGACTGAATGATTGACAAATAAACGTGTTTATTATATTAAATTGTTTGCAGTTTTTATTCGAATACAAGTGAGAATTTAACGCAGTAGCAATAATATAACCAAAGTCATACATACCTAACGATTCAATCATTTTAAAAGTTCAATTATGCAAAATTAAAATATTTTTAAACATTATTATTATGTTTTTACTGTTTTTCTATGTTTAAATAAATAAATGAAGTAAAGAACGAGGAACGCATAAAAGTACCTACGCGTCAAGTTGGTTTGCAAAACCAATTTCGGAATGTAACAAAAAGTAGATATGTTTTGATTTCACTACATTTAATTAGGCGACAATTACAACCGCAATAAAATGTTGTTGACATGTGTCAAATTAAACTGGTTTTCGTTACTTTCTGTCTTATGAATCCGGAACTATGAATTATTTTCACTGAACGCATTTTTTGTTCAACTTGCTTAGAGAGGATAACATAGAAAGTAAACGCAGTTCTCGTTCAAAGAAAGTTGCATTTTTTATTGTACTTTTTGCTTCATTAGAATCTCTAATGGCCATTCAATAAACGAAGCAAGAGCCAAGACTATAGAGTAACCCTGATAAGTGTTAGGTTTTTCCCTGCGAATAGAATGTGACGTGCTTCTTGACATCATCTTGTACTTCGAACTTTAACTACAGATGGCTTGATGTCCTTGGAAACATTATAATCCACATATTTTTTGCATCAATCTAAAAAAAATGGTAGGAGAATCCTGTAATGACTCATAGACTTGTGTATGTATCATCGTAGATGTTTTTTTCCTGTCTTCGTAAACTACAAAGTCCGGTCAGTACCGACCTACTCAATGGGATAATAAAGTATTAATCATTATTTTATATTTAACTTACAAAGAACAGGTCATATAAATCCTAAGTTCGTCAAACGATTAAAATTAAAACGAGAATATAGTCAATAAATTTTCTTTATATATATTTTCTGATTATTTTTCCGACGTTTTAATAGTTATTCTACTATACGGGTCAGAGACAAATTCAACATAGCAATTATCACAAAAATCGCATATTCGACTCCTGGTCCGGTTTGCTCGTCTGAATCTTTTCAATTTCTGCTTAGGTAATGAGACTAAAAATCTATCAAAACATGTAAATTGGCAGATCTTGCCCATTACTCCTTACAAACAGAACACAGAATTGTGCCAGCCCATATATATGTTGATGCAGATATAATCTACGAACACATTATCCAGGTACATTAATGTTTACATACCAATAAGGTTAACTTGTTAATAATAGGTTCGTTAACACTGATTATCTACCAACATAATATACTCGTATTATGTGTATAGCTCTGTTAGTATTACTTGGGGTCATCGGAGTTTCTGTAAGATAATGATTTTTGACCAGTGTTTTTGTAAAATATTTTTGTTTGACTTACACAATTTTTTCTTGCTATTATCTATTGACGACGTGAGGTAAAAATGGTGTATAGAATTTGTAAACGCCTTAGAATTTTTAGTAGTGGTAGGCAGTAATCACCCCCTTACAGAATACCACCGTGAAACAAGAGCACATGTGTTTGAAGATCTGTTCAGGCGTTTGAAGACCATCAGCATATTTCAGGAGGATTAGTTTATAATTTTAAATATAGCTTAAAATTACAAATTTTGCCTTTAGTGTAACAAAAGTGTTATGCAACAAACTCTGAAAGTATAAGGTATAATTCGAATTGCATATTGTATTCAATTACATTATCATTTATTACATTATTGTACGAACGGACATACCGAGTGACATTTGTACAATTTCCTCGCTTGAATTGTGTTTACTCTATTTATTATGACACCGTTCACTGTTTACAGACTTCTTGTCCATACCTGCTCAATAAAATGACGCTTTCGACCGTGAAGGTTGTATTGTATCTTGCCCCCGAAACTCGATAACTGGCTTACCTATTTAAAAAAGAAAAATTATTATCATTATTTTTCATGTTCCATTTGACAGACAGGCTGACGGTCCACTTGATGGTACAGTCGCCTATAACACAAGTAACGCCACAGGTGCTATAAGCGCTGTCGACCATAATAAGATTAAGGTATTAGGAAGGGATAAGGAAATGGACTCTGGCATCCCTTACATACGCACCGAAACACAACAGCACAACAATCTTCTGGAAGGTTACTGCCACTGTGGCGCGATACACTTGCTTCAGTATTGTTCTATGTAAAATACCATACTATAGTTCAGACTTCTTAGTAGACTAGTAGCACTTCTTCACTTCACTTTCTTCAAGCACTTCGTCTTAATTCTTGAGATTCACAGCCAAAAACTTGGTCGATATTGCTCTTTAATAAACTGGGGTGTGTTTTATTAACAGTTAATCAACGTTAACCGTTAAAATCTCAACGTTTATTAATGACCTATGTCGAGGCTTACACGCATGTTTAACGGAAGAAACTAAGTTAAACGAAGACGTCATTCGTTTTCTTTTAAATTTCAAATTGATATCTTCCATACAATTCCTTCCTTAGTTGTGAGAAGTTTATGTTATTTTTAAAGAAAAAAAAGGCAAATAAGTTAACGGTCTACTTATTCATAGGCAGAACTTACCGTGGCCTGGAAACACGAGACATACCAGGGCCAATGCAAGTTCGCTACGCAAGTTTCCCTAATAGGATGAAAGGTAAAGGGCATGTGAAGATTCTATGAAGGCAAAAAATCTAAAAGAGACGTGTTGTTATTTCAAATCTATAAGGTGATACTTATTAAGTGTAGTAGTGTATCCTGTTGATAAAACTAGAATTTTAATACTACACTACAACAATTGACGACATAAAATTTTATGGAAAAGCCTTTTATAAATGTGAATAAAACACAAGAATATAAATGCAATGGAGAAATATTTAGGAAACAATTCTGTAAATGGGTCATCAATACAAGATCTAAAAACTTAAATAACAAATATTTTAAATGTCAAATTACTATTTATATAGTTTTAGGAATGAGAAAGATTGTTTTAATGGTCTTATACCTTAACTTCATGTGACAATAATATGATTCTTCAAGTTGTGCAGATTCATTCAATAACTGTACATAGTACCTTAAAAACATCTATAACAAAAAAAAAAATAATATCCCATCTGCCTTTTATTATATTGCCGTATGCACATTTTTATGCAAAATTATATTTTTAATGCATGACATCACCGCTAATATACAACAAACTGGATTTTTGTTAACATAATCTGTTCTTGACCACAGAAATAATTGTTTTTTTTCTTTATCTATTGTTAAAACTCTATCGATTTTTACAAATTTTCCAGTAGAAGAAAAACTAATTAAGACAACAAAAAACAAAAATTATTATGAGTTGTCATTTGTCTTCAAATAAAATGGTTTCCGCTTCTCACAATTTATCCTTAAAAATACTTGATCCATCAAGGACTAATCCTATTTTCCTTATAATTTTGTACGCTTGGTATGAACTATGCGTACCTATTACGTCTGTCTTTGAATATACATATGTATTAGATGACAGAATGGTTTCTGTATCTAATCACTTCGCTCCAAGACATGCTTGTTTGCGGAGAATTAATATTTTTTTTCTCAATTCCATTGTCTTAATTTGTCCGTTAAGACAAATTGGAATTTCCGAATCAAGTAGGTAATAATATATTTTGTATACCTATGCCTACGTTCTTGTTCGTTATGAGTTAGATTCAAAATTCGCCAAATAACTGTAGGTCATAAAATTTAAATAACCTGTATTGTATTCACTGTTACGAACAGTTTAGGTACCCGGTTAATTAAGATTTCTTTTAGTCTGTCGCGTCGGTAGTAGGTCATTGCTTTTTAACAGACAGCGAGGCATTCATTAATATTTAAAAGTAGCAAAATATTTTGAATAAACAACTCTTCAAAACTAATAGACGATGCTTTATTGGTTGGTTCTATGCGCCTGTCCCGAAGAATTAAGTATTGTACCCTTAGATTGTACCGTCAAATGTACAATACTTAAAAGTATGAGTTTATCTTACTCTTTCGTTTCTTAACGAAGAAAATTTTAGATGCTGGTCTTTGTCAATGATACCTCTAATTAAGGGCTTGTCGACAAAACTGACCTCCCCCAGATATTAGTAGGCTATCTAGCAAAGTTATGCAGTCAGTATGCCGACTTCCTCCCTGGGCCCAATTTCTTTTGCTTTAAATTTTAATTATTATAGTAAATTTTATGACTTTTAATGGAAGGCGAGGGCAGCCAGGTTGACTGTCCAATTAATGACTAATGGCTGCATCGCCAAAACTGATAGAATAAAAAAATGGTTATGGGAACATTGATAGGAGAAGGGAATGCGTTCGAGAATCCCTTTCTCACTCAACGAACAACCACATATTATATCATGCCATAATTTCACGTTGCTCTTCAGAAGTAAGGAGACAGTTACTTACTGCAGCCAGGACGAGTGCGAAACGCAGTATACCCTACCACTGCTAATACATAAGTTAGTAAGTAGTGTTGTTATTATTAATTTAAACTTAAATATTTTTAAAATTAGTACCTAAATGTTGATTGTGAATTTATTACAATAAAGAGATTAATTAAAATTCTATAAAAAGAGGAAGGAAAATTCAATAGAACGGCGGTTCAGGGTCGGGTGGAGGGCAAACGCCCAAGAAGTAGATCGCCTACCTGCTGGACAGTCGTTGTTAAATCTACAACTCGATCTAAGTACTGTGGTGCAGTGTGCTCGCGACGCTGATGCAAACAGGAAAAAGTGGAGAAGCATCGCAGTGGTGGCCATTATGCGCACCAGGGAGGGCGCGAATATGACCACTCTGACAAGATTGTGCGTCTTAATATATAAATTTATATTAATTAAAACACTTTCTATGTGATATGAATAAACATGAATTGCTGCAAAGAATAGCGAGTACAGAAAAGGCGAAGCCTGTGAAAACCAATGCCATTGTTACAATGTCACGGAATCAACAAACAATTGTTGTTTTTGTCGCGTCATTATTAGTAGAGGCGACTGTTACACGCACTGTTCAAACCCTGAAACTAATAAAGGTTAATCCAATAATTATATCGCCTATAAATACCCTTACAGTTACTTAATTGTTACCTATAATGACTGCAACTGAATCGTTACAACAAGTGATATACACGAAAAATTTTGAAGAATCATCCTTAAAAATAACTTTAGTTTTGTATTTAAGATACAAAACTAAATAAGATCCGTTGAAACTTTATGCCATCTAAAATTTATTTAATTGTTACTTTTAATATGTGTCTAACCAACCTTTCAACTCCAATTCTTCATTTTCCAAAAAAGACTTAAGTTATAGGTAAATATACTAGCGACCAGCTCCCGGTTTCACCCGGATAACAATCTTTATATACAGCAATCTTCGCCGCTTATTTCTCTTTCCATAAGTGACAATCAAATTAAAATCCATCTACACATTCTCGAGTTTTTGAAACGTACACAAAGCAACTTAATATTTTGATAAATAAAAAAAAGATTGTTTGTAAACTAAGTAAAGATTACAAATTCGAGAGACAAGTGTTAAAAAGAACAGCTTGAAACTGTATTGATTACATCATTTTAACGTAAAAATAATCGAAACACCTTATTGCTAAACAGAGATTGCGTTGGGCGGTGGACCATGCAGCGGTTGTTACTGAAATTGATATTTGTCTATAGATAGGCTCTAGAAGGTTATTTTTTATTTACAATTAACGATTGTTATTATCGTATTGTACTTTTTATGTGTTTAATCCGACAAAAATGCATTAAAAAAATAATAAAAATCAAATAAACACTGTGTACTCGTAATAGATATTTTCTTAAACAAATAGCTTCTAAATTAGCCGTACGAATTAGAGGTCTGACCTGAACTTAGTGAAAGTCTATAGGCAAATACTTTGTAGAATTACCTAATTTTAATTAATTAAATTTACTTTAATTAAATAGAAGTTATAATTTCTTTGTGGACGACATTATACAATGTCCCACTGCTGAAAAACGTTCACATATTCCTATTACTATGGCTTATCTGTTGAAAATAAGTTTAAAACTTGTGCTACTTATAATAAATTCGCCACATTATTATTATGAAAGCAGTTGCCTTTGCTGTTCTTTTAACATTTTTTTCCTCCCCTTTGTAAATCGTGATATAACTTATAACTCCAACAGCCAACTTGCGTGATATTTTCTAACAATTACAAATCTTAATTTGGTCTGCATGCGAACAAAACCCATTATTGCTTGTTCCGCTGGTCGTTGAACTCTGCATGATGTGAGGTTTCCAATTCTGAATCCTACAAGTCATAATCGAAGGCGTGGGCTCTGGCATCTCTTAAAACAGCACACATGCTGGAATTTCATGATGATCTTCGTAAGGAGATAGTTACTGTCACCAGACAGACTACACAAATGACTGCGACACGCAGTGTAGGGCACACAGCCACTACTAAACTGCTTTATATAATATGAGGTATAAAGTACGTCTCTTTCTCTAATATAGTAAAACATATTGTATCTTATATAAATGATTGTAATTTTGCTGGAATTAAGAGCTTGGATTCCCGATGAACTAATTAGAATATATTCCGATGATTCTGGTTTAATGTCTGTGTAATTAAACCTATTGACACCTAGCTAATATACTACCTACTTTCCTTAGGTAAAGCCGATTGCTCTTGACCACATGGCTAAAACCGCCGACGCACGGTAGCTACACGGACACGCAACCCCTGTTACCTCTGAAGAAAATCAATAGTTTGCACATAATTGTAAGGACTTTAGCTACACAGAACAGACGTTTTACTGGTATTGTTATTTGTAAACAAATAACAAATGATACTCGTATGTAAGTTATGCAGGAATGTAGATTGGCAATGACTTTACCAATAAAAAAATGGGGGCTTGACCAGGTCGAACAAATTTAAGTATTCAGTTTTCGCAACAAATCTGAACAGCTTTGTGATTATATATATGCTAATAAAATTAAACATATATTAAGTAGAGATACTACTCGTATGCACAATTAGACAAAAAAAGGGTTTTATTGTATTAATTAATATTACAAATAACGAACACGCGTGGATTCAGTTTCATAGAAAGCAACAAAATAGAAATTTAGCTCTTTAACATAAACCAAATTTCGTTCTAATTCTAATTCATTAAAATTTAATTTCTTTATGATCCCTCGAGAACAGTATTTTTTCTGCATGAAAAGTACCTTATGTCCTTTTCTGTATCCCTGACAATGTGTATTTATGCAAAATTTCATGATCATCAATTTAGTAATTTCCTTAATTAATGCCTTAAAAACAGCCTTGGTATTTATATCTTTAATCTATCCGCGAAACTGTTATTAGAATAATATGTTTTCTTATTTTCACAAATTATTACAATAGACAATTATGAAGACGTGTAAAGAATATGGTGAATTTTTCTCTCACTCTATTTACGGCAACAATTATAATATCAATATAAAAATGTGTATTTATTTTATTTATTGTAAAACTTCAACAAAACCACTTGTTAGTCATTACTCGTCGATGACTAATAGTTAGTTTTTCATATGTAAATCAGGCTGCGTTAGCACAGGTGGTTAGAATTTTCCATTTATTAAAAACATTTGGAATTCATTCGTTCTTCGTTTAATATATAATTTAAAAATGTATAATATGTAAAAACGTCTTCTATTAGGAAAATAGAAAGTTAAAACGTTTGAGCACGTGTAGTGGAAATTTTGGAAAATTTATGCATGAGATAAATTTTTGGTTGTCGCTTTCTAATGAACTTTATTAAAAAGTAATATTTTTTTTTAATGTTGTGGTTGACAGGAAAGCTTACGGTCCACTTGATGGTAGATGGCCACCGTAGCCTATAACACAAGCAACTACTAAAGAAAAAGGATTAGGATAGGATAGGAAAATGGGCTTAGGCATCCTTAACTCCCTCATCGAAACTCAACAGCACACATGCTTGTATTTAAACGTGGTCTTCTATAAGGAAGTATAAGCCTTCATAGTAACCATTACGTGGATTGGATAGTCAGTTCGCCTGCCGACTCACATAAAAAGAATTGCTGATGATATATTCTTAGCAAACAATCAGAAGCCAATAAATACACATGATTCTTAACTACATATATGATATAATAAAAAATGTAATATGTTAGTGGGAGCTGGGCATTTGAAATGAAAGAATATACCTACTATTGAAATCTGTTTACTTTAAAACAATAACAATTAATTATTACAGTTTATTATTCTCATAAAGATTATGTTACGTTATCAATATTTCAATGGCGTATTAGAACATTACCTTTTTTTATCATAAATTGTTGATAATAAATTCATTTTAACTGCCTTTTTTCTCAATAACAACACTAATGTATGATGACGTACATGATTATTGTGTAAATAACAATTAACTTCTGCAAGATATTAAAGTTATTTATTGACAATTACTTATACTATGTGATGTCGATAACTAAACAAAACTTGTATAGGCATAATAGCATTGAAAGTGTTTTTGTAGAGTGACCACAACTTTGGTTAATGGTCAATATACCTCATTTTCACTAATACGGTAATATGACCCGCGAAAAAAAACACACAAGGGCTATTTTTGGGAAATTGCTTTTGAAGGCTTAGGTGTGCTCCTAGGGATGGTATAAAGTGGTAATTTACTGCAGGTTCAAACTTCTGATTTTTCTATTATCAAAATGTATGGTTGTGTAATATATCAAATCGCTATTGTCCTACATTTTTCATTGCCAATAAGTAGTGTCGGCCTGCATGACTATCTTTACAAGAAAAATTAATACAAAATCTACAATTTATTAACGTGCATGTCAATTGGCGATATACATCTTATAAAAGAGTGACTTCGGTTGTGATTCCATGGAAAAATATAGTAATGGTTATTTTTAGGTTTTCCAACGATATCTATAAAAAAATATTAGTTTTACGCTTCAGTGTGCAAACGAATTGTTAAAGGAAGAATGATTTCTACGGAACAACAGTTCCATTAATTGGTAACCGCCTCGTCAATGTCACGCAGTGATTCAAAACATGAAATTATCATTGGTATTGTCATGAACTCTAACTACTATTTACTAGATTAAAGACACTCATGATTTATTATGATTTAATTAATTAATTAATATAGCTGTTACTAAGTTTATTAATAAATACTAGAATAAGAATAAATTTCTTATTCTTATTCTAAGTATTTATTTTAATTAAAATCAACTATTTTCTCTAATATCACCCAACAATACTTTTATAAGTATACATATAACTTATTATAATAACCTGGCGGCTAGTGATATAATATTATTTGTTAACTGTGTACACTTTGAACTAAAACCAACCGAAATGTTTGTTGTGCCATTTTGTATCCAAGCGACAGTTGCTGTAATGCTCATAAACGAATTACAAAATATTAATAGCAATAGCCTTCCCACGCTTCGTATCTCATAAAAATTACAATATTAAACTTTTCAAGTACTATAATATAGTATGTTCATATCGCTTTTTTATCTGCTTTTTCAAATCCATTACCGTATATTAAGATGTGAACGAATACGTGTTGTACTTATTGAGTCATTTTCATGGTACCGCAGATTGTAATTGAACCTATTGTTCTCGGTGTCATAAAATATATCACAAATCTAAGTATACTTAAATTTAAAATTGCCTTTAATAGCTACGAATTCAGTTTCAGTTTTTATATTTTATTTTTAAATGTCTATAATATGTAGTCGTTGATATTAGCAGATTAAAGACATTAGCCACTTTTTTTGTCATATCTTATTAACCTTTTATGCAAGGGATAGGAGATGATAAGACAATGCAGAGTAAGTCACAAAATCTTACTAAATAGAAATTAATATAATAAAAGACGAGTTATTTAGGGCTTACGTACAGGTTGCAGGTACAGATGCAAGTCTCCCTGAAAATCTACTAAGGGCAATACTGAAGCAACCAATTTCGCAAATTGTTATGATTGAAAAATAAAATTGTTTATTGGCGAGTAAACAACGAACAAAAAGGACAGACGTTCATCTAACATTAAAAATATTTTTTAACTTGACCATTAATTATAACTTTCTGAATGTTACTGAAAAAAGTTCCAGATAAACCAGCTCGACTGGTGCAGTAATTACTACTTTAAACAAGACGATCGTGAAATGACAGCACAGGTGCTGTTGTGTTTCGATGTGTGTCATTCCACTATCTTCTGTCAAGGTCGGCAACACCCATGACTTTGCAACCTTCATGGCGTTGCTCATGTTAGTTATGTGACGGTACACCATTAAGAACCTACCCTTAAGAAGACCGTCCACATGCCTGTGATGTAAACATAAAAAGAATATGTCAGCATTCCGTTCACATAAAATAATAAATCTTGAATTATTATTTCAGCATGCTCAGTACAAAACTCACTAAATTTTATTATGCAAAAATCAAAATAAAATACCCAGACAAACTGATCGATAAATTAGTAGAAGATAAATATTTATACTTATTATAAGACTAGCTGGCGCCCGCGACTTCGTCCGCGTTGAAAAAGAAAAAAGTAGCCTATCCTGTGTCCCGTACGTCTAAATGTTTATCTACCAAGTTTCATGAAAATCAGTTGATTCGTTTAAGAGTTATGGAGGAACATACATACATACAGAAAAAAATTCTAAAAATTGTCAATTTAGTTTCAGTATTATGTATAGAGCCTATAAACACGATATCTCTGAAAACAAAGTAACTTACTCCATGACCAACCTTTACAGATTTATTATTAGTTTTGATTATTATGGAATTATTTAAACTTTTTTAACTTAAGATAAAATACTGAAAAATTTAAACGTCTTCACAGTTTATAGAACATATACCTTGTGGTCACCTCAGTGATGAGAGACCGGTCCGACCGGTCGTTACATTGGTGGCATGTCACTGCCATGTTCGCCACAATCACGTGGAATAGGTATTCATGCATGCACACAGATGGAAATCCTTGTCCCGGATAAACAAGGTGCTTTTCCATATGCCCATAATGCTACATTTCAGTAACGGTGGTAACGGTCCCAAGACGCGAGGTCTAGCTGAGATTGAATACCTTCTACGGGGCGATAATGAAATCCATTGCAATGACTGATTGCAAAAGCGATAATTCATCAGAAATGACCTATAGTATTTTATTAGTGCATTAAGGAATTGAAATATTAATAAGGAAATTATTCCTTCGAAAAACTAACACTTGTAGTTAAAGGGGCGATAAAGTTTTTTTTAGAAAAAACGCAATTTCAATGATAACGTAAATATTATCTTCAAAAATATTAAAAGACAGTGAGCACAAGCTTTTGTGAAATCACAATCCTTGTGGGATAATAAGGACAATAAGGATAATAAACTAAATCCCATAGTTCCACTAATCGTTCCACTAATAGCATCCACTAATAGTTAATAATGTGCTATTAGACAATTTCATATGTAAAACGAAATGACAACGTTGCGTAGGGGTGGCGCGACTTATATAGGTATATTGGCTATATCTTAGAACTTTATTACGTCACTACTTTCTCAACTCTTCACAAATCCTTTTAAGTATGAGCCTACCAAATTAGATTAATAATTGATGAGATTAATACTTCTTAGGGTGTTATATGGAGGTTCCGGATATTGCGGGGTTTCTTCCACGTAGAAACAGGTGGTAGTTTTAATTTATATTATTATGTTTTTGTCTGTAAGTAGGTACTTGTAAAGGGTTTATGTAGTTAAATGAATATAATCTATACTAACATTATATTGTTTGTTTGCATTGAATAGGTTCCGAAACTACAGGGCCGATTTGAAAAATTCTTTCACAGTTGGGAAGCTATATTATCAGCGGGTATAGTAACATAGGCTACATTTTATAAAGTTAGCCAACAGTTTATATAGTTCAACAGATATTATCGAATAAAATTTGCAAATTTGGGTATTGTTTTAAAATGTCCTAGTTTTTAAAGACCCACAATTGGGTTTGTCTACCTTTGTCTACTATTCTCACCGCAACGATTAATTTACAAGACGCTTCTCTTTTTATTGTCGATTGACTAGAAAAATCTTCTAACATAAAGTATTTAGTAGTCTTTAGTAAAGTATTACATTTTTTGCTTTTTCCAATACACAATATAGGCAAAGGCCTTTTAAATAGACCTTCAAATACCTACTTTATCTTACGCACTTTATTAATATACATTTATCTTTTAATTCTCGAAGGTTCCTGGGGTTATTGTTTATTTGCTTTTAGCGTATAGATTAGTCACGTAGTTTTAAAGTCATTGATGCTATTATAGGATTGAACGCAGAGGCCATCTTAAATAAATACTCGGTTGACATTGTGGATATAATATAAGGTAAATTTCCATGACTGAAATAGATGCATCGATATTTCTCAGTATACGTATTAGGTAAGTAAATAACTATATAGGTAAAGACAAAACAGAAGAAATGATTAACTTTTTTCTCCCATCTTCGAAATTGTGGTCGAATTTTTCCCAGTGGTGGGCAAAATTTATGCAGTGGCATAGTTTACCCTAGATGAGCCATGACTTCGGCGAATCCCAAATAGAGAGTTTAAAGAAAAGTTTCTTTTTTGTGACGAGCCCGTTAGCTTAGTGGTTCGAGTGCTCGCTTTAAAGCTCTGTCTCAGGAGTCCCTGGTTCGATTCCCGGCAAGATCTCAACTTTGGAAATGAACTCTTCAAAGTAGGCTCTGGTCTGGATTTGAAAAGTGGGGCACGCTGCATTTCCCAGTCCCAGCTGCATTTGGGCAACTCATCTAGTGGCATTAACCACCCAAGTCCTAACCTAACCACCCCCTTACAGAAGACCATCGTGAAATAACAGTGTTTTGTTGTGTTTCAGTAAGTAAAGGATGCCAGAGCGCATTTCCCTACTTCCTAATCCCTATCCTACTAAGATCGGCAGCGCGTTTGCAGCACCTGTGGCGTTGCTTGTGTTATAGGCGACGGTCGCCACCTGGGCTCTGATTCTGTAACGCAATTTCGCGATTTCAATTCCTTAAATTGTTACGACATCTGGGCCCTGATTCTGTAACAATTAAGATCTGTAATTAAATTCTGATTCTGTAATTAAGCAAGGCCCTGATTCTGTAACGCCTTACTGCAATGCGATTCCTTACTTTAAGGAATGGTGAAATGGCGTTACAGAATCAGGGCCCTGGACTGTCAGCCTGTGTCGAGTTAAACATAAAAAATAAAATAAAAAGTTTGGATGTTTTTAGATGCATTAAGTCTCTAAACCATAATACGCCCTAAAAATTGAAGTGATATTGTGGATAATAATTATGTATTTTACGTATTTTTGTATACATTCGTCGGGGCCACCAATTGCCCGGGGGCTAGTGATACGGCGGTAGCTATCTACGCCTGGTAATTTTTTTACAAATGTCCCTCAATAGTTAAAACATTCATATGGGTAAAAGTTATTACATTTTTACTGTTAAACTACATTACTTAATAAAAAAATGAACAATTGTTAGCCGAGTAATAATAGTTAACTTTTGTTATTTGTTGACGTATAATTAATTAGAAAAATATAATAAATTTGCAAAGACTGCAATACAATACAATGTAAATTAAAATTGTTTTTCTTGAGAAGTTAAAAAAAAGCTGCAATTAGTTCAATGTTTGAATGTTGTTGCCTAAATGTTACCTAAATGTGTTTTAAAAAGATTATATACATAATAATACAAAATATTTATATATACAAATTACTTTAGTATATAATAATGCTTGCCAATCAAAAAGTAAACCGATACCTACACGTTTGTGGAACATATTAAGGATTCTTAAAGCTTCCAGATAAAAACAATGGGTCATTAATTGATACTAAGTATAATACGAATGAACTGCACATACATTATTAACTCATAGATAGATCATTAACAGGCTCGTTACCTTTTGCATTTTATTGTCTAAGTGCCTACGCCCACTAAGTTTATTAGTCATAAAATTAAATATACTGTTTACCAGTTCTACAATGCAATTGTTACATTGGAAAGGAAATTTCCAACAATACTTAGTATTAGTCGTAACTTTCGACTTAAGTAATTACTTAGCGACTTAATGAGGAATCAAAAAATGCTTAGGGCCTCTTTCACCTTCTGTCAAGTAGGCTAACCGTCATTTATGTCACCGGGAATAATTTAGCTGATTTACCTTGGTTTGTACGGTAAAAGTCTCAAACATTAAAAAGAAAATAATTAAAAAAAATCCCCTATCGAAGGATGCAGTAAACCGTGTGCATAATTTAATAACATAAAATTATTTCTAAAAGTAACTAATCAACACTTTATTGTAGTTGGGTGAAAGAGGCCCTTAGCTTTTTTTAAAAATACTAACATTTTTATTTACTAAGAAATTCCTAACGTTAGAACATCTATTAAAAAAAATAGATAGTTCTTGATGATTTGGTGCTATGTCACATGCATACAAAGATGGGGGATATAAGTAAAAGTAAGTGGGATTCACTCAAGATGGATCCTACTTCCTTTATATTGTGTTTGTTTGGGTAGAAAACACTTGAATTTCCATTCGACTGCTTTTTTTTTTCACCAGACAGGAGACATCAATATATTATAATGTGACGTCACTTGCCGAACGAGTTTAAATTGGCACGCAAATTCAACGAATTCTTTCCTCGCGTTTGTCTCATTTTGTAAACAAGCTTTTGTGTCTTTTTATTGAAATTGCCGTTCATAAAGTATTGTCAAATAAGGTGTTAAATTAGTTTCTGATAAAAAATTTAATAAAAATAAATTTAATAGTTTAATAATAAGTTTTATAAAAATACGGAAAATAGGCTACAGTTTTCTTTTTTTGCTGGAAAGTTCAGGATAAGGATAAGTTTTAAAATTTGTGTAAATAAGTAAACTTATAATTTTTGTACAGTATACTAATTGTGTTACTAAGGACGCAGTTTTCTCTTTAGGTGTATCTGTTGTTACTTAATCCATAGGTGATTGAGAATCCAAACGAATGCTGATATGTAAACTAAAACATACTCAAAGAATATAAGTATATATTTGTTTAGTTACATCGTAAAATATGTACGTAAGTACGTACGTACGCACACAGGTAACGATTGTGTCATTTTTGGAACAACGTACATCCAAGTGAATCGCCACTAGGCGACCTCAAGCAACCTATTTTGTCCGTAATCTGAATTATCATACCACATAAAGTGAGTACTGCATACTTCTTCAACAGTTAAATACCGTCATTAAATATGGTAAAGTACGTGTGGTATGAATTGCATTATATTTTTGCGTAATAAAAACGTTTCACCTACATCGGAAAAGGAAGTACCAGAGTTGTTCACGCTTCAGTAAATTTACCGAGTGTCCAGGAAAATGTGTTTCCAGTTCTTTAGGTGAAATATACATTGAAACACGTTTACTCGCCTATTCAGTAAATGTAATTGATTCTGTTTAGGTGAATCACCTCGCATAGATAGGTAAACAGTTTGGTAAACCACGCAGAACTCGTATTACCTAAGTACCTAAGTATTCTATTTACCTTTATTGGAGGACTGCTATTGAACGTTTATGAATAATGTTTTTGGTAAATTTCTTATAACAAGCTTATAAGCCTTCTATAACTTTTTATGAATTAGACCGTAAGGGTATTGTTAATAATACTTTATTATTTTACCATAGTAAAAAATCACACATAATGGAAATTATATAAAAAAAATCAAAATTCTACGGTTAAATTATTTAGTTGTATAATTTTATTGTACAATTATTTGGTAAGAAATATTACTTCACATATAAATAAACAGTCGAATGCGTTTGTTTGTATACTGAGTAAAACTGTCACACGGCATGAACTATACGTGGCCCTCGTTTATTATTTACGGTCCGCAACATGCGAGTAAATACTTATTACCAAATAACCACTTCATTTACGTCATAACTGTTTTACACAATATATTAGACCTGTTTTTTTTTTTAAACTGGAGATAAAGATTGAAGAGGTATCTACTTACTTAAAGAAAAATATTGCAAAATGGCTAGTAGGCAGGTATATTAAATCAATAGAAGTACATATATTAAACTGATTTTCGTTTGAGTTCTTACTGTACAACAAAACTGGGGGAACTAGACGAAATACTACTACGAATAATACTTTTCATTTGATGGTAGATGGTCACCGTTGCATAAGGACACAAATAAAATAACAATTTAGATGCGCTTGACTCCAAAAATTTGTTTACTCTTGTTATTCTAACGCCATCTAGCGGCGCTCGAACAAAATTGAACTTTTTTGTTATTTCATTTGTACTCTCAGATCAGGGGCCCTAGCCAAGAGCAACCAGTGCAAACGGGAGCGTGTGGGCGTTACAACAACCAATCACCGGGCTTTATTTTCTATCGTTACGTAAATACACAACGCTCCCGTTTGCACTGGTTGCTCTTGGCTAGGGCCCCAGTAGTAGTTACTAGTTATGATACACGTACGCATTAGCGTAATTGTCAGATTACTGACAATTGAAAGCTAGGAGGAACATAGATTTAGGGCCTCTTTCTCCAACTACAAGTAACGTGTTGATTAGTTACTTTTAGAAATCATTTTCTGTTTTATTGAATTATTCACTCGGTTTACTGCATCATTCGATAGGCGAATTTTTATTATTATTTTCTATTTCATGTTTGGGACGTTTACCGTACAAACAAAGGTATATCAGCTCCATTACCGGGGATCGGTTACCGGTGACTTTAAATGGCCTAAATGACTTTTGTGAAATAGGCGCTTAGTATTACTAATGTTCCGTTAGCTAAAATCATTGGAGGAACATGATATAACATAACACAGAACAGAATCCTTTTTAAACCCCGACGCTCGACGCAATAACGGGGTGTTATAACTTTGACGTGTGTGTGTGTGTATCTTCTGCGACATTGTAGCTCCCAAACGCATGGACTTATTTTTGGTTTCAAAGCCGATGTGATCAGAATTGTTAGCTATAATATATGAAGATCTGTTTATAATTTCAATTATAGCTTGTTAGAAATTAAATTAATTTTTAACTATCAAAATTCAATTGAAACCGTAACTCATTAGTCTTCGAGTCTGTATCGACTAGGATAACGAGTTCAAACAACTTTATATCGATTCATTTAAAGCAATAACGTCTGTTTTTATGACAATATAAATAACGAGGACAAAAGCGGTGGGCGTTGAGGAAAATAACAACACGATATAAAGATAATTTACCATAATATAATATTTTCTTATTTTTCTTACAAAATTATTTACAACATTATTATGCACAGAATATTCATTTGTATATAAAATACTTATTACAATTAACTAATTTAAGCTAATGTACAGACAGCACTATAGCTAAATGCTACATCTAGTTTGCAGATCGATATATCGTAGGCACCTCTCACTATACTCAATTTGTTGAAACATTACACCGAAACCATATTTAATGAACGAATAACAGGCTTTGACAGTATCTCCCATAAAATACCGACACAATACGAAAGTTGACAATAACTATTTCAAAAAAATTATATTTTTATTCACTCCTCCTGATATGTTCTGACATCAGAATATCAAATGCAAATACCACGCGTAGAGATATCATTTATAAAATCTATGGCTGGTAAAAAAATTATATTCCTTGTCTAAAAAAAAACTAAAAAACGAAATCAATAAGAATTTTGTCCACGTGTATAGAAATAAAGACTAATAAAATTCGTTGTCAACTTTCGAATTAAGATTTTAGCTACACATACAACGAACGAAGCTATCAGTCATTGTTGCATATCATATCATTGAAACACATAAATATTATTAATAAAAAACAATAAAGATTGATTATTACATGTTTTTATATAAAATTCAAGAGGAAACACAAACTTTATGCACTGAAAAAAAAAAGACATCCCTTGCTGTAACTTGACAAAATTTAGGACCCTTATTTGTTTGATAATATTAATCAAAGTTTGAGAACCAGGCCGCAAACAACGCTTTATATCTTCGCTCGCAGTGTAGCTCGCACTTATAATGTTTCTAATGTTACATCTAATTCTATTGTGATAAACGTTCATGCGTATTTATATTTCTAAAGTATTAAATAATTTTAAAGAATTTTATTGCGTAGATTAAAATGTTAACACATAATAATAACCGAGAGTTAAAGACTGCATACTTTGTTTTTTTTTTATTCAAATATTTCACTCACCGAGTGGACATTGGAAAAATTATTACAATAAAAAATAAATGATAAATCGCCTCCACTGTACCTTGATTGCACATATGTATAAATAAAGTGTAAATTACTGAAAAAAAAAATATTACATACATACAAATACAAACTTTTCTTTGATCATGTTCCAGCAATGGTTAAGGTGACGTTAAAATTAATTATTACATTATTTACATTTTTCATAAGACTTCTATGGCCGTATTTTAATACACTAAAAAAGTTTAAAATCTATTTATACAAACATTTCTTTTTATATTTTACACTATCACTTGTTATTAATATATTTTACATACAACATTTCTATAAATTAATACTTTCGTCTAATACGTGAACGCAGCGGACACACGACACACGTTTGGCCAAACATTTGGCAAATCATACCCAATATACAAATTATTGTCGAACGAAATGTGTGGTGTATTAATATATCGTCATTAACACGATAAAAATCATGTTTAGGTATACCTTTTATAATTCATGTAAATCCAAAATACACATTATTGTAAACCACCAAAGTTTTGGTATTCGATAGGTTGATTATAATATGGAAATCATGTTATGTTTATATTCAAAATACATCCTCAACATTTATGCTGCCAACATTACTAAAGTGAACAGTCGACTTCATCAATAATTATTCGGTTAGTGTTTTTTTTAAATTCAAGACGTGAGTGGATGAAGGTGTTATGTCGCATTTTTGGGTTTTTTCGTTTTTTTTTTTTTTTTGCGTTGATAAAGGTTAATATGTTCATATGAATGATTACAGACCCTAACAACGTCAATTTAAGACATTTTTAGAAAATAAAAAGTTGAAAAAAGTATTATGTACAGTTAATTTTTAAAATCAAAGAGTGCAGAAAAAAAATTTACTTTTGTTAATGGAAGTGTGAGCTATGTTCACTTTTTTTAAAATTAAATAATAAAAAAGTGTTTATTTGCTATCGTACAATTAATATTTTAGGTTGTTTACACAACTTTGCATCATAATTTAGTACAAAAATCAGTTCCGTGGTGACTTATCTCAAAAATTAAAAGTAAAACTTTAACCTCAATTTATTCAAAATTGGAATTATGTGACATGTCTCCTTCATCCACTCACGTCTTCAATTATTTCATATTTTATTTTTGGTGGTGTAGTTTATTTTATTTTTAACAAACGAATACCATTGTATGTATGTCTCTCGCATATTTCCAATTCTTGTTTAAAATAGCCATGAGTTAGTCCAGTTAAAACTCAAGAATACACCGATTTTAATTCGGTTTTCACTTATTGATAATCGCACATTTGAAAATAACAAGCTACGAGTCACTAGTACGTAAATTATTTTTCAGTTTTGTTTATTTCAATTACAATTTAAATTAATTTTCTAATATATAAAGTTATTATAGCTATTTTTTTTTTGTTAATTACGTGGACCAATCAATAGCGATGCAGTGGAATTTTTTGGTACTCGTTTGTTATAAAAATAAACTATGTACAACTATAACCGTAGTAGCTCTATTAAAGGAAAACGTAAGAGAGCAATTGTCGAGAAATATATAGATAATTAGATATTGATTCGTTAAACTAATTTTTCATTATATTTTTTATAAATTACCAAAAAAAGTATTGTTGTTTTTTAAGCAACTGTGCATATTTGAAACAAATTATACACATTTAAATAACTAATTATTGAAATTTATAAAATTTATAATTACAACAAAACTCAATTAAAACTCATATCAATTAAGTCAACTGCACAGCTGATAGTAACGAACAGATATTATAAAAAAAAATACCAAATATAAAATTTAAAAAAAACACACCTCAGCCAACAGTTTAAAAAACAAAAAAAGATTCCAATATAATATTTCTCCACGACAATACATATAGTTTAGATAACCCCCGCTATTTACTAAACAAACATTATTTGTGTAATTTTTTTTTTACACTAATTACGTTTTCAGTCTTTCCTTCGTTTATTTACATGGACAACAAACAAGCACGAAATGCTTTATTATAATTATTATAATGGCGCCATCTGTCGACAGCCGCGTGGCTGATATGTTCGCTGTAATGACTGCAAATATCACATCTTCAATAAACACTACGACTAATGTAGTGTGTCGAAGGGCAAACACTTTTGCCTTTTTAATACAGAAAAAAAAAACCTCATTTAGATCGAATTTAAAACTAATGGACACGTTTTAGAACAGTTGTAGACATTTTTTTTAACAAATTGTATTACGTTTTGTTTGGACGTCATAATAGAATACAATCACACCAAAATATTGTCCGATTTAGTTTCGGACGAGTTTAGCTGACACAGTGACATGTCAAAGGTTCCATAGAAAAACCGATCGAAATGAGACATCAATAAAATTCATCTACTATATCTAGTGGCGTAACTGACAATTTGTTGATATGGAGAAATTGAGGAAATTATATTTTGTAAAAAAAAATTGCATTTTTTTTTAAACCGACAAACTGTTGGTTACACCAGTTAGAACATATTGATTATTATATCGACTCCTATTTATGATCATATTGAGCTCTATATGAGTATCAATTGGAGCTTAAGATACAAGTACCACAAGTCAAAAGGCGCACCAAGTGATGAGGGAAGACATCTAACGGTGCCAAGAACTTGATGAGGATGTTGACCCAATTACAGCTACATACTTCTCCTTTAAGGGGACACACATCTGAAGGGGACACAGGTATGAAAGGGACGCGCTTCTGAAGGGGACACAGGTATGAAAAGGACACACATCCACAAAGCGGCGTGGTCTTTCCGCATAATCTTATGCCAATCGAGGGACAGACTTGCATACTTAAATCTTTCTTGCATGTTGTCATTTTACGGACTTTATAACTATAGTTAAAACGTTAAAATATCTCCCTAGTGCCGATTGTTTATGCCCTCTCATTCGTTTTGAGCTTGGAGTATTGCAAATGGTCATTTTGTAATTTCTAGACGAAATTTTAATGCCATTTGTTTACAATGTTACAAATCCGTGGATAAAGTTTTCATAGGCCATATTAAAATTGTATACAAATATTGACTAATTAAAATTAGAACCTCATTGTAGGTTAAATTTTAGGTGATCATAATTACAATACCTATTCATTTGAGTAGTCTCCACAATCATTTGCCACTAATTCTTAAAACTCGTTCTCTTCATACTACAGTATAATTAAAACCAGCGCAGCAACTTTGATTTTTGGCTGTTGCGGCACTAGTTTGTGATTTAATAAAGTTGTTGAACGATGCATTTGTAATTTTACAATTCAGACCGCCTGCTTCTTACTTTACAATCATACAGGGTCATATTTCTCAATAATCATTGTGTGTGTGGCAGATGTATTGAGCGCAAAAATTGCATTCAATCGACTCACTGCGAAAATAGTACCGAGTGATGTATTAATAAAAAATAATATCATTAAACCATTTTCGTAGGTATAGTAACATGTTCATTAAAATACAAGGCAGATTTTTTTTTTTCGGTAAACTAGACTTTCTGAAATCGCATTGTAATTAAGCGCTTATACAACACCCGTTTGTAATTCAACCTGAATTTGATTCCTACTACATATTTTAATTGAGACCATAATTTTTACTTTGGGTCTCATATGAGTTGACCACTTTCAGAGGCGGCAATCTGACTTTTTGAGAATTGTTGGTAAATAAAACTTTTTCCATTCCATGTTGCCATAATAATTAGCGGCTAGTGGTGCGCGCTGTGCGGCGTGTGCTGCGCCTTCTTCTTGCGCTGGGCGAGCATGTCGTAGAAGGGGTTGTGGCTGATGGAGCGGCGCAGGCACTCGATCCACTCGTCCCTCTCCTCGGCGGTGGCGGCCGACATGCGGTACACGGTGTGCTTGCCCTCCACCACCTTCCCCTCCGAGTCCGTCTTGCACGCCTTTATCAGATCGGCGCCGCCGCTCGCGTACAGCTCCAGGCAGTGCGGCCGCTGCCGGTCGCTGGCCGCGCGGACCTGGAACACCATACAATGGGCTCTTATACCTACTTGTTCCAATCGTTTATTTATCTTTTGACAGATCACGCAAATGAAGTTTAACATTTCGGTACAATGTACTACAGAAATACCGCACTTCATGGACGGGCACCGCTCACTTAGTGATGAATAACCACAGACTATAAAAATCGATTAAAATAAAACAACTAAAATAGATACTGTAATACTTTATAATTTTTAATTATAAAGAATCGTCTGTTTCTTCTCCGTATGAACTGGAATCATCATCACTCGTGATAAAAATGTAAAGTGATAAAAATATTAACATAAGTGGTTTGTTTTAATATATAAGATAAAGTAACTTAACACCTGTG
Organism: Synanthedon formicaeformis; assembly: GCA_945859745.1. Classification (NCBI taxonomy): domain Eukaryota; kingdom Metazoa; phylum Arthropoda; class Insecta; order Lepidoptera; family Sesiidae; genus Synanthedon; species Synanthedon formicaeformis. Next base: position 7,081,259 of record OX243964.1, read on the forward strand.
AATGTTTATAAAACAATGCAAAATGTTGAGCAAAAATAAAATATGAATATTTTAAATCGATTAAAACTTCTTCATGAATAAAATCGATTGTTAAAAGAAATCGAATCGGTAACGCATCAGGGTATCACTATTTCATTAGTACTCGAGCTGTCAAAAGTTAATTAAACGATTGGAACAACTATAACGACCCTTAACATTATCCCTTTGCTTCTATAACCACCATCATACACCAAAAATTAATCTTCTAAAGATCTGACATTATAAATATAACTTAAAATCCGCTTAAAGAATACCGAATTGAAATTATCGTGCTGCATCGATGCCGTTATTGAAAAGTTAATAACAAAATGGAGGAGTCAAACTTACGGAAATATTTTCTAGTGGAATGATGCCTCTCGGCTCCTTGTCAGTCGTGTACTCGAAGTAGTAAAGGCAGTTGTCGTTCAATATAAACCACCGTCTCTTCCACGACTTGTATCTGAAAAAAAAAAAACGTAACAAGATATTACTAAAAATTGAACATAGTAAGTCCCGACGATGTGGCAATGGCAATTTTAATAACAGACATTCAGACAACTCCACAATGAAATAATAAGCACATATGAGCAAATTAAAAAATTCCATCATTTTAAACATTTTTTATTTTTTTATTTTATGCGTAATTTATAAAAAAGAACTAAACATATTATAGACAAATGTTTATATTGAAAATTAACAGAAATATTTGTATTCTTTTTTTAATTTTGCAAACATACACTGTGAATTTTGCAATTATATTAGCATGAACTCAGTTTATTTATCAGTGAATAATGTAAAATCTCACCTTCCTCCCTGTTTCCATAGCCACCCCTCCTTGTCGGGATTGAAGAATGTGTGCATGAGATCATTTCCGTCGTCCTCGGGTATCTTGAATGGCTCCGTCTTTATAGACTCGTATAGGGACTGTAACATATTATTTTTATATGTACACGCAATGTCTATAAACATTATATGTGCACATAACTACTGATATATTTCTAACTAAGAGAAGTATGAAAGTTGTGACTATACCACCGAGCTATACCGACTATACCGAGCATTACCGATAAGAGCCGAATTGAGAACACCTATGTTAACGAGGTACTTTCACTGCCTTTTCAACTGCCGTCTCCTATGCGGAATTTGTTAGACCTTTGTATATGTTGATTTTTTAAGATAATCTCATTTATTTTAAATTAAACCGCGGGGTTCACTTAACTGATAGTAGGGTATAGAAGAGAAGTTATATTCTAATACAATTTTGAACATAAATAAGTATTTTATGTTCAAAATTGTGTTAAAAATATTGACTCATGTATACTGGCGATTGACTTCCTCTCGGACCTTGAGAGAAACTAGATTGCACATATTTATTTTCGTCACACGCAGTTACTGATAATAATTACGGTCAGTTTGAAAAACATTTAAGTTTATGTGTTAATGTCTTGTAAATATTTTGTATTGCTAATAATTCATAACAAGCTCGAATCAAATAAGGAAACATAATCATTTAAATATACAACATAAACAAAAAGATAAAACGTTTTATTAATAAAATATATTGTACGTAGAAACAAGCATCTTTTCTATTTTTCTTATCTAAAATGTTTTCATTTAATGTCTATAACATTCATGTCTATAACATGTTTTTCATGCAATTCTGCGAAAACATAAAACAGCTAACGTATTGTATGTACAAAGTAAACATTGTTCTTTTTCAGCTTCAGATAAATATTATGTTTTCAAATAATGTTCATATTCTTAAAATCCTGCCTACACGCATAATGGCCACAAAAGAAAACTTTACTTATCTCAATTAACATTCTGACTAAAAAGACTTTAGTTTTTTTTTTTTTTTCATTAAAACTTTAAGTACATAAAATATTATGAATCCGTCATGTCTGTTTCTCCACTAATTACTTATTTTAATACGATTTTCACTTATGGAAAGAGAGATAAACGAGAAAGATTTGTGTATATAAAAAATCACCCTGGGCGAAGCCGGCTGCGTGTCGCTAGTAGCAAATAAAAATAATTCATAGGTTGGTTTATGAAGTAACTACATTTATTCATCTCAATTCAGCTTTTATCCATAGAAAACACCTGTTGTGTATGAACAAAAGCTAAATAAATGTGGTCCCTAACTTAATCTGGATACAAATCTATGTATGTACCCACTGCTTTTAAATAATAATAAAATTTCTCATTAATAAATAAATATTATAAAGAGAGAAGATTTGTGTGTTTGTAATGGATAAACTCAAAAACTACTGAGCCGATTTTAAAAATTCTTTCACCTATAGAAAGCTATATCAACAGCGAGTAACATAGGCTATAAATTTTATAAAGTTACGCGGATGAAGTCGCGTGCAACGGCTAGTTACTAAATATACTAATATTTGCTTACTCACCAGGAGCAACTCGTGAGGGAGATCACCGCCGTTATTGATTCCTCTGTTCATAGCGACGAACTGTTCAGGCGCCGGTTTGTCCTTTACACTGGGATTGTGTAGCGACGTATTCAACATTATGATGGCAAAGCTGAGCACGTAACACGTGTCTGCATTTGTGAAGATGTCGGGATTCAGTTGGCAGTACCGCTGCGCAAAGCATTCCATCATACGATCTATTTTTTGCGCTTCACCGGGAAGACGAAAACTCCATAAAAATTGCCTGAAAATTGTAACATTTCACAATTAGGACATTTCATGACACGCATTTGAATATTCATCATGAAAATCTATAAGGTACTTTTCCTTGATTTTGGGAAATCAACATGACGAAATGCAAGAGTTGAATAAGTTTGTTGTAAAGATTTTCATGTTTTACAATGTGTTCAATATGAAGTAAACCCAATGGACCCAATGGTACAACAATGCTGCTTCGAATAATTATGTGAAATTGTTGAATGACGCGATTATTCAATATGAACCGGTTTGTGGGACTCAGGGACCCGTCATTTGAAGAACAAATCATATAATGATTATATGGGGACCCATCGTGCAGTTTAAAATTTAAATTTAAAGTATATTATAATTCTTGTGTTGACTTACGTCAATAGAATAATGACATATATGAACTGTCAATAGAATGCAAAAACGGATATAGTATATTAACAAATACTTATTATATAGGATTAACAAATACCTACGTTATTTTATCTTGGAAAAATGTTAGGTTCCGGAGGAATCGTTTAAAAATATAAAAAATTTGGCGCCACCCACAGCGATAGATGTCGGGCGTTATACATAATACTCATTAATATTTCATATTCCAAAGCAGACAAAGTCGCGGACACCAGCTAGTCTGATAACAATTTCCTAAATATTAATCAGAATCCAACATCAATTTTTTTTAAATTGTGTAACAATAAATGTGTAATTTGTGCACGAAAACATTGTAGAAAAAAACGTACGTAATTGTTATATTCGAGAAATATCTCAGTCATCGCTACGATGCATGCAAGTCACTATATTTACAAATATTTGTTAATGTACATATTTGTTCCGATATATTGTTATCTAAGGACGTCGATTATAGAAGACATTTTTCAGTAGTCGTAAACTACGTATATTATTATATTTTGAATATTTCATTAATATTTAGTACAGAATTCCGGTTTAATTTAAACACCCACAACATAATTTTTTACACATTTTTTATGTGTTGTAACCTCATGTTGATATTACTCTCATGTACAAATTGTAAGATAGTGTCCACCTCATATAAAACTCATTGAATAATATTGTAAATAAAAAAAACATCGACATACTTTGATTTGCTACAAACCCAACAATTGTTCTTGGAATTGAATTGCATACAATGACGACTCTGAGTAACATCCAGCAAAAATATAATATATTATTTATTTTACATTTACCTTTTTCGATTTCTTTGAAATGATTTTATAAATGACCAATATTTCTTGCACATAAATATTTTCTTACAAGAAATTTCCGAAAATTCACAAGTCTGAAGACTAACTATTCAGAGCTAAATACATACAAGTCAAATAAGTATTTTAGGATGTTTTTTTTAGAATTAAAAATGAGATAATAAGTCAACATTGTCAGTAAAGCATAATCTATTATATCTTACTTCACCACATTTAAAAAAAACATAAAGACGCCAGTACCTCTCCAAACAATTTAATAGAAAATAAATGGCTTTATTTGAAGGATCATGTTGGCGAAGTTAAGCAACAATATTTATGATACCGTTACTAATGAAGCTATTGCTTCACATTTCCAATTAACATTATTAATTTTAATCATAAATGTGTGTTTTTATTGTCTTTAATGTACCTCCATTAGAGGTAATTTCGCTGCTTTATTCGCACATATTAGAATCCGCAGTGAGAGTGAGTGAGAGGTGAGAGGTGATATGCTACTCTTATTTAGCGGTATTGACACATAGAAAAATGTTAGACAAACCTGAGCGCTTGGACTAGTATTAAATCCGTGAAGTCGTGTAACTCAACAAAAGCCCTCAGCACTGCCTCGTTGAAGTCCGACCTCTCGCCAAGATAATCGCCGATCGCCGTTTTACTTAAACCCTCACCCTTGTGGAGAAATTGTGCTACATCCTCTGGCGTCCTTTGAAGTAATCCATTTTCATATAAATATTCTATACCTGAAAACGAAGGTAATACAATTTGAACAAACACGACCTATGAATCTATTATATTAGGTACTTTTACATTTTTATATACACACTGCAGCACGCCAGATAGCCTGCGGCAGATCGGCAGGAGATAAGAGAATATTCTTGACGCATTAAAATCAGGTTACTTGTGTTTAATTTCATTCAAGTGTTTAACTCAAGATACAAGATTTTGCAAATTGATAATACAGGGTAAAGTACAAGGCCGCCAAATACCAGGGAGACGTAAAACGTCTTAGGGGATGATCACACGATCGTTGTCCAGAGCAGCTGTGGACAAAATCAAGATTGCGATGATGATCGCCGACCTACCGTAAGAAGAAGGCTATTATGTTCATAACAGTTACCTTCACTAATACAAGCACGCATTCATAATATCTCATCCGCGTATGAAGACATTGACGAAATTATACTGTACAGCAGACTAACATAAGATACACTAGGCTTTAACTCAAGGAAAGTATCTAACAAAGCACGATGGAAATAATTCTTTTGCAAAGTTATTGGTAATTTATAACATAATTTTGAAAACCCATCAATCGTGACGCACGTTAATCTTTTCAAGTGGCCATTAATCTACGTTAACTATATGAAACTTTACAATTCAATAGATACTCCTACGGGCTCCGCAATGACGTCATCTGCCCACGCATCCCTTAAATCGAATTCAGGCTCTGAATAGGGGTTGTGTGCCTATGTGTAGGTTGACTGAAGAATTTAATCTATATTCAGATGGAATAATTTACATGTACACCCATTATTACAGCTTTTATTGTGATTCGTTGCATTTATTAATACATAACATTATGTAGTTTAGCCGTATATATTAATGAACATTTTTTAATAGTTATTTACGTCAACTAGTTAGTCAAATTCATCGCAATACTCAATTGTTCAGAGATGTCTTCATCTGTGTAATTAGTGGCCGCTCGGCCTACTTTTTAAATATTTTTTTTTGTCTAAGCGGTTGAGTGAGAAATGTTATAAGGAATTGTAAAAAACTAATTTTCTCTTAGTGAGAAATCTTTAAAAAAAGGCCTAGCTTCATTTTCTTTAAACACATTTTTTTTCTGCATAGTCATTATCCTTGATATTGCTTCAAGACGATCCATTAAGCCTCTGTGAATAAGAAGAGAAGTAGCAAAAAACATCCGTCAAGTGTTGAGGACGCTTTAATAAACATCAACACTTGGGTAAAAATTTTCAAGGCATGAATAATCGTAGATAGCAGCATGACTGATCATTATACACTGCAATATGTGAAAAAAAAACTTAAGTAACAAATGACGTTGTATATCAAGAAACCACAGTCGTACAGTCAGCATCAAAGAGTTGTACAAATAATTTTAATAGATTTATATGATTACTAATGAACTTTAAAACAGAATGTGAATATTATTTAGCTGTAAACTAAAGAATTCAAGTCTATTTTCAAATAACTATACGACGGGCTGCCAAAACGCCATGGAAAGGAGTATGGTAAAAATTATCAGATACAGATCAATCAGAGATCATATAAGAATACACACCAGGACAAAGAATATTATAAATACTACAAAAAAAACTTAAATCCAAATGGACAGGTTCATACAATCAGAGGCAAACAAAAATAGTCAAAACAATGTGTTGGTTCTCAAAGTTCAGGGAAAGCAGACGAGGTAGCCCTAACAAAAAGTGGGTTGAAATCGGGGGCAGCAAATGGACGAAACTGGCGTCTCAAAGAAACGTGTGATTAGAGTTGGAGAAGGCCTTTGTCAAAATAGGCACACACAACACACGAGGTTGTCGAAGTCAAACCAAAACTCGAATATTTGTCAGAATAAAAGCCATTATTATTATAATTAGACTACGGACAACAACTAAACAAACTACGTTTTACTTGGCTACAATTCGTTCGTAATAAAATAATATTAATATATTATATGTGGACATATAATTTTTTTTTGCGAACTAAAAGCTTGTGAGCTTTTTAATAGCTAAGCTGTTGAGTATTCGGATGGAAGTTAAATAACTCGACGAAATTGCTTCAAGTGAAAGTCTCTTTTGAGACTTCATGTTCGAATGTATTATTTTAAATATTAATATTCATGTTTGCGTTCTAAGATCATTCTAATGTTGACTACATAGACTAAAATTGTACGTATATATCAAGGGTAAAAACCTTGATACGGAACGTGATTAATGATCATAAATCCATAGATGATTAGGTTCACTTTTATTGCCACGTTTTCCTTGTCTTTATTTGTAATGAGAGAAGGGAAGGAAAAACATTAAAAGTAAAAACATAAATGTCGTCTTGAATTTTCACGTTATGAAAACCTAGTGTAGGACTTCAGTGGGGACAGTAAAATTATTTCCCGAGGGAAGAAACCTTTCGCGTGCGGTATGCCATATAATTTGAATTATGCATGTTCATTGCATATGGAAAAGATCGAACGGAGTTATGGGACATAACTTGCCACATTAGAGAAGCCTTTTTCGAACAAAATTTGAAAGGATATTATGAAGGATTCCCCTTTGAAGTGTTTAAGATTTAGTTATAAGTTATTTCTAAGGTTCAACTATTAATTTATGGTGACTTTCTTTCTTCGAGTTATTCGAGTGCAAAACATAAAAATTGCCACATTAAAGTGTTTAATAAATGAGTCATAACAACTGCACCTGAAGGCTCGCTAAGGGTATAAACTAAGTTTTACTGCTAATTAATAATTTAAATAATAATAGTAATATAAGAATACAATTCTATTGCACATTATTCCACATTTAATAAGAAACCACTCGATTGATTTTATTGTCGCAGCGGAAGTCCTCAATGGTGTTAATTGAACCTAGATATCAATACTAGATACATCGCATTGCATTTCGTTTTATATGGCAATAACCCTTTGACTCAGTATTATTTAAAAAACCTTGACTGCGTCATTTCATTAAGATAGATGGGGAACGAAAACAGCTCGTGTGACGTCAAAGTTTATTTGTACTGTAGTGTTTAAAGTGTGTGTGTGTTTCAAAGATGATCTGTTACGTGCATTTGTTACTTGTTTGCGGCTCTGTCGAGTCCCGGAGAGGAGTTACAACACTGGGAGCATGACACAATTACCTAGCAGCCGAGAGGAAACTGGCGCAAACAGACTTACTGTAGTTTGTACAACATGGGTATCCATAATTGTGTTTGTTACCTTCATGTCGTTAGCGGCATAAGACAATAATTGAGTTAATGTATCGGTTTGTTTTAGTTGTTATATATTTTGACACAATACTATTATAACTTTTTGCTATGGCAGGGCAAAACATAGAAGTGTCGTGGCATGTGATCTGACACGACACTTCCTTACAGATGACCATTGTGAAACAAAAATACTTATGTGTTTCTATGCGCGAGTAAAATCACTTACTAAATTTGATTAAAATTTGAATTGGCAAACTATTTGGTGTGATAATTATATATAGAAATAAATTCTTAGATAAAAACAACATCATTAACAATTAAGAAAAACGAGTAGAGGAAGCACATGCACGCAACACAAAACTATTGTACTTGAAATCTTGAGTATACTGTTTGGGGGGAAATCGCCCCCAGTCAAGTCTACAATAATGATTCACACAGTGGACATTTTGTAGGCGAATTATAATAATTGTATGGTATTCGTGTGGGAGGTAATTGTTGCGGGATTCCTCAAACCGTGGTCAGTTGGCCAGGTGCATGCAATGCGGGAATAGAACAATTTGCTGTGTATGTCGTCCGGCCAGTTATTCGTGGGAACGCTACACCTGCCATCGTCGAATTCCAGCACTAACAAAACGCCGGCCACTTATCATATTAACAACATTTGTCGACTTGCAAATATCTTTCCTGATAGGTGCCGCCTTATTTATATTTCATTAATAATTTAAAGTAGGTTTACATAAAGATCAAAGTACACCTAAATCAACAGTTCATCGTAATTAAACGCTTCAAGTCCAGCGGACGGTGTTTACCTATTTAAATGGGTTTATTTATGGCCGGTGGCTACCTTTGCCCTATAAACACAAGCAATGCCACAGTTTGGCCTCATTATGGTATTATGTAGGAACAGGGACATGAACTGTTGTATGCTTTACTCACTCACCGATACAAAACAGCAAACATGATTTTATTTCACATATTCATATTATTCACTTCTGTAAAGTCGAGAACAAGGTTGTGTTTCGGTGGTTTTAGTGGTTAATGCCCAAATTATGAATGCGAAACACAGTATGACCTGCCACATTTTGTGGCATAGAATTTATGATCGTATGTCTCTAAAACATTGTGATTTAAGAATATTTGTGAAGATATTCGAAGACATTTTAAAATCGACCAAACCGCAATGTGCTAGCGTGGTTTACTATAGCCGATACCTTTACGCAATAGTTTTCTTCTTAGAGGGGAACTCACCTTTCTTAGGGTCCATATTGAATTTTTTCCTTCCTATACTCATCTGCTTGGCTTTACTGTTCTGTTTGCATTCCTCCTGCCCGTCCAGAGCCTCCAGCTCGGATACCACCTCCGCGAGCTCATCTTTAAGTTGCTGTAAAGACAGAGAAACAAATTTAGAAAGAAAGAAACATGAAAAATAATTATTAGTAAAACAAAACAACATTTGAGCTGGCACAGGCTGTGATATTCTGACACAGGCAAAGCAGAAAGATCTCTTTACTTTTGTTTTAATCCGTTAAGAGGTCTGACATTCGGTATTAGAAAATATCGTAACCGTTTTGTTTGGCAATAGTGCACACCATATTCTGACTGGCGTCGCGTCGAGTAGATGACGGTACGTAGCCACCTACCTGCCGACTATAATAATACTAAGGTATCTTAAAAATTATTTTATGAAGTACGTTAGATCTTATAAATTCATCTTATTAAATGACGAAAAATCTAACTACAAGTCAGTTATTAAATTTAAAATAACAAATAATTCATAATATCGACTTTCATTGGTTTAAAATAACATCGAACTCTGTTTCATACTGGGCGTGAACGTTTCTCCTAATGAGATTGGCAGCTTTTCTATTTGTAGCCTATTAATTATGTTATAAAATTATCATAAACAGGCAATTAAAAAAACTAATTCAAAGCGAGATTCTCAACAAATCCTTATTAACAAACATAATAATATACAAAACAAACTTTCCAATTAATTAGATAGGTTTCGTTAGAATTTAAAGACATTTTAAAATGACATTAAGACTATACACAATGTACATATATAAATCAAGCTTAATGGACCAAATACACGGTCAGTCCATCGCGTCAAATTAACTGGCGTGAAGCCAAAATTTGACCTTGAATGGTAAAAACTGATGGCTTGATGTCAAACACTGGATTTCAAATCGCGCCGTTGCGTCACGTCAGTTCATCGCGCCAACTGATCGTGAGTGTAGAAACCAAGGAGGATAGAATACATTTATATCCTCCTTGGTAGAAACACTACGCCGTGGCATCTTGTCGCGCTTCCGAATCAGAGCTCATGTCAACGTCACTCGACCCGGTCAAACGCATAAATGACAGAAAATTGAACTGACCGTGTGTGGGCAAATTTCTTGGCGTGGCTCCATTTGATTTAAATCGTTTGGAGCCACGTCAAACGCTTGACCGTGTATTTGGTCCATAAAACTCAACGAGTTGTCGGGAAACAATAGTCAGACCATCTAGCCGCAGGCTTTTACGCATCGTTCTTTCAGTTTCTTGACTTGTGCGAGATTAATTAAAATCAACTTTTCTGTGACACATAATAAACTTTTTCTTGTAATTCAACTGTAAAACGCAATAAAAGTGAAAAGTCACTGTCCCCTAATAGTCATCGGGCCCGTCTGCGTGTTGCGCTCCGTGTCGACATAATTTGCGATTTGCTATTCCCTCAAGACGGCCTTTCTTGTCTAGACGACAAAAATAGACGCAACAAAAACTTTAACTACCATTTAATGGTATTACAGTTTTAACTGGATTAGTTAGGGGACTAAATAATAATAATCGACTTTTAAATTTTAGTACCAGATAGCTGTTGCCTGTGCTGTGGTTTGACTCGCGCGCCTATTTTTAATTTTTAAACACCATAAAACCTTCTTTAAACCTATTATAACGCCTATGCTATGTTAACTTTTACAGAAACGGTCTCATATATATGCCTTTCAATTTCGTCTGCGTATCTTTATAAATTTCCTATCATTTCAACTGGAACCAACGATACAAATTCACATAAGTAATCTCATTGAAACAGGTTGGGCGGTTTCGAAGATTAACGTAAAGGAACGTCATGGGACACGTGATTTTTATATAAGGCTACGACATACAATAACTGATTAACTTTTTTAATTATGTTGATGACCTATACGTTTTTGTAAAACTGTTATTTTAATTCCGGCTGTAAGGTTGATATTACCTAAAGCGCTTGGTTTCAATTATCGAAACATTGAAAAGCATACAGAACCTTGTGTTATTAACGCGTCTGTCTAGACGTGTTTTTGCATTAGAAAGAAAATGGCATGCGGGTGGTTAAGGCGTAGAAAAATGACGTGCAGAGTGAAATGGCTTCTCAAGCTGTGAAGGGTTGAAAATAAAAATGAGAAAAAGATGTTTCTTCAACGGAGAAAACCTCTAATGAACCTTTATCTCAAGTAATAGTAGAGTATACTGTAAAAAGTACCTATAAAGCGATGTTGCTATCCACATTATCAGTGTTAATATAATAAAAAATTAAAAACAGAAGTGCATGAAGTGTGGTTCAGTAAATATTTTTGAATGAGAATATGTATGGCAAAATACGAAATATTCAGAAACAGCTCGATTAAGTATTGCACAAATTAAAATTTCTTATACTTTTTATTTTATTTTTGTTGCTATTGTTACAAACACATGCCATTATTAACAAGAATCTAATAGTCTCGCAAGCGACTGTATTTTCCAATTTGTTTATACTAAAACAAATTCTAAAATAGAAAAAAATGCATGTTTATATAAAAATATTGGGTAATAGGTATAAAGTCTAAAATAGAGTTAAAAGGAGATATATTATTTCGATGGTTAAAAGCGAAACGATTTTAAAATTTCTTTCGCCAACATACTTTATACTGTGTATTGTATATGTAGTAGAGAATTCTTATTTTATGGAAGAATGTTTACAGTTTAAATCTCAATACATATTTGTTAACGAATCCGGAAAAACTCTGAAGGGGCGTCACCGTGTAGATGTCGATATTGAAACAAAAAATAATGGCAAGAGTCATTTATATCTAAACAGATTTAAAATTATAGTAGAATAGAATTTGAATATAAATAGAATAGAATTCATTTATGTATATATTTTTTATTTCTGGTTTTACACTTGACATTATTAAGCAGAAAGGAGTGTCAAAATTTGTGTAAAAAAAATGTAATTTAGGCGGGCAAAGTCGCGGGGTAACAGCAAAAACAAGCAAAAGAGTGTAAAATAAAAGAAAACATAATTAAGGCCAAAAATTATCCTAAATGTGTAGACAGCCCAGTGATTTGTTATGGTTTGGCTCATTTGGATGCAAAGCGACCCGAGCTAATAATGGAGGGGCGATTAAGTCACACGATGTATAAATAGGATGGGAATTTTCGTCTACGATATACGTTACAACTGTAGACGTTGAGAAAATAGCAGACACGTGGACAAAATACAATATTAGAAACAACTCATGCAACAAACCCACTATGACCGTTATTCAAATGAGGATAAAACCAAAACACACTAAAAAAACTATTAAAACAATAATGTACTAAAACAAACAAATAGAAACAAACATTTTACGTAAAACGTATGAGCGGTGAAATACAGCTAAAAAGTATGTCTTTCACTTTATAAAAAATAACTGTCAAATAATGATCAACTAAGCCGTATCCATTATTATTAACAATAAAAAAAAATGAGCGTGCGGTAAAAGTTTGAACAGGCAAAATAAGAGTTGCGTAAAAGAATGATGCCGGCTATATTGGAAATTTAAAAGAATTTTTATTTATATTTGTTTAAAGTCAAGAAACAATCAATAAGCCCAGAAAATATTAGGCGTAGAAATGAATGACTGAATTATCTCATTTCTTCACTTTAGGATTTTATTTCTTCTGCAGAAAACCACATTAGCACCACCTTTTAACTAATCTAAATTATTTTTAATATGAATTTTAATTAAAATACATAGTAGGAAAACTGTATCTTTAATTCGAATTCATATCAATCCCTGTTATTAAGACAAAATAAGAACTATTGGTTCACCAAGATAATAATGCAAGGCCGTCGCATCGCACCACATACTTAATGGAAAAGTAATGAATAGTAGCAGTATTTATTTTTTCAAATGTTCATCCACCGTCAATTCACAGAAACCAGAAACTAATAATAGTATAATTACACGTGTCAGCAGTGTCCGCAGACAGGCTGCGATCAATAGAATTTACAATGAAAGGGCCCACATGCATACACGCCCGATACGAATTGACAGGTCATTTTGTGTGACCACCATGTATGTGAACCATGTGTGAACCCCATAATCTATATCAAATTGAAGAACAAATTGAGAATTGGTTTAGTTTGTACGATGTACAACAAAATTTTAAGACTTGTTATATACAGTAAACTTATCAACCTATTTTCAGCACATAAATTAATGTCTGTTTACAAATATATTTTCATTTGAAGATAAGGTTTTATTTAAAATACTGTTTTAGATATTATTAGAACACACGTTAACTGAGGCCATATGTTACTAATTAAAGTAATTTGAACTTGAATGTGCGTGGAATGAACACGACTCTGCGCTTTAGTGCTTCGGGTGTGTTTAACGTTTTAACATCCATAAACATATGATACTCGTATATTAAAATAAATCACTAGGAAGGATCCTCAGACTTTACTTAGAGACTAAATAAAATTATGTGAGAAATGTGGAGCGGCGACGACATCTTTTTGTGTACACAATAACTACAGCTCCATAATATATTTCAAGAACTAAATGTACGGAGAGTAAACATAAGTGAACAAAACGGAACGCGTGAGGGATAACCGGAGAATGACAAGACACGTGACCCACATGTTAAAACAGCAGTAAATGTCTGCGGGAATGGCACACTTATAAGTTAAATGAACTATTTTTTATACCACAAAATTATACGAGTAACAAACTTATTGGTTAAACCGAACTTAAATATATATTTCGCTTTTTTTATATCTTGCTTTTTAGCTTTAAGACGAGACTGTTTGCCAGGACGACTAGAATCCAAAATTATTTAGGTACTTAGTAGGTATTTGGTTTATAAAATTTTATCAGTCTGATATAAAATTAATAAAATTAAAGATATAGCATGTTACTTGAGAGTTTAGTTCAGTAGAGAAAAATGGAAAGTAATGCAAATTTGGTGTGGGTATATATGGATATTGCAATTATATTAAGGGTAGACAAAACAACGCTACAAAACAAGTTGCCTTGTTGGTACTATTTAATCCCTGTTAAGGTACAACGTGGGCGGTTACATAAAGTATTCTATAGAGTAAGGCAATCATCTTGGGAGCGAAGCCATAAATCTATATTAAGAGCAACGATGCAGTTAGCAATCATGTAATTTGAACTGCAAAGCTTTATTTGCAATTTTATTATCAATTTGTTAATGGATCTCTTCATCAATTGTATTGTTGTTATATTGACAGCTCTATTAGTTAAGTAGAACATAGTATAAAAGTAAAAACGCCCGTGTATGTGCACGGCATGACGAGAGATCCTGTGAGACTTTCCCTTATTAATTCACTTTCCCTGTGGTGTATTCGCGAATGTCGGTTTCGCCGTGAAATCCGCAAGGATCTGAGTTGCGATTGTATAAAATCTTTGAAAGTACCAGAAAGTGCGTCAAAAACGTTTCAATCAAGAGAGACTCCATTGCTAATTCTGTTTGAACGAGACAAGAATATTTAAACTCATTTTGTACAACATAAATTGCTACTTTAAAAGAAAGCACTAAAGATATTAAATTAATTATATTTTGGCATAAATGAAACTAGTCAGCATAAAACTTTTTCTTAATAGTTAACATTAAATTAATGTCAGACGGACGGTCCACTTGATGATGCTGCGAATGTGTTGCCGACCTTAGTTTGGTTAAGGATAAGGGATTAGGAGGGGATGGGCTCTGGAATCGCTTACTCACTTGCCAAAGCACCACAGCACAAATGCTTTTATCTAATGGTGGTCTTCTGTAAAAAGGTGGTTATTGCAGGCACACGTTCTACCCAATTTGTGACTGCGAAACGGTCTGTGCCCTGCTTCTACCTACTAGCATGAGAAATAAAAAGTTTTTAAAGATATATTATCGTCGTGTCAGGTAGGCACTGTTTCAAAGTTTCGAAGGTACAAAAAAGAATACGTGTGTGCCATGTTAAGTAGATGGAAAACCAGACTCGGTGTTACAATCGCTGCACCCATCCCTTCACACACGTCTCTTAACGTGAGAGCTATTATGCACACGTGAACTAACAAACCAGCTCTCAGTCGCGAACCATTTCGACATCATTGTTTATAAACACGTGCTTAGTATCCTGTCTGAATGCGTAAACAAAAAAAATCCCATTTGAGACAATCTGGGTTAAAAATTCATGCAACTTGGGAGTGACACACATGAACATGCTTATAAATAGAATTGCGTACACTTAACAATAGGTTCCAGGTCATTACTCATGCCTTTAACGACGGTCCATTGCCCTAATGGGCTCACTAAAGTATTCTAACCTGTCCATTTAAAACTATTGTACAAATATTATGGACTGTGGTTATTGAAAGAGAAAAGCCTTACACCGGCGAACCTTACACCGATTTTTATTTTTAAATTTCTGTCAAACGTAACTTTATAGTAGTATATTGAAGTTTCTCAAAAGAGACCTAGTAATTATTAATAAAACGAAAAAAGGTGACCAAAAAGGCTTAGTAATATTTTTTTGAATGTGGCGTATGTTAAGTAAGTCAGTCGGTGATCAGCTAAAATTTTGAGAAAATTCATGACTAAGGTAACTTATAATTTAAGCATTATATTGATTTTTTTCAGTTAATTCTACTGTCGAATCAATGCAAGTGTATTAATGTTCTAAAAATGAAGTTAGGCAACTAAGTCTTCGCGATTTTCTTATTTACATAAAATAAAATACAAGAATGAAAAGAAAGAATAAAAAAAGAAAACAATTTGGAAATCTAAGGATATAATTTCAAATTATTAGTTAATGTTAATATTCGCAGTGAATCTAGAAGGAGAAATTTTGACATTGAAATTTTTGGCATAGTTATTCAATTGCACATACGACCGTGTATTGTTGGTATACGAATACATTCATTTTCCACGACATTGAAAACGATCCGGTTCTGGCCGCGCAGCGAGGTGATTCGCCTTCAAACATCGCATCGCATTATATTACGTTGGCAAACATCCCGACAAAGCAAACATTTGCCACCGCACGATGTGTCATTTAACTTATATCCCTATATAGATTAAATTAGATGTAACTTATGAAACCATTAAAAATAATCTGCTAAGAAGATGTAAAATACAAACTAAGATAATAAAATGGAAAGATGAAGCTCAAAATATTGATGTATGTGTGTCCCAATATGCAAATAGTGAAAAATTTAGTGTTTTAATCGTTAATTTACAGAATAATACATAATATGTACATAGAAAATAAATATTTTATCTTACATACATCAAGAGTAAATTAAAAACATGATACCAATAATGTGTTATGTAGTATCATTATATCAACTATCATTATGTAGTAGATGAAACCAAGATATATTTCCCCAGAGACTGAGCTATGTATTATTTTGGGTAAGTCTTTATGTGCCCTACTGATATTTGAGTTCGGCGGCGATATGTCTGCCAACTATGCTATTATTGGATCCGCCATTTTGGGATGAACTGTGATCTTTCGTAAGATTTACCTCAAAACTTGTAAACTTGTTAACCTGATAGATACAGACATTATTAATGAAATCGATCCTTTGAAAACGAGGCCAAGAACATTCCAAGTAATGGTAGGTATTGGTATTAGTTTCGGTGAAAGGAGGATGAATATGAACTGGTGTAGTACGCCGAAGCACCGCCTCCAAGGCTATAGAAATAAATTCAAACAAATTGTTCATTTTTTCATCGCTTGCAATGAAAAAAAAAATGAATAGCTTCAACCAAAACGTACATTTACAGTGCTTTGTTTCGGGTTTGTGTTGCCAAGAAAACTACGCAACTCTTCTCTGGTATATTCGTCAAAACATTAAAAACGTATAGCTTCTAGTGATATAAAATTTAAAGTATTTGGATACTAACTACATACATAAAATTACAAACTAGCTGGTTCTCGCGACTTCGTCCGCGTTGAAAAATAAAAAAAAATATTACACCTGCAAAATAAATGAGCAATAATTTAATCAATCTTTATTGCTGTTATAGTTGTGCTAGGCGTTGGATTTTTATTTTTATAATACCTCGTGAACAGTACATTTTTCTGGATATAATTCGATTTATTGTGCTTTATCGCATAGACTATCGACAAATGAATGATAGTAAAAAATATGCTTCAGTACTGACATTTGTGGAATGTATTTTGCATTGCTTGCACTAATTACTGTACGTACACGTTGGTCAATTTATGTATTAAGGTTGATATGATAATACTACTACTACTACTTTATTTCAGACTAGTTTATCGTGCACCTAATTCTTACCAGTAGACTGCTTTGAATGCTTTAGGGGATAATTTATGAAGATATTAAAAAATTCAATAACTGTACAATGATAGCCCAGTAGGTGGCAAAGCTCTGCTCGAATTCCGGTTGGGTATGCAACTCTTAATGTTTTCATATTATGTGGATTAGAAATAATAATTTCTTGCTATAAACTTACACCATAACTATGGTGAAGAAAAAAATCTCGAGAAAACTTGCGTGTCCTAGAAGCGAGTAAAGCCCTGCCAGTCCTCAGAAGGCCCAGAGTAATGATATACCCAGCTATGGAAACTGATAGGGAACGAGCGTAGAATTAAATTACTAAATATAAATATAGCACTATATGCATGTATGTAATAATTAATTATTTTTGACATCGCAGAATTTATTTTTTAAAAGCATAAAACGCTTAAATTTCTATGCACTAATACCTAATGCAATTTATTTCAAACATCTTAGAAGCTTGATACGTGTTTTTAGTTCCAAGAGACCATGTTTCAAGTATTCCATGTATTCAGGATTTTGTACTGCAATAACCTCTGCAAACTCCCGCAACTATAAAACTAAGTTTGATTATTTACATTAAAACTTTATGTCCGCAAGGAAAGCAAGTAAGAAATAAGACGGACAAAGTTATATTAAGGTAATGTTTAAGTTTATGTGGTAATTCCTCAAGAATTTCCTAGAAGACCACATCATCGCTTGATTGAAAACACGCTGGCCTTCAGGTAACTCCAAGGTATTGCCTGAGTTATAAAAGGCATATTGCATACCAAAGTGTCGCAAAAAGCTATAAACATGACGCAAGCGAACAGATGAAACATTGTGTTATTTATGTTTCAAATGATCAATTGAAAAATATTATCTTCATAAGTACCACATACTTAGTCATTTTCTTAAATTATTATTTCGATTCGATAACACATTATTTATATATGTACTAATATTTCTAAAAATTTTAACCACAAAAATACTACAGTAATCCGATTGTATGTACCTCAAAACAACAATTACTTTACATATAAATATACCTAAGTATTAACATTTTGTTTTTCATTAATTCGGTAATTTAAAATACAAATCCTGCATTTTCCTAATACTAAGAAAATTGTAAATCGTTTTTAAAAGCAATTTGCATGTTAATAGTTTCGTTACCTTCTGACCTTTTACAATAAAAATCGAATCATAATGTGCTTTACAATGCAATAACAAATCCAATGTAGTAACGTAAGGTAAGCTTTGTAAAACTCAAAACTTAAAGCCTTAAATGAAACGGTCACGACCCATCGCTAATTAGTAAAGTTGCTATTAAAGCAAGAAAAAAGTAACTGGGATTTAACTGAGTGAGTATATTGTTAGGAACAGAGGTAATGGAATGGTTTCTCTTATGAGAGAGCGAAATACCGAAAAATAAGTTAATTTTTTGACAAGCGTAAATACAAACTGAAATCGAGATATGTTTCTCTTGTTTTTCAATGGGAATATTCAGAGATTAAAATTTCCATGTAACTATAGATTATAGAACCGCAATAAAAGTTAAAAGTATTTACCAAATGTTAGACGCTTACGTATACAATTAAATATTTTATAGGCAGTGAGATCGAATAAACGCCGTTAACAATGTAGTGATTAATATTCGAGCATCATTTGTGACCCCTGCGACCTCGAATGTTACTGCCACCGACCGCATTCTCGGAACGACACAAGCTTACTGCTTCGATCAAATAACTTGGATATATTAAAAAAAAAAAACTGGCAAGTTATAGTTAATTTAAGGAAATACCTGTTTATCAACTGATACTTATTCTCACTCAGCATTTAAAAACATACCTGAAAAGAAATAAAAACAAATTAAATGTGTATTTTAAGAGCATTAAACAATTAAGTCACATCTAACGAACGATACAATATTAGTCACATAAAAATCCCTACATTATCTGCCAGGAAGCGGATGTTTTGTATCATCAATTTGTCATTTAACGGTTATTTTTAAAGTATAAATGTTAATGATAAAACAGACTATAATATTAATAAAAGCAGAACACAAAACAATGGAAAATAACGAAAAAAAAAACATAAAGGCAAAATAAACTCCACATTTACAGCTTGAGGCAAAGGCAGCACACAAAATGGGTTTTACATATCCGGCCCTGTGTTTCATCTACACGCAGGCTCTGCGCAAGCAGCTTGTGAATTGAGACCGATTTTAAATGTGGCATCAGTCCAAAAGAGAGAACGCAACGAACATTAGGAGAAATTTAAGCGCCACGCGAAACCCTTTCACACTTTCGATGACAGACAAGAATGTAAGATTTAGGTTAACCTCTTTTGTTATTATGAAAAACTAAAATAACCTGTAACATAGATTTCGAATATTTAAAGATTATTTAAAGTTTAATACGTTATTCTGCCTGTACCTAATAGAAAAAATCTTATTAATTTTTTGGTTAATTCTTTAATATTATTTTTTTTGATTAAGTAATTCTTCATCTTCAACTCAGTTCTTCAATTAAAGAGTTAACTAACCTAATTGTCACAAAAAAATTGTCCATTAAATAAAATTTTAACCGGTGTAATATAATAAAAATAATAATAAAATAGCTTTTCAACAATTTCATTGGTGAAACATTAAATCTTTGTTTAAATTCTACTTTATGCAATTGTGTATGCCTTATCAATTTAAATTACTGTACAGGCTACGAATTAAACAGCAGGAAAGGAAACAACAAGTATATGTATAATTATTTTAAATCCAAATCCAAAAAATCCAGTCTTACCCGGTTTTACATAAGAGGTATTTGACTTTAATATATATACATAACCCACAAATCTAACCAATGAAATAAAAATAACAGACTGAACAAATAAAAATAAGTTAATAATTAAAACTATGGGAACCAGGCATCCATGTGAAATTCTTAATGAAGCGAAAACGCAAAATTGATGAGACAATTCATTTCAATTAATGTCCGAGCATAACTTCCTACCTACATCAAATAAAACGAGTGCTATGTCCGCCAGCACTATGGGGGGTTAAACAGAACAGGCTTGCAAGAGCAAAAAATAAATTCGCCGAGGGAACTAATGAGACAGTTCGTATGGGAGAGGCGGAGCACCGCAAACATTGCATGCAAAGTTCGTCGGCCAACGCCCCCACCAATTTCAACAACGCCATTGACATCGGCTAAATAAGATTCGATACACCAATTAAATTAAAACAGACATTCCAACACCGCTCTTATACATTCGGGGAACTAATATAACAGATATTATATAGGCGGCGGGCGTGTAAAAATAAAATGTAAACAATAGAATCGTGGCAGACTTCGTATCGTAACAGATAGAAAGGAAATAAAGCAATCTCGAAACCTACATTTTAATTTTAATAATGTGATTGTTTTAGAATTTCCCACGAGGCGCATTGTGAGAAACCTAACAAACAACGACAAGAACTATGATAATTTTCCATTTGACCTGGACAATTTACTGCTACCTAATAGACTTTAAACCAACTGAGGACGATGTGCATTGAAATTAAATATGCTATTGTTATATCAAACAAGTACTCTGTTGCATTCGAGTTACGAAATTCTCTAAATAATATCACAAGTGTATAATAACTGTGTATAATATGAGTAATTAAGCAGAATCTTTGACTACATTGTTTAAAACGAGAACTCGGTAATTATGACTTAGTCGAGTTAACACGGTATGTTATAATTATTATGAAACTTAATCTAGAAAATCTAACCTAGGCTTCGTTAGTAAACCATTTTGTAAAAGAGAAGCAAATAAAAAGTGAAAAAGATAAATTCGTCTGTTTTATTTTAAATGTTTGTTCTGAAGTGGTTCGTACTTACGATAAAGGAGCCATATGGTTGGACATATGTGTAAACGCTGTCGGTTTTCGACCTGACCCTGACCGTGAAACTTTCATCTTTAAGATCAACTCGAACTGATTTATAATAGTAGCTAAACTGGACGAAGGTATATTTTTTAGACACTATAAAATACGTTTTAGTACATACATTATTTATTCCTATTTCTGTATAATTATAACGATTAAAGGATTCAAATATATAAAAATTAAAGCATGAAAAGATAAAAACGAAATACAAGAAGAAAAAACAAACTTTCCCTAATATCTATTTAAAGACCTAAATAGTAATGAAGCGTATTTTAGACAGTATTATAGCAAAACTTTTATGTGATAGAGATGATTAAATTAAGACCTTTTCCAAGGAGCACAGCTCAATGCAGAATAAAAAAAGTTAAAAGAAATTATCAATAATAAAGATATGAAATCATTTAATATAAGGAAAATGAAACTTTATGCGAGTCAGAGGAAAAGCTATGTCAGTGACGTGATAAATGGGGGTGCGGTCAAAACTTCATGTGCCCTGATTTTTTACCCGCATAAAGTATAATGTACAAAAAAGGGAGTAATAAATTATAGTTTGCAAGCAAATATGCTTCCATGATGTAGGCAATTATGTCTTTAGCGGGAAGCCATTAGAGAATAACGAGTCCCACGGGAGCTCACAAGCTTTCTGAAGCACTCGTGTAATGACATGAATAAAAGTATTTTGTCCCATGCATTAAATGCTTAGGTATACTTTTCATTTTAAAACAATTTTAAAAAGAAAAACTATTATAAAATTAAGAGTCAAATTGCTTTCGGTTACTTGTAATCGAAATATTAAATGTTTTAATAACATGTAATTATCAATAGAAAAGTATGTTTTAGTAGTTACAGCAGAGTTTACATATACATTTGTTGATACTGGTATTATCTTCCTTCTATCTTTTGTAGATACGTAGATATCTTTTGTAGATCTCTCATTAGGACATGATAAAGAGTATCCTATATGTTAATTCAGGAAATATGTGCCAAGATTCATCCAAATATATTCAGCCATTTTTTTATTATAGAACACCAAACATCTAAACTTACAAGCTTTCGCATATATTTGTAATATTATAGGATTTACTTATTTACATTTAACGCGTTACTTTAATGCGACAATGCTTTCCTTTTTGTTTGCCGATGAGAATATCCCATTACTTACATAATGTATGCGTTGCTTAAATTTTATTCCACTTATAACCAAATTTGAGGTTGACATTTTCATGTGCAAGAGAATAGAGAAAAGACCTGCCTTCCGGTTACTGTATTTCCTGTATATGTGAGAGCTGTTAGACACGGAAATGGTGTTAATGTCGCAGTGATAGCATCTTTCGTTTTCCTAAATCTCATAATAGCCTTGTGATGTAAAACGCGTATCACCTCTCTTACGGAAACAGCCGTATTACATTACAAAAGATATGGAACAGGAAAATTTGAATTTTTATTTCTTATTTGAATCTTCCGAATTAGAATCGGTAGGGGATTTTATGATCGCGCCGAGACACTTAAATCAATTTGTCACGGCTCGAATCTAAGTCATTTTCATAATGTAATGCAATGACGTCTTTACGAGAATTAAATTTAGCTATAGTACATTTTGTGTCAGTAGGACCACTGGTTACGTCTACATACAGGTCACCGTTATTACTGTGACAAACGGTACTTTATGACTTCTTGGAATGAGGAATTCCAGGAACTCGTGTCTTGAAAAAGTATTGAAAAAATATTGGACGATATAAGTATAAAATTTTTGGCCTGTCAATGAGGCTATTCGTTAGTCAGGTACACAGGAAATCACTTAACACTAACAAAAACGTCGCATTGACAGCAACAGTAGGTAATTAGCTAAGGTATTTAGACAAAATCTACAATGAAGTACTTACTCGTACTTAAAACATTTACATAGAAACGCGCTTTCAAAGACAATGTAAATTAGCAATCGGTTAGAAATGTTGAAATGCGTTTAAATGTTACATTAATAAAGGTGTTTGGAATACTAGATCTCAATAATACCGTAACTAATGGGTTAAGTCGACACTAGTTATATTATTCGCTTATTCCCACTAGTTCTGTGCTGTAGTTCTGTACACAGAACTTCCCTGTTTTTTTAACCAATTCAATAGAAAATTTTGCAGTATTTGATCTAACAAAAGCATATAAGCGAAAGGGGCTTGCCTTCGATAAACGACTGTTGATCGAGTGAAGCAAAACATAATGCAATGTAAGTAAAACCAGTCGAGCAAGTCAGTGACCGTGCTGCATGCACTTTACCTCTGCCCCTCCACCCCCGACAAGGTCAAGACACCCCTTCCCGTCTTAACGGATGCTATTCCAGGACTACCTACTTATACACAAACCGTACGGTGAATATTGATAGAAGTGCTTCATTTAGATTCTCCGGCGTCTGGTCAGACTGGAAAGCTAACAGAAATACTTACACAACATTACCAACACGTGTCTCTTAATATGATCCTTACTGTTCAAACAAAACAGCCTCTAACTAAACAATAAATGATATGTATAAAATACGCACAAAAGTTATGTGTGACAATGCTTTTATCGTAAACTACATAGTTCTCATTACACAATTCGTATCGAATAAATAAAATGTAACAGATGTCGTAAAGTAGATCACGAGAAAATTCGCGAATATGTGACAAAAGGTAGAGGAACATGACTCGAGAATGGCACGCATAGGCTAATAAATCCCATTAGCAGTCAAGTGATACAAGGGCAGTGAGAATCGTTAACTCCAGAAATACACCTAATGTAGTCACTAATAGACTCATACTAAATGGAACTAAAGTGAAACAAATTTCAAAATAGTGGTTTAGTAATAAAATCGCGAGAAACTAAGTCAAACGCAATTCAGATGTCATAGATAGGTAGGTCTTTTAATGTCACACAAAAACGCAATCAAATTATGTTGGTTACAAAACTTGATTTGGCTCTAGAAACTCTTGATTACGATTATTATTACGGTGAGCATATTTTTGGTTTGATAAAGTTTTAGAAAGCCCAGTTTATGTAGTATATCAGAACAATGGCTCCAGGCTCTTCACAAAATCGCTTATTACTTCACTTATCGAAATGTTAAATTAGTTGGCGTTTCGCCCTGTTCCCTATACCCTCGACGCGCGATTTACTAATCGCAACCTCCTAACATGGGAGTTGGGGACCATTTCTGCCCCAGTTACTCGACTCACCATGTAAATTCGTGCGCAAGTTTTGTTTGTTGCCATTTGCCGGCCGCAATTGCCGCGCTGATTTGCTCGCCCGAAATTGTGTTATCGTTTTTGATGTGCTCGGACTAAAAGTCGTTCTTTTAAAGTGCACTTTATGAAATTTTGCATTTAAAGCTATATAAAATGCCAGATTCAATTCACTTGTAAAATGCACAACACTGAAAGGAAAAATGTAAACGCAAGGCGTCACGCACGGTCGGATGTTTTGTGTAGGTACCGCTTTTATCCCAAGTCCCAACAAGTCACGGTACATGAGTATACGTACGTCAATGCATTTGTAATATTACTCCTTCATATAAAGAGCTACATGAATCAGACTACAATTCCCAAACAAGTTTGAAAACTAATGTTTTCCTTAAAGCGAATAACAGAGACTCGACTAAACAATCAATATGCATTGGCTGTTTACTTAACACAAGTAATGTTTATTCACTTATAATAATAATAATAATAATAATAAGCCTTTTTATTTAAACCATGAATGCATTGACAATAACATAAATTAAAAAAAAAAAAAAAAAAAAAAAAAAAATTGGAATTATAACATTTTAAAATAAATAACTCAACATAAATTAAAAAAATTGGAATTAATTATAACATTTTAAAATAATTAACTTTCAACATAAATAAAAAATAAAAAATTGGAATTAATTATGACATTTTAAAATAAATAACTTTCAACATCTAAATATTTATAGGTTAAAAAAAAAAAAAAAAAGTTAAGATTCATGGCCCCTTTCGGTATAGGCCTCCTCCAAGTGCCTCCATTTGCTTCTGTCAGTGGCCACGTCCATCCAGTCTCTCCCCGCCGTCTTTTTTATGTCGTCGCTCCATCGATTTCTGGGCCTGCCTCTGGGTCTTCTTTGGCCTGGACCTTTCCAATACGTTGCTTTTTTTGTCCATCTGTCCCCGGGCATTCGGGCCAGGTGTCCTGCCCATCTCCATTTTAAGCTTAGTGCGTGTTGAACTGCATCAATGACTTTTGTTTGGTTTCTTATATAAGTTTAATCACTTATTTTTTTTTAATCTTTTATAAACTTACATTTTAGTGGCACCTTACTTATTTAACATTAAAATTTTATTACTTATTTATTTCTTATATGTATGTATATTAAAAAATTTAAAAACGTCCGAATCGGTGACTCACGTCATAACACTGAATTCAATGCGGAAATGCTTTCATGCAAACAACTAATCAAACATCGTCGACTAGGCACCAAACAAAACATATTGTTTCTTGAACAATGAACACATCTACATGTGCACTGCAAGAAGTTTGCTTTAGTAATATGATGCTTCTCTGTGTGATAATGGAACAAACAAATCTGCAGGCAAGTTATATCTCTTAGTTCAATGTTTGGACTCCGATTCTTATTTCCTTTTAGCTGTTAAGTGTACAGCCAGTAAGTACCAAGTGCTGACCGGACGCGTTTATTGGAAGCATCGTATGGACTGGACTTACGTTGATTGGAAAAATATGTGTGCCAAATAGGAGGTTATTGGTGTTCCAGTACAAAATTCGGATCACTCTCACTAGATCCAATGAACTATTGATCTTTGAAATACTTCTAGATCCAATCTTTGAAATACTTCTAGATCCAATCTTTGAAATACTTCTGGAAGAACATTAGCAAATATAATCTTTATTGCCTTAATAATTGTTTTCTGCTTTTAGCCTGTTTTAATTAATTATAATTATAATGCAACATAGACTACATTATAGCCACAATAATTTCTTGTATAAATTCTCACTGACAGACATAAACAAAACATAGATATTATGGTTTCTGTCTAGCTAGATAAGTAATGACATGTAGAAGTACCATATATTATCTACAATTGATTTGAGGCTTATAGAAAACCACGTTACACGTGTATTAAGTATGGTTTTCCAGCTGTGAATGTTCTGCACAGTTTATTGGGTCGCGCAGACACTAACAATGTTAGTTATGCTAACGATTGCTCAATGATGTCACACCGTGGACAATGCGTGTACTACTTCATTAGTAATAGATTTCAAATCCTTTGGGAGCAAACTGGGTTTCGCCAGCGCAATACTATTACCGCAATGCTATTACTATTATGCAATACTATTAATATATTATACTATATCTAAAAAAAAAAATACGTATATCCAGTATACTTTTGACATTGACTGACGCGAAGTTCTGTTGTATATTCTGTTTGGACGGTTCACTCACCGAACCCTACCTAACCGCTCTATGTCTGGGGTAACAGAGTTCAATCTACAAAATGTACAATGCATAAATTGAAACAGAAAATTTGAACTACAGCTGATTTGACAGCTCGTTAGGAATTAATACTGCTTTGTCGAAAAACCTACTACGTTAAAATGTTAGGTTTTTTGTAAATGTCTTGTAAATGTTTTATGATAATAGAAAACAATCTAAAAGGCTCGTAACTTCAGCTAGCTTTACAATAATAGTTTATTCGTTGGAATTATAATGTAAAAGCCTTTCTGAAATCAAATTAGAAATTTGATTGAAGTAATAGAGACTATGTGGATCACGGTCGACGGTCACGTCGAGGGAATGTAGTTGTTTGGCACGAAATAGGGGCTGAAGACAATATCCAGTAAATCTTATATTTGGCTTGAATGTCTTATTAATGAAAAATTTAAAATAAGTACATAATATTAAAATCCTACCTAATATTATAAATGCGAAAGTGAGTTTGTTTGTTTGTTACGCAATTCACGCTTTAACTAATCAACCGATCAGTTCAAGCGTGAAAAACCATGAAATTTTGCATACATGTTTTCAGGAATACAGAAAAGGACATAGAATAGAATACTTTCATCCAGAAAAAGTACTGCCCCCGAGGGATCATCTAAAAATAAAAACATGAAATTAAACACCTGATAAAAATATACGAACAATAAAGATTGAATAAATGTTGTAACGCCTAAGAAAAGGGGCGCGACGAAGTCACGGGAAAAAACTAGTAGAATAAAATTGCGACTTTTTATAGAAATAATCAAATTTAAATGTTTGAATTTGCAAGACCAAATTTCATTTCAATGAATTCGTTCTCTTTGAATAGAAACAAAAACAATAGGATTGGAAACAGTAGTGAAAATGAACAATATTAAATAGAACGGAAACATGTAAGGAGCTTTTAGTATCCACCCCAATATTTTATCTGTATAAACATGGGGATCAGTAAAATACAAAATGCTTATATGGACGGACGTTATACTGTTACAATGTTCATACAGGCTGACTCCCCCAGCATAACTCTTAAAATATTGACAAGGATTTTTGATTGGTCCAATATGTTCTAAAGTTGTAGGTTTTGCTGACCCGTCTTCATATACAAGAAGATTACTAGCAATAATATAAATTGCAATGTCATTTTACAGCAAACGAGACATTCTATAATTACTTGTTAGAAGTTCATTCAAATAAACACTATAAATAATGTGATTCCAATAATAGAGGTGACAGCGACAGGTAGACGATGATAAATGATAAAACGTTTTATACGTAGCTTACTGCAGTTATGCGTAATTCTGTAAATAGGACACACAGACAATATTTATATCTCGTAATCTATGTATATCTCAAGTGTTGCTTTAAACGGTGTGCAATAAATCAATATTTGATAAATTATGATGGTATAGATAATAAATATTATCATCGATAAGTTATAACTATTTTTTACACGTTAATAACAATTTCTTTAAATGTAAAATTAAGACAATGACAATGACTAAGTTTTATTATTGTTGAAACAGTTGTGAAAACGTAACCTACGTATGACTCATAAATATTCACATTATACTATTATCAACAGAAATGCGTTGCTAAATTATAATAACATTGACAGCGAGGATAACATCTACACTAAAAAAAGGCAATTTTTGTTGATAAAAAAAAATATCATAACAGTAGTGCAGTCATCATTCGGCTACGCAGGCTCAATGAGCGTGATCGATCCAGCAAATTTGGATTGGGGCCAAACGGTCTCCAGCGTGAATGTGCAAATCGGCTGTACGCCTTTCATAGGTAACGTAAAAGTGTTGTATACAAACCAGTTTAGCGACAGTGGTGAGGTCCCAGGCGGACCTGGTTTTGCCCCGAGTCTGCGCACCATCCTTCCTCCTCCCTAGTGAACCGTAATTTGTCGGTACCGCGTTATCCTCCCGCTTGCGTCTCCCGCCACGTCTCAACGACGAGAACCAATTAGAGACAGAGCCACGGCGCTCTTGGTCGGCGGCTCCCGGTCCGGCCTTGATGAACATTACTCCACAAATGCCAACACACGGCCACACATCACACTAGCATAAACACCGCGAGATTTAGCCACGCAATTTAGTGAAGCTGGCGATCGACTGTACCTACAAGCCACATACATGTAAGTAGGTGATTAAATATTAAAAAAAGGCAAAATAATATTGAAAGCAAACATAAGTGGAAAAACGAAATGACTGAACGTCGCCGGCGATCAGAGTTGAAGGGAGCCCAACGAAAGTGCTAAATCAGAGCAGGTAAGCGACACGACATCGAGTTTAATTGTACAGTGAGATAGTGCTATCCTCGGAGGCCGCTGGTAATGAGGAATGTAGCGGTGATAGTGGCTGATGGATGCATCGCAGACGCACCTGTTCATAGCCGTCGTCGTAGGAGCGTGTGGCGCGTGCAATACGCACCAACACCGGCCACCAGAGCGCGCCGCACAGCAGCCGAACATGAAAACACATCGCGCGCCATACACTTCCCGCTAAGGAGCACACTCGACTGAAGATAGCCGCGGGCGCCGCTATTTGGCACTGTGTCAACAACTCACACGTACACTAGCCACCTAGGTACAATGTTATCTTTCTGCACGTCACTGACAAGGTTATCGTTCGTTACACCTATATTTTTGACAAGCAAACCAAGTCTAAACACATTTGTAACGGTCTAACGGTGTTTACTGAATCGTTACACATTAAAATAAACTTACAAGTAGACGTTAAGGAGAGGTGAAAATCATTTAGACTTGGAGACATCCATTATTTTAAGGAAATACTAATTGAATATAATCCAACAAATAAGAGGAAAAGTGGGCTTTGCTAAGAATAATACTAATTCTCACTTAAATGCAAATGAACGACATTGTGACAACGACTTTTAACGCTACTCTATCCAAGTGTCACAGGCAGTACTCAGTTTGTTTTACAAATAAAGTGTCAACTCATGATTGTTTGATTTGCAACGGCAACCAATTGAGTTGTCGAAGGACAGTTCGCGGTAATCGATATCTACATAGCTTCCCGGTTCATTTTCACAGTCACTGCTCAGTACTGGTTAAGTTTTATTGACTAAACAAATCATAAGAAGGGCTGTGTCTAGCTAGACAATGGCAGCTAGAAACTATTATATTTTCTATTGAGACTGTCTATACCCGCATATTTTTCCAGTTTGTACTCACTAATTACTATTGGCCCTGAGCAACTTGTAGTAAACTGTAAATTCCCGCAGTGGGAGTGTTTTAGGATTACAATATAAACTTATTTTCCTATCCCTCCATATATAATTATGGATTATTAAGATTATGGATAATAGTCAATGTATTTTATGTTATTGCAACAATTTAATGTTAAAAAGAAATGGACATTGTTTTCACTCAATAAACCTATTGTGATGACAAATGGTATGAAGAGACGAAGCCTCGAACAAAAACTAGTCAATAACCATTACGACAAAGGAAGTGGTATATTAAGTATTCTATAAACTATTTATAAACTTAGTCAAATCAAAATTGGAAATATTATTAAAAACAAAGTTTGTTAGAAAATGCAAGAAAATGTTAGAAAATCTTTTGTCATAGAATACTCTTACAATTGCAAATTATAAAGAATTAAGTATATTAAAAAAAAAAAAAGATTTTATTTCTTGTTTTTCAATTTAGATTTACATTTTATTATATCATTAGTAGTTAGCGATTATAGTTTAGTGATTAGCGAAAAGGGGTCGTTGATGCGTATCAACTCATCTAGGGTTGTTCACACCAATGTCTGCAACGCCATTTTAAACAGAGTCATAGACAAAAGTCAAAAACATTTAATACGATATTGCGTATCAACAGTTTTGAGGAAGAATGCACGCTGTGTCTGTGGTCACGATCCTCAGCAAAATGAGTAATAATGATGCAAAAAGAACTTATGTTAATTGTATGACGTTTACAAAATATAAACAATGACGACACTGATATCTTGATAGTATTGTTATAATAACAACTCAAGTACATTAAGTCAATTTCTAACTAAATGTACTAGAGAAATAGTTCCAAAAATTTCGATATGAGAGCGTAGATATTTATGGGTGGAGGAATAAGGCGTGGTGATGACAATTTATAAAAAAACACAAGCAAATGAGATCTGATATAAAGGACATATGAATAAAAACGTAATAATGATTCCTCTAGTTGCCCTTACGTATTGATGGCAGTCATGGGTCAACAGACAATTTATTCCCTCCTCATTGTTCGAACATTGTTAATATCGGAGCTTTGTCTTGTTATCAAAAGCTTGCTACCAACACACAGCGGAAGCGACAAAGGATACACGATAAAACAACAACTTTAGTAACTGTGCGTGTAAGTGATATAATATATAATATTAATTCACTCAGTGAACTTGATGAAATTTGATACTGAGAAAGCTTCAAAGGGCAAAAGTTACTTTTAAAAAATCCACCCTTTAACGACACGAATTATAATGATAGCAAAATAAATTGTTGTTTCCAATGAATTCACGTAGTTATTGATTTCAATGAATTCATTATTGTGTATAAAATATAATAGCTACTGATAGAGATTGTTAAATTTTTAAATAGACATCGAATTTTCTCTCATATCTTGTTGTAAAAATCGAAATATCTAAAAATAGATCTAAAATATCAATCAGACACGTCATCACGGGTACACCCCGTGACGTCTGTGTCTCAAATAAGAACTAAACAATAGCGATATTTCTTTTGTTTCTAAACTGAATTTCACGTAATTTTGGTATGAACATACATATTTTTTTTAGAAAGCTAATCACGCAATTTTTTATTTTTGTAATTTAAAAAAAATCTAAGGACAAGCCTAACATCGTAGATGTTTACCAACGACAAAAAGACGGGTTCGAGAACCCTGAAAGCCTCGGTCGTAACGATTCGCGATCTCCATTCGAGCATATCCAGAGTTCATTGAATAGTTAAATTGTAGAATAAAATGCCTACTAAACTGAGCTAATGCACCAGGAAATGCAGATAGACGAATCAAGCATGGAGCTGCAGTTCGGGCGAGAAAAATTTACCACATTTTGATTTAATCTCGAGATTATTAAGTTAAGAGACACCAATCTATATCGTGATAACAGACGTTTCCAATTTGTGTTAAAATTCGTTATCAGTACGGAAGTGATAAGTTAGTCACATTATTGTGGCCGTGATGTAGCCGTTACTTTGATCTTTACTGGAGGCGTTTCGTTTATGATTCATGCAGGAAAAATGCAGATATAAAAGCAGAAAAATATTTTTTTTTAGATTTATTGAAAATTTAAGAATTTAAAAAAGTAAAAAAATGTTGGTATTTAAGAAGAACAGGTAATAGCATTTAATTAATTGATTTAAATTTATTCATAGATTATTAAGCATCAATTATATAATTTAAATTTTTTATACATTCTTATGTAATTTTTTATATAAGGAACTAAGTATTTCCTACCTACCTACATGTTAAATGCAGGGACTGAATGTAAGTGCATTCCTTCTATATGCATTGTGTTCACTAGAAAAGTAACATGAAGGCTAACATGTCTCGGAACGCGAAATCCGAATATTGAATTAACATTGTTCAATAGGAATGACAAATACTAAAAGTATTCAGAAGTTAACGACTCTCTATATTACGTGTCATTGATTACAATTAAATGACACTAACAGCCAATGGTTGACATCAAAGAGAAATAAATTATGTTATCCAGCCAAAAGAAACCCTCGAGGACCGACGACGTTGTCATAGCGATTTCCACTTATCCGCCTTATCATGTAAGACAACTTACTGCTGACAAGCACTACACGATAATATGACACATAACAATAAACTAATTGGTTGCTTTTAATATTCACAGCACTTTCGATACGAATTGTTTTTTGATTTTGAATTTCACACTTAAGTTGAATGAATAAGCGACTGTGATAATAAAGGCCGGCTTGTGAGTACGGCCAGTGACGCGACGTACTCGCACCGCGGTCCCTCTCTTACTGGCTTGCTTTTTGCTTGACTTTACGGAATACGGTTGTTTGTAGTAAGCTGAGCATTGGCGGCTTACGTCAGACTGGTCCGCGGCGGTATTGAATGGAATCTCTAGGGGTGACTTTGGTGTGCGCAGTTTTCATGAAGGTTTAATAGCAATTTTAGAAGAACGAACCCATACATGCTTAGGTAAAAATGGCAGTAAATTACCGCTGCAAAAGGAAACTGTCTTCATTTTCATAGATTTGAAAAATATAGAAATAATCGTAAAAGTTTAGTGGAAAATAAATAAAATTAAAGAAATAATCATCATTGTAAAAACCAAGAAAACTTCGATAACTAAATTTTAAAAAATATTAAAAAAAAATAGTTAAATAGGTATAAAAGTATACTTTTTGTATTGTTTACTGTACTTTTTACAATATTTAAATTTTGAAATTCCATTTGAGATTCTTTATTGGAAATACAAAATAATTTTTTGTAGGCTTCTAATGCTACAAGAGTGGAATGAGTTTCATACTGAAGTTAAATCTTTCAAGTATGTATTTTATCAATATATATGTATGTGGGGAAAACAATAAGTAGTAATCTATAGGTAATTAGATTATAATAATAATATTATCATACAGAGAAGTAATATAAAATATTTGTTTTTAGTTTTAATTTTTTTTTTACATGAACTAAAACTTCTACAGTAGTTAAGGCTATTTTTTTCCTTTTTCAATAGTTTTATAAGCTAGATTCAATTATTTTGTATTTGAAATGTTAAATTTCACTTTTAAAAGTGCTAACAATTCAATCGGTTCAATAACTAGTTAGTTAAGATTATCAAATTATTATTATTTTTTAATTTGAATACCTATATTTAATATAAAGTAAGTAAAATTTCTCATCTTCAATATTTAAACTTCTCTTTAACACTGATATTATGTAAGTAATAAAATAATAATAATACCATAATAAAAATAATCACATATATATAAAGTTCAGCAGACATTTATGTTGGCATGTATCACTGTGAAATATGATTATATATGCTGAAGTGAGTAACAATGTATATTATGCATTAAAAAAATATCATTTGCATCACTTATAAGCTCAAGAAGCAAGAAATTAGTGGCAGGCCGTCTGGCAGCAGTAACCACTGCTACTTAAGAAGATTTTTTGTTGTTGCCTTTCAGTCTGTCAGTAAGGGATGCCAGAGCCCATTTGCCTATTTCCAATCCTTTATCCTTTATCCTACTGGAGTCGGCAATTGCTCAACTGCTTGCTCTTTGCTTGCTTGCTCAACTGTGGCGTTGCTTGTGTTATAGTATAGGTGTTAAAAAATCTACCATCAAGTGAATCATCAGCCTGTCTGCCGACCTAAACATTAAATAAATATGAACTTGTGTTTTAATAAATAAACATTAGGCACTAAAGACATAAATTTCTAATATATAAAATTCTCGTGTCAGTGTTAGTTGCCATTCTCCTCCAAAACGGCTTGACCGATTTTGATGAAATTTTATATGTACACTTGGTAGGTCTGAGAATAGGTTTTTATCTATTTTTTATACGCGGGCGAAGTCGCGGGCAGCAGCTAGTTATACATAATTATTGATCATCTTCATAAACGGAATTAAGTTTAATTAAATGTTCCATACCATACAAATTAATAGTATAAACTGTAATAAATTTTCTTTATATAAATTTATTTATTATTTATTTACACATTCAGCACTTTCATTGTTTGTTGAAGTCATTCAGAAAGTCAAGAAAAGTACTATTCTATAATAAATTCAAAGAGAAAGTGATAAAAGAAATTGTGAAAACCCCAAAAACAAAATTCTTTGGAATACTTAAATCTTTGTTAGGACTAGAATTATCTGTATTTATGTGTAATAGGCATAACATGTTGGTTGTTTTTGCTTTTGATGTCATTGTTTTAAAAATAATACCTACTATCAGTATATTAATTATAAGCATGTACCCATTTCTTT
The DNA here is from genome assembly GCA_945859745.1 of Synanthedon formicaeformis. Classification (NCBI taxonomy): domain Eukaryota; kingdom Metazoa; phylum Arthropoda; class Insecta; order Lepidoptera; family Sesiidae; genus Synanthedon; species Synanthedon formicaeformis. The sequence goes on from OX243964.1 coordinate 7,116,061, forward strand.
TAAGTAATATGATTATTATTTTTCTAGGCAGAAGGTACGATTAGGTCAGAAAAACTCTTGGTCACAAGCTAACATAGTACTTAATGAAATTGTAATGATCTGGGTACCTGTATCTCGAGCAGCACCTCTTGTTTTCTGCGTCGGATTTCGATTAAAGTTTTTTGTTGTTCGGCTGTCAACTCTGAAAAAGACGAACAAATGACCAAAATACGATCGTAATACAGTAATAAACATCGAGGTCATATTTTAGTTATCGAAAACAAGTTGATCTACGTCTACAATCTACATTCCACTTAAAATAAAGAAAGTTACCAGTGTGAGTAAAGGGATCACCATGATTAGTGGTAGCATTATTTCCACCAAGGGATAAGTTTTCAAATTCACTTAACATTTCTAATACTAAATATTTCATAAAAAACAGTCAACAAAAGTTTTCATGGTTAAAAGCGTCAGCCATATTTATTTACAACAATTCAGATTTTTTTACGAACTTCTAACCTGGATGTAAAATTTTTAATCCATGACATAGTCCAATATAGTCCCCATATAGCCCTCACTGGTCCTCACTCTTTTTGCATTGTAGTAAAATTAAACCAAGGTTATTAAAATACTTTTTTTATTATATTCTGTACTTTTTTCTTATTTTTTGATTTAACTTTTTTAACACCATTAAATACTTCTTAGTATATTTTTATGAGTACCTAGGTAAGTAATTAGGGTAAAGACTCGTAGGTACCTATAATAAAATATGTATATAAATCTTGTTTTCCATACAAACAATAATTTAAATTTAAGAAAAATAAACTCAAAAAGAGATGCAAGCAAACATTATTATCCGTGTGAATGTAGAAGCACTGAAGCATAAAAGTCTTTAAATAAAATGTTATTGATTTTGACAGTTGACTGTGCAAGAAAGACATTCGTCAGTTGTTTGGTTTATTTTAAAAAAGTGAAGGGTTTAGTACCCACTGCGAAAAGCAAACGCGCATTATTTTTAATATTTTCTCACCTTATATCTGTTGAATAGAAATTTTCTTAACCAAATGACTTTGGATTTGTATTGTATATTGTCATTATATTGTATAACTGGTGCCCGCAACTTCGTCCGCGTTCAAAATGTTATATAGCCTAAAGCCCTCTCGCGATGAGCAGCCGATTTGTTGATTCAAAGCTGTTTGTCTTAATAGTTCTGCCACTGATCGATAGATGGCGTTAATCTAAGTAAGAATAATATATTTTTATTTTCTTAGCCTTTTAGGTCACACTAAAGCCTAAAGCCTTCCTCGATAAATGGACTATCCAACACAAAAAGATTTTTTTCAATTCGAACCACTAGTTCCTGAGCTTAGCGCGTACAACCAAACATTAAACAAACCTTCAGTTTTATATATTGGTATAGATATAACAAAAATATTATATATTTTTCGAAATGATGGTGGTGGTGTCGTCAACTGTCGTCGATGATCGTTGAAAACGCTGAACTCAGTAACCAACATACAAACTTGCAGTAAAAAAAAACGGTCGTAGAATTTTGCAGTCTGTGACAACCCTAAACTTTTTTTGCTAGAGAGACTAGAAGACAGACGGACGGACTGACGGACGAAACACAAGACAGGGGACAGGGGCCAGGGTGGTGTAACTTTCATATTAATGCGAAAAGTGTGATAAAAACGCCATCTTACGGATAGGGTACATAATTATAAATGACTAGTATATAGTGTTCTGCGCTTCCAGCACAGATTATTATCCTACACAGATACACTTACGACAACATTGCATGACGTTTTATATTATGGTATCATCACAGCAGATTATTAATTATTTAAAATATGGCAACATTGGTAACGTTACAAAATACAAATTGTCCAAGTTTGTATTGAGTGCCGTTATTTTATTTAGCCATTTTCTTGTTAATTTAATTTCAATCAAGTGATTTTCCGCATTCCATTTACGTTGAGTTTGAGTCGAGTTGAGTTCCTTCCTCCTCCTCAGTTCAGTGCTTTGTTTGAGATAGTGACTCTTGTGATTGCTTGTGATTGTGTATGAAATTAACAAACATGCCACGCAAATCAGCTTTAAAATGCTACTTCGGCTGTGCAACTGAAGGTACAGAATTATTTTATACTAGCGATCCACTCCCAGCTCCCAGCCATCCATGAGTGAAGACATAATTAAAATCGGTCCAGCCGTTCTCGAGTTTTGCGCTTAGCAATACATTTTGCGATTCATTTTTATTTATATAGAATTATAGATTATTGAATTGTTTCGCTGTTATCTATTGCTTGCGAATGTCTTACAAATAAATGCCGGAATTTTTTCTTCAAATACTTCAGTCTCTAAATCTATTTTCTGAAAGTGTTAACTCCAGTTTTCATCTTGCCACAAAAAGACACTTGTTTCATAAATTTTTTTTTTTAGGTACTTTACATAAATTTCCTGTTCCACATCATCCATATTTGGAGATGTTTAATGAATGGAAAAGAATTTTATGTGAAAATGTTCTAAACAAAGGAGATACATATATCTATAACAACATTAGATTATGCAATGAACATTTTGAGACGAGATACATTACTTCAGGCGGCAGACTTACCAGAACTGCTGTACCTACTTTCAATACAGGTTATATTTTATATTATATTTTAATTAAGCTATCTCATAATATTTACTAGTTCACACATTTGCTGCTAACGACCCATAAACTGCATACGAATGTTTGATAAGTGTGCATCATCCCATATTACTTAAAAAAGCTTTAAATGAGACCAATAAATTACAGATTCCGACAGCAACTAATCTGTTTTTGCTAATTTATCTTTTGGAAACCTTTTTTTGTCATTCACAAAAAATCTCATCAAAGCTTCATAGAAATGCAAATTGGACATACAAATATTAATTGTATTTATAAAAAAAATATAATAAAAAGGGTCTCAGACAGGCCGACAGTACACATGATGGTAGATGGCAGATAGGCCGACGGTCCACTTGATGGTAGGTGGCTGTCATTGCCTAGTGACACATGCAACACCCAGTGACGTGCTAGTGTGCTGCCTCCCCTGAAGGAATTTGTTAACAAAAAAGGGAATTGTTATTAAACATCCTTAATAAATTGGGATTAATTTCTTTCAGTTTTAACATCATCAGTAATGCCACTAGTGCAAATGTCAACACCAGAGATACAACCAGCAGAAGCAATTGACACAGCGGTAAAGCCTAAATTACGAAAAGGTAATTTGTTTTATAGTATAAATAAAACCAGAAAGTCATGAAAATGTGGTCATGATACTGCTTATCATGGTCCACAAATTTCCACAATGTATTAGTGGTGTAACCAATGTAGCCCGGAGAAATTAAACTTTCAAAGATACATTAATTCCCAACAAGCAGAAAGTGAGTATAGTTGTTCAAAACAATTAAAAATAACATATTAAAACTTCTCATGTTTCCGGTACTTGGAAAAAAATGAGTTTTTCGCGATTTTTAGGTAGGTTTTATCATAAAATTACATGAGACAAAATTGTAGACCATAAAATTATCTATAAAAAATGTATGAATACTTTGTTTACTAAGAGCCACCGTTTCTGAGATATAACGATTGAAAAAGTTGTAAAAGTTGTAATTGTGATAATATGCACACGTTTCCACACCACCTATAAGGTAGTGTACTGAGCGCGTTTTTTTAAGGTGGTTTCCCCAGTAGGCCTATTCCACAGTACGCGCTAATCTCAGGAACTACTGGTTCGAATTGAAAAATTCTTTTTGTGTTGAATAGTCCATTTATCGAGGAAGGCTATAGGCTATAGAGAACGCGGACGAAGTCGCGGGCACCAGCTAGTAACAGATATTAGCAAGGGTTGGACACGATAAAAAACGATGGAAAATAAAAAAAAGTAGAGGAATTTATTTGTCTGATTCATAGCCTTCAAATACTTCTTCTTGTTCTCCTTCTTGATCTTCTTCTTCTTTAAGTAAATTGCGTCAATAGTGATGTATCGCATGTCCTCGTTTTTTAGACGCAGGTGGCGTAAAGTTTGAATTGGTTCTAATGTATTGTTGACCAACTTCCAACCCCAGTCTTTTGGGTCTAGCTGATAACCAAGCAACACTTGAACTTGGTAATATACCCGAAAAAGATGCTGATGAGCAGCAACTGAGGTTGGAGGAAGACAAGCTAATTGCACTTGTTTTTTATTTCGAGTGTTTTTAACAAAACATGCATATGTATCGATGTTTTATATTTTAAGTGTAAGTTACAAGCACCGATGGAAAAATATTTTTACTTATAAATTACAGCTTATATTACAGCTTCAGAGATACGTGGCGTACTTATGCATATTATGACGATTACAACTTTTTAATCATTATAGCTTGCTTGTATTATTTGTACAATTACAATAAAACAGCAATAAATTCTAAAAAGTTAAAAAAATATGATCGAAGTTAGATTATTAAATTCGATTACAAAAGATCAACCACAAATATTTGCATGCCCGTGTCTGGTAACTGGTAGAATACACTTTGTCCATGTCCAATGTGCTTGTGCAAATAAAGATTTATTAATTATTTATTTGTTTTGATTTATTATACTGTTTTTATTTATACTCTTTATGTTTTGCTTTCAGCTCTCAAGAGAACAATAAAGCATTCAAGGGAATATGTACAATTAAAATTAAAATTACTTAAAGTTTTAAGGAAATGCAAAGATCAACAAAAAAAATTGAAGACTGCTAATAAACTTGTAAAAAATGAATCATTTGTTAATGCAGTAGAGAAATTGCCTACACATTCTAGAACTTTTGTAAAAATGCAAATTAAAGGAAAAAGAAAACCGAAAGGCAGACGATACACCCTAACTGAAAAAATTTTGTCTTTGACAATTTATAAAAAGAGTCAAAAAGCCTATAAACTAATGAGACATTTATTTTCTTTGCCCTCGATAAAAACTTTACAAAATGTTTTAAAACTGTTTGTTTTAAAACCAGGCATAAATGAAAATATTATTAAGAGCATGAAAAGGACAGTGCGTAAATTGCCGAAACATAAAAGATTGTGTGTTCTCCTTTTTGACGAAATGGCGTTGTCTCCGGGCTTAAATTATAATAAATCTGCAGACGAAATTGTGGGTTTTGAAGATAATGGCAGAGAAAAGTTAATGAAAATAGCAGATCATGTACTTGTGTTCATGATTAAGGGCATAAATACCAAATATAAACAGCCCATTAGTTTTACTTTCTGCAAAAGTTCCACGAAAAGTACAGAATTGAAAACTTTAATTAAAACAACAGTAACAAAAGTACAAAGCACTGGCCTAAAAGTAGTGGCTACAGTTTGTGACCAGTCAAAAGGAAACGTTGCCGCCATAAATTTTTTAATTAAAGACACAAAAGATTGTTATAAAATAAAAAATAAAGAATATAGAGGAACATTCATGGAAATAGATGAAACAAAAATATTTCCAGTGTATGATCCACCACATCTCCTAAAAGGAATTAGGAACAATTTCCTTACTAAGGAAGTACGATATATTTATGGTGGCAACGTTAAAATAGCAAAATGGGAACACTTAAAGTTGCTCTTGGATGTCGATGTGGGAGAAAATGAAATTAGATTAGTTAATAAATTAACAAAAACACATGTTGACAAGGAGCTATTACCCAAAATGAAAGTAAAATATGCTGCACAAGTATTTAGTCAACGTGTTTCATCGACCATGAGATTTTTAGCAAGTAAGTGAATAACATTTAACAATTTTCGACAAATGTTGTCCATTAATAGTTAATTTCCCATTATTAAACAAACTTTCGCAAAAAACTGATTTTTACTAAGCTTGGATCTATAGAGAGAGCATTTGATTTCTTTTAAATTAAAGAGTGAATGATACCGCGCCGCGGGCACAGCTAGTTCATATTAAATCTAGGCAAACCGTTCATTTAGTGTTGACTAAATGCATAAATTGTGATGGATGTTTGGATCATTATACATTACTTTTCACGTAGAACCTACTAAACAAATTTTGAAACTTTACAATATATTTTTTATGTACTTAAGATGACAGACACTAATGGTCCACCTAATTGATGGCAGGTGCTTACAATCGCCTATAACAAGCAATGGACAGGTGCTGCACTGCGGACCATACTACGATAGGGTCAGCAACGATAGGGTTGTAAACAGAGAGGATAGGGTAAATGGGATCTGGCATCCCTTACTCACCCACCAAAACACAAAAGCACACATACTGTTACTTCACGGTGGACTTCTGTAAGTGTGTGGTTATTGCCGCCAGATAGGGCTGCCCAAATAACTGCCAAACAGTGTGCCTTGCCTCTACTTTAAGGGCGAAGGTGCAAGTATAATCTAGTTAATAGATAGTTCCGTTAAAAAGAAATGTAATCTATTTTTCAGATCACAAGATTTTGCCGGAAGAATGCGCCCAAACAGCTGATTTTTTGTTGTTAATTGACAAATTATTTGATTCCTTTAATAGCAATTCCTACGCAGGTTCACCAAAACCATATAGAACTTGTTTTAAGAAAAACTCTATACACATTAAACTGTGGAATGAATTATTACCGGTATTGCGATCTGTAGGCTTTAAGACAATTATTAAGAAAAAGGATGGTACCCAAGAAATTAAATATGTTCGGGTGCCATCATTAACAAACTGGATACACAATATTGAAGTATTTAAAGAAATGATAATTTATTTAAATAATGAATATTCTGTTAATACTCTATTGACTAGACATTTTAACCAAGATCCCTTAGAGAACTTCTTCGGCTGCATTAGAAGCAATGGGATCTGCAACACTTCCCCTTCATGTCAGCAGTTCATTGGGGCGTATAAAACTTTGTTAGTTAACAATTTGAGCTCCTCTCATTCCATTGCTGCCAACTGCGAAAGTGACGACAACAAACTACTCAAATCTATGAAACATTTAATTGAAAATCCAACTTTTGTTGCTGCAGATGAGCAAGAATCTGTAAATATTGACGATTTGTTAAATTTGTTAAGACAAAAAAACACAAGTCACTTTATCCACCAGCAATCAAAAGAATATGTGTGTGGATATGTAATAAAAAAATCAAAAAAAATAATTAAAAGTTGTAAAACTTGTAATTTACAATTAATAAATACAACTCCAAATATACGATCCTTTACATATGAATGTGACTACACTAAAAAGTCACTATATCATCCTACTACTCATATGAAAGATTGTTTGGAGGATATTTGTAAAGTGATTAATGTTTTTTTGTGTGATGTACCAATAATGTCAAATTTAAAAAAATGTATCACACAAATTGTTAATATTTATTGTGATTTTTCTTTTCTCACATGCAGTAAGCATAAAGAAAGTCTTATAAAAATAATCATAGATTTGACTACGAATATTGTTATTTTCAGTTGGTGCAATAATGTCAATAGAATATTAACAGGAAAAATTCATAATGTAGACCATACTGACCCGGTAAAAGTTCAAGCTGAAACATATTATGTAACTCACCGGAAAAAAATATATAAAAATTAAATTTTCTACATATTAAATTTTGTTTTTTTTCTTTCAACCCCTTTTCAACTTTTAGTATTTATATAATAGTAAAATTATTGTAGTTTATTTTCGTGTTACTATCATTTTTTTTTAAATTTAGGAATTATTTTTCCAATTGGTTACAATCTTTAAAAATTGTATTTATTGGTAAAAATATTGCTTCACCAATAAGCGATAGTAACTAGGTGGTGACTTAACAATTTAAATTAAAATGTGTAGTCAGGCGCCATCTAGTAGCCAGAAAAGGACATTATAAAATAGCGCCATCTCTAGAATAGGGTACAGCAATTACAAAATAATGAAGCTTCAGTTTGAGTTGCGTATCTATCTCGGTATAATAACATAATGATCTGTGACAGGGGCAGTTAGGCCAGCTGACTGGCTGGATGGATTAACTATTCCGTGTGTCGCTTCGGTCGTCATTCAATCTTGATTTAAAGCCTTTTAAATTATCCAAGTGATTCAAGTTTTGTCTCGCAGCCGCTCCTAAGTGCTTGTGCTCGGTGTAGCGGGTTGCGTATTGTATCTAGCCTACCAATAGCCTACCTACCTACTTGACTTGCAACTAGTGGCGACAACAAAGCTTTATAATGTACTCGCTTGTCCTTATTTCTTCACAAATCTGAATAGCTCCATCATAGCTTGTTTTGTCCGAATGGTGATTCGTAATTAATTTATTTTTTCGACGGATTTTCTTAGTGCTTTCGCATACCGGGTATTAATCTACAGCAGAAATATGAATGACAATGGATGCATACACCTAAATAATTTTAAGGCAGCAAAAGGGACTGATCCCTATAAAGTCGTCAGTGCATTTTTTGTTTCTTGTACATCATATGAAGCTAGGAGATACAAGGTAAGTTGAAAACTATATCTACTTATTATTAGGCATAAGGTACTTAGAGGTAGTGTTAAATGCGTATAAATAACACCTTTCTACAATTCTTACAGTTCTGCAATTAGTTTATATGTGTAAATTAATAGCTATAATGAGTTTTAACAGTTATCAGCTGATTTATGATCTTTGACCTTTGTAACAGCTGTTTACATGTTTGTGCACCTTTGCATTTGATGTTTTTCGCCTAATTTAAAAGTTGTTCTTAATTTAAAATATATTTTAAGTACAAAGGATTTGATAGGGATAAGGAAATAGGATAGGGACATGCTGTTATTCCACTGTGGTTTTCTGTAAGGGTGTGGTTACTGCTGCTAGATTGACTAGTATTTAGTAATTAAATTACACAATCTAAGTATATTGATTTATTAATAAAATTAAAATTGTACACCAATTTACAATGCCCCCTTTTTGTTGTCTTATTTTTCAATATACCTACTTAAAAGCATTCACTTTTAATGTGTTAGTGGGAATTATTATAGCTCTATTTATTAGTTCAAATCTGAACTAAATTTGAAATCCAAAATCAAATTGTTTCATAATAACAATAATAATAATAATGCATTTATTGGCTTCACACATCACAAAACCACATATTTGTTATCACTAACTATCTTAAATTGTTAGGTATATAAAAGAAATGGTTGTAATGGAGGAGGAGCCCATGGTAGGTATTTTAGATTACAGGTTATAGGTTACTTGAATATGAATATAATATGAATTTAGTGACAAAAACCCAATGGTTTTTAATGTAAAATTTTGTACAGGCAACGGCATGTGTCTGCTTCACTTGCCACCAACCTGGTCCCCGGATGCATTCATGTCTGCACTGTATACATTTCGCATGTTACAATGGACACATCCAGGATCACTCCCGGTCGAAGAAACATTTCTTATATGTGGATCTGAGTTATGGCAATGTGTATTGCGCTCAATGCCAAGATTACATTTACGATAGAGAATTGAGTGAAATTGCAAGGACTAATAAATTAAAGGAAGCCAAGTAAGTTTATTAATTTTTTGAGAGTCTTGTTTTCTTAAAGATAAGAGTTGTTATTCTTTGTTGACTAGTGTACTTGATTTGGTTTTTAAATGCAAGTCTAGTATTATTTACTCCTTTTTCTCTATCTTTCTGTGAATATGTAAGTATTATCTCAGAAAGTTGTTAATGGATTTTATTCCTGGTTATATTGACAGAAAAGGGAATGTCTGAGGATGGTTTATGTGTATAATTCATAAATATCTTGTTTGTATTTGGCGAGTTATCACAGTTTTCAGCTAACTATAGCAAAGCATAGTCAAGTTTAGCTAAGAAACAATATTTAAGGGTGGTGTAAATGGCCACACTTTAACTAAAGAACACTTTAAGTAAGGAGTACTGCAGCTCTATTACTCTATTACACTTTATTCAGTAGTAGATTGCATCTCTTCTGGTGTCAAGAGAACTCTCATTCAGCCTGCCACTTTTATCATAAATAATTCGTTTCTTGCTGATAATAATAATTTATCCTTTATGCTGTCAGCTATCATTATACATATATATTTATTTAAATTACTTTTAATTTCACTCCTTGGTGGTATAATCTATATAGAATTTTAAATAATTGGAAAAATATACACAAACTAGCTGGCGCCCGCGACTTTGTCAGCGTTGAAAATTAAAAAAAGTAATATATCCTGTGTCCTATATGTCTAAATGTTTATCTACCAAGTTTCATGAAAATCAGTTAACTTATTTAAGAGTTATGGAGGAACATACATACATACATACAGAATAAAATTCTAAAAATCGTCAATTTAGTTTGAGTATGATGTATAGAGCCTATAAACACGATATCTCTGAAAACAAAGTAACTTACTCCATGACCAACCCTTACATATTTATTATTAGTATTGATATACCTACAAGGAAAAAAGAATATAGTTATTGTTTAATATTTGAGTGCACATATTGTAAACAAAATGATGGCTTGTAGACTTATTACTATGACCATGCATGTACAGGCACATATTATATAGTGATGATGTACAATTGAAAGTTTTAATTTAAGGAAGGATATTAGACTGATTCCTTTACTTTTAAAAGGTCAGATTTTTCAAATATCAGAATTACAAATGGTCAAAATACAATCAAAAACCAAAGTCTAATAAGTAATATGTCTATTTAAAAAAAAAAACTAAACAACTTAAATTTTACACACTGAAGATCTATTGATCCATGTATTTACCTCAATCACTAACCTTATTTTAGCTTAAAATAAAATTTGCTGACCTTTTGTAAATAGTACCTACACAGTCTGTTTACTAAAATTTATAGCTCAGAGTTATTTGTGAATATTAAGTTAAATTTATTCAGTGTAAATCAGTTAAATCTTAGTTTGACCTCTAGACAATGTCTCAACTGAAGGTAAATATGCTAAATGCTATAGCGAGAAAGGAATATTTGCCAGTTTACAGTTTAAATTATGTAGAATGTTCCACAGTCAATATTTTGTCAGATATAAAAGGTAAACATGCTTTCTCACCACAGACAAAATTGTTTTAACGAAAAAATTGACAATAAAACTCATTAAATTTATAATATAGCTAACCATCTACTCATGGATTGTATACCTAATAACTATATAAATGGCATTGTTTCAGATCTTTAGGTATTAGTGCTCCTTATATGCCATGGTTACCCAACACTAATGAGGCTGCAGCTCTTAAACGTCTTCGTAAAAGGAGACTTATCAGTCCTCACACCACAATTGGTTTGAGGGGTCTACAAAACTTAGGCTCTACATGCTTTATGAACTGCATTGTTCAGGTAATTATACTTTACTTTTTATTGAAATTAAAATAAGATTAAAAGTAGTTCCCATAGGTATGTACTAAATATACGAAATAATAAAGTATAGATTTTGTGTATAAAATTGTTATGTAAATATTTTACTAATTGGGTACTTATTTTGAGAATCCGGTAAACCGTGAGTAATAAGGAAAATGATAACTAAATACAACTAAAGAAAATTAGGAAAACAAATATGTTCATATACTTAATTACCTAACCTATGTATAAGTTTCGTTGCTGCCTACTAATTTGACATACTTACATATTATAAATAAGTATTTAAGGTTTTTATGAAAAGTTTATGGAGTTTATATGGTTTATATGTATATGTACCTAATTACTCTATGTGGTAATCATTGCTGAGTGTAATTTTTGGTTTCTCTTTAAAGTTCAAACAATTAACATTTTTAAAGATTGTTCTCTACATTTTAATTTCCTTTTAATTGGACTCCATTATCTACTGTCACATGAATAACTTTGTAAGGTTTGGGTCCCAGTACTTTTGAAAATTTTTGTTGTCTTGGGTACCAAAGACTAAGACAGACATCTTGGCGGGGGGAGAAGGTAGCGTGGGTTTTAAGTGGGTAGAAGTCCCACATACTCCATCGATCTTCCCATGGTCAGTGAAGATCTGGTTCGCAGATTTTCCCACACAAAAAAAAGGGTCAAATCAGACATGGCTGTAGATACATATATATGTTTATAATGATTAAACATATCATTTGTTTTGCCAAAAAAAGTGTAAATAATGTTAATAAATGTTGGGATTTAGATTTTAGTTACAGAATCCTTTTTTTATTGATAAATTTGACGATTTCAATTTTAATCATTGGAGTCTCGTAGGGTGTCTTGTGTCTCGGGACTTTGAAATTGTCGAGTTTTCCCAAACTTTATACCTAGTTACGGGAAACTTATTTCAAGGAATAATATTAATAAGTCAGTATTTCAAGATTTGAATATTAGTGAATGATTATAGAACATCAACCTATATGTGTCCTACTAGGCTTGGTAATGAACAAAATTGTTTCTCAAATACGGGAGCTTAAGCTAAAGCTCGCGACCAAAACGTAGAAAGCGCTATGGAAAATACGGCGCTTAAGCGTTCTTCACTTTGTTCCTTAGTCCCTAGTCACTTGCAAATGAGTTACGGAGAATTACCCGAAACGCTCAGCAACTCTAGTATATAAGTCATTGTTGTAGTATATCAGTCAAATGACTTAATTTACCTATGTTTTTAAATAGATAATAGGAGACTAATGTTGCCATGTGCAAATTACAGACATTGATTCACACGCCACTTTTGAGGGATTATTTTCTTGCCGAGAGACACAAGTGCAAAGCTCAAGGCACCGGAAAATGTCTCGTCTGTGAAGTCTCCAAGTTATTTCAGGTAAACGGGTAGCTTTTGCTATTAATAGATGACTTACCTAAGGCATTTATGTTATTGTATTGATTTTTCTCAAGTAGATGCGCGCGACGTAATGCTCAAATGATTTCAAGGATTTATGTCTAGATTACAAAATATAATACCCAAAGCTCTAGAGATCAAATGTTACCAAGTATATTTTTTATTTTTTTCACATCATTCACATTAAAAAAATGAAATTGTTAATATCTTGTATTTTAATCTTCGTTTAATCCAAACAGGGGCCCTAGACAAGTTGCATTCGCTTCGTAGCGATTCGCTATTGAGTTCGTCAATCGTTTCCGAGATAACGAAAACAATTTCCTAGCCAAAGTGACACTACGATCGTTATCGTTGTGACGAATGGGTTCATTCGCTAATAAACGAAAATTGGCTATGGTTGCGAAGTAAATATCACAAATTCACAATTAAGCCGTCAATATTGTTGGAAGTATTTATTGGAATAATACTAACTAGTTTTAGAAAATAAAATAGTTTAAAAAATAGATGGGAGATGATGTTATGTTTTAAAGATTATGTTTACTATTGATTTATAAGTTATGTAAAATGAATGAAGAGTATTGTAATTGAATTATGAAAATATAGAGATATGTGCGCACTGAAGATCGAGTTTTTCTAATAGTTAATGGATCCCATATAGTGTATAGTGATGAGTAATAAGCAGAGAATGAAATACTAGACCAAAACAAAACACTGAGAACTCCAATAACAAGTGTCAAATGTGCTCACAAGTGAACTCGTTTTTAAAAGAACAAAACAAACAAAGAAAACTTTCACATCATTTGAAATGACTCATAATTCAAAAACATCTACCAGCTAAGCCAAATATTCATGGAAAAAACTCCTGTTTTTTATTTGGCAGCCTGGTGTATGTAATGAGTTGCTAATTAATATGTAGGGATATACTTAACCTTCTTGTACTTTTTAATCCAATAAGACTGACAATGTTGTTCAACTATGAGACAGATTATGTTTTTTCAATATTCATCAAAGGTAGAATACCCCAAAGGTAGTATCGACTGAGATTTATTTCAACGATAGTTATTTAGGGTTATGTTTAGTAAAACTTATCTACTTAATACTTCCTAACTTAATATCTTCAATATTAAAATTGAGAGGTGATTTTTACTATTCAAATTTTATGTTAGCTTAATAAAAAGTTGTCTGTGTCATAATTTTATTTACCCTGACTCTTATAATTACTTACATTACCACTATATATAGTTTTGTTTTAAATTGTACACAAAAACAAAACAATTTTTAAATATTTTTATTATAATACAAAGGAAATGTAAAAATATGTAACAATAAAATAAAATTGTGAACTTCACGTTTCATTACACATGACTCACATATTATGGGTCAAGTCATAATATTTCCAAGTTTGCTAATCAATTCTTCTTGATTTGGAATCTCTTGTGGTGTTTGTGGAAACACTATCCACCTGCTACCCATACAATTATGGTAGATGGCGTTAACAACCTCTCTGATGTAGATACTTGTTGTCCTTTGCGTAAGATATTGGCCCTGAAAAATACAAAAGGCAATTTAATAGGCACTAAAACCACTAAAATTTGTTGCAGTCATCGATGGTTGCAGTTTATAATTATTTTAGGTGACACCATCATAATAATACGTAGGTACCTATCATTACAATAAAATAAACATTTTTATAAGAAGTTAAAAAGACGATTAGGTTTTATATAGGCTGGCACTGCTTTGGTTATGACTAGCTAACTGTATGTAGGTAATATAGGTAATCAAATAGGTAGGTTTATTAATGTGAAATTTCTTACCTTTGTTTCAAGGGGGAATTTCTTCAGACCCTTTTAAACCGCTGAGCTTTTAGGTCGTCACATAATTTTCTAAAAGTTATTTTATTTAACCGAAAATGCTGTGTAAACAATAGTTCCGGCATATCGTGTATTTTTTCCATTTGTCGTCGCAACTTAAACCTCCTTTGGCGCCTCAACCAGTTTTGTTTTGTGCAGCCCACAATAAACGTAGAGAATGCATTTTTAAATATGTACTCTTTGATTTTTAACAACTTTACCACGAAAAATAACACTCGGCGAATGAATTGTGTCGATATCTACAGCATCTTGGGCTTCGTTACATTATCGAAGACGAAAACGAAAACGAAATCGAAAACGAACGTCAAAAGTGCCACTTGGCTAAGCATATGTATGGGAATAGCACTAGAACCCATTCGCTAATAAATCATTTCGATTCGAAAAGCAACATTTGTCTACCAACTTGGTTATCGAATTCGACGTACCACGTGACATATGTCAATCCCATACATTTTTTATTTAGCGAACTTCGTTATCGTTTTTAAAATGGCACTTTGTCTAGGGCCCCTGTCCTTGCCTTCAAATGCTTCAATAAGTTTATTACCTTTTTAAACTTTATTTTTTTGTATAACCGTCGTCAGACAGACTGAGGGTAGATGTCTACCATCACCGTCGCCTATAGTACAAGAAACGCAGCAGGTGCCGCAAGTGCGCTGACAAATTTTTTTTTCTTTGGTAGTAATAGGCTGAAAACTGATATTGGGACGATATCTCATTATAGGGATTAATGGACTGAAATAGGAAAAGGACGATTTAGGAAATGGACTGCCGGCAGGCGGACTGCCAAATTTATGAGTGTCCTGCCACTAATGTTTTCTCTAAAATGGTTGTGTTATTGTTTTCAGGAGTTCTACTCGGGTGCGAAGACCCCACTCACCTTACACAGGTTGCTTCATTTGATCTGGACGCATGCACGCCATCTCGCCGGGTACGAGCAACAGGATGCTCATGAATTCTTCATTGCTACCCTAGATGTTTTACACCGGTAAATATTATTAAACTCAAAAAATATTTAAACTTTCTACTTAAATATTTTGTTACGTTTTATGATTAAATTAAAATTACCATAATGTAACACGTCATGTGGTAATGTAAAATTGACAATGTTCATTTTGCAGACATTGCATGAACGGTGTTGAGGATACGGAAAAGAAGGAGAACGGACGATGCAACTGCATCATAGATCAAATATTCACCGGTGGTCTACAAAGCGACGTCGTGTGCACTTCTTGCTCGGGCGTGTCCACGACCATAGATCCATTCTGGGACATTAGTCTAGATGTGGCCGGACCCGGTTCGCTTCAAGCGTGCTTGGAGCGATTCACTAGGGCCGAACATCTAGGCTCTGCCGCCAAGATCAAGTGCTCGAACTGTCGAGCGTACAGGGAGTCCACTAAACAGCTCACCCTGGAAACGCTACCGATAGTGGCTAGTTTTCATTTGAAACGCTTCGAGCACTCGTCGCAGATAGACAGGAAGATTTCCGCTTTCATTTCGTTCCCCGCCGAGTTGGATATGACACCGTTCATGTCTTCACACCGCCGCAACGTTGACGCAGGCGCGGACAATAACAACGCACCGGAGGGTGTCTTCGAAGACAATCGCTACTCGTTGTTCGCTGTAGTGAATCACTTGGGCTCGTTGGACGCGGGCCACTACACGGCCTACGTTCGTCAAATGAAGGGAAGCTGGTTCAAGTGCGACGATCACATGATAACGCGCGCTTCGCTGCGTGAAGTTCTGGACAGCGAGGGGTATGTCGTTTTGTTATATGTTTTGTACTATAAATGCAATTGAACGTTTTAAAAGACACCAGCTAACAGGAGGCTTCCTATTTCAGATATCTGCTCTTCTACCACAAGACTGTACTTGAGTATGAATGCGATGTACCGTAAATAATAAAAGTCTGGTCACTTGAAATGTTTGTGTGTCGGAACTGGTGTGTATTTTTCGATAATTCGCTTCCTCATTGAAAACGTGTTGGTTAGGGTTTGAAAAGAAAAAAAGATTTTCGTGAAAAAAATGTGTCACGTTTACCCATTGTATGCATTTAGAAAAATCAGATGACCTTTGCATTATAACTCATAATATTTCTTTATCTAAAACGTCCAAAACAGTATGACACTTGAAGTTCTATTCTATTCTAATGGACGAAATACACGATCAATCATTTGGCGTGACGCAACGGCGCGATTATTCAATACAGTGTTTGACATCAAGCCATCAGTTTTTACCATTCACGATCAAATTTTGGCTTCACGTCAGCCAATTTGACGCGATGGACTGACCGTGTATTTCGTCCATAAGTCGTGTCAAATGAATTTATCTGTGTGTTTTTACATACTAATTGAGTATAAAATTTAACTTGAAACTAATTATGTCTATGGTTAAAATACTATGTTATTGTATTGGCAACAAATGTTTAACCAAAGGTAGTTAATAGTGCCAAATAGATATTTACCGTACATAGATGACTTTAAATGTACGTCTGTCATTCTAATGCACATTTCTATTTCGATAGAAGATATTGCGTTCTGTTATCATCGAAATTGAATGTGAAATTGCATCGTGAGTAACCATTTTATAAGCTGACTAGCTATTGCACGCTAGTCTGTTACTCGCTGATAATGTAGCTTTCTATAGGGGAAAGAACTTTTAAAATCGGTCCAGTAGTTTTTGAGTTTATTCATTACAAACATACAAATATATCTTTATAATATTAGTATAGATAAAGACTCCGCGTTTCATCTTGAATTACGATATAATTTGACAAGTAGCATTCAGCACGGTACGAAAAACAAAAAATATATATATAACGCCTGACAAAATATATGATCAATAATTTATTTAATCTTTATTGCTGTTATACTTCTTCCATGCGTTGGATTTTTATTTTTATGATATGTTTGGATCATAAAAAAAAGTACCTACTTTTTTCTGGATGAATGTTGCCTTGTGTCTTTTTCTGTTTCCTCGACAATGGGTATGAAAAATTTCATGATGATTGCTTCTCCCAATTCTCTTTGCTCGTTTCAATTTGAAAACGATTGTTGGTTAAATACAGAGTAAGGTAAACGTGACATCACATTTTTCTCGAGAGCCATAAAAATGTTTCTCAGGTGATATTAGTCAGTAGATGAACGATCGGCATCAAAAGCGATCGTTAAATTTCAGATTTCATAGCGGAATCTTTGCGAATTTGTTAGTGTTAAGCTCTAATTTAATGTTAAATATAAACATTGTCCCATTTGAAATGTTAAAAAAGTATACAAATTAAAAAAAAAGATGTTATTATTAAGTGGACTGAATTTCACAGCTTTTGTCATCTTTGAAAACTTAACAGCTGCATTTGTATTATAGACTGTCTCAAAAATATTTTACGTAATTTTAAAGGAGTTGTATAAGAAACATTGATTCTTATTTGTAGGTATGCTTGCTTACACTATCATGTATGATTTATGTGACGTTTGGTTTCTGATTATGATTTTAACAAAAATTTGTGTAGGAGTATAAATTTTCAATCGAATGTGTATAATTTTACTGAATCTGATAGGAACAAACACTTAAATCTACCTCGCTGGTTATATATTTTTATTTGTTTGTTTGTTCCACGAAATATTATTTGTGAAATTTAGTTTATAAATAATTCTATATTTGAAACAAATAATACTATATTTTACTCGTGACTCCGAGAGAATATATGCAAACAGGACTTTTTTTAGAAAGACAATATTGACAATTTATCTTAGTGAGTGTTACATTCAAAATAATGTTTAAATAGTATTTTGGCTTTTTTCAAAGTGCAAAGCTATAGATCTTTTGTAAGCCTTTCTAAATGTTCAATGTAATACTGTATTAACGTATTGATCCATTTTGACAGTTGTCATTCGACATTAAATTATAAACAGGCTCTCTGGAATAACGTTTTATTCCATAAAGGTATACCTTATGGTGTAAAAAGTACATATATAGGAGTAAAAGGTACATATATAGGAGTATCAAAGTAGCCCACCAAATTAAAATAGTCTGTCCAACGATGGTGAACAGACATAAACGTCACTAAATTATATAATAGATAAGGGATTCTATTTTTAACCCTTTAGCCGCCAGAGTTGGATTTATCCGATTATTATTTTCGTGTCCATTTCGTCAGAGCCGGTTATATACGACAAATGCGGTTAAAAGGTTTATGATACGTATTGTTAATGGACCAAATACACGGTCAAGCGTTTGACGTGGCTCCAAACGATTTAAATCAAATGGAGCCACGCCAAAAAATTTGCCCACACACGGTCAGTCGGTCAGTTCAATTTTCTGTCATTTATGCGTTTTTTATTAGTCCGGGAGGTAGCAACGTCGGGAAAACAAGCATTTTAGGTCAGCTGATTTTTTGATAATGTCGTCTCTCTTGCCCTTTCGGTTAGGGTCTGGGCAGTCTGGCTAGCGGTAGCGGTTGCGTTTACCTGTCTGTACAGGTAATAATACTGACTTTTAAAATCATTTTAAGAAGGTTCAATTTACATATTTTAACTTAAGATAAGTTTAACAAACATCCATCTCTTATTGCCAGACATTTTTATCGTTGCCAATAATAAGCCAAAAGCGAATTTTAATTTTATTTTTATTAAAAATTCAAATTATATCATTATGTTGTTTAAGTATGAAAATACCTAAAAATAATTTGCCAGACATGAATTCAGTTTTTAAACCATGAATATGAACGATAAAGTCCTGAAAACTCTTACAGTATGATTCTACTGGTCAGAGAGAAGTGCTCTTAGCTGCTCGTTATTGCGTAAAAGTGATAGACAGTCACGGTGGCTTACACGGCAAGTTTTCAAGATGGCGTCAGTCTAAAACCACATGTTTGAGATTGTGTTGTTTTTTAATGTTTACTTTCAAATTTTGTTACGATGGCCAGTGATAAAATGAGATATGTTTTGAGAATGAGAGTGACGACGATGACGACGATTAAGAAGATGCATCTTTTTCTGTGACGTGACGCAGAAAAAGGTGCTATCATAGCGACAAGAGTATTTCGAATAAAAAAAAAAATTTTCAATTTTTAATAATGTTTTGATTTCCTGCTATCTAATTCTATCTCATTTAATTTTTTTTATGTTAAAATTTGCTAAATGCTAATAAAAATTAATATCCCTGATTAAAAAAAATATTGAACTTACGCAAGTGTATATTGTATGTATATATAGATATACAGTTTACAAAAGTCCAATTCATTTTCAATACTTTTCAAACCTATAAAAAATTATAGGTAAATCTAATTCTTTAAAATACTTTATAATCATTTTGTCTAATTAGAGTGTTTTCTATCTTGTTCTCAGCTTATTATTCTACAACTGTTTCTCTCTGACCAGTAGAATCATACTGTGAGTTTTCAGGACTTTGTCGTTCTGATTCATGGTTTAACAACTGAATTAATGTTTGACAAATTATTTTTAGGTCTTTTCATACTTAAACAACATAATATTAAAATTACAGACATACTGAAATAATTTGAATTGAATTGTACAGATAGGAAGCGCACAGGTAAACGCAACCGCTACCGCTAGCCAGACTGCCCAGGCCCTAACCGAAAGGGCAAGAGAGAGGACATATCAAAAAGTCAGCTGACCTGAAATTCTCTCTCGAAAACGTTGCTACCTCCTATACTATATATAGTAAAAGACATTTCAGTTTTTACGTCTCTTTAATAACTGCCAAGTCACATTGACAATTTCAAGTTGCTCTTTTAATATATCATCCGTAGAGGTTGTATAACATTATAACACGTTGACATGAGCTCTGATTCGGAAGAAGAACTTTTACTTTGTGTAGCTGCTGTTTGTCATCATCAATACTAATAATAAATCGATATTTACTTTCTGAGTAGACGCACACACACGCACACACACGCACACACACACACACACATATATGTATGTATGTATGTTCCTCCATAACTCATAAACGAATTAACCGATTGGTAGATAATTATTCAGACGTACGGGACACAGGATAGGCTACTTTTTCTTTTTCAACGCGGACGAAGTCGCGGGCGCCAGCTAGTCATATAATAACTCGAAAACCGAATAAAAAAATGGTGCAAAGAATGGCTGAAAAAAGAGACATATGTCTTGTCGGCGCGGAATGATACAAAAAGGATGTGGTTCGTATGTACCTACTTGTTGGAATTATAGACCGGTCAATCTAGACATTCGAAGTTACCTAAATTCTCATCAAGCTAAAAATCAGTAAGATTGTTTAAAATATGATTAAAAATAAAATTTGAAAGTTCCCCATCTTTCCTCTGTATGGAATTTTTTTTATTCAAGGTCAAAGGTCAAAAAAAGCAAAACGGTGTTTTATCATAAAAATACCTCAGACAAAAATTGTAGATCATAAAATTATCTACAAAAAAATGTATCAATACTTTTTTCCTACGAGCCACCGTTTTTGAGATATAATGATTCAAAAAGTTGTAAAAGTTGTAATCGTCATAATATGCATGAGTACGCCACGTATATACATCTCTATAGTTGTAATATATGTTAAAATATTTTTCTATCGGTCATTGTTACTTACACATAATATAAAATATACATAAATTATAACTATAAGAATATTACCTAGGTAAAAATGGGAATTTAGGTAGCTTTTCTCTTATTTTTTGGTCTAATTTGACCGGACTATTATACCTCTATGGGATTTCATATTCACGGGAAGCGAGGAGTGATGCCACGGCGTAGTGTTTCTACCGAGGAGGATAGAAATGTATTTAATCCTCCTTGGTTTCTACACTCACTCAGTTGGCGCGATAAACTGACGTGACCCAACGGCGCGATTTGAAATCCAGTGTTTGACATCAAGCCATCAGTTTTTACCATTCACGATCAAATTTTGGTTTCCCGTCAGTCAATTTGACGCGATGGCTTGACCGTGTATTTGGTCCATAAAGGACCTAACGCTGTCATATTAAAACTACTTGTCTTAAGTATGATTCCTACCCTCTATGATAAAACCAATATTTCTAGTATTGTTTCAAAAGCAGTAAAATTTTGTTGTCAAATGACAGCTGTCATCATAACGAACATAAAAAGTAGGCGAAAATAGTTTGTATCATGATCATGTATGTTTGGTAAATGTTAATTAATATTTTATCTTATAGGCGCCCGATATCGATTAACGTTTTGAATTGCGCATATGCATAGTTTTAGTTTTTATTGAATAATATGAAAAATATTCAACTGGATTTTGGAAAGAACTGCTAATTATTGGCTATATATCCTTAAAAATATATCCTTAGGATACCGACCTTAGGAGACCAAACACTGGTACCTACAGTTCAATGAGATTTCAACTTGGACCTTTGGTTCTTCATTCCATATCCACAATAATTATTCTATTAGGTGTTTTGTACGTTTATATGTTCGCGTGTATTATTTGTATACTTATTATGCGTGTAATGTAGTTTGTAACCTATGACTGAACTTACATTAGCTTAAATGTGATATTTAATATTTATGACTTTATTAATATGTAGTTACTTGTGTATGGATTTACATGCCCAGATGTACATTTATTTTGTATCATTTATATCGCCACACCTACGCCTCTTTGAGAGACACTGGAATTAGTAGGTGTATAGAAAAAGCTTATTGCCCCACCTAAAGACAATTCCGCTATACATACATTATTCTAAAAGTCAACGCACGTTTGGCTCTAGTGTGTGTTATTAATAATGCCCACACTCTAGGCTAGCGAGGGCGTAAAATATTTGTATGGAAAATTGACAGTATCAAATTCATACTAGAGCCACTGAGGGCCTAGTGCGAGTTTTACTCTATCAAACGCGTATCAATTTGTATGGGAATGAAACAGCGCTACCTGGTGGCTGACGTGTAGCACTACTTCATTTCCATACAAATTGACGTTTACGCTTTCGACGCGTTTGATAGAGTAAAACTCGCACTAGGCCCCCTGGTCGGCCAGTGAATAAAAATCTAAAAAGAGATTATATTCTTTGTTAAATTATAATATATTACTTAGGGTCAGTTTACACTGAACATTTCTGATATTCCTTTAAATTTTACAAAAATAATTTTAGATAGATAAAATAAAAGTTATTAACAAATGACTCTTAGTTCACATGTAAACCGGTGGCGCATTATATTGGATCATCATAAATATAGTCTTCAAGATGAAATTGTAACACACACAGTCTACAGAGCATCGAAGCGGTCTTTTTGTGAACGATGGCATCAAAATGGTTCATTCTCGCTGGTTGCAACATGCCAACGCAGTAGTCCAAATATCCTGTTGTAAAAGCATCTACATATTGTTTGTTTTGTTCCTATTTTTCTTAGTTTTAACATGCTTTTTTCCACAGCCCGTTGGTCGGTTAAAACTGTAATTTTATCCCAAATAAAAAATTTTTTTTTCGGGCGTTGACTTAAGTATACATTGCTGCTAATCATTAACCAATACTGGTGTATATCAAATCTCAACTTGAAGATATACGTTTAAAAGTATAAAAATAAATTTGAAAAAAAAATGTTGCAAATAATTGAAGTTTGCTCTACAAAAAAAAATTACATGATTGTGACGTCACAAAATTGTTTATTTAAAGATTTTGTTCATTGAATTTTTCAATTATGCAAATATAATTCACATGGCAGTTTTAAAAATATGACCTCCAATGAATATAAATGTTCCTTATTATAAATAAAAAGACTATGCTTAGATGAGAAATTCTTTTGCATTCTTTATAGTTTCAAAGTGCTATAATAATATTCAAAACTATTTCGCGTTTTCTATAGCAAAAAAAGTGTTATATTAAATATATATAAGAAAAAAGGAATTAAATCTTATAATCTGTGTGTAATATGGTGTTTCTGTGGCGTAAATTAACAACGACGAAACAGAGCACAGATAAGAAAAAAAAAAATCTTCAGAAATTACTTATTGTATTAAATGTAATAGTTATGAAGGAAAAATGTCTGTCATTTAAAAATGATAATATTGTAATTATAATTGTAACTAATTTTATAATTACAATATTATTACACGGTAATATTAAAAATCATGTTGAAATGTAATAAAAAAATAAAATCATTATATATTTCAATTTATCGTCTGATGTTGATGTAACATACTTACATTGTGTATGTAACGCCATTAAAAAATAATACATGCAAATACAAATTGAAGGATTTTTATTTTTTCTTCATGCATTTATACCCTTGTATTTTTGGCAACCCACAAAGGATATTTAAAAAGGAAGGTAGATAAATAAAACAAGTATATTAATATGCATAATATTTTAATAACCTTGTTAGAAAATATCACAATGTTAATTCATGACAATCTATACCATAAATTATATCGGGTATTAGGGAAACTCCCGAAAACTAAGACAGAAGTTAGTACTAAAAACACTCGAAGATTCGCCAGAAAAAAATCGATCCCAATGAAAAAAATAATAATCATATTTTTACTTTTTATGAGCATTATCACGTTTAACCGTTGTTATTTATGGTTTTTTTTTCTGATATCATCAAAGGTGTCATTAGTACTATATCTTCGTTTTCGGTAGTGTTTTCCTAATAACCGATATATTTAACTAATGTCTAAAAAAATAATATAATCTTTTAAATAAATTATTGTTTTAAGAACCATGTTCAACTGGTGCCATTTTATGGCATATTTTTAAAAAAAAATTAATGACCAAATAAAAGGACTAAATTCTTAGTTTAACATAATAAAATCACATTATATCAGACTACAGTCAAAATTTCATAAAAATAAATACAATAATACGACAGGCTAATGAGAAATTGATATGAAATAAATGAGATTTCAATTTTTTTTAAAATCGATATTATAACATTATAATATACTCGAAACAAACTAATTTTTGCAATCACAATATTTAAGCAGAATATAACACATTTTAATTCATTTCACTGCAGAAAGAGATTAATTTCAAATCATTTTTTATTCAGTTGCAAATTAGCGGAAGCATTTCAACTTTTAACACTATTTCAATCATAAAATATTTATATAAATAGATTCACCAACAGTGCCGTAAATAGGGCAGTGCCACCGGTGCCCAGGCACAGGGCGTAGACCCTGGGGGGGCGCAAGAATGGACAGACCAGGCAGGACTATTATTTTTTCGGTTTGCTCCTGATAAGTTCCCACTGCGCCCCTATAGTGCTCGATTCCAACACATACGTACCTACATGCCAGTATCATCAAAAACGTCTATTAAATTAGACAAAACATCGAGCTAATTTTTTTGGCAGACACAGTAGGTGGTATAATAGGCGAAGTGTCCACTTAACATCAGATGGCTCGTCTGCTTGTTTGCCCACACCTACATCAGTTCTTTAAAAAAATAGATTTTTCTTCCAAAATATTAGATAATTGGTCCACCAACACCAAGTTCCTTTGTGCTTTATTTTATCAACCTGAATGAAATAAAGTAGGCCTATACATAGCATTTCTCTATCTAGGGTACCTATAATATCTAAAAAAAAAAACAAGGGCGCAGTTATAGAAGCTCGCACAGGGCGCAAAAAAGGCTATTTACGGCACTGTTCACCAATATTATAGTTGTCTGGTATGTTACTCAAAAAATACTAAAATCTAAAAAGCCTACCTGCCTACCCAAGGAGTCGTTCTAGTAGTAACTATCTTAAAAGGCATTGAATTACCAACTTTCACCCCATAATGGTATAATTGTTCTTGTTCAGCACAAAACCGCTGCGGAGAACAGCAAAAACATATTTTTAGATGATAAGGGGTTGGAGAGCTGTATTTTTTTGACAAATATCGCAAGTTTTGAACCACTTGCTAATCATTGAACGTATAATATAGGAAGTTCAAAATTCTATTTAAGAAGTTGTAAATAATTAAACAGCAACAGGCCGAAGAGAGACATATGCCGGCTTTCATAGTCAAAGTCTCAGACGACTAAATCTATCAACATAGACGACTAAATCTACCAACATACACGACCACATCTACCTCCCCAGATGACTACATCTACCTTCCTCCAGACGACCTCATCTACCACAGCTTATTTCAAATTAACACAAAGTTAGACGCATAGACTAGACTACTATTCTAACAACCATCTTGTTGACATGTAACAATCATAAAATATTTATGCTACCCATCATTTTCTGTAATTGGTATTAATAAACTATAGTTATTTTATAATCTTTATGATCGTCTACTTTATCTATAGTCTACGAAAACTTTCGATTCATTTAATCACAGTTCCAAACGATTTCTCCAAAATTTAAAACAAATATGGACATATTGACACGTTTCTCTTTTACACATAAAATTTAGAATTTAATACATACATTTGTGAGACCTCGTTTCGTTTACTTGGTCGATTTGGCGGACACTTGGTCCAATATGGACTCGAGCTGTTTGACGTCTGTGACGGGCAACGAGCACGCGTAGCGACGGCACACGTATGCGGTCGGAGCGTCACCAACGCATCGGATGCGGCTCAGTACTGGAAATTATCAAAGTATCCTTTTGTTTTCATTGTGATACACGTATGAACTGTACCATCATTGGTAGCAGTAGCTTAGCTTAGATACAAGAGTGAGTGAGTGAGTGAGTGAAGCCAACTCACATAGGTCAGACATACCGGCGGCGGCACGAGCGTCGGGCAGTGCGCTGGGGTCGGCCACGGCCAGCACTCGGCCCGGCAGCAGCCGAGACCTCACCGCGCGCACCAGCTCCAGCGTGCGCGGGTCCGAGCACCCGCCCGCTATCAGCACCTGAAACACGGCGGAATTCTCTGTTATTACGCCTCTAGCACACAGATACGGAAGCTAAACGACCCCGCACCCCCTGTAGGCTGTGTTCGTTTCGTTTCGCTTGCGTGTAGAAAGAAGCTTGTGAACGGTACACCGGATTTATAGACTCATCGAAAAAATAAAATATTAAAAATTCCAAGTCTCGCAACACAGTATTCTACTAAAAAAAGTTGTGAGATCTCATCGCTCATGTGTGCGTGTGCAAGTCTCAGTTATTTTAGTTAGTTATTAACACCTATTCAACAACTTTCTTATAAATTGTTATATTTTATTAAAGAATAATAATAATAATCAATTATAAATTCGATTTTTAATAAAAGTTTCAAATTTTTAACTACTACTGTGGTTTAGGCTCTTCATTGATGAATCACTTCGGACAAACGATTTTATATTATAAATAAAAGTAAAGATTTAAACTTATTTTTTTGAACCCTGGTCTAATAACTATTTTGTGAGCTAGTGTTCCTGGGGCCAGTAGCCATGTGCTTTCTACATTCGTAAACGCTAAGAGAAAACTTTGTGATTGGTCAAAATTTTATTTTGACGTTACAACAACCAATCACCAAGCTCTCTCTCTTCGTTTCCGAAGTACGCAACGAATAAATAAATAAATATCTTCACACATTCCACACAGCACCATCTAGTTCCAAAGTAAGCAAGTAATGCTTGTATTATGGATACCAGACAGTTGATATAATACATAGATTACTTTTTTTTTGTAAATACATACATATTATAAATACAAAACATCCATGTTATAAATATATATAAACATATTATAAAACTCCAGGTACAAAGGTAAAATGTTCACATAAAACATTTGCCCCTAGCGGGATTCGAACCCGCGACCGTTTGGTTAACAGCTAGGGTTACTAGCCACTAGACCAAACGTGTCGTCACGAAGCGTTTGCATCTTGGCTAGGGGCCCAGCTCGGAATCCCTAACATTGCCGCATGACAGGTCTCTTCCTTCATGACGTGTCTGAAGAAGTACCTGCGTGGGCGAGTCGTTGTAGAACATGCAGGCGGAGAGCATCTCGGGCATGGAGGAGGGCGCGAGACGCAGCCGCGGCGCGAACCAGCACAGGATGAGCTGCGCCAGGCGCCGCTCGCTGTCACCGCCCTCGGCCGCGCGACTCTTGTCCGCGTACGCGGCCAACCGCTGCAGGTTGTGGCACGACACGCTGTTGCCCGACGGCTCCGCGCCGTCCTGATCTGTAACACACCTCACTCAGTCCCACTTCCCATCCAATATGTGTGGATACATAAGCGAAATTGTCTCCATGTAGAACTGAACTGCTCTAGCTATATGATCATGAACGTTAAAGGTGCTCCCTCACCGGGAGCATTCACGTGTAATGTGACATTATAGATTAGACTTTGAGCATTACATTACAATACTACCTCCCTGACTGATGAGCATTCACGTGTAATGTAACATTATAGATTTGACTTTGCGAGCATATTACACATATTGTATCATTGGTGCAGTACAAGGCATTGTAATGCTCAGTTCTCCTACTTCACTGATGTAATGCTCGAATCTGTAATGTTACATTACACGCGAATGCGAATGGTGAGGGAGCATCTTAACACGATCCACTATACAATTTTAACGCCAATTTGACAAAAATGGGTGGCCTTGTGGATGAGTTAATGATCAACTAGATACGATCGGAACGCGTTTAAATGCCACTTGAATTTTAATAATCTCACTGAATGAGTGGTCGTCTGTTTGCCTTAACGCTCTGCCTCAAGGGTGCCGGGTTCGATACTAGGCAGGGTCAACTTTGGACATGAACTTTTCAAAGTTAGCTCTAGTCTGGATCGAAAATTAGTGACAGAGCACACTGCGTTACGCATTCATTTGGGTAGCCTGTCTAACTGCAGTAATATAACAACCTCCAGGCCTAATATGGCGTCGCTTGTGTTTATTACTTGGGGGATGGTAGACAAAAGGTATCTGACTGAACTGACCTTAAATATATTTAAAAAAAACTAACCATCTTTCAATCTCAATACGACTGTGTCATCCTCATTGGTGCACGAAAAGAAAGCTCCGTCTTCAGAGTCCCAGAACAGTTCGTTTTGCTTATCCTGCAAGTCGCGCGCCCAATTCAGCCACGACAAGTCGAGCGAAGCCTCATAGAGATCAAGTAAACCCTTGATTAAGAATGCGTAGTCATCCAAAAACCCTTTGATTGGATGATTCCTGGAAGATAACATATTTATTATGATATAAACATTATAATAAAACAAATATCAATAATCATATAATATATATCAATAATAATATTGACGTAACGGAACTAGGAAGTGAGAACTCTGTGTAAATGATAAACAAGTCATTTTTTTTTCTAAACAATCTTTTTAATGGTCACAAACATAGGCTGAAAGGCTCAATAAGGTAGGATAAAAATATTAGGTTATCGTTTTCTTTCTATTTTTAAAAAAAAATGAAATATTTTACATTTTATAAGATTTATTGTTGTAATTATACATTACAACAATAAATCTTATAAAATGTAAAATAATACATACAATAAAGTTGACGAGTTTGTTTGTTTTTTGTTTAAACTCTGTAATCTCTGGAAGTAACAGTCAAATTCTTTTTGAATTTTATAGCCTTATTTTTGAGGAAGGATGAGGTTCTCAAGAAAAGAAGAATTTGCAATGATATTATCACTACAACCCTTAGGAGCCGAGTAAAAAGTACACTAAGCAACGTTTATCATTGACTGGGTTCTACCACCTGACAAAAAACAAAATTACAGGTGAAACTGCAGGATACAGCTAGTCTGGTATACTTTAGATAGTCACATATAACAAGGCAATTACAATTTCATAACATGCAACTGATTGTGTTGTGTGCAACTCAGTGATAATACTATCGCAAATTTTATCAATGTTTACATGTCTTGAATTACAAGTTTATGTCAAATATATGGAATAGCTTACGTTTGTGTGACTGACCCATCTTCGGCGCGATAACACGAGTGATACAATGTCTTAGTTGAAGAATCGTACAAGTACTGCTTTATGAAGTTAGCAGTTTTGATTGCATCTTCTACATATTGTTTTTCGCCTAAACCTTGGCCAGCTTGCGCCAAACCAGCTATCATCAATCCATTCCAAGAGCACAACATTTTACTGTCAAGATGTGGACGTGGTCTTTTAGCGCGAACTTCATTCAATATATTCACACATTCTGACAGAACCTGATCTAATTGTTCCACGGACAATTTAAAAATTTTGGCTGTATCCTCTTTGCTTCCATAAACAATCAGTACATTTTTGTTAGTCAATTCCTTATGAGGATCACTTTCTCTGGGAATATTTCCTTCTTTCTTTACATTAAAGTACTCGCAAAAGATATCCATGTATGGAATGGAATTAATCATTTTATCGGTGAGAAGATTGTTTATTTCATCATATTCCCAAACATAAAAAGCACCTTCTTTCTTCTCAGAACTTTGATGAGTTGGATAAGAATCAGCATCCTCGGCACTGTAAAACCCTCCTGACTCATGCCTGAGGTCTTGTTTAACATAGGCTATAATGTCTTTTACCACATCTGCATAAAATGTGTCCTTCGTAGCGAGGTATGCATCAGTATAAGCTATGGCTAACTGAGCTTGATCATACAGCATCTTCTCAAAATGAGGCACATGCCAATAGTTATCAACTGAATAGCGTGCAAAACCACCTGCTATATGATCATGAATACCACCCTTTGCAATTTTTGTCAAAGTGTATAGACACATGTCTAAACATTTTTTGCCTTGTGGATGAGTTTTATCACGCGCATAGTAGTGAAAAAGAAAATTGAATATAGAGGCTTGTGGAAATTTTGGTGCTGAATTAAATCCTCCAAACCTTGGTTCAAAGTTAGATATATATCTTTCTACAGCCTTATTAAAAATTTCTTCAGTAGGCACGGTTTTTAATGATTCTGAATCAGAGCCAATATCCAAACAGGTCATTTTTTGAAGTAACTCAAGAGCATCATGACCATTATTCACACATTGCTGCTTTTTTTCATTCCATGCAGAGGCAATTATATTCATCAGGGTTTTAAACCCTGGATATGGAGGTCGGTCTTCGGGCTGAAAATATGTGCCGCCAAACACTGGTAATAGATCAGGTGTTATAAAAATTGACATAGGCCACCCACCACGTCCCGTTGTGCTCGTGAGATACATCATGTAAATACGATCAATATCTGGCCTTTCCTCCCGATCCACCTTGACATTTACAAAGTTTTCATTCATCACAGCCGCAACCTCTTCATTTTCAAATGATTCTCTTTCCATGACATGACACCAATGACAGGTGGAGTAACCGACTGAGAGGAAGATTAATTTGTCTTCATTCTTAGCTTTGTCTATGGCTTCCTGGCACCAAGGATACCATTGGACAGGATTGTGAGCATGTTGTAACAAGTAAGGGGATTTCTCAGATATCAAACGGTTTGTATATTTTGGTTTTTCCTTAGATTCAGTACTGGAGTTTGACATTTTTATTATATTATCACTGTAGCTTCTAACCAACTGTGTGGATAAATTGTTATGACCAAATGTTGACAACCTAGAACATACAGTATATAAATCTTCTTAGCAATTCAATAAAAAAATCGGAATTTATTATATTTTGTTTGTAGAATGTTTTTTCTTTTAAATTTTCTAATCAAATAGTGATTTTTCTTTGAATGACAGTACTATGTAAATAAACTTAATGAGATATGCATAGCTAAATTAAAAAGTAATGAAAAGAAAATATTATTGATAGAAAAATCCACAAATCCCAAGTAGTAAACAAGTATGTTGACGTAATATATACTGATACTAATAAATAAAATGTTTGTTATGTAGCCAACCTACTTTCTCTTTTAGAATTAATAGGGAATAATATTGTAAACATAAACAAGGTCAAACAACATTACTTTTGGTTGACAATCGTAAAATATAAAAAAATATAAAAAATGTCTTTACATCGTTGGCAATTTGGCATCTTATTAAATCTATAAATATACCTTTTGGTGAGACTCGAATCCCGATGACAACAAACTGGGTTCAATGCTAGCGGTTCTTTAGTGTTTTGATTCAAGTTAAACCCTTTTAATCTGTTGTCGCCCGATAGACGGCGAAATAGTAACACCGCACGTCCGTTAGGCATAGTAACATAATTATTAGAATTAGAACATGAAAGATAATTAGAAAAGTTAAAATCACTTGCACACGACAAAATATTGCAACGCAACCGAACGCGAACCAAAACAGAAGCAAATTCAATCGAAGAATGAAGAATCAAATGAAATGAAGCAAGCGTCAAAGTGATTTTGAAAGAACGTAAACCATTGACATTTCATTAAATTACGTCAATCTGACATTTGTGACATATTCCTTACATAGAATAATAACAAGCATTATTCTATGTTACTTAAGGGGTTACTTTTTTAATACAAAATGAAAACTAGATAGAATCACAAAAAATATCTACTAAATCTTATTATTCTTATACTATACCACAACCATCAGTGAACGGAAAAACTCACTACCATACTAATACTATAGGTAGCTTTACAAATCAGTTTCCGCCTGATACATTTTTCGCATACATACATACAATGATAGATACGATTCGTAACTAATCGATAAAATATTACCTACTTCAACCACTTTACTGTAATATTCAGGACTATAATAATAGGAAGTATAAAAATCAGTGCCGGATTAGCTATGGAGCAAAAGTAGCAAATGCTACGGGCCCCGCGCATAAGGTGGCCCCGCGCGCACCTATCCCTGCGTAAGCGTAATATAATTTTAAATCTTGACTAGCTGGGAGCGTCGCAAGTATATCGTTTTTTTTTTCTGTAAAAATTCTATTTTCGAAGTCGTTGGACACGATCTCCAGAAACCAAATCTCAACAGCTAAACTTAATATTTTGAAATGCACAATTCAGAAAATATTGTTCAAATGTTAGGTATTCTTTTATGTCCTTAAAAGTTTAAATAAATAAAATTATCTTTAAATCATATTTACAATTTTTTAGTGAAAATACGCTTTATTTTAACATTTAAAATCCACTTAGGTAAATATCTTAACACCGAAGATCCTAATACAAACCCAAGGGCCATATGATAAAATTTCCGCGCCGCGCATTCTTAATCCGGATCTGGTAAAACTTCTCCTGTTCTCTTGAATAAAAATATTGATACTACGGATTATTTGCAGTATGCATGATTACTATATGCTTTCGTACTTC
Source organism: Synanthedon formicaeformis (assembly GCA_945859745.1). Lineage (NCBI taxonomy): Eukaryota > Metazoa > Arthropoda > Insecta > Lepidoptera > Sesiidae > Synanthedon > Synanthedon formicaeformis. The sequence goes on from OX243964.1 coordinate 7,148,725, forward strand.
ACTATGGGACTAAGGGCGAATCAAAAATTTTTTTTTTGGTATTGATATATCTATGTGGGCTCTAATAGTAATGAACATGGTCTACAAATACATACAGGCTGATGATGATGATTAGTTTATTCTGATTAGAATCCAAGTAGCGTTGTTAACGTAACTCCATTACCAACTGGTTAGATAACTCTAGTCATTTAATCTTTCGACACTTTTGGGTAACTTAAGTGCTAAAACTTTTTTAAATCAACAACTCGATAAAATTTTAATTCGCTGCACAAATCCTGTTAATTTATAAACACAATTTTTCAACTATTTGAAAAGTCTTGCTATTTTTTTCAGTAAGGCTAAAGTTTTAGTTAGTTCACTAAATTGCTTGCAGACATGTTATTTCGATGATTAGAATCACTGGTATTATTTTGTAATGATAAAAATTTAAAGAGTATAAAAAATGAGAATAAAATTAAAAATGTGAATACATATTTATTTAATCAAATCCTTGCTTTTATTTCCGTTTTTTAACAAGGTTGCCTGGATACGTTAGATAAAGATTTATGAAATTGTTGCCTAATTGTGTAAGTCAAAGATTTTCAATTTTTTTTAAATATAGGCAAACCTCAAGGTGGCTTCAGTGTAAGGAGAGGTATATATTTACCTAACTGCCATATTATCATTGCTCGTGTTAAATAAAATTGAAGTTATTATTATTCAAATGATTAATAAATAATAATTGATTATTAAAAAAATCGTTCGTTCTATTCCCGTCAAAAAATATATTTTTATTGATATTCTTAGACAACTAAGCTAAGTAGGTATTACAGGTTTATAGAAGCTTAAACATCGGGGATTTTAAACTTTGTATTATCCCTTATGCATTATCACTGTTCTACATTCCTGTATGCATTTTTCATGTACGCATGCGCCAAATTGCGGACGCCATTCTCACTTTCACTGCAACGCCGTGTTTTGACGTATTGCTAAATGTCCACGCTGCATTAAAGTCCTAATGTGTTTTTGACACGAGATAGTGTAATAATAATACTAAAAACGGAAATGAGGTCCGATGTGAAACCCCCCTTATGATAGTGAAGTTGAAATATTAGAGAAAATTCCTCAAGGTAAGTTGTATTTCCATTTAATAGGGGCTCATGGCATTTACATTCTTTTGACATATAATATAATTTAGTAATACTGGTAATACTTAGTAAAAAAATACAATAAAATGAAATTAGTTCATTCACTTAAATAATTTATAACTTAAGTGCCTTTAATTAGAAATTTTAAGTTACCTCTATTTTTTAAAAAAAATATTTTATAACTGTGAATACTAAAATACCTAAATAATAAATTATTGGTTTAGAATGTGATGGACACGTAAAAATTAAATCTAACAAAACAAAACAGCTTTTTATGTAGATATTGTTAATAGCAAAACTCTAGCAAGTGTCGAGATATTGGGGTATAAATTGAGGCCCGTTGCTAAGGGCAACGTTGAGAGGGTCGTAATGTTATGATACGAAGCCGGGGCTTTCCTTTTCCCTCTATCTATTAGATAACTTTGATTACCTATTAAGTAAGATGATTAATATACAAAATAATGTGAATATATTTTATATATATACCTAGATAATATATTTTTATATACCTAGTATTTAGCTTTTGTAACATTTACTAAAGTTGTAAAGTTGGGCGACCTATAATTGAATTATTCCTGTTCTGATTAATATAATATCTAATGTCATATTTTTGTTTCAGGTGTAATAGTATGAAACCAAACAACATTAAAAATACGTGCCTTAATTATCTTCCTCCATTAATGAAGGTACCATCCCTTCTCGAGCCCTTTTGAGTCCAAACAGAAAAGTGTTCAAACAATCGTATTTCTGCGGTCCCATTATCTGTCCAAGTAGAAAGTAGGTATATTTACACGAGTTTAGATAATGAAATTTCACGACTGCCACTCGACAATAAATTTGAAAATATGGACCTAAACACTGCCTATAGAGGACTATTATAAATTGAACAGCTTAGTTGTGTGGATGGTGTTGCCAGTAAAATGTCAGTGTGGGTGGGCAGCGGGTGCCATGGACGAGCGCCTCCGCCCGCCACCGCCACTATCCTCTCAACGAACACATCGATGGAGTCGGGAATCGAAGCGGGAGTGTTGCCAACAGTCACCGGATCGCTCGCCTCAGCTCGGGACTCCTTGGTGTCTGTGTCTCGGGCTGTCGAACCCTTGTACGACACGGATCACACAGACCTCGGTTCAGAGTTGGACGAAGCGGAGATCAGAAGGGAGTTGATGCATGATGTAAGAGTCAATCATTCCCTTCCCTTATCTTAAACACCCCCACATTTTCGTACGTCGCCGAATCATATAAATATCTTTTAATAAGGAAATTTAATTTATTGAAAAATATTATTTATCGAGCGTAATGGTTTAATGTCGCGCTTCTGAGTCATCTACAAAAGATCTATAGATAGACTAAACGTTTACTACCCATGTATTTAGGGATAAATATTAAATTGGGTAAGAAACATGATCTAGGCATTTCTGATTAAGAGAAAATCATAAATACCTACTTTAAAATATTGCACTTTGAAAACAGCATCGTCATCGATCTCGTTATAGATATCTGTGTAGACCTTCATGAGCTGTTGCCTACGATTTCGTCAGCGCCCCTTATTGATTTAAGGGAAAAAATATAACGCCTGATAAAAATATCATCATCATCTCAGCCGCAGGACATCAACTTTTGCACATAGGCCTCAAACAAACATGATAGGCGTATCACACAAACTCATTTTCGCATTTATAATATTAGTTAGGATTTTAGACATCTCTTATATATAAAACTTTTTTTTTTCAGAAATGGCGCCTCTTATTTGACAGGGTAAGTGTGTCTATTACAAAATAAATACCCAATACAAATAATACATAAATTATATGGCCGATCAGTATCGATCAGTATAGAAGAATTTAACACTAATAAAATTGGAGAAAGGAACCATTGATTTGATTTTAGCGACACTGTATTAATTTATTGAAACTCAAGTTGAATAGCGCGTTTTGTATTCTTTAATTCAGTAATGAAATTGACAGTACCTTTAACTAAAACAAAATAGCGGTCGCCTTCTTCTGATCCAGTTGGTCATGCTTTAAAACCAGCAATTTATATGTCTTCTTGGACATTGTTGACTAGCGAACAGAAAAGAGTCGATTGAAGTATTCTTATATAAAAACTAACTTCTGCCCGCGACTTCGCCCGCGTAACTTTGTAAATTATATACTAAAACCTTCCTCGAGAACCAATCTATCCATTGGTGAAAACAGCATGAAAATTGGTGCAGTAGTTTTTGAGTTTATCGCGAACATACAGTCAGACAGACACGGCGGAGGACTTTGCTTTATTATAATATGTAAGGATGAAGCAATTTCCAAGCAAATGGGAGAAAAGTAAGTTTTTATTTAACTGTGACATCATATAATTTGCTATTATACAAAATATCACGTGACGCGACGTGCCGCTTTACGATAAATTTCATACAAAGTGTTAGTTTTACGACTAATATTTGAAGTCTCATATTAACTGAGAACTTTTTGTTTTATTTAGGGACAATCTCATATATATCCTCACTTAAAAAAAAACAGCTATTATTTTATAAGATTCACAGAACCCACCTTTGTTCTTACACCTGATTAAAATGTACAGAAGCAACTATAAAAGTTTTAAAGCTGATAAAAGAAGGCGGTATAGCGCCGCAGATCAAACGAATGTATCATCACGTACGATACATTGAGATAATATAACAAGAAGACAGGGGCGCTTAATTTTTTTTCTTACCAAGCCACTGTTTTCAGAAATAAACAAAAAAGAAGAATCATAATAAAGTTAAGTGTGTGATTATGACGTTACGGTTGCCAGGGTGAAATTGTAATTAGCGTTGTTGGGACGTGATAGCAATGCTTATGGCAACATTATGTGTTTCTTACGTTCATTGCAGTTCGATCCGGAAGGTTTCGGCGAAATTCTATGGCCAGATTTCCTCCAAACTTTACAACATCCCGAATTTATAGCACAGGTGCCACTCCATAAGCGTGAGGTAACATTTAGTTTTTTATTACAAAAATTTTTATATATTATTTTTTATTTCGAGATTCTAATCTTAAGTAATATTTTTTAGATTCTACTGGACAAAGCGCGCAGTTCGACAGCTGATGCCATCACATTTCAAGATTTTGTCAATGTGGTGAGTACAAATACGAAATTATTGAGATTTTCTATGTTTTTACATTTATTGCTCATAATATATTTTTTCAGGCGTTTTTAATAAATTTATAGAAGAAATCTAATTTTGTATAATTTATAGGGAAAACATAACACAAAATTAACAAAAAAAACATATAGTTCATGTTTATCCGATCGCTACTAACTACTAAAAAGATCACTCGCTAGGCTAATCATAAGATTGCTTAAAAATTTCATTACAATCGGTAGAGCTGTTTTGGAGCCCATATAGGAACACAATTTTTATCGATTTTTATATATAGTTAGGTATAACATAAGTTTAGCCAGTTGTAGAGACCTACCGAATTTATAAATAATTTTTACAGTCGTAAGTAATAAATTTAGGATGTTATGCGTCACGGCAGCCGGCGTTCTTCGGCTTCGCAGTGGGTTAGTCTGTCCCACCGCGCGTCCGCCTCCCACAATACAAGACAACTAAATTAAGATGCAACACCGATTACGCTCGGCCCGCGCTCATCCGAACGCCGAACGAGTCTCCAAAAGCATACAGCCACCAATAAACGTCACCCCTTCATCAACATACGGAAATTCTAACGCAAACGAAAAAGTTAAGCCGAACCGATCTCTCGTTCCAAAGGACCCCGGTCCTTATCGAGTTCTTATTGTCGCCTCTCGAAAGACGATAAGGTCCGACAGGATTTATTAGGTGGACATTTATTTTTGTATGGTATAAAATATATTATCTTAAATGCGTATTAACACTGAGCAACGTCGTTTATTATTTACTTTATTTTGATTGGCTCCTTTGCTTTATTAATGTTTTCTACCTGCCTTTTGAGAATGCCTTACATAATAAGGATCCACGGTGTTTTTCCAACGCTCATTTTTAATTTACCAAAAATCTATCAAAAGAAAAAGAAAGAAACATTTATCAAAAGAAAGGAAATTAGCTGGTTTACCGACTATACTTATGATACCTAGATTTAAATTTAATCACACAAAGATAAATAATTTTGGTCGTACCCAAAAATTAAGATTAAAAATAAAATGTCATCTTAATTATCAACATAATATTTTAAATAATTAAAAAAAGGTCTTGCAAGATACAAATGATAAATGTTTGGTGTAAAATAATGATACATTCTGATTTAGCTCGTAAACTGTCAAATGTCGGCAAACCGGCAATTAATTTCACACCGCGACGCAAATTTTACCAATATTTGCATAAAGGAATCTTAAGGAGCACTTATGGACACCCAAATGTGAGTCGTGAATTATAAATAATCGTTGAAGTTATTAATTAAGTTATTGACTCAAATAAAGGTAAGATCGGGTTTGATTTCAATCACACATTTAAATTAATTATCAGCTTCCGGATCAGCGGATTCATTCGTTGTTTTTTTTTCTAAACTTTTTTATATATACCATTTCAATACTATACTTATTTAGTCCATTTAAATTTGCAGTACAAACCATTTTGTGGTAGTAATAGACAACTTACAAAAGCACGTGTGCTGTTGTGTTTCAGCCAGTGCGGGTGGCAAATCCTTAATCCTTAATATTATTATGGTCTGCAGTGATAGAATATCAATGTTGTTTTCTTTGATGAATTACTGAGTATTCATAGTACCATTAGTAATTCATCAAAAGTTTTTTTTTAGAAAATGTCTAAACACGTGTTATTTATCAAAGGTTGTTAGGGCTATGAATTGTTTTGGTAGAACTTGTTTGCAAGTAAAAGTATATAGTAAGTATGTATTACAAAAAGTTAAATAACTGTGAGTAAAAATACAAAAAGTTAATAATTCAGTGACATATTATATTATTATGTTTACATAATTATAGTATAGTTAATTCAGTCGTGCGATATTTTCTTTTAGTACATAATCAGTGTTATTAAAAAATAGATATACATATACCTATTCCATATATTTATATTAATCGAAAATTTAAAAAAATCTTAGTGGGGCCATAAAAATAATCCAGTGTCTGCCATTGTTCTTCTGAATCATTAGAAGAACAAGCCAGACTTACCCAATTTCTTCCCAGAGATTTTTTTGTATATATTACAATACATTCCAATTACATTTATTTTGTAATAAAGTCATCAATAAACTAATTACGAAGCCATACATGGCATGATTACCATAATTTTCTTGGGATTTCAATGTAGAAACTATAGGTGGATCTCTAAGCTATCTTACGTAATACTTACACAAAGCAAATATACTTTACCGAAGGAATACTCATTGTATAAGTAGATGATTATCGTAATTATAGGTGGCAGAAAAACCGTAAAAGTTTCGCATATGAATGTATGAAGAGTCGTAAATCAAAATTAAGTTCGATGTACAAAAGACAACGAGGGACAGTGTAGGGTCGTGGGCGTCTGTGATGCGGCATTCTTATGCTAATCCGGGCGAACCACATTCGAACGGGGTGGGCCAAATTGTTATTTATTATATTGTCACCTCGTGTCTTTTTGTTGTTTGAACCAAACACTGTCTGGTCTGAGAAGTGCCCGCGAACCGTACTTCAACACTCAATGTTGATGTTCACTTGAACCTTGGTGTTACTCGTACTCATCTGTATTCTAAACTAAAATTTCCGTAACTATTCTAAAATCTAGAACTGAATGTATCATGTACACTTAGAACAACATAATAATATACATATACACACATTATATTGTTCTAAGGTAAAATGATTTATTTTTTAATACGAAGAATGCACTTGATACATTTTTGTATATTACCAAAATTGAAATTATCTTTATTTTGCATGTAATTTATTTCTTTAAGCGCCTGTTTCATAAACGTCAAGTAGGCCAAACTGTCATTTAAAGTCACCGGTAACCGGGGATAATGGAGCTGATATACCTTTGTTTGTGCGGTAAACGTCCAAAACATTAAATAGAAAATAATAAAAAAAAATCGGCTATCGAATGATGCAGTAAACCGAGCGCATAATTCAATATAACAGAAAATGATTTCTAAAAGTAACTAATCAACACTTTAATTATAGTTTGTGAAAGAGGCCCTAAATATAAAAAAAATACTTATTTATAAGTGGCAAATATGACTAGTTTATCATATATTGATTTGTTTGTTGTAACAGTTTGGGCCTCTTTCACAAACTACAAGTAAAGTGTTGATTAGTTACTTTTAGAAACCATTTTCTGTTATATTAAATTATGCACTCGGTTTCATTCGATATCCGATTTTTTTTAATAATTTTCGATTTAATGTTTGGGACGTTTACCGTACAAACAAAGGTATATCAGCTCCATTATCCCCGGTTACCGGTGACTTTAATTGACAGTTTAGCCTACTTGACGTTTGTGAAAGAGACGCTTATATGTAAATAAAAAAAATTACATTTAATTTACAATATTTACCCCACACAGTAACATTGAATCTCATACAACCAGTGGGTTATCCAAATAAATATATAAATAATATTACCCCATATAATTATGTATTTCTAAAATACAAGTAAGTATTGTTCTAATATGTATTGTCTAATTTATTAAATAAATGAAGCGAATTCAATAGTAAAAGGAACCAATAGACCTCTTAGCATTGATCCGTTTCTTGAACATGACCCTGACGTATACCGAAGGGTTACCCACCCCTTCTTTATTCATGGCAATACGTTAAACCATTGTACAGTGCGCGTTTATTAATGCGTATTTCACAAAAGCGCGACCTAAATGGCTTTTATTAAAAAAGTCAAAAGCCGAAATGTCATAGTCATCTAATGGCTGGTAAACATTTATTTAAAGCTTACACGAGTATGATAATTTCAAGGAAAACCGGAATATCCTTTGTTATAGAAATACATTTCAGACAGATCGATACTAGATGATTGATGTAGTTTGGGAGGTAGAGCTTTTAAAAAGATAGTCAATTTCCTTACAGGAAATTATATCGATCCATTTTACCTATAAAATCTACTTGAGACTTTTTTTTATTATTATTTGTTTGTTTGGTTTTAACTCTTTAATCTCTGGAAGTACTAATAGGATTTATAATGTATTTTTGCGTTTGAAAACCCAATTCTTGAAGAAGGTTATACCATCTATGATGTGAACCTTAGAAGCCAAGTCGAAAGAAGGAAAAAAATTTGTACACGATAGTCTGTAACTAAGAACGATCATCGTTATCCGAAAATGAAAAAAAGCGCATGCGAGCGATCAGATGCGACTCTGTCAGGGATCAAGGGGCTCAAAAAGAATCGAGCATTACCGAGAAGATCCGAAACATGTATTCCTTTGTTAATTTAAACAAACAGTGAGCAAGACCGCGGGACACAGCTAGTCTATAAATAAACACACGCTGACCTCAGAATGGCAGCAGCTAAGTCATTACCTGTCCCATGACAAAAAAACTTTTGGAGCGTTGCCGCGGTCCCTCAATCAATTTATGAGGCGCTAACTGGAACACGGAAAATGTATTAAAGCCCACTGTGGGAATGAGCCACACGCCAAACACAATATTAATATATGGATGTGTTATTTTTTAACACACACACTATGTGTTTTTAGCGTGGTTTTTAGTACCTATGTAATAGATGAGGTCCTAACATATTTTTCTTTAATTAGATATATTTTTAATAATTCTGTAGATAAGTTATTACAGTGTTGTGTAGTTTAATATATTAAACTACACATTAGTTTAATTGGAAAGAATTAGTTTATTATATATTATGTTTTATACTAATACTGAATTATGAGTAGACTCTCAGTACCCGTATGAGAGTATACTTCAGTATGAGTCTACTCTGAGAGATTTTTGCAAATAGGGTCACAAAGTTTTAAACAACTTAAACATATCCACACGTCATGTATGTAATTGAAACAAATGCGGACCCAATCGGAATTCAAAACTGCGTTTAACGTTTTGGGAACGAATCGTTTGCCCTCAACGCTGACGCTATGATTAAAGATTAACTTGATTATAATAAAGTTTCAAATTTGAACCAAATTGCATTTCCCCAAACAGAATAATCAATTATGGTGATCAATAACGAACTGGAGACCAAATCCAATACATACATCCATCCAATCGAAACACAAATTCAAAGAAAAACAAAACTCTCTACGCAGGTAAGTATACTTATATATTTTTTCTATAGAGCGCGTATCTAATCCACATTGGGAACAAAAGCAATTAATTAATAAAACAACCTCAATCAAAATTAATTGCTTTACGCATTAATATCTTTATCTTCGTTCGTCTACAAAACAACTTGTCCTCTCTATAATGTAATGGAAGCAATCATTCCAGATAAGGTCCGTCTAATGTGAGAAAAGGGAGGCCATCGGGTCTCGTCGTTAATTTAATTTGAAATAATAAAAGTTATAACCATCATTTATCACTTTCGACAAATTTATTTTTAAATGCCCACTTCGATGTCCTTATCTGTGACCCGATGGGGCGGCAGAAAAAAAAGGAAAGACGTAGGCGTGCCGCTGTCGATCAGACCTCAGACGTGTTAACGCGTTGCACATATAGAAGATAACAGTGAGGAGGGTGTATTAGGAACTATTGTTTTCCAGCCAGCCAGTTTACAGTAAAAATTAACTTATGTATTTGTATTTAATAAATATCTCTTTTAACTGTTTTACAAAATTATCAGTAATTTATAACTTAAAACGGAGAGCGCTATTATTTTGAATTGTTCAGAGACACTTATCACAATCACAATCATAATCTCTAGGAGGTTCAGTGCTAGACATATATAGCCCTCCCCCATGATTTAAATTGTTTTTTAAAATCGAATTACTAGGTATCTTACCATAGAAAAGTAAAGATTCCATAAGAAGGGCGTATAATACCCAATTTTTTTTAATATAATAATATTACTCACAAGTATTGAAGACAAAACATTGTTTATGTTGTAGTTTTAATAGATGGTAGTTGCACACTGCGTTTTGACAGCAGTAACCTCACCCTTACAGAAGACCACCGTTTTGTGTTTCGGTGAGTGAGTAAGGGATGCCAAAGCCCATTACCCCATCCCATATCTTTCTATGGTCGGCAGCGCACTTGCAGCACCTATGGCGTCCACCTACCATCAAGTGCACTGTCAGCCTGTCCGTCGACCTTTGCTCCAATGTTTATTCATTTGACATCAAATGATTACAATCTGATATACGAGTATTATCATAAAATGTAGAAATCGCTAAATGCTTACCACTTCCAAAACTTCTTTAGCTATCAGTTACTTTATCTAAACACGGAGGTTGAGGGTCGAGATTTCGCCTTAAATAATTTAGATAAATCATAGTGGAGATATAAAAGCCAAATAATGTAGATATATAAGCATTTAGAAGGTATTCGTTAAGAGGTCCTGTCGTGGTACGCATTCCTTTGTCGAGTAGGTTTTCGTGTTCGAAGGGACTGTTCGTCCGTAACTCACGCGGTATCGGTGCCATCTAAATTGAGATTTTATTGTCGATTTCTGTTCCTGTGACGATATCGTTGCGATCTTGGCGCCGAACTCTAAACCCCTTTCATCATTGAACCGACGATGGAACTCTTACACGTTAACTATTATCAACAAATACACGCAATCACATATTGCGAACTAGAGAAAATAATTTTTTGATAAAATTAATTAAAAAATTAAAATTCAAAGAGTTTCAAAATAATACGTGATTTAACAGAGCATGTTGATAATTTTTAAGGGACGCCATAATATATTTCTCTACTATTATTGCTTTGAAGGTCAAGGTTGAAGGTTAAGTTTATGAAGCAGATTTTCATGCCCCTTCTTTGTATCCTGACCTAGTAACCTACCACCAAAAAGGCAGTATTTACTGGCAGTAACAATTTTAGCCTTTTATTTAAAAGGCTAAAATTGTGCGAAAATGGTAAGTAATGGCTTAGAATATATAATAATACTGGTAATGGAAAACAATAGTCAATATCACACAAAAAGCAAAATATATTGTTATTACAAATTCTATAGTATTTATTTTACATCTATTTTTTTAATAAATTTATTTAATAGATGAATAGAATTTGGCTACAATTATTATAAAAAGAATAAATGACATTTTCGTTTCTCCTAGGAATACAATTATGACTCCTATAGGTAAGCTCCTTAATCACAAAATCCAGTCATCAACTTACTTACCACAACTTCAGGAACTTATTCTCTCCCATTCTAAATGGTATATTAGAATTATTCGATAAAATAGCATTCGTTAGATAAAACCTACTTGTGTGTTAGCCAAATCTACTATATAAAGTATAGTAGATTTGGTTCGCAAGTTTATCATAAATGGAAAATCAATACTAATAATAAATCTGTAAGTGTAGGTATTGTATTGTATGTAGGTATGTATGTATGTATGTATGTTCCTCCATAACTCTTAAACGAATTAACTGATTTTCATGAAACTTGGTAGATAAATATTTAGACGTACAGGACACAGGATAGGCTACTTTTTTCTTTTTCAACGCGGACGAAGTCGCGGGCGCCAGCTAGTGTTTTATAAATGTGGATTAATTTGGTGTAAACTTTGATCCCTCAAAGAGGTTACGTGCTCAAATGTGATAAAAGTTAGTTTTACCGTAGCGAATGGTCGGCGGGGGTTGGATGCCTCACATAATCGCTTCCATATTTTTTCTCTTAGACCACACCGGAGTAAATTTACAGTAATTTCACGCGCGGTAAGTTCAGACGCACCTGTCTTGTAGATAGCTTTGTTTTGTTTATGCAAAAGGTAAATAGTGTGTAAGCATTGATCTAAAAAAAACCTTACGGTTAGACCATAAGCGCAGATTCTATATAATTTCTATACTTATTTAAACATAGGTGACCCACATAAATAAGAAAAGGGTCAAAGCTTTAAAAAGTAAATATACTAGTATTTCATTAAACTTCTTATAAGATACTACTAATCCTATTCAGTTAATAGGAAGTATATAATACTAAAAGTATATATATATATATCATACTGATATACCTTTGTTTTTACGGTAAACAAATATAAGAACAAACGGTAACAGAAAATAATAATAAAAAAATCGCCTATCGAATGATGCAGTAAACCGAGTGCATAATTCAATAAAACAGAAAATGATTTCTAAAAGTATCTAATCAACACTGTAACTGTAGTTGGTGAAAGAGGCGCTAATATTAATTACTGAAGGGATTTTGATTTAACTTTACAATAATATAGTCTATGTGACAGATAGTACATAGGCTATAATTTATAAGATATAGTGGGATTTTTTTAATTTTGATGTTATGCAAAATCATTACAATTGTGGGTAATAATAATGAATACATCAAGGAAGGAATATAATATTCATGAATAATAAATTAGAAAAACCCTAGAAAGTGTTGTTTATTTAGGATTTAACAAGTTTAGGACAACCGCACCTTAACTCATTTCCTTATGGACGTAACAACAGGCGACGCGTTTATTTCGTACTCGTATGGAAGAATTAAAATTAACTATGAGCATATAAATTACTCCATTATCCTTGACACTAAGCCTATAAGGTGTACATACGTATAAATGGGTACATAAATTCACGTCTGTTAATTTTAATAGTATGATATCACTTCGCCTTAATTATAGTAAGTATGCAGATATATGTTGTGTATATATGTAAAATGAATCTATAATGAAAAATTGAGACAAATGCGAGAAGGACTCGCGCTTTAAAGGTTCCGCATAATTAATTAATTTATGTAAATATTATGTTTAATTGCAATTGCATTTTTATTAGTGGTTAAAAAAAAAATTAAAATAATTAAATAGGTTGTGTTAAATGAACTGAAAAACTTAAAACAGAGTACAAATTGCTCGTCCATCCCGAGAAATAAGTTTTCTATAAATATAAATTTTACACTTGATCTAAAAGGGAAATAAGAAATAGAAATAAACACAAGAGAATAAGAAACAACCCGAAATTACCTTAGGCACCTCACCATCACAATACTCATCGACACAGCAGAACCCTAAAAGTTAACTTTTTTATTTTTGCCGGCGACGACTATATTATTATAGAAAATTTACTTTGTGCAATCAGTATTTTTAGACATTTGTATTCTTATCGATAAACTACATAAAATTACTTGGAAAATGTAAGTTGTTTAGCAAAGTTTTTAAATAATTTTCCCATTTCGCTACCCAAGTACCTTATCCTCAATCTCACTATGATCGGCAGCGCACTTACAGCACCAGTAGTGTTGCTTGTGTTATAGGCAGGCAACCATACCTTAACCTGGATGGGCCCTTTCAAACAAAAAAATCACTGCCTCAAAACTAATTCACAAAATCCATGCAAAATCATATTAGTTTTTGTAGGTACGGCCCGATCTAGTGACTCGTTGGTGGGTCGTATTGTTCGGCGGGATTAACAAAATTAGTAGAGTCGGTCCACGGATTCTTTGTTCTAGCTTCGTGTAAGTGGACACCACTGTGGTTTCGAATAAAATGAAATCATTTGCTCATGTACACGTGTAATTTTGAGGATCGTTTTGCCAGTGTTATTTGTATAGAAAGAGCCCATCCATATACATCAATGCCTTAACCTCAACCTTAGCGGATGTAAACTTCTAAAATTACTTCACATAATAATTGTGTAATAACTCATTTACCATTTGATTAACAGCAAGGTAAAATTTCCATTTTTTCCTTGCCGTTATATCTATTTTACTTTGCCGTTAAATGTTTCGTATTAACTCATACATTTAACCACCTTAACCAGAATATAAAATACATTATATCAGAATTATTAATCAGTAATTATATCAGAACCTTAGGTATTATGTTTATTTTAAAATTATTGATATTTTTTATATTTGCGATCATAAAGTCCAGTCAGAAACTCGCAATCTTATCTTTCGGATAATTCAAAAGCTTAATAAAGATGCCTGATAAGTTAACAATTACATTGACATTGTTGAGCCGGTGAATGAACTGGTGCGAATATGTGGAGGTGGCGATCATAAAGATTCCAAAAGCAGGCCCCTCATGATGCCATGCGTGCGGTGACATCACCCAGTAACAATAACAACACTTCCGAATGGGAGTTCGCTGTTCTATCTCCTCGCCAAAACAAAGCGGCTTCAATAAACATTATTACATAAACTTGTTTGGCGACGTCTAGACCCACTCATTACCTGTGTGCCACCCGGCCAGCTTCTATTTGACTCCTATTAATTGTTATAAGAAATTAGACAACCTTTAGCTTCATGTGTCCAGTGACTGAACCTCATAAAATTATTATATATTGTATTGCAATCTGGTCCCACCTTCACCCTCCACAGAATTGGATCGCGGTCAACACATTGTACATAATCGCTTCCTGCTTGTGTAGACGTAAAAAAGTATAAACTTAATTAAGCTAAATTGAACGTCTAATAACAACGGATTAATTAAAAACTATCCCGCGGCAGTTTTATAACTAGGTTTATTATTTTCTTACTAAAACCTAGAGACGAGCGTATTTTCGAAGCTGGTTTATAATGGAGTTATAATGGAAACCATTACCTGCATCTATTTGAAAATTATTTTTTTATTCATTAGTGTACTTACCTGGTATTTGAATATTTTTATTTTTATTTTCAATAGCTTTGAATATCGACACATAAAAAATTTCTTTACAAATCGAAATCTAAAGAAATTTTCGAGACGGAACCTCATTTTCACGATCCGGAACTTTGGGGTTCCGGTACGTTGTTTGTGGGTGTATATGTACTTGTACTATTATCTATTCTGTAGTGCAGGCGAAAGTTTCCCTTCAGTCAATCGCGCTCGATCGAAGGCGTGTTGCTAGTAAAAAATAAAATGGAAAAAGGATAATAAAACAATCAGACATTTAACTGAGTACAAGGCGCCTTGCACATGGAATGCTGCTCTCTATATTTAGCGTGCTCGTTTGCGTTGTGTCGAAATGAATAATATAATATTAAAGAACAGAAGTTGAGCGGCGCTTATAAATTAGCAGATAATCGGCCGACATCACCTGTCGATGCCCACGCGCACGCGACTAGCGCTGTCTACCAAGCCGATTGCCGACTCGTGCATATCTGATTTACGGACCAATCTGCCTGGCTATCATAATGGAAGCACACGTCCACAATCTACCATCACCATTTAAATAAACACACACACGTACTAGTAAATATTTTTACGTTTTTGAAACGGATAATCAAAGTTTTTTAAAAAGCTTTTTATATTATATATACTTACTTTAATATTCTAATTTTTTATCCTCACAGTTGTCTAAAATCTTTTGTAGATTTTTTTTTATCTGTATGGGTTATGAAATAAATTACAATTGTTATTATTTGCTATGCATATGACCGACAAATCGTGAGACTGAAATAATATTTATCAACTTCTTACCATGTTGTGATATTAAATTTATTTTCTCAAAAAATATAAGACAAGGGCTAACCTTTATTCAGAGTAATTTAATCAGTATTTAACAAACCTGTTTCAAGTATTTTGTCAATGCATGTTTTAGGGATTTCCTGTAAAACGTCCGTCGTTGTGATAAAGTGAGGGCGTTGCCAGACGCCTCGCGCTTGTACCAAATATTTACAGAGTAATGGCGACCGCGAGAAAACATAAATAGTGTGAGAACGACAGTATTCTTTGGTGCCGTTAATTGGATTCGTCATGCCAGCCGCTGGCCACACCGATCATTCGTATATCCGACATACAAATAATACTTTTAGCGTCTGCGAAGTCGTTGCTGTACTAATAAAATTGCATAAAGTAGAGATAATCTCAAAGAAGAAAAAGCAAAGAAAAAGAAAATTGACTATTTTTTTGTTACATCAATTATGTAATAAAAAACAGTTCTTAATATAACCTATTAGTGAAATTAAAGTTAACTTAGAAGCTTGAAAATTAATTGTTTTTGTTCACAATATTTTGTTTGTTTTGACATTAAATCTACATTTTTTGTAAAGTATATATAATTTCTTTTGTAAATAAAGGTTTTAATTTGTTAATAAAACATAGTGTTCTCTGCCATTACACTCAAGACCAGAGCCAACTTTGAAGAGTTTATTTCCAAAGTTGGTCCAGCCGTGAATCGAACCCGGAACCCCTGAGTCAGAGCGCTAAGGTAACCACCAAACCATTGGGCTAGTCTAACACTAACCTAGGGCTAGGCAAACACTGTCTTGTGTAATTCGAAATTCAAATTACACATGTGTGTAAAATTATAACTTAAAAATGAAAAGAAACACATGATTATCGATAAAATACATTAAAAACGATTCCCCGCATTCTCCTGTACTTGCTATGAATAGATATGTACATATTCATTTGACGTCCAGATAATAACAGTCGCCGGTGGCTCAACCGTCAATTAGGTTGGCTTTCTCGGTGCGCTGCCAATTAAAAGGAGCACTGGGTTCGAACTTCAGCACGTAAGAGCGTAGAGATAGTGCAACCCTAGGAAATAATAGACAATAAAGAGTCATAGGAAGGCAGTTATTCGTTCCGCTTACACGACCACCTTCCTGATTGTGAATATGGAATTATGTACTTTTAAAGTCATTACGGCGTAAAAGTTAAACGTCATCGTACTTAAATTCCAAACAGGAAATGTGCAGCTCCAATGGGAAATAATCAGATATAGCCAACAAACACAGTACAATGTTTAGCGTTGAAATTTATATACAACCACACATTAGATTGTACATAACAAGAAGTTCAATTGATTTAACAGTCAAATTTTTAGAATTATTATTATATAACCACTATGTGAAGGCTCAGATGGGATTCCTCAGCCTATTCCCCTATAGTATAGGGGGTTTTTAGCCCGAATGGTAAAAGACAAACTTGGTATAGGGCCTATAATTTAGACTGTGCACAGAATTAGAAACTGTTACTAATAGAAGTCACATAGAAATAGGGGTGTTACTGTTACTTTTCTTATTCCTACTTTTATGTATGATCGTGTTTTAAACATAATAACTCCTGCCATGCCTGCTTTTAACATAATAACTCTTTTTAACAAAAAATAAACCGACTTCAAACCGTCTCATGGTCTTTTCGCATCTATGCCATTGTCAGAATGAGACCAAATTTAAATGACACGGCAAGCACGAGATTTCAAGTATAAAAAGAATCATCAAAATCGATTTACAGTCGAAAGTCATGAGGTAACAAACATAAAAAAAATACAGTCGAATTGAGAACCGCCTCCTTTTATGGAAGTCGGTTGAAAAAAATTTGAGTAATCGGAAGTAAATAACTTACATGTGACAATATGTACGAGTATGTTGCACATTTTATCAACTTTTTTTCTCAAATAAAAATATTACCCTATATCTAATATTGATCGCTATTCGCATTCTACTAATACTTATTTAATTATTTATTTATTTATTTATTTATTTATTTATTTATTTATTTATTTATTTATTTATTTATTTATTTATTTATATGTTCATTCGTTTAAAAAGAAACATCATTAGAAACAAATGTCATGTCCAGTTCATCACTATTAATTCTGCTGGAAATGTGTAGCCCCTCATCATAAGTTAATTTCTCCTATTTTTTTTCCTATAGTGAGATTTTTTTAATCTACCATCCTGTTGTTCTGACAACAAATTCCTTGAATAGAATATAATATAAATATATGTCATAAATTCAATTGGAGGGTGTAAGATTATTGTGGGTAGATGGTATACTTTACATTAGTTTGTTTGCAAATTTGTGGAAAAATTCCCATAAAATATGAGATGAGAATCACATGAAGATATCATGCAACAATAAAAGCCCCCGATTATGGTAAGAGGTTCTGGTACGTGTTTGACTAGTTAGTACATTAAGCGGCCGCGCCCGCCCTCGCGGCTTTCTCACGCCCACCTGTACCTACACCAGGCGTGCCTTTCTTTTTTATTGATCATTATTCAATATTTCAATTCTCTTACTACTTTCTGTGACACTTTTAGAAACAATAACGACTTTGAACACGTTCAAATCCCACTTTTTAATGCCCATTTTAAATGTATACCTATTTATTAAGAATTATTCCGAGTAACAAAAGGCAAGTCTATTTTGTTGATATTGAAGTTCAGTTACACGTGTGAAAATTTTCAACTTTTAATTTTCATTTAAATTGAATTTGATATTATTTTGAATGATTTTACCACAATATTTGATAATATTTATTTACTAATCATAATTATTTTTTAAAATATCATATTTTACTGATTTTAATATTTTATTTTACTCATAATAATATTACTTACAATAACTGTATAAGAGCCTCTTTCACCAACTACAAGTAAAGTGTTGATTAATTACTTTTAAAAATAATTTTATGTTTTATTAAATTATGCACTCGGTTTAGTGTATCCTTCGATAGGAGATTTTTTTTAATATTTTCTTTTTAATGTTTAGGACTTTTACCGTACACACAAAAGTGTATCAGCTCCATTATCCCTGGTGACCGGTGACTTTAAATGATGGTTAGCCTACTTGACAGATGGTGAAAGAGGCCCTTAATGTATGAAATCATGTATTCAGAGGTTTAAATAAATTACAAAACAAAGAGTATAGGTACTAGACAGCACATATACTTAGTATCGCATTTATTATTATATATTAGTATGGATGGTTTCCTTACTATATGTAAATAATTTACGTAATTTGAAATGGCCTTTGATTTATTTATACATCGCTTGCACTATTATTATTGCATTAGAATAAAGCGACACCCTCCTATGTAGATCCTCACCGCACAAGACGTTCCGGTCATCTAATCCCCGTTACCAAGAAAACGTCGGAAATACAACACACTAAGAGCCGGATATATTCATTGTTAGTGGCCGCTAATGTGCTGCGTACTCTATAACTCCACATTCGCTGGCTTACAGAAATAGCCGTCTTTGTGTCGCATTTGCAAAGGGAATAATGGAATTTATTCTTAGGGACTGTGTTTAACGCCTCGGTGTGGCCTACTACTGGCACATGAGTAACTAACTCGTGCAGTCCAACTAGTCACATACATACATACATACATACATACATACATACATACATACAGAAAAAAAATTGTAAAAATGGTCAATTTAGTTTCAGTATCATGTATAGAGCCTATAAACACGATATCTCTGAAAACAAAGTATAACTTACTCCATGACCAACCCTTACAGATTTATTATTAGTATTGATTGATTGATGCCTATTGTATCTGCGCGCCCAACTACATTCAGTGCTCCATTTGTCACTCGATTTCGCTCGCATTCTTGAAGTTTGTATTCTGTATCGATGTTTACTTGTGTTGTATTTGTGCTGGTGAATCGCGCAGCGTGTGCGGCGGGTGCTTTAATCCGATAATACAAAAAGATTAGCTACATAGAATTTACATTCTATGACACAAATTCACACAACAATGTGTGGTTCTGACAGTACCGCAATACCGTGACAGTACCGCAGTAGGTACATTTGTTCTGACAGTCCACTGCCAACCTCCCCGCCTAGTGGTTTTATACCCTTACATATAAGAAACTGTAGTTTTATAACATAAACTGTAAGAACACTCGTTTTGCTTAGACAAGTATCTAAGTTTGTAGTCAGAAACATTTTCCAAAATAAATAGTTTGTTATTGGTGCTCATTTTTCCTTTTGTACATTTTGCTCTGAAGGATTTCTATCATCCATGTTTTCCTTTTTTAGTAATAGATTACTATCTAATCACAATTTAAGTCCTATGACTATCCTCATCTAGTGATTTTAGATAGGACAGTCATATCTTGTAGATATCGATCTCAGGATGCTATTTTAATAAAATATGTATCTATAGGCACTTCAGTTTTTAAGCTGATAGTAGTGATTATTTACTTGTGATTCGTGAGACCAAAATTATTTTTAGCGATAAACTCTTAGTCACGTAGGTAATATGACATTTAATTAGACATTGTAGGGGAGATAACGTGACATCACGTCTGCCAGTGTTGCCCTCGTGGGCAGACAATAGAGTACGGGGTGCGTGGGTTGGCTCGACCAAATTATGAACCTACGCGGTTACGCTGACTGTGACCCCGCGAACACGCGTATTGCCATTTCATTAACCTTTATTCAACATAATATATTCTAATAAATTAGTTTTCACATATATGGTGTAGGCTATTTAAAAATCTAAATTGTAACATTGTTATTATCTTGATTAATAATAGTTGCAGAAACAAAACAAGAAGCTAGTATTTATTACAACTCCATGTATTCACTCTTCCATATCTATTCGATGTCTGTTTCTGCGCTAACTGTTCTTAAACCACCCAACGGATTTTAATACGGTTTTCACTAATTAGAAGAACGAGAGGAACGTTTGTGTATATAATTTTCACAAAACAATTACATCCGTGCGAAGCGGGACGAATAGCTTGTTTACTATAAATAAATGTTCCGCCCATCGAACTACAATTGTGTCGTTCATTGTAAAAGTGAATTATCTCCTGGTAACTGAATTTTAGAATAACGAGCTTTTTGCGAATTATAGTGTAGGAAAAAAATATAAGCATTCATTCATTGTTTTTATCTATGGGATTTAAATGCAACTATTGGAGTTACTTCACTTTTATATTGAAAGTTATGACTAAATGTGATACCATTAGGCAAGAAAAGATGTTTTTAAAAATAGGGAGTTACACCACTTTTAAAATGAACGACACAATTGTTCGATGGGTCCACCAGTTAAGTACCTAATTATGACATTGTCCTTTTTTCTTTTAATTTGTGTAATAATTAAAATTGAATACGAAGACCTTGTTTTAAATGCGTAGGTATATTGAGACAAGTCGTAAATTTGTAAATATTTAAAAAATTTAATAAGCCTCGTTCTCTAATAAACTTAATAAACTTAATTTAATTTAATAAACTTAGTATTGTGTCTTATATTATGTTGTATTGTTATGCCGCCTATTTTATCATTATGACAACTTGCTAGAGCACTAGAGTGGGAGGCCGTAGCGTCTACCGGTTCTTACCAACTGTTGGTCGGTTTTAATATTACTCTTGTCGGTGAGGCTTGGCCATTGTTACTTCACTTGTGGATTTCCTCATTAAGGAGGGAAAATCCAAATGTTTCGCAGGGCACTTCCAAGTTAAGCCAGTTCCAAGTTAACTTAACTATCACTATGAGCAACCTGAGGCCCTCTTGCTACGCCCACTTTGTGGTTTTAGGCATTTCAGCAGACAGGGTATTTTAGCCAAGAGGAATTTTGATTTATAAGAGACTAGTGCTTTTTCCCGCGACTTTGTCCGCGTCCGATCGCTACCAAACTTCACAGGAACACCCGCTGCACTAATTTCAAGATTGTCTGAAAGTTTCATCAAAATCGGTTCAGCGGTTTTGGAGTCTATAGGAGACATACGGGGACATACATATACACATCGCCTTTTATATCCGTTTATATATAAGAAAATACTCAGAAGGCCTAGAGTATAGACAAGCCCCGTTTTCTTTTAACGCGCGCAGTAACGGACTGGAGTTCTCTCCTTTCTTCAATTTTCCTTAAAACATATAACTTGGAACTCTTCAATAACAGAGTGAATAGGTTACTAACGTGTAAACGAACTCCATCTTCGAAAAGAAGATGTCAATTTTTTTAAAATGATTAACTGATCCATAAGCAATTTAAAAAATTCTAACAGAGTTGTTTGGAATTTATGATGGTAACAAAGTAGTTCGTATTGGGAGGCATTTTACAATTGTGGAAGTGTCATATTGTGACCAAACCTTGTGTTGGAATGCGCGCGTACTCGTACACAGTTGGAAGCGGTTGCCGCCACCCGGGGGCTTTGTCGGTGCCCCCTGCTGCCAACCTCTCCTACTTATCTGAAAAATTGCCCTTACCAATATTAAGTGACATTACTTATAAATATAACAGGCTTAAATTTTAATCGGGTCTCTGTTACTGAATTTCGAGGCCTCATTGAGAGAATCTTCCTAATATTACTCCAATTAAAACAATGTAAGTCGGTACAAAATGACACCAAAATTAATTGATTATAAATTGTATATCTTTATATACTGTATATATTTCTTCTGTGCGTGTGTATGTCACTGAACTCCTCATAAACGGCTGGACCGATTTTAATTCTGTCTTCGCCTATGGATAGAGAGATAATCAGAAATGGTTTGTATGTAAAAAAAAATTGGTCGCGGACGAAGTCGCGGGAACCCACTAGTAGATATATAAGTATTAACAATTTCGTTAATTGTACTTTAATGGTCTTTGCTTTTAAGTAATTAAAATATTAAAATATTTTCGACTTTTTAGTTTTTTATACGTGTAGTTTCTTGAAGGTTTTTGTTTTTCATAAAAATAATTTTTCCTACCATCCCAACTATGTAGGTATTTATTGCTTTAAACACTTATTGAATTCAATTGCGAAGTCGTATGGGTGTTTGTTATTCTTAATGAAATACTTAATGAAACTTAAAATAACACATAGGTATCTTATGATTATATAGACCGACATACGAGTATAACACATAACACATTAATAAAATTTACAAATCGACTAATGTTTTTGTTAGCATGCAGGTTTAAAATTTAATATTATATTGTTATGATCTACTAATATCAACTGTACGCTTGATTCATAAAATGTATAAATGTTGCACATGACTTTGGTTCAAATATGGTGATTCACTAAATTTAGTGGGTGAATTGTCGTTTTATACGCTACGGTTAAGGTCCACCAGTTTGGAATCTTCCAGGGATGTCAACACGATTCCGATGGAGTCATCAATGTTTTGTGAATCAATTCGTCATCGGTCAAACGATGTGATCAATTCTGTTGTGACAGGTGGCCGCGAGGCAGCATCGCACCGACACGCTCTGCCGTAATACTGTCTTGATTAGATACTTGATCGATTATTTACAAATAATTCTCTGATACAAGAATTCTTGAACGGTGGCCGTACTCTAGTCGAGTCACGTTCATTACCAAAAAATCGATTTTAAGTTCGTGCGGAAGTTTCGTATCGATTCTGTGTAATTCCCAAGTATCCATCACATATAAAAAAAGGTAGTATCGCCGAACAAAACGTCCAGCAGCTAAAGTAAGTCAGCTAATTATAATATCTAGTCTGCACGCGTTCATTCTCAACCATACTAATATTATAAATGTGAATATAAGTCTGTCTGTCTATCTGTCTGTCTTGTTACCTTTTCACGTCTTAATTACTCAACCGATCATCATGAATATTGCATTGTCAGGGATATTGAAAAGGACCTAAATTCAGAAAAAAGTTCTGTTCCCGAGGGATCATCTAAAAATTAACACCCGATAAAAGATTTTGTCAGGCTCATATACATATTTTGTCAGGCGATATATTTTTAATTTTTTAACGCAGATGAAGTAGCGAGCATAAATAGGCTAAAAAAATTATTGAGAAAACAAAATTTATACTTATTTTTTAAAAATAAGAACCGACAATTTGTCTTGATGGTCATACTGACTTAACGATAAAGCGTAAGGTGCGAGTATTTCGCAAGAAATGAGTCGCAGTCTGAGCACACCTTGACATTGGCCGCTTGTATGTTTGTGAGATGATAAGTGTAAAAAAAAAGTTAAACAACTTATTCACGGTGCATCAGCATGCAATGCAAAAGCTCTCGCCCCGCTGATAAATCACAAAATCACTGGCAGGTAGCATCGCTAGTGTTGCGTTGAACATCGATTTTTATCGATACGTGTATACGCATTTTATAGTCTAAAAAAATTTTAGTTAGCTTTTGTTTTATCGCTGCATTTTACAATTCCTCCTTCCAATGAACGTTTTACTAATAAATGTTAATTAAAGTGTATCAATGCATTAAATGAGGACTAAATAATTTTCTACTAAAGATGTTATTTTAAAACATCCACTTTTCTAGTATGTACTTACTCCTACTGCATTCTGTAATTTTAATTTGGAAGCCTGTCTGGCGTATTTCAATGAGTAAATCCATGCCAAAATCCATTCCTTGCTTCTCTTTTCCTTTAACCATCGAACTATAATAATTAAAGTTGGTAGCGCACTTGCAACTTCTATGGTGTTGCTTGTGTTATGCTTTACCTGCTAACATAGATAACTAAAAAATTAAGAATTTTATATGTCATCCAAACCAGTTTTCTATAGTAAATAGCTCACCTTGAGAGAATTAGGGTAGTACCTATTATAATATCGATAATCGCACACCCAGGCCCATCACATCTCCACTAAACCACATTTATAATTTATAATAAGTTAATTTTTTGACAAGACCTCTAAACCGATTATTACTAACAAGGTGGTCCTAGCCGACACCTCTCTCTCTTTCAAACTTACCTTAACGCATTGCGAGTGTCTCGCTCGTATGTGTGCTCTCACCTTTATTGCTTCTCGCCTCTTTGTATAAAAAGTTATGAATTTGAACCAATAAAGAAATGAGTTTTCTATTTAATATGTTTAGAATGTTTGGCTAGATTGTAATAATGGATATTATCATTACAGTTATCCATAGGAATGGAGTTCATCCACACCATCAGAATGAAGAATCTCCTTCTCACCGTCCCTATGGGTAGAAATGTTATCATACGGTTGCGCAAATCTGAAATGAACTTCCTTTTGAAGTATTTTCACGTAGAAATAACATAAGGCTCTGCAAAAGTTGTTTATAACAAGATCAGCTGTGAAATCGCCCCTAATAATGCCCGTGTTTAAAGGCGAGAGTAGTTCACCAAATAAGTCCAATAGACCGTTAGCCTATTTGAGCTTTTTTGTAATATATAAAAATGTAATAGAAATGTTTTTTTCATCTATTTAATTACATTTTTACTTTTGTTTTCATCCTTAAACAATTTCCAAAAAAATTATATACTTTTGCTTAGTTTCTATAATACATTATAATTTATTTTGTATTCTAATATTAAAAGATCTGCGCGTCTTTACGTTACTTACCTAATTAATACTTAAGCTTCTTCTATTTACTTAATTGTTTCTTCATTGGAGGTGAGTGAAATCTTTCCATACTAAGTGTTGATTGCCATTTAGATGTTAAACAGAGTTACATTGCTACTATTCCTGTCTTGTCCCGGGTTAGCGGTTCTCGGAATGCAACGGAAGTCCCGGGCGGAGTCTCGCGAGCCGCCTCCTTATTAATGGCCTGTTTAGACGAGGGCTCCTTTGTTACTCGCACACGTCCTGCCACTTCTGTACACTACACGCAAACAGCGACACCACAAGATGTACAGCTTCCGACACAGCGTCAACGTGAACCTTCAAATATATATTTAAAAGATGCACAGCAATGAATCGTGTCCATGTCACAACTATCATCG
The DNA here is from genome assembly GCA_945859745.1 of Synanthedon formicaeformis. Classification (NCBI taxonomy): domain Eukaryota; kingdom Metazoa; phylum Arthropoda; class Insecta; order Lepidoptera; family Sesiidae; genus Synanthedon; species Synanthedon formicaeformis. The sequence goes on from OX243964.1 coordinate 7,174,279, forward strand.
TTCCGAACAATAGATAAATGGTGCGCTTTAGCATCCTTGTTCTCAGTTTCTACTAGTTTAAATTGACGTATCCTGTTGTCAGATTTCCTGGCGTTAATCCTGTGGATTGTGTGTGTAAATTAGTCACGAGCGGTGTGACTTCTTCTTTGATGTTTTAATGATTGAATGTTCGGAAGGGGTATTTTAAAAGTGACCAAATATAATGGCGTTCAGGGCACCTGCACTATGGTGCGTAGTAAAAAACATGTAACGGTGAATCACTGCGCGCCATTAAAGTGAGTCAGGTTTAGAGACATTCGCAAGGTCGTCTGATGACCTGAGCAGACACTTGTCTCCGATACCTGTATCAGAAAATTATTTTATATGTGCAAAAGGTCATTTTTTTCTCCTCTATGTTTTTAACTATGATTAGCATCACATCCCAGTTGAGCAGCGAAAAAGTTTTATTATTTATTATTTAATCTTCTTCTGTATCTTTTTATCTTCTTAGATCTTCGATATTCTTAGTTAGCTTTACCAGGTTATGCTCTTTTAAAAATATATTTGACAATACGTATTTTAAAATATTGAAACAGTTAATACGCTTTGGCTATTATTGTTTTAAATCGTCCCACGTGCTATAGCTTTTGTATGGCGATCATTAATATTGCTCTAGTCCGGTTAAATGACAAAAAACATTCTTTAGTTACTTCTGGATATTCTCGTACAAACATAAAACAAGATATAAATCAAAATCATATTCAATTACTGATATAATATTTCCTGATTATTTATTAAACAAATTCGTAGTAATATTATAAATGCGAGTTTGTATGGATGTTTGTTACTCTTTCACGCAAAAACTACAGAACCGATCACCATGAAATTTTGCATACACGTTGTCTGGGACACCAGAAAGGACACAGGGTACCTTTCGTCGTTCAACGCAGATGAAGTCGCGGGCACCAGCTAGTTATTGATAAATTTTACACAATGAAGTCTGCCTTATATTTAGTTAGTATTAATTGCTACGAAAAGCAATTTGGACAAGGAGTAATATAATATTATGATTAAATTTAAAACTAATAATTAACATCTTACTTTACATACTATAATAGATGTATTTAACCAAATAAAACAAACATTACGCCTTGATGCATTCCATTTGTTTTCTATCCGTTGCTTACCGCAACCGGCTGAGTAGATGATTGCTCAATTACCAGGACCTCCTTAGTTGAAACATTAGCGGCCTCTGTGAATTTAGGCATATTCTAAACTTTATCACGTTGAAAATAAACACTTGTGTTGCGTTCGTTACGTTGATAATCTCAGTCGGCTTCACACAAAAGGTAACTCGCAGTCCGCGCCTTGTCATTAGGGCACAATCAAAGATTATGTTCAGGGGATCGCCGACAGCTTAACCGGGGTTTTTCATCCAATTCATAATTTGTTATTTCAAATTATAGGGAACGTGCCGCAGAGACAAAGTAAACATTAGTACGACAACCGAGAAGGTTAGGTGGCGGTGAAAATGACTCGGCAGCACCAAAACAAATGAGCGTCTCTCCCTCTTAACATGCCATTATAGTATTTTTTGCCAGTCGGCAAAATATGTCTTGCAGCCTACCCCGGCGACCCACGGTAGCCTTATTATATATTTATTAACCCGCTGCCAGTTCTAGTAGCCTTAAGATATGGTGTAACATTTAGAACTATAGTAAAATGTCTTCAGGCTTTTCTTTCTTTTACGAAAAGGTAGGCATCGCAGGCTGACGGTCTAGCTGCTAGCTAGTCGATGATAGGTAACGACCGCTCTTTATTTACACAAGCAACGTCATGGGATTGGAAATACACTGCCAACATTGTTAGGATACAGAATAAGGGATAGGAAAACATAACACAGTTATTTCACGGTGGCCCTACATAAGTAAGGCGGTGGTTACTGTATCCAGTCCTGAGATTTAGTCAGATTGCCAATTAGAGGTGCGGAAGATTTTTTGAAAGGAGGCCTACAGACAGCCTACGGGTAATAAAGTAAGGGTTGTAACGGAACTATTCAACTAATTCAAAACTATACAATACTAATTCGTGTAACCCTAAACAATTTCATTAAAACTTGAAAGAGTATCCAAATTACAAACCTCCGCCATTATAAATGCTAATTACGACTTATTTGAATCTTTCGCACGTACGATAAGAACTGCAACAGTTTTTAATTATTGAAAAAAATCTCACTGAAATGTTTTGTTTACAGTTAGATATAACAGAATTGTTAAGGCTTGTCTTATTATGGCAGAGGTTGCTGACCTCTTGTTTCGTGATGTGTGATTTTAAAATCACCCATTGTATGCGACGTTTATATAGTTCACAACTATAAACAGGTAATTAGGTAATAAAGATTGTTATAATGTGCAAGACTCAATATTAGCAAGAGTTAAAATTACCTTTCGTGGGTATACTAATTGAGTTACACCAATGATTTTAAAAGTTCATCTCTAAAATTATGGTAAATAAGCCATATTTTCGTATATTATTATTTTAAAAAGTACATTGTTTTGTACTTAACTTAATCATTAGAATTTATCGTTTATTATAAATCGCGAAAGTGGTGAGTTTGAGGAAAAACATAGAAGGACGACATTCAATGTGCATTGCTTAATTTTTACTAGCATAAGATATTCACGGGTAATGATAACTGAATAAAAGGAAAACACTTTGGGTATAAAAGATTAGAACGTCTAAATATTTAATGTCTTGTGTAACGTGAATGCCAGTTTAGGCTGCAGAACTCAGCATGACGTTCCACAAAAGGTGAATCAAAAATCTCGATCACAATTTGCATAGAAGCTGCGTATTGCGTGCGTGTTTAGTACTTCACAGCTTTACGGTAAGATACGGTAAATGTTAATTCCGCTTGTTAGTTCCACCACATACCGAGCGGGCGCGACCGACCGCTCGCTGCTCCGTTTACAACAGCAGTCACGGTTGACGACATCTAACTACTATTGTAATTTGTTTATTTCTCTTTTTTTTTCAACATAGTGGTATTCGCTACGTTTTACGTTAGGATTCGTCCTTTTACACGTTAGGTACATGTTCGTGTATAGCGATTTACACTGTCTGAATAATCATGCCTACGGTAAAACCAATACCAATGTTTCTTGGATGCAAAGCATCGACAAATATTTCTGTGATCAATATTTTATCTCAGGGATTGGATCGCGATTCTTAATTTGAAAAGGATAACGAAAGATTAACATATTGGGCGCGCGCGGTACCTACTTGGACATTGCTTATACAAATTTTTTTTCTAAAATAAAAGTAGCCTGGATACCTTTATACATCAGCTATCTGCAACTGAAAGTCCCACGGAGATTATGCGAAATGGACAAAAATAAAACATAAAATGTTTTTGTTAGGTAAAAGCTAGTATACCTACCGTATATACTTTGAAGTACATTTGTTAAAAAGCAGTTATTTTGACATTACAAACAGACACTCTAATTTTATTTTCATGTATGGATAAACCTTAATTTATTAACTGTAACTTGACGTGTAGCTTCCTATTGTAGTTTCGATTCATTGGCTCTGTCAACGTTAGTACCAAATACAAAGCAAAAAATAATTGAAGATCCCAAATAAGTACCTATAGTTCACATTGTACCTATAATTGCATTCACATACAAAGCAATTGAAAGTAATTATGTTTCAAAACACTTGGAATGGAGCCTATATAAATAATATGAAGAATGTGCAAATAATGATAATGTCAATATCGAGAGGCCCGAACAATGCGCCTTACCCAATTGGCCGCGAATGCAGCTGATGCGCCCCGACAGTTATTGCTTGCGAAATTACGAATTTGTAAACATTAAGTGAGTCATATGAATAGGTGAACACAAAAGCGAACCCGGATCTAGATATTGCGGGTCTACCTGCGGCTTCCGAAGCCTCTAGAGCAGAAAAAAACGGAAAAATTGATTCAATGGGTCGGCACAAAAACGAGGATTATTGTGTCCCTGTATTTAACTATGCCGATCGAACTCCGCAAATAAGGTTAAGTATATTGCTTGGAAAAAAATCGCGCATAGAAATTTGTTTCTTTTTTTTCTATGTTAAGGTCGACAGACAGGCTGGCGGTCCACTTGATGGTAGGTGGCTACCGTCGTCGACTATAACACAAGCTCCGCCACAGATAGGTACTCGTACTACAAGCTCGTACTACAATACTACAATTGGTATAGGAAAATGGGCTCTGGCATCCCTGTCACTCACCGAAACCGAACAGCATACAAGGTGGTCTTCTGTAAGAGGAATCGTTACTGCCGATAGAAGGGCTGCCCAAATGCCGCGTGCCCTGCTACTACTTTCAAGAATAAGACTAAGTAAAGCCAACTCTGAAAAGGTAATTTCCAAAGTTGACCATGCTCGGAATCGAACCCGGGACCCCTAGAACAGAGCGTTAAGGCAAGCAGCAAGCATATAATATAATAGTATTGAATGGGTAGTCAGGTGCGTATTATTCTATTGCATCGTTTTCAAAACAAGACTCACATACAAAACAAAACTAGTTCACATGTTAGCTCTAATTGTCTATCGACCTGATCAGCTCGGTTCCTAGAATATGGGTCAATGTTACTCGCTAGGAGTAGGATGAGAATTGAGGACAGGATAAGCCATGTAAACGTAAATTGTCGTACCGGATCAATTGGAGATACTTAATTTTGTCTCAGTTCACCTTGCTATTCTTGACCTATACGCAGAATTCATATTGGTAAGTAATAAGATTAATTCTCTACCTACTACTAGCATATTGTAAAATTTTGTATAACCTAATCTAAGTATATATTTAATATATTATTATAATAGAATAAATTGAAAGTCATTTAATCTTTAAAGACACATTAGGACATCCATAAGGTATTATTTATTTTATTGGTAGATTATGATCCGTCGTACATTCCTAAAATAATGACAGTAAAGTATGCGTATAGGAGTTGAAATGAACTTAATTCTCGAGAGTGGACGCGACCGTCATGATAAAAAGGTACATTACACATGTGAATGAAACAAAAAGTCCACTTGATGAACGGACGCGCGCATGTCGGCATGAGTCGATGTGCGGCGCGTGCGACAATGAGGAAATGCTTCAGATGTCCACGCGCACAATATGCAACAGCTATAAGAACAGAATATAAGTTCCTCACTTCACATTCTATATATTCGCTTTTCAACATTTTTAATACTTTTTTCTCTAGCTGGCCAGTAATAAGCTTTTAACAGAGCATAACGCAATAGTAGGAAGTACTCAAAATACCAGATTATTGTTTAAAATCAGTCGTAATGCTACCGACATTGCAAATCTGTTGAAGAGGCCAGTTGTTATCTCTGCTCAAAAATCTAAATATATAAATTTCATAAATAAGGAGATTATAGAGTCCATTCTCTTATCGTATTACATGTGTGCATGATTGCATGTGCCCTTACACCCATCTCTATTATTGCTTGCATTTCTAGGCGTATATACCACCTACCAAAGATTTAATTCGCTTTTGTCACAAGAATATTTCACCACAAATCTCAAGGTGTTATAAGATGACATCGTTTACCATAAATAAAGCTTATAAATATTTTATCTATAACCTTACCGTTTGTTCTAATTACTGTGCCAAAATATGTCTCCGACTTCAAACATACTGAATTTTTTTCAATCTTTGAATTATTGAAACTAATAATAAAAAAGTAAACTAATAAAATAAAAGCATTAAATAAAAGGTCACTCAAGACACTATTTAAAATATAATAAATTTTTGTCATACACACAATTATTGGTCATGCAATTGATATTCCTATTTTATATTGACACTGTCTCATTGGGTATACTCCTACTTAGGGTATAAATTTAATAATGTCATATTGATAAGCAAATTGTAGTCTCTTTCCGCTGTCAACGACGTCGCGTCGTGGCGCCTGAGTTCAAGAAGACTTAATCATAATATAGAATCGACAAACATTAGGTACTTAATTTTTCCGCATATGTTGACGAAAAACAAGCTGCGTTTACGTAATGATAACCATACCTAAAAAGGAGGAAAAATTAATTAATTAAATAAGTAAATAATCGGTTTTTTTTTTTAATTGTGTTGAGATTTTTCTTCAGTGTCTAAATACCTACTGCACAAACAAAACCTTAGACTAAGGACTTTAAATGGCGGTTAGCCTACTTGACACATGGTGAAAGAGGCCCTAAATAAAATAAATAACATTGAAAAGTAATAGAATCACTTTATATGTTGATGATAATATGTCCGCCATGACATCAAATCACATTTTAAAACCCTCAAATCATTGTTGCGTCACAATTTCCTGTTATTGCGTAATTTTATAGAAAACATGATGTTATTTTATGAAAATGTCTCTTTATATACAATTTGTTGACTACATTAAAAGGAATATGGTGCGTAATTTTAAAAGTCGGGCGCCACCGGTGTGTTTATTGGATAATGAGGCAATCCCGTGGCGTCCTCGACTCGATCAATTGAATGATTGCCGGCAGTCGTCATAGTAACAATGTCGTATTAAGGTGTACCTATGTGTTCTTTTGTTAATAGTTAAAAATGGAAAGTAGCAACACGTGCTGCTACTTTCCACTTCTAACCAAATGTTTTAAATCTATACCAAAATAGATAATTAAATTAGTGTCAATTTGGACTTGCAAAAATCATAAATCGGTTGGACTACTGTGTGACCTGCCAATCTAGCTGGGCTGCTCGTCAGGTGGCAGTAACTTACTCGCTTATCGACTACGGTTAAATTGCAGCACAAGTGCTATTTTTATCATCATCATCATCAGCGTCTCTCCACTGTTGTATATAAAGCTCGCCACCACGCACATATCTAACTTATTAACTTTCTTTTCTTTTATCTTATTAGTGTTATTTATTTATAAACAAAGGGCTACATTACAATTATAAAGTAAGTAATGTCTTAAACCCTTAATAGGATTTTTTAGACAATGTGTTATCGTATACAGTGTCATGTATATCATATAGATTAGTTATAATATAGATCGCATACAGCTTGCTATAAATTTATATAGTCATATTTGATATTACATATTATTTTTAATTTCAATAAAATGAGATTCATTGATCCAAGAAAATAAATAAAAATGATTTTACACCTGTTCAAATTAAGATTTAAACACCAGTCTTGAAGAATTTACAGTCTCCCTGTTTCAAGCGAACCGTTAACAAAAAACAAATTAAAAGTCTAATAAAAATATTTACTCCGTAGCGCTACGGTAATTAAAATAATGACATTTTGTCTTCCCCGTGGTAATGAAATACCAGGGGAGTTAATTACAAAAGTCATCCGTAAAAATACAAATGAAATGTGATTCCCATAGAATTATGTCGGTAACAAACGCGACGAGACAATTTTTCCGCCTTTTTGAAGCAGCGAAATGAGCATTTTCCGCGGTCTTACCACGGTCGTCGGATCCAAGTGAACTCGGCCAATTAATTGCCTACTGTTGTTAATTAATGGATTAGAGAGAGCTGGCCGCACGATTATTTATGCTGGGCTGGGAAACTCCATGAATATTGCTTTGTGCACTCCAAAGTCGCTCACTAATTAGATAATTATGTAATTATTGTTTAACATTAGTGTTCATATTTGCATGTGTAGAAGTAATAACTCCTCAGGGTGAATTCACCTTTCACCTGAGGTCGAACTTTGAACCTTGATCGAGAACTTTCGAACGTTCGTGTAGATAAGGAACTTAGTTAGTAATGGTAATATAGAACACACAATCGCGCAGTCATGAAGTAGGCTGGCTGGCTGACTACTGGCTGCAATAGCCACCCTAGACCAGATGATTATATACAGTGTAACAGAACAATTTTCTGTGTTTTGGCAGTTGCAACGCTCAACATGGAATTCAATTTGACTAATGCGGGCTACACACGTTCAGTTTTAACTGTTCAGTTGGACTGTACAGTTAAATCGTTGCGTGTGTGAACTGAGAACTCTGCAGTTGAACTGACGATCTAATCAAATTTTCATTAGATAAAACTGTACAGTTAAAACGTTAGTCTGTGGATGAAGCCATTGTGATTCCATGAACGTGTTACTTCAAGCGAAAAGAGATTACAACTGAAAAAACTGAACGTGTGTAGACACTAGGGTTGTCAGTTATAACTGTACAGTCCAACTGAATAGTGAAATCTGTCAGTTAAAACTGAACGTGTGTAGCCCGCATAAGCTATTAAAGTTAAAATTCAAACCATTTCTTTGCAAGTACATGGGTGTGTATAACCAGCATCTACTACACGTTTGGCATGCAAAAATCAAAAATTTATTAGTATCTAACAAAAATATTATGAAAATAATTTATAACAATAATTCAAAATAATAAACCTAAAATATCAGAGAATATAAAAGAGTATACACTCTCCCAACACTGTCCTACTTGTCATTAAACTTAATAGATTTGCTTTCTATGGTTAACAATCTGCATAATTAGAATTCCCTAGTAAAAAAACTGCACCTATTAATTAGAAAATAAGTGGCTGCATATTCATAACTGTTTCTTTTCTTTGCACTTACGTTGTTTTATGTGAAGCGTGTAGGAAAACGTTACGCTCGCCGCATTTGACGCGCTTTCACGCTACCGCTAAACCAGACCAATATGTCCCTGGTGTTATATTTATGCTAGTAAAAATATCTACTTATCCGTCTAATAAGATCTTCTGACTAATGAAAACAAATAGAGTGTCACTGATTCATCCTGTAAAGCTATAATGGTATTCACTTGTAGCATTTGGGCTCAAATCAGAAATCTATTTCTTGCATTCGAAACGAGTTGAAGCATGGTCTCCAGTATGACGGCATGACTTCCAAATTCCAATATTTGGCTCAATTCCCACTAGCTACTCGCCCCCGGCTTCGCAGAGATGAAATTTTCAATAATCCTGTCTTAGCTTACGTTATAAAATAAACCTAAGTTCCCAATTACAGCTTTCTAGGCATAGTGGTTTTTACTGTGCGTTGATAAAAAATATTTTATAAGTATAGATAACATAACTTCTGCTCATTACATAAGTTCATTATGTCTATCCAACAGTGTGAGTGGAATATTCTTTAAACAAACAAATCTGTTTGCCAACCCCATGAGTTGTCTCGTTCACAGTTTTCCCACAACCATCGAAAAACAGTCGTTGATATTTGTTGTGGGCGGCGAGCTGTCAGCGCAAACAACTCGTGGTTAAATCTTTAAAGTAGGCAGCAGCGTAGTGGGTCAATATTTTTGTTAATAATTTAAAGTGCGCCCGCGCCGAAGTCGGTTCCCACGGACGGTAATGGAGACGACTCGGTTACATATCACACCCGCTCTCTTTTTCATCATCATTCTTGTTTACACAGGGACAGACACCAATGGTACGTCTTTTCAAAAATATCCTCCGGTTAACATGCAAACAGTTGGCTTAATTGAAAACGAATTAATATGCTCTTCTCTTATAGATGTCTTATTACGTATTATTTACCTGTTAACCCAGATAATTGAGAAGATCTTCTATAATTTCTAAATAATGTGCAGATTTGAGTTCCTTGATATTCTAAACACTGCTGGTTGCTACTGACCTTCATTGTGTAGCAATACTAATTAATTTGTTAGCGATAAAATGGCTTCATAATCTCCAGTTCTAGTCACCATTTGCAATAAAATTTTAATTAACACACGAATATACAAAAGCAAGAACTGAAATTGGCTTTAGGCCACCACGTTAGCCCAATACCGATTGGTAAAACTTGGCATGTCTGCGAAGGTAGCTAGTTTTCTAGAAAACGCAATACCTACTCATTTTGTCTTTCTTCACCGTTAAGATCGTTATATATTAATAATGTTCACTTTAAATCGAAAAGCACTCAGAGTTGCAAGCGGTTCGCCCTCAATTCTCCGTGTGCCGTTTTGATAGCCGTTTATTGTATTAAAGTAATTAAAGAATTAAAATTTCACTTAGAAAATCAAATCCATGTAACAGTTATACCAGTTATATAGTTTTCATAAAGTTTATATCAATATTGGCGCGCGCTGCAGTGTGCGTTTGACGACAGTATCTCCCACTGTCACGGTGGTCACTTACAGAATACCATCGTAAAATTACAGCGTTGTGGTTCGGTTAGTATGGAATGCCAGAACCCCTTTTATTATGCCTTCCTAATATCTTATCTACTACCTAATAAGGTTAGCAACCACCTGTGGCGGTGCTATTGTTAATATATCGTCAGTTTGTCTGAATAAGGCAAAATAATGTCTGGCAAAATAAGTCCAGACATTTAACTTCTATGACATCTAGGTTCTATGGAGAAGAATACGGCCAAAGACCTCATCAAATAATCGTCTTATATGGTGCTGCGATATCGGGAGAGGAATTAGAGGCGAGAATAATTTGAGCAAACATTAAAATATACCGTAAGGAACGTAATACGTTACATTACGGTAATCGAGGATGCTGAGAAAACGCCTCATTGTTTTTGGCTACTTAATAACTTTATAGCGGTTTGTTAAATGAGGCGAAACTAGGTCAATGTACAAATTAACAATACAACACTCGAACAAAAGATAATGAAGAGGTGATGCAACAGATAGCGTTTGCTAAACTCACCGAGAACAAAGGAGGGCCGAAAAAAACTTCAACAGAGCTAACTGTTGATGATGAAGATAGCTAATATTTTCTAAACATCGAAATAATATTAATTGGAACAATGGCGTTGTGTTGCGTGTCGATTTTGTGGGAAAAAAACTAATTGCAAATCCCCAAAGGTACCCCAAGTGTTATGGCTCATTGAACGCTCTAATTGCAGACGATTAAGGAAAACCGAATGAAAAGGTGCCATTTATAATGTTCTTGTGAAATGTGGCCAGGGTGTGAAGAAGTAGGCGCCGTTGGTGTGAATTGCAAACACCGTGTTAGCCATGTTCCCAGCATTCCCACGTGTAAAAACACAAATAATTTACATAACTTACGTACAGAAAAGGCATTGTATATCTAAAATAAATAAAGAACTATTAGTATCTCAATGAATATTTCACTTTAATAATCATAATAATAGAGACATTAATAATCATAATAATTCTACATGAACGCGAAAGATTGTGAGGATGGATGGATGGATGGATAATTTAATACATGTAAAATGATAATACTAAAAACCACTGAGGTTTAATCATAAAAAGCACAGAACGGATTTGTATGAAATTTGTCACACAGATAGTTGGATATAGTTAAATATAGGATACTTTTTATCCTGAAATTTTTTTAGGTTCTCGAGGGATCGTCTAAAATTATATATAAAAAAAATTCAGTTGTTATATTTTATATTTTTTAACGCGTACGAAGTAGCCGGCACCAGCAAGTATATGCACTAATAAAGTAGCATAATGATTACACATTTTTATATATTCCTTACTTTTGTTATAAGTCACAAAGTCTAAACTCTAACTTTTTTATTATTTGTCAAAACATTAAATGTACCTAATTTATCTCGATGAGAAATATACCCTTTACTGGCGCTACAGAAATGGCATTCAAATCCCATTTACTCGTAGGTTTGTCTAAACTTGATCTTATTATGAACAAAGATATCGTGCAGAAACCTACATTTATTAGAAGTATTTTTAATGTGCATTCGGACATTCTTTACATCTTCATGTGACCAGCAATAGAATTGAGATTTTTGTAGCTATACTTACTTAATGCATAATTATGCATCTATTGAAGTTTTTATAACCAATACTAAGAAAATATATCTGTTGAATATGCAATGCTTTTAATGTAGGCAAAGGAATGGAAGTAAAAAGCTCAATTGTCGCTGTAAAAAAGGTTACTTTTTTGTTCGCGTGCTTGATGATTTGACAGTTCTATTATAAGGATACGCTTACATAACACAACGAGGTGTTACACTTGAGCGATTGTTCCGTAATGAGCGTAAAAAAGGTAAATAGAATTAGTCGTAAGAAAATCCAAGTGGAAAGATCATTGAACTTGGTTCATTCGTGGTGTTTAAATATTTTAATTAAAACAATGGTAAATTAAGGTCAGTTTGTACTTTAAAAAAAAAAACGTTATATTACGTTATACTCGTAGTATAACGTCGTCATCTCAGAACAACCACTACTATAAGACATAGGCATATGCATAGTTTTTTTTTTATAGAGACATAGGCCTCTTCCGTAATTCTTCAGTAGTACCTAACTGTAACGCAGCTGGACATTTTTTCACTTTTGAGTAGTCTTAATAATTGCCTTGCACAAATCGACAGTTTTTTCTGTAATTCGAACTGAAGTAACTTTGTAATTGAAAAAAAAAACTACTAAAATAGGATTAGTATTTGATTTCACTGTTTGAAGCTGAGGAAAGAGATCTAAGATCAGATGTTTTCAATTTTAAAAAATTACATATAAAAATAATATTGAATCTCTAAAATCGTAGTTACAGTAAGTACACAACGGCGTGTATGCGTTTTAGTATATAACTTTCATTGAGGCCAATAACTTCAAGCTCTTAAATGATATTAGATGTAGGCTAATTAAAAAAATATATGACAAAAAACATATAACTAATAGCGGGGTTAGAGGAGCAGCAATATTTACAATAAACGACTTCCGTAATGGACAGTTGAGCACTATGTAAATATGGAGAGAATGAATGGCCGCCCGTTGAAAAAATCCATGAATGGTGTAGCGCCAAAGAGTAGCGGCACCAAAACAATCACAATGCCGACACGGTGCGCGTGAGTCGAGTACGCAATGTAACAAATTGTTTCACGCTCCGTAATAATAACAAACAGGTATGCACTGGCTGGGCTGGGTGTCTTTATGCCACGCACACAACTCTACGGATAGGACACACTACTTTTCATAGAAAAAAAAAAAACGGTTTTGTGTAGGAGATGCGTACGCGTTCATTCATTTCCCGAAAGAAGAATTGGGCGGAATACTAGTAGTAGATGTATGAAAAGGCAAAAGATAATGTCATGAGTTAAAATCGTATTTTTTAATCCTAATTAATTAATTATTTTTTATTTAAGTAACTACGAGTAATTTAGCTATTATTTAAATTGAGAAACAATGTTAGAATATTTCTCTCGGTTGATTGATTTATTTCATATTTTTTTATGATTGACTATACTGTTCGTATGCATCGGTGGCATTTTTGAATGAATGAGGGAATGGAATGAGTCACCGTGGAAGTGGTGTTACGCCGGAACACGACAGGACCAAACCGGACCGGACACGGATGACGTTACAGTTGGCATATTCTTTTGTTGTCGGCGGACATTATGCATTTAATATCGAAATGCACCTGCGGATCCATCCATGCACGAGGCATAGAGTGTCGTTAGACTCATTCAATGCTAAATTATTTCTATATCGATTTTATTAATATACGGTTCACTAATCTATCTGTACTTATAAAATCGCTTGTCTTGAGTGACCATCAACACACAGCCGAAATTATTATGTCTAGAAATCTGAAATTAGAAACGTAGGTTTATATTATAAAGTAAGCATCTGCTAAGGAAGGATTTTTGAAAATTTCAATATTATAAAGCTTTCAGGAAACTGAAAAACGAAGAAAAAAAATATACATATTGCTGCTTAAAAACTAAAGGGCCATAAAACAAAAAAATCCAAAAATTGCAAAAATACAATGACAATCCTTCATATTGTATGTTGCAAAAAGACTAATGGTTGTTTTATTGCATATTTAGTATATTTTGATCATTTTTTATATATTCAAAAGTAACTTATCTCTTCTAAGTAGTATTCAGTTTATTATAAAAGTACTTAAAACATTTAATGCTACTTAAAAATACGCTTCTAACGATGTATAATATGCATATAATTGATATATATCTAATAAGAAAAAAATAGACAAAAAGTAATTTAATATTATCCGATTAGCTCTCTTGTAAAAAGTGTAATTTTGATTTGTGGCCCTTTAGTTTTTAAGCAGCGATATGTAAATTTTTATTTTATTAAACAAAAGTGCAAATTAATTTATTAGTTACCTTGAGTCTTATAATAGGAATGAGAAGATAAAAAAGTATGTTGAGAATAAAGTAGAAAGTTCAATGTCAGCGTTAGAATTTGCAGACTTGAAAAGATTAATTTTCACTCTATGGCTTCAGTAATTTAATCTAAGCCTACAGCTTAGAGCTTTAAAAGTATTTGTGTAATAGGTACATACCTAACTTATACCTATGTCTCTTACTATGGTTAAAATATGCACATTTGTACCATAATAAGTACCTATGGTTTATTTATTTTGTTTTTTTTTTCATTAAGAATTTATTTGGTGTGCATTTTACAATGAAAATAATATGCCAGTTAAAAAGGAGATGCTTGTGCCTGTTAGAGACAGTAAGTAAAAAATTATCACTTAAAACAAGTTGTTTTATTTTAATTTTTAAATGTTTTATTTTTTTATAAAAACAACTGACTTGAATGTAATGGCATATATTTTTGGAATCAGATAGAGCCCTCCACTCGATAGGTCTCTGAAATTTTTTTTTTTCATACAAAACATTGATGACTTCAAAACTGGAAAATGTACCAGTTAGCGGATATCCACCCAAGTCTAAAATACTTACTAAGACTCTTACTAAACTTTCCCACAGGACTGCAGTCAGGTCTTTCTAATTTGTCCCCTGCGCGATTTAAAATAGAATGGAAACGGAAATTAAAAAATACGAATCGCAAAAAAGCTACTCCATTATATTTGTTAATCGTAACACTTATATTGAATGAAGGACTCAAAAGGAACCTCGGTGCATTCAATGGCTACGTGACATCCCTGCTAACTGCCAATGCCACAGTACATTCATTCAACGAATCAATCGCAGGCGCATACAAGAAACTTTTTCATTCAACGTCGTATCTTTTCACGCACTTGTTTACATTTCACAAGCTCGTCGAATAGAACAATAGATGCAGAGTAAACGACACGTAACGGGCGTCTCCTAGCGTTTAAGGCTTTGGTACATATCTGAGGGGAACTTGATGTTATGATGCCACACCATAGCGACGCTTTAGTGTACTGTATTGTACAGGATGCAGGATGATATATGCTTTTGCTAATGACAGCACGGGATTATGACAAGCCATCAAGAAAATCTATGATGTGTTGATTAGCAGACAATATCAATATTACATACGAACTGTCGGATATATGCCGAACCCTAATAGAGTCTACAATGGATGGAACGTGAGAATGTTGTTTTAAATAAACTTTTATCCCGAAGGTGCGTTTTCTACGTGATCACTACAAAGCCGGCACACGACAGACAAACTTTTTCCTTTATTGTTAAGGCGGTCTAGCAAAGCGGAGGTGTCATAAACATAAACAATGTCCGAGCACACGGTAGGGCGCCTTAAGCTGCCAAACTTGCATTCAAACACGTAATGTTTTTTTGGGAAAAAGTGCAATTATTGGTTGTATCCTTCCTTATTGTATTACCCGTGGGAATAGAAGCAAAGGAATTTTTGAATTTTTAAGTAATAACTGCAATAAAAATATTTGGCAGACTCATTCATAGATTGAGAAAAAGACATTTCTTTCAAGTAATAATAATACTAATGTCGATTCGAACTATTAAAGAAATGTTTATATAATGGCAATTAACGCATACAACTACCCAATAATATAAAGGTTTTGCCAGATCATATATTTACAAGAACCAAGAACTTTGACAGAATGGTCATTCACTAGACTGTTAACATTGTTCAAAGAATATATATAATTATATAATATTAATCTATTTCACAAGTTTTTATAAAATTAAGACGTAATTATTAAAGAAAAGTCGTTGGTTCAGTAATACATTAACTCTTTACTGTCGTAAGTATAAATGAGGTTGGTTTGTTAAATCTAAATGCCCCTTTATACGAGTATTATAAAATAACGTGAGCGCCGTGATTTAATGAATCACTTAAAGCCCATGATCGATGGTGGGCCGACATCCGGCGAACACACGCGTGCTTCCGCCTCGTCCCCAGCATTACCGTATTGTCTTCCATCTATTAACCACTACAGTACGTATTGAGCCCCCTTAACTGTTCCCATACTCAACTCTGAATATTAATTGTGTGCATTATTTCAAATTTTTATAACTATACATTATAATAACTTGTCTTTTAAGGTATCTATATATGCCATTAAATCAAATTCGCGTTGAATTTCGTGAATCTTGAATTGGTTGAATGGATTTGGGTCAAATTTGGCACACATATAGTTTATTACCTGGATTAACATATAGGATACCTTTTGTTCTGGAAAAAACGTTAGGTTCCCAAGAGATCGTCTAAAAATATAAAAATTCGGCGCCGCTGTCGCCGTGACGACGGTAGCGCCGCCTTATTAGAGATACTCGTAAAATTTACTCGCCAATAAGCTTTACTTGAAAAGTAACTAATCAATACTGTACTTGTAGTTGGTGAAAGAGGCCCAAGTAAAATATACCCAAGTATAGTTAATTACATGAGAGTATCTTCCTATTTGAGTACTTTTTCAATATTGATTTTATCCATTATTAAGTAGCTTCCGGGAGAATGAATATCAGTCACGGATATTTGCTTATCGTGGATAATTTTATCATTATAAGCACAATGCAGAGCGGTATCCCGATAATCATCCCAGACGGTGCCGAGGGAGGCGTAGGGTTGACAATTTTATTCTAAAAATAACATACCACAATAATTCGACATCTCTTTTCGTTTATTCATTTGACAGTACCATTCTTTAGAGTTATTACTATGTATACGTACGTACCTACTTATTTTATTTCTTAATTTAAATTTTTTTGGCAGTGAAGAACCTCCTGAAAATAAGTATCGCCTTATTATTTACATTTAAATTTAAATTTACATACGTTATGAATATCTTGGAGAGTTGTTTTGACATTAAGGGCCTCTTGCACCGTCTCTGAGTAAAGTGTCGAGTAGGCTAACTGCCATTTAAAGTCACCGGTAAGAAAGCGTACGAGTTTCACCATCTTCGATTACTCAAGAGTAATTTCAATGAAATTGACACAAGATACTCGTAACATTTACTCGTCAATTAACGTTACTTGAAAAGTAACTAATCAACACTTTACTTGCAGTTGGTGAAAGAAGCCCTAATAAAAATAAGTGCCGACTTGTTTTATACATATAAAGGTGATGGAGACAATATTATTTTTGCTTTTGTTAAAAACTTATGAATAATTTTAAAATTTGTATGAAAATGTATTTGTTATTTTAAATATAACCCTGTGACAACCCTGTGTAGAGACAGGCAGCAGGTGCGCGAACGCACGTGCGATGCAGCTTTTAGCGTAACTACCTCTCTTGATGGATTAAGTTAGTTTTATAAAAACATTGAACATTTTGAACAAACTTATAATTTCGTTATTGAGATGCAGATATGTGAATTGTATATTATTGTATCGGTATCAGTATATATTTATTTATTATTAAACAAATGCTAGTGACCCGCCCCCCGCAGTTTGGCCCGGGATGCAATTTTTTATACACACATACCTTCCTCGTTTATCCCTCTTTACATAAGTAAAAACCGAAATAAAATCAGTTAGTCAGTTTTGGAGTCTACTTAAATGATAACTTAAATCATGAGTATTCTAGAACAGCATTGTATCTTTTGTCCAGTTGGTTTTAAGTTAATAAAGTGCTGTCGTTTTGGGAAACTAAAACCTGTCTGAACTATTTGGAACAGATAATATAGGACGGCTTTCTAAAAACGGAAATGTTAATAGGTCTTGTTTAAGTTTGTACATTTATTTACTAGAAGTGTTTCCTTTTAATATCACTATGGTAATTTTAAGTCAAATCAATTAGCGCTTTGATGCATATTTCACATCATTATGAAGATGCTTATTATGGTCATATTGGTCATAAATCTAAATATAGTCACCAAAAAAACTACAGGAAATAATTATTAGCCTTTTTAACAATATACTCGTCTTCGCAAAAGATTGAGTAAATTCAATTTACAGTAACGCAACGCAAGTTGAATTTGGATGACAGAGCACCAGTAACCACTACCTCCTAGAAGACCACCGCAAAGTAGTTACCACCTTTTGACTTTTGATGCGTGAATGAGAGTAGCCAGAGTCCGTGCCTATTTTTAACGCCCAACGCAAAAACGGAGTGTTATCAGTTTGAGGTTTGTGGCTGTGTATCTGTGTTATATGTATGTATACACATCTGTCTTGGAATCGTAGTTCCATTAACGGATGGAGCGATTTTGATCCGTTTTTTTTGTTGTTGTTTGAAAGCTGATGTGATCGGGATCGTCCTAGCCATAATAAAGATCTGTTCAGGCGTTTGTTAACTATCAGCCCATTTCCTTTTTGACGAAGGGATTTCACAAACTTCCACATGTTCGATTGATTTGAAAGGTATACTGTTACTTCGGTGGTATTTCCATTACATAGAAACCTTGACCCGATGCTGCAGCATCAAGTAGTCTGCGAGAAAACCAACTTCTCAACACATTTTTTTATTATAGCTCGTTTTAATAGGTTTACGCCTTTCTGAACCTCCTTGCTTTCCTTTTACCTTCCTTTTCGCAGTGGTCTACCGATGAAGCGATGCGAGCTCACTGCGGTTGGTAGTACAGATAAATATCTGGACTGTCTGACTGTCCGTCTCACTTTTATATAATAAAATATTCGATTTCATTTTAATACTCTTATGAATGCGTCACATGCCGCTAGTTTTTTCATTGTTGTTTAAAGTCGCGTTACTGGATGAACTAGTTGGCGTTGAACAATAGTGGTCCAAAGTCACAATGGTCGGCAAGTCACCGTGGAGGCAGCGTCAGGTGGCGTGTAATCACCATGTCGTGTGCTGCTCCTATTATTCAGACATGCGCTTCTGTTCTTTACGCCTGTATCACAATACATATATAATGTATTTGTCTCTTGTTGTCTCCTTAAAATATATGTTTATGAAACCTAGTTACTTCATTATTTAGAAATAGTACGGAAATAAAAAAAATCCTATTCAATATTGTTAATGAAACTGCTACTGAACCCAGCCACACTTCTCTGCGGCGTAAGCATGGGACGCCCGCTTTCTTTGACAATTACTGTGATAGCTGGGCAAACACAAGTAATATATTCATGAATTTTATTCAGATTAGTGCTGGAATCGTCAGACATAAGATAGTGAAGGAATCGTCTGACAGGCTGACGGTTCCCTTCATGGTAGGTGGCCACAATAAAGATATAATTCCAACAAGTAGGTGGCCACCGTCGTCTGTAAGACAAGCAATTCCACAGGTGCTGCAATTGCGCTGGCGACCATAGTAGGATTAAGGATAAGGGAAATGGTCTCTGGCAGCTCTTACTCAGACACCAAAACACACCTTCTGTTATTTCACGATGATCTTCTGTAAGGATACCTATCACTTGTGATTCTGTGAGGGAGTAAGAGATGCCGAAGCCCACATTCCTTATTCTATATCCTAATAAGGTTGGCAGCGCTTCTGTAGCACCTATAGCGTGCTACAGCTTGCTTATCTTAATAGACCACGTTTACCATCTACCATCATGAGGACCGTCGTCGGCCGTCTTTTACATGAAGAAAGCATTTTTTTATTTAAAGTGTGCAGCTTTTGACACGTGTTTCGCAAAAGCCACGGGTAAATAATCCCCTAACAGTGCCGGTACATGTCCACCCTCAGCCGGTGTTTAAGCCAAAGAAAACGGGCATCACATCACAATCGGCCGGAAACGGAAGGCGCGTTTCGCGATCTCGCGCCGAAATTCGACGGCAGCTGTCGACTGGGCCAGCTGCCCTCTAATAGCTCATATCCGTTTAGCATAGTACTGATCCTTAATTCCAATGAATATCGACAACTGCTTTATGGCCACTTAACTCACTCATTATAATCCTTAAATACTATGTTTTACTTGAGCATTATTGTTGGACGTTCAAAGGACAGAAATATTCAGATGTTAACGTACCGTTAATAAATAATATGTAAACAATATCTACACTTTTCACATTATTACAAAGTTACGTAGGCTGTATGGAAAAAATACATAATTCCTTTAAATCCAAAGAAGGAGCCTGGTCATTTCATTGCTTACAAGTGTGTATTTTTTATCACCTGCCAAATTATTTTGTATTCTTTCTTTACTAATTGTTAGAAAATGTCGATAAAACTGTCGCAGCATGTCACAGATGGCTATAAGCCGATGGAAACCCTAACAGATGCAATGTTCTATATTTCGTGTCGTACATTTGGTTCATGTTAATTTTTTATCAATTCGCATCGCGTGCCGCATCCGTCGTCTACTATATTTAGACAACAGTTATGATTAAAAAAACATACTAAAAACATCACCTCTATTTATGGTAAAGACGGGGAGAAAACTGACGTTTTTCAATTTATCACCTGGATTACAAAAAATGTCTCAGGAGACTCTGCAGCATGTGTAAGAACCAAACCAGTATCTAATATTGTTACGAAATATAACATCATAAAATACCACGAAAACAAATATATTATACATTTTTTTTTATTTTCACCAGATTATTTTATTACATATATTAGTGAGCTGCTGCCCGCGACTTCGCCCGCGTAGCTTTGTAAATTATATACTAAAACCTTCCTCGAGAACCACTCTATCTATTGGTAAAAACAGCATGAAAATCGGTGCAGTGGTTTTTGAGTTTATCGCGAACAGACAGACTGACAGACAGACAGACGCGGTTGAGAACTTTCTTTTATAATATGTAAGGATAAGGATAAATATATTTTTGCTACTTAAATAAATAGTTCCTCAATATTTGCGGCAAACTGAGTCTAAAGATACAGATCATAGACTGAGTCGATCGAGGACGAAAATAACACCGGAGGAGTTTTATTTTATTAATCTTGATGACAAATGTACTGTCTTATGCTTTCATTTCTGTTAATTCCAAAAGTAGAAAACTTAAAACGAATGAAGTTTATAATGTATGGTGAAACGGACACAGGATGCCTGTTAATTAATTGCTTTTCTTGTACTGAACCAACCTATCTATAACACTACTTAGTTGGAAAGATATGGTATACACCAATTATTAATTAACAGATTTGTTGATCCCACTACAGCGCATACGAAGTTGTGGGCACAGTTAATGATCAATTTTTAAGTATCTTTAAAATAAAAAATTAATGCTGATATAATGTAATTTTTCATGACATTATTTTTCACACTGTCAAAAAGCGTATAACAATAACCGCACAGTTGGTAATTGGATTACCCAACGTGGATGTGTCTACGCACGTCCACATGTCGACGACGAAGCCCTCCGCTACTTAATTGAAGCCACAAAAAGCCACGCGCCCGAATACCTCTTTCCGCCAACCTGCTTCCGGCACATTGCCGCACTTGGAACCGTCACGGTCCCATATTATACTATTTTTTCTCCATTAAATTTCATTGAATGCTTAAAAACACATGAAGTTTTTTGTTAAGTATTACCAATTCAGGGGTGGCGTTTAAAAAATTACTGGGTTGCCGAGTAGCCGTTCAAATACAGTGGGTGGCCATATTATTAGGGACAGAGCTACTGAGATTTTTTAATTTTCTTATCTAATTGGATTTTTCTAACAAATGATTGGTTGTAGGTCTCTTGTGTATTTTTTATTTGTATCTGCATTTTATTGGGATCATAAAAACAACAAAAATTTATATTCTTCATATGACTGATATTAATATAGATTAATAAAAATTAATAAAACAAGTTTCAATATTTAGTAATGCCTCCCTTTGATGAAATAAGAGCTTCTATTCGTCGGGGCATGGTCTCGATACATGTTTTTGCATTTTCTTGGAGTGTGGAGTTATGATTCCAATCTCTGATGGGTTTCAATTAATTGGCGCTTGGTGGTAATCAGTTCTTTCGGCAACGCCCGTTTGGTGAATTAACATGTGTTCGATGGATCATGTCTGGTCCGGTGAATTCCCTGGCCAAGTCAAAAAAATTTTTTCAGCCAAGAATGCTATACATTTCTGGCTTTGTGACACGGTACAGTCATGCATAAAAATGTAGTTGTCATTACCAGGGAATCATTCATTGATTACATGAATTTGAGCACTGTCCCTAACAATTTGGTCACCGATGGTAGTAACATTTTTATTCATAGAAAGCTTAAATAGGTACTCATATATTACAAATGTTGTCAGGGTTGTTTCGAACGTTTGTCAGGGTGAATGTGTGTGTTAATCTTTCAAGCAAAAACTTTACAGTATCTATGTTAGGTATACTATACAGAATAATGCATATAAGCTATAAATTTTAAATACTCTGACGAATTCACGGGCAAAAGCTAAGTTGCTAATAAATTGTTTTTCTGCAATAAATAAAAACAGCATTATAAAAAAACGTAGATGATTCAGTTAACAGTGAACTCTACATAAACTCTCTGAGAAGCGATAGTTTTGAGAGGGAAAGTGTTCAAGTGTAGAATAACATTCACAAACATCTGGTAGCGAGTGTTGATGTGTCTAAACGTTGAGTTTAGATAAACCACAACACAACTAAAAGCCATTCGTATATCGTTCACAGTTTCAAGTGTTTGGTGCATCAACAAGACGTGTATTTGCTAGAAAGTGTTGGAATTCTCTTTATTTGAAGTTCTAACTTATATCCCATTTAGTCCATATAAATTGATTTTCTTTTCAGAATTTAAGTAACACTGTTCACTGCATACCGTAAAGGTAGAAGCCAGCAGTAGGTATGGTAGAAGTAACCATTCGTTTTTCGCTTACAGAAGACCGCAGTATGAAATAACAACACTTGATTGGTTTTCAGTGCGCAAGAAATCTTTTATATATCATTTCTGCACGATTGATAGCCTATTATGGCGCTTGGACCAAAGACTAAATAAGTACCTAATATGTGGCTCGGAGTCGTCAATGGCATCGGCCATTAATTATAAAATTTTAATATTTAGTTTCGGTTTGTATAATAATTATTAAATTACATAAATATTTTTTCAATTGATAGATCTATCAAACAAAAATGTTGTGGAACCTCCAATAAGCTCACATAAGTAAGTTATCTGATGGACAAAAAGTAGCACAGGTAATCTTATTACACCATTTATTGGAAGCTCGTGTAAAATGAGATTAAGCTCTTAAAACGCCTCCTCTGCCATGATCCATTGTATTTTAACTTGTAATCCTATTGTCCGTGTGTTATATGGCGCATCGCAAAACCACTCTCTATCTCTCTAATCTGTACAAATGAGAACAGAGATTATATAACACAGGCAACTCGATACTGCCTTCTGTTATAAGCCCATTATAAGCCATATCCTAGTTCAGTAATATCATTCGGGTCAATCGGGGCATCCTTTATAAAATTATTTGTTTACTTTTGTAATTCTGCATGGAAATTAAATCAATTTGTCTTTTGTTGAATTATATGCATTTCTGAAATATTCCTTAGATATTTTCTTGTCATTATATTGTTGATTAAATGGAAGATAAAGAATGAAGATAATAAATGGAACGGAACGTCTTGCCTGCTTTTCAATATTGTGAGTTCATCCGCCTTGCCTACTTTTATTTTGTAACTTATCACACACCTTCGTTTCCTGCAACAATACCAAATCATATAAATAAATCATATAAAAAGATTTTTTTTTTTCGTTTTAAATCGAAATTATTTCGCAGAATATTCACGTGAGCAATATGAAACCAAACGAAACATGTTCGTCAATGTTTGCCCTACATTGATAACATCTGGTGGACAAGGTGTTTCTATTGTATGAATGTTACATTTTTTGCAACACATGCCTCTTGTCGTGATTAATCATTTCTAGCGTTTATTAATGTTTGTAGCGCATACAAACAATACAAATTAGGTTCCGTTTTGAAATCGTTTCTTATCTCAAAATAGTGTTAAAGTAAGAGCACTGCCAAATCGGACCACGCGGTCTCAGGGATGATAAAGATGCCAACCGACGAGTCTAGTTTGGCTTCTGTAAAAAATCAGTGTATTATGCCAATGATAAATAATGACACAGAGATAAATTATAGCACACAATTAATTAATTTGACGAGCCCGTTGGACGAGTGGCAAGGGTGCATGCCTTACGTCTCAGGCGCCCCGGGTTCGATTCCCGGCGGGGTCAACTTTGGAAATTTTAATATAATTTTCAAAATTGACTCTGGTCTGGATTTAAAAGTAGTGGTAGGGCACACTGCGTTTCGCAGTCATTTGGGCAGCCTGTCTGGCGGCAGTAACCACCACCTTACAGAATACCACCGTGAAATAACAGCATTATGTACTGTTGTATTTCGGTGTGTGAGTAAGTGATGCCAGAGCCCATTACCCCTTCCCTTCCTTATCCCTTATCCTTCTATAGTCGGCAGCACACTTGTAGCACTTATGGCGTTACTTGAGTTATAGGCGACGGTAGCCACCTACCATCAAGTGGACCGTCAGCCTGTCTGTCGACCATAATATAAAAAATAAAAAAAATTGTAGTTTCTATGAGAAGGTTTAAGCAAACAGTTGTAGATACTCTAGTCGTGCAATTTGACAGTGTCATAATCAGGGGTCGGTTTAAGTCCTGCTCTGTCATTTTCACTGTCATAAAGAACATTTCTTCTGAAAGGTTTATTTGTGTAAGGGCCTCTTTCACATTCTGTCAAGTAGGCTGTCATTTAAAGTCACCGGTAACCGGGGATAATGGAGCTGATATACCTTTGTTTGTACGATAAAACCCCAAACATTAAAAAGAAAAAAAAATCGCCTATCGAAGGATCCAGTAAACCGAGTGCATAATTCAATAAAACATAAAATTTATTTCTAAAAGTAACTAATCAACACTTTACTTGTAGTTGGTGAAAGAGGCCCTAAGGGTTGCTATTTAAATATAGTCTGGCCGGTATAGCCGGGCGGTATAGATGAACGTTCGACAAATTGTTATACTCGTACCTACTTATAGCAGTGTCGGCAAAGCCGGACGGCAAAATTTTCCGAATGAAATGTGCCGGCCCGACTATATGTATAGCAACCCTAAGTTTATTTAAAAAAAATACATATATAGTTTGTCTTTTAATCTCAGACAAAAATGACATTACATTTGACATGTATTACATACATTTCATGTCATTTCATGGTATCATTATAATTATGCAAAGTTGACATTTGCATGTGTCATTTTTGTCTGATTAAAAAACAGACCGTAGGAATAGTCTATATTTTTTTTTTATAAATCCCAGTAAAAATGAAGCACATGTAGAATTTATAAAAATGCGGCTCACTCTAAGAGGATGAACATGTGGTTCAGGCTGACCTTCTGTAACATTTGATTACTTCGAACAATTGTCTCAATCCAATTCATATTAAATTCAATAAGTCACTGTAATCCATCCGTATAATATAGGTAGATATCAGACGATCTTCCTAATATGATTGTGTCAAATGTGGCCCTATTTTCGTACACTGACGCATGACCGAACACACCTCGCCGCTGAGGGACGCATCAATCTGGAGCATTAGCCGGGTGTTAATGCATTTTTTTGTAAGACATGTGCTACTGCCAATTTACCTACTGGTGGCAAAGATGCCAAGGTGTTCCAATTCAATGCCCCTAGCGCGTGTACTAATTTAGCCGACAAGGGTTTGTTTATTTCGGCAACATTTTTTTTTGTGTTTCTCCTTACGTTACCTACTTTAATTTGATTGTATTTTAAATATTTATGCGCGACTTTTTGCATCTTTATTAGCCTCCTATATGTATTTTTATTTTACTGTGTCTAAAAATAAATTGATAACTCACCACTAAATTCTTTACCATATTATTATATTACAGACATTACAGACCAGAGCCAACTTTGAAATGTTATTCCCGCAGTTGAGCCTGCTGGGAATCGAACCCAAGGCCTCTAAGAGAGAGCTTTAAGAGAAGCAAACCACATGACCATGACCTAATCAAATAGTTTAATAATTTATCCAAAACATATATTACTGCAGTAATGTGAAGTCAAAAACCTCCATCTAAATAATTCGTCGCGTTCCATTTTCTCGAATTTATACAAATCGAAATACATAGTTCACTGCATTGCAGCGTCATGAAAAACTTAGTAGCAATGCTTTCAGTAAATCCCCATGATGACGCGGCAGTCGTAAATAGAATAGCACGTGATGGAGGGCTTCGTTTCGTATGGCGGGGGTGAAATGAGAACTCGGCTAAAATATTGCAGGCCATATCTAGTTGAATGGGTTACACGATACAAGTGTACCAAAAAATATTCTGCGTAGATGCCATAAGTTCTAGATATTTAAAATTAACTAAGCAGATACAATGGCTTTGTTATCTTTCAACTCACTCGTTCAATTAGACCATCGAACATATACGAGTATGTTATGGTTAATTTTTCTCAAAAAACATTTTATTACTAACAATATTTAAGGTAAAAAATAATTATCAGTGCAGTGTCATTCACTTTATATAAATATTTGCGGTTGTTGGTTCTTGTAACATCTCGTATCACTTCTATATTGTGATGTTTAATTCATGAAAAAACTCAAACGGTAAATTATTCAGGCCGCGCGGCCGACTCGGTTTTATTAAGGCGATACTAAGAGCCAAAACGGGATATTCAGAGGCTAACTCCTCTTTCATAAATCAACATAAATTTCCGAAAAAAATATATGCTTTTTATTGATATTTTATCTATATAAGGTACAAATAATACTGGTCAAACTGTTTAACTACTATGTGAAAAAAAAATCTAAATGGAAGTCGTTTTTGGCTGAAAACTTGTATCTTCTTTTAAACGACAAGGAATATTTACATGATTCTTTTTTTTAAATTTTGGTATGGATTAGACCTATATACTGTACAATTAATGACCTAATATAAGAGTTTTTCAAGTCATTATCCATATTTATCTTATTTAACCTAAACAAAGATTTAGCGGGTCCGTGCGCGGGCGACGGGCGGCAGTGTAGCGCTGAACGTCGTACGGGGAGGTTGTGCGTCTCGTCGCAGCGCCGGCTTCGAATAGTTTTTATCATTGAGCAGGTGATAAACAGATACGACACTGTTTTGAAGTGAAGTTAATAGTTTGTTGTGCAGACATTTTTAATAATTTGGACAGCTATATTATAATATTGTACATATTTTTATATAGTAAATCAATATTTACATATATACAATATAAACAAATTTACGTTTTAAATAAAATCTTTATAAAATTATTTGTAAATGGATTTCCTCACCATAAAAACTATATTTTTACAAAACTTACACATTCCTAACGAATTTGGTCTTCAAATACCCTAAAAGCTTTCCAAATGATTCTAAAGATTTCCCCACAACACACATAGTTTTTCAGGTCTAAGTCACAATAGATCGTGGAATAGGCCTACCGGGGAAACCACGTAAAAAAAACGCGCTAAATACACACTACCTCACTGGTGGCGTGGAAACATGTGCATATTATGAATATGGATGAACAAAAACTTTGTAAGCAAAGATCACAATAAATGAATTTCAATTTCTAATTTGTGTTTTCATATTTAGTATTAAAATAAGCTTTTTTGATAAATTTATTACATACCTATATATTTTTTATATTTTACGCTATATCCCCGCTGATTAAGAACCGATTTTAATCATTTATTTTGTTAAAATGTTAATCTCGACAACTCCCTTAAAAAGAACTCACTGAGAATTATTCAATTTTACTTCTAATTTTTAATATCCAATATAAAATTAACATGGAATCCATAATTATGTTTTTTGATAAAACCGGTCATTACTATCTGCTAAATATGTCATAGTTGGTTTCAGTAAATATTAGCTGTCTATTTACACGCCATATGATATAAAACTAGAATTGTAAATAAAATATACTATTAAAATATATAAATAAATAAAAGTTAACCATTTTTTTTGCTGACGCACCTCAAAAATGCTTTGTGAAGTTAGGCATAATATGTTCAATGTCAAATGTTACCACTCTACTTTATTTAGTCTTTGACTCGTTTCACGCGATCTCTAAGTACGAGTGGTGCGGGGGCTACATCTTAGCTCCGCCTACTCGCGCAAAATCCATCGGCTCTTAGAATCACCTTAAGAAAAAAGCGGTTACATAATGTTATACGAATTACTCAGACGCATTGGCGCCAGTATTAAGAGCGCATACGTCAAATTACACTGTCTACCTTTTTCATATTTTATTAATTAAGTAATAAACTTCATAATGTGTATTTTCATTTAATATTTGTCGTTAATGTTCACTGGCTTTATGTCAAATATGCATCCTTCATGAACTACTCGTACACACGAAAAGACATAGTCATACGAAATTCTATTTTTGGCTAAATTAGTTGTAACCTAAAGGTGTATCCAGATTAACACTTTCGCATGTAACATTTCTGTATAATAGACACATTAAAATAACAACATAATTTCTTATCTAGTATGTCTTAAATTGTCTCAGTCGTAAATAATACTAAATATTACTAAATACTAATTAATACTAAATACTTACTATGATAATGATACAAACTATGATAAAAATGTCAGGGTATTTGTAAGTCATTTTTACAAAACTTTTTTCATAGTAGGTATAGAGTTGTGTGGCAGGTCTTACTGGTTTCACATTTATCCAACTATCAGACGGCAATAATCTTAAAAAAAACAACTAAGTAAATAAATCACTACTAACTTTTGATATAGAATTTACCCATAATAACCGGAAGTCTAACTGGTGAAGTATAATTGTCTTAAATTTTGGGGAGGCTTTATAAAAATTTCTGGGATTAACTAAATAAAAAGTTTTCGTTAGAATATAACGTGTAATGGTAATTGAGCCTCATAGAATAGATAAGGAAACCCAACAAGGGCGGAAGACTGGTCGCGACGAAACCCCTTACCCCACGAAACGAGCCACCCTACGCCGAATTTATTGCAATCCAATACACCGAGTCTGCCATGTCACAGAACTTTGGAAAAATTGTAGCTCCTATAATGAGAAGCGAACTTAGTCGAACTTTTATATAAGATTTTTGTGATGTTTATTTATCGGAAGGGATGATAAACAACTCTAAAAATTATTAACACAACATTATTAAATTACAAATGTTATTATTAAGAATCCGGGCAATCCGGGTGCACCTTAAACAAACGGTTTTTAAGGTCACTGTGGATAGAAATGAAAAATAAGTTCAATCAAATACTTCCAATATTAAAAAAAAATTGCAAGAATTGGTCCAGCAATTTATTAACCCTCTAGCCGCTTGGTTTTGTAGGGGTTGTCGTGTCCCAAGCGCTTAACTGATATTTTTTTAGTGAGAAGTAACGCAATCATATAAAAATAAACATTATACACATCTCGGGCAGAGGAATTTGTGGTATATATATATATATATATATATATATATATATATATATATATATATATATATATATATATATATATATATACACGGCTTGTGTTAAGGATTTCACACAAGCAACGCTATGGAGAATGTATTATCAAGTAAGCCGTCATGGTGTCTGCCCATCATTTATAAAAAAAATTCTACCTTAGATAAAAGGAAAACTTTTTCTATCTTTTCACTCTTTCAGTTTTTCTAATTCAGTGCCAGTACTATTTAAGAGGTTTCTTACCCTTATAAATCTCCTTGTAATATGTGGAAAATCCAGACTGAAATTGAATATATCGCTACAGTACCTGCTAAAGAGCGATAAAATAACATTTTATTTATTTGCTGTAGTAATGTGTTTTGTGTGCCACAGTTTGTTGGTTCTACTAATTACCACATAAATATTTCGGATAAGCAACCCAAGGCCGAGGGTAAGACGGCTTGATTAAGGTATGCGGGCCTCTTGATATATTGTTGGGCTCTAGTACAAAACGTAGTATATATTTAGGACAATTTGGACAAGGGCGAATGTACTCGCTTTATTGTTGGTGATACATTTCACAATGAAAAATATCATTTATTCCGAAACCTGACTTGATTCAGGGAAAGAGAAATATAATTTTATTATACTTACAATAAGCATAAGATTACGCACGCATGTATAAAACTTAAAAACTAACCTAATAATAATAAAAAAATATACAATGAAAGTTACTATTTATAAATTATTATTTTTATTAAAATTTATTACTAAAACACTAAGCGCCTCTTTCACCAACTGTCAAGTAGGCTAACCGTCATTTAAAGTCACCGGTAACCGAGGATAATGGAGCTGATATACCTTTGTTTGTACGGTAAAAGTCCCAAACATTAAAAAGAAAATAAAAAAAATCGCCTATCGAATGATGCAGTAAACCGAGTGCATAATTCAATAAAACAGAAAATTATTTCTAAAAGTAACTAATCAACACTTTACTTATAATTGGTGAAAGAGGCCATAAACAATGTTATATATTAAATTGTTTTAGTTTTGCCTTTGGTTTTAATTTATATACTTAGGCTTGAATAATATAACTTGGGGCCCTGTTATAGTATAATATGATTTGACATAATATATATGAAAGGACTTACTGATTTTAGTAAAAAAAAAAAAAATCAAAAGATCAAAAAAAATCAATTCGAGAATATTATTATACTATTTCTAATAGAACAAGCGTTGTTTTCGATTACATAAATGAACAAAACCGTCAGTCGCCATAAACTCATAACTTTCATCTATTACAAGTTGTCATTGTGAATCTGTTCTTATCTCGCGTAGAAATCTTCCGATAAAGGAAAACGTGGGAGCTTCACGCCGCAATGAAAGTATAAAAGGTAAAATATTACAATACTACGATCCCGCTAGATCACGTTGGAACTTGAATAGAAATAAGGTTTTTTTCAACACAGTCTACGTCATTAAGTAGAACAATCATCGCTTGGTAACAATAAAATCATCTCTCAGTGAAATATCTTTATTAATTCCCACTTACTCTTTGTGGATTTAATTAATCACTATGAGAAAGTTGACACAATTATAGGTAACTAGCTGCTGCCCGCGACTTCGCCCGCGTAACTTTGTAAATTATATACTAAAACCTTCCTCGAGAACCACTCTATCCATTTGTAAAAATACCATGAAAATCGGTGCATTAATTTTTGAGTTTATCGCGACTAGAACAGACAGACGCGGCGGAGTACTTTGTTTTATAATATGTAAGGATAAGGATAATAGGAATATTGCGGGCGATTTCGAAATGTTACAAATCGTTTTTAAAGTGAATACGTCTTTAAATATGCTTCCTCAGTGGGAGGAAATTCAAAAAAATTATTATAACAAAATCGGGGGATACAGTTAGAGACTGTAGTTACATATCTGTAATCTACATACAAAATTTAATAACACCACTCGATGTGTATAATACGAATTCGTTGGTATACTCGTAATACGATCAATTGGAGATTGTTCTTGTCTTTCGATATTAAATTGGAGTGGAGTGATAAAGACATCATAGTATTGCTATTTAAAAAACTTCTACCAGTCGAAACTATTTGGAATATTGATTGTGGTGATCATAGAAATATTTTATTTACTAACGAGATTTTTTTTTAAAATATATTTTAAAAAATATATTTAAAAAAAAATTGCCGTATTGGTCCAGCTAGCTTAAAATGAGTCTTGGTAGCTTTTTACTCCTTTATTTAAAGCATGAAACACCCTTTTATCAGAGTTTCTCTCTACTCGTAGAATATTTGATGAGAACATTTTGGTGAGTGCGTGTGAAAACTACACTACAATAGTCTAAATGCACACATGATATACTGAGCTCTGATTTAAAGGAGACAATTCGAACAATGCCGCATCGGTGTGGCGCAATCGTACAATAATTAGGCGTGGGAGGCATGGGAATAAAAACTCCATTTTGACTCTATTCACAATAAATGCAATTAATTTATTGCTGTAATGACATGTATACGGTCTGACATATGTATAATTATATAATAAAAGAATAGAAAGCGCGCAATAGAAAGCGATTGGTTTATTTTCATGTGTAACCAGGAATTGCTGATGTTTGAGATTCCTGACCTTTTAGACTTCGTTTCTTTAAGATAATTTAAAGTCATTTTCGTATTTTTCTTGGGGTGTCTCTTCAACTAGTGAAGGTTGGCGAACAGCTTGGAATAGTCCTCTCTGTCTTTTGCTCTCAGGAGAGCTCCACTGCATTAACTATCCGTGCACTGTCTGATTTTCCTCAACCACAATTTCTTTCTTCGCCCAACTTTACTTCATCACCAGTTGAAGGAGATCGTTTCGCTCATGTCTAATAATATAACCAATATATAAAACCTTTTATATTAGAAATATTCTTATAATTATGAAAAATGGTAATGTTGCAAATATATCAATAACAAGAAATTATAGGTACTGTGCTTCTTCCATCTACTCGTATAGTGACTGCAGGGTCGTGCTCCTACTACATTCTCCTACTGGTAGGAGCACGAATACAATAATGTACTGACTCTCCTACTGGTATAATTGCAAGTAACTAAAACTGCAAAAAACTATGTAACGCATAAACGCATGGCTATGTAAATTGAGTACCTGTAACTATGTTCACGAAATAATTTTACTATAAAACACCAAAAATTATATACGCCAGAATTTCCCTGGTGAGAGCGTCCGCAAAACTATAAATTTAACAACTAATGCTGGAATTCTCATTATGCAAGTAAATGCCCTTAGAGGTCGTTCAGCAATTGTCCTACGACTAACTCTATATACCTATTCGTTTAGACAATATTACAATGTTAAAAGCAGAGTTTTTAAACTATTACTGCTATCGTTTATTCAGTATTTTTTTAAACATTAAAGGCAAAAGCAACCGGCCATAAATCGTCTGCCGCATCATAGCGTGTAACACGACAATATTCGACAGGACTTTTCAATGTTGATGGGCACGACATATTCAGTATCGCTGCAATGCTAGTTAGTAAAAGTTTGCATGTTGAAATGAGTTTCAACTGAAAAACATTTAATGGTTTACCTTCTCTATTGTAGGGGATTCTCTAAACCTATTCCAAATATCAGCTTTCTACACTGAGTAGTTTTGGCTGTGCGTTGATAGTCAGTCAGAGCAAACAATATTATAAGTACAGATAAAATATTTACGTAAGGAATATTATGTAAAAGTTTATAAATATTAATAGTGGCAGGATACACTGCGTTTCACACTCATAAATCTAGCAGCTCGTCTAGCGGCAGCAACCAGCTCCTTACAGAAGACGACTGTGAAATAACAGCATGTGTGCTGTTGTTTCCTTATCTTTTCCTAATCTCTTTCCCTAATTCTACTGAAGTCGGCAGCGTACTTGTAGAACCTGTAGTTTTGCTTATGGTAATCACCTACCATAAAGTGAACTGACTGCCAGCCCGTCAACATAATTAAACTTAATCTTAAACTTATAAAGGTAAAAATTAGTCTTTACGGCGGGAAATATTCAGTTTGGATTAAACGAAGGAATTAATACCAAAAAAGCTTTTTCCAGAAAGTAAAGTTTAAATGAAAGAATCAACAAATGAAATGACAAGATAAACATGTTGAATGAACTGTTACAAAGATCCTGTTGTTTATTTACAGTCAGGTGCGTGTTTCATCCGGTGAACAGTTAACGGAGTCACTTTAAAATAAAAGTTATTTTTAATACAAAGACGGAGACGCGATGCTTACTTGACCGTGACCCACACTAAGACTTACTCCTATATCAGGCGTCTGCAATGCGAAACATTCAATCGTATTCAATCGGAATTTATGTAGTTTTTGGAATCGCGCAAATTCATACTAGAACATATTTTTAATATCATTTTTTCCTTATATTTTTTATGTGATACCTAGACTCTCTAAAGAAGTTCACATAATGACACAATTACTTGAGCGTTGGCTAAATTACAATCAGAAAAATACATTTATATTAATTTATATTCTAAAATATATAATTTCAACGCGGTTGATTAAGATTGTACACGTAGATACATTCTAACCAATCCATACTAGTCCATACCAATATTATAAATCTGCTAAAGTAACTCAATCTCTCGCCCTCTCAGTGTCTCTTCAGTCTTGATGGGTGGCTGAAAATCTCTGAACCTATCTCTGTCAGGAGCTAACTGGAACGGGAGATCAACCGAGACAATTCCAGTCTTCCTTACTGGACTGTTCCAGTCAGTACTGGACGTTCTTCCTTCACCCAGCGTGTCTCTTCCTTCCACCTTACCCATAATGATTAACTGAAGCAGTCATTATATCGGTCGTGTCTAAGCACATGGTCAAGATATTCCATTTTGCGCTTCTTGATGGTACTCATCATCTTCTGGGGCATGTTGAGATGTAGAAAAAATGGGAATTTCTCACTCTCACTATAGGAACTTGCCACTTCTGTGTATCCCATCTCTTACTCTTTCTCCAAATATGATAACCTCTTCATTATTATTAATTATTATTAAAAATGTTATTAATTGACAGTTTTCAACTTTATTTTGTGTTTCGATTTTATGCGTGTCTCTAATAGGCAAAAATACTACGGACATTTCAAAATGACAATATTACTTCACAACATAATTTCATTTACATGAAATTTACTCATATATGTCGAGACGAGATCATGAAAGCAAAGAGAGCGTTTAGAAGAGTGTCGGGCGACGACGCGGATGTGTCCCGATTTAGTCTCCCTTCGTCGAAAGGATGTAAGAGGGCTTATTTTGAAAATTGCAAACGAAATTTCGACACGAAACGAAAGTAGAAAGTACGAATAATATTTACACACACACACACACATATTCATTGCATTCTTAGGGCGCACTAGCTTAAACGATTAAGCCAAAAGAAATTACTGTTTACTTGAATAAACGCGACAGGAAGATTCACAAGGTATAAAAAATAAACCACAAATACTCCTTGAATTGATTATGACAAGGATATATTTGTAACAATTTATTTAAATAGATACTGATTTATTAGAATGAATTAACATCCTTATATTAAATCCTAATCGACAAATCCTTATTTGCCAAGCAAATGTCAGCCAATCAAATCGCAGCTTCTCTGTATTCACACTCCATTACAACGCGAGTTGTTTTAATAAATTATGTAGACTAACATCACACATAAGAGCATAAATGCGTCTGCTAATGGTGTCTACATTTAAACAACAAAGCAACTTATTCGCTGATTCAATTAACTTATTAACTTACTGGAGCCCGCGAATTTGTCCGCGTTGAAAAATAAAAAAAATATACGCCTGACATCATTATTGCTGTTATACTTTTACCAGGCGTAAGATTTTTATTTTTAGGTGATCCCTCAGAAAAGGTACATTTTTTTTCTGAATTAAAGGTAGATCCTATGTCCTTTTCTAACGTGGTCGAGATGGTTCTTAGCTATAATTCAGCGTTTGCGGTCCATCGGCTCATTTCCCAGCTTACTAAGGGATTTCACTACCTTCCACATATTCGATTGATGTTAAATTTGGTATAATGTTACTTCGCTGGTATTTCCACGTCATGGTAACCTTGGCCTGGTGCTGTAACATCAAGTAGTCTGCGGAATAACCAACTTCTCAGCAACTTACAGCAGATATAGTCGGGGGTTAGTTTATAATTATTAATTATAACTTGTGCTTTCATTACTTCCTACATCCCATAATTCGAATAACATTTAACAAAATTGAGAGCTGTAAAATCTGTCTATTTAGTTTCCTGAGTCGCTTGAGTAACAGAAATAAAGTGGATGCTCTATAATTAGAAGTGAAAAATAAGTAAAGAAGCATAATGCAGCTTGCACAGTAGTCCTTGAACTGAGTAGTGGTCGGTGGGCGCGTGCGGGCAGCAGGTAGCGGGCCGGCCTTGTGACCTATTGAGAGACCTTGCATTGCAGATGTATGCCGTTGCAGGTGCCCGCACACGCTGCCTCGTAAATTAACCAATTCTATGCTATTTTTAATTAGCACAAGACACTCCATAAACGTAACTCCATAACGTTCGATGCCTAAAACGCATTTTCTTACATAGTTACGTTTTAATTTACAAGATTGATCAAAATTGCAATGAAAACTCAACACCATTGCATGACAATGTTTGAGATATGTATTTTACAGAGAGAACATTTTACAGGTTACAAATTGACTCTAGTTAAATAAGTTGTTCTGCGAAAATGAAGGTGCAACCAAAATAACAAAGGTTTGTTTGCTTTAAACACGATATCGATCTTAAATAGTTCCTGACACGTTTCAACGGCCGTGTGTTTGTGTCAACATGAATAAATGACGCGCTAGTTCGCTTGAACTTGAATTTATTGTTAGATAACTCGAGCGATCAACCCACACCGGAGCTCAAAACTAACTCTTCGATACAAGACTTAATTAATATTAAAATAAATGTATTTTTTGTACTTGATTTACTCGTATTTCTTTTGATTCGTATTTTATTTTACTTAGTCTTAATTTACGTCTTATCTTAACTCGTATAGTAAAAAAAAATTGGACTGTAAAATGCAAAAACATAAAATTTTGTAGCTAGGTACTTGTTATTTTTACTATAAATGTTTTGATTTTTATTAGCAACTAGCTTTTGAATCGATTTACATTAGACGGTTGTTTCTTTTTACGATAGACACGGTAACTGAATATGTACCTGCCTGTATTGCATAACTACTGGATGTAATACTGGATAAAATAAATCTTCAAAGAAATTTAACTTTTAACTTAAGTTAAAGTTAAGTTAAGTAAAAGTTAACTTTTAACTTTAAGTTAAAGAAATCTTTTAACTTTGTAATGGAAAATCAACAAAAATACATACAGGTAGTATTACAGTAGACATTTCACTGAACATGATTTCTGCTCTGATTTTAAAAATTTCGATACTTATTCTTAATTTAAATATAATCGCTTATACTGTAGTATATAATATGTGACAAAACGTACAGATAAGTGTTTTAAGGCAGTAAAATAAAGGTTGTATTAGTATTGTGTCGGCTACGTTTGAAACAAGGAGGTGTTTGCAAGAGATAGCTGCTATCGCCTGGGAACGTCAAACAGGCTAGCCCTCGCCCGCGTGCCACTGCCCGTCTCGACTCTTGCGCAACGCAATCACTGTAACGGGGAAACACCTTGCGATAAGGGGCTGTTTGTACTTGGCCTGGGAATTAATACTGTGCTACATTCCATTCAGATCTTCATACTACATACTTTTTTTTCAATTTAAATGTTTATTTAAAAATATATTTATCCAAACTGTAGATTATTTTGTTGTCTCATAATGTTTACACATTCTATCGATTCGTTTATTATATAAACATGTCAATACTTCTAATCTAAGTATACTTATAAACTAATATAAAGATTTGTATTTTTATCATAAACTACTGGACCGATTTTAAAAATATTTTCACCTATAGAAAGCTACATTATCAGCGTGTTGAGAAACTAACATCCAAAAATCAAAACATACAAACTTTCGCATTTATAATATTATTAGGATTAGGATAACCCTTGCATTGAACACACCCTTATTAAGAAACATTGTAATCTTTTATGCACCAAGCTGCATAAATAGCTCGAAATTTATGAACCGCGACGACACAAACGTCTGCTGAGGCGCGGCGCCATCTACATTGTCGAGCACAAATATCTTTAGCTTGTATAGTCTAAGTTACAAATAAATTCTATACCTATCCTACGCAATAGGGTTAGTGAAGGGTGCAGGATAGAGCAAGAGGGTATAATTTATCTTTATACTTTAGTGAATCCTTTTGCTTTTCATGTCTTTTGCGAAGGAATAAATAATAGTTAATAATTACGTTTGCAATGTATTTTTAATATTACATATATCTATTGATTACCTAAATATTACAACTTTAAAAATTTATTAAGTTTTATAATTATAAAGGATACAAATAGACGTAATACGTAAGTTTTTACTTACTTGCTACCTTAACAGTAACAGCCATAGTTGTAATGGTAGATAAAAACATCTAATAAAATCTTTTTACCCAAGAATACCACCAATTTTAAAATCTTATAAGGCTTATAAAATCATGATCAGTAATAAAATGTGCCATACTCGTATATATTTTTTTTATAATAACCAATGATATATCGATTTGATGTTCTTGCTCCATTCTATCGCTGTCGTCTACTATCGTGTAAAAAAGGAAGTGATAATTCAGCTCCCACAATACTGTGATCCTGTGATCATAATATTGTCAATGAGTGAATTAATTTGACATAATGTCGGAACTGCTTCGTTTGGTATTCAAAGACCGACGACGCGTCCGTCCGGTCAATGACGAAGAAGTTCCTCTTGTAGGAAATACCTTAGTGACGTTTAAAATGTAAATATGTATCTATAGACATGTAATGTAAGTATATATAATTCTGATTACTTATCGGCACATTGCTGACATCTATTTTAAACAGGTTGTTATTTTTAATGAATATTAAAAGAGAGTAAGTAAGTATTAATAGATGTTGTTATCTGAACAATCTGATATAGTACCTAATGTACTACCTGATATAATACCGTTGTTTCTATAATTATTTTTATAGAAACAAAGGCTAATAAAATGTTTTAATAATAAAAAATTAAATTAATTTGTTAACGTGACGGTTTACTAAGTATAAATTTTTAGTTTGGTAAATATTAATGATTGGTAAGATAAAATTGCTTAAGATAAATATAGAAAGTCACAGTAGAATTGCAACCCTTATTGTTTTTTTTTTAATATAAAGAAACAAAACTGTTTACATATTTGTACTAATATGCAAGTACTATAATATTAACTGCAAGAGATTAAATATCGGCGTTAAATATACCTACAAAGTACCTATATAAACTTTATTGC
The DNA here is from genome assembly GCA_945859745.1 of Synanthedon formicaeformis. Lineage (NCBI taxonomy): Eukaryota > Metazoa > Arthropoda > Insecta > Lepidoptera > Sesiidae > Synanthedon > Synanthedon formicaeformis. Next base: position 7,213,153 of record OX243964.1, read on the forward strand.
CTAAATGGAAGAATTTAAATAATAATGTGTTTCGAAGCGCATTGCATTGCATGCCAGAGACGATCGATTCTTTTTGAATCGCAAGAGCTTTAACTCCTAAAACAAGTGCACTTTGTTTACTTGCTTTCTAAGCGATAGATGAAATTTTGATTTTTAAACGTTTAATTGTGTTTCGAGGAGTAATTAGATGTTTTTACAAGGAATCCCGGTTGATAATGTTCTGAACTGAAGAGAGGTAAGCGTGCGCGCGGAATGCAGCGATCGACGCACAGGTGTGCGAACACCTGCCTTCTCGTCTCTGACCGGACTGCGGCAGCGGCCAATCAGACACAAGTGGTCCTACCACTGGTACGCGAACACGCGACGGCGAATTTAGTCTTTTCGGCTGTGTACCTATGTACAAGCAAGTATACCTTGTACATCCAAACTTTTTAACCCCCGGCGCAATACGCAAAAGCAAGGTTTAATAAGTAAGAGGTGTGTATCAGGGCCGATTTTGATCCGTTTTTTTTTATAATTAAAGATTAAAATCATCAGCCGTTTCCTAGTTGACAAAGGGATTTCAATAATTTCCATATGTTCGATTGATGTGAAATTTGGTATACTGTTAAACTCGGACTAAGTGCTATCTATATTTTAAAGCAATCTCCTCAAGTTTTTTCATAGTAGGGGCCAGTGATGCTGTGACAATCCACCGACTGTGCGATATCAATATGCGATACTGAATGTCGATACGTATAGTTAGATAAAACGCGAACATTCTTACAATGCGCTTTTATAAAAATGAGGCCTCATCGATTGTGGAAATTAATTAAAAATAAATTAATTAAAAATTGTTTTAATTTAGACATATCACTTTGTACTGAGAAATTAAACATACAAGCGACCCGCAAACGCTCTGCGTGCTTTATAATGTAATAATTTTGAATAACAGTAATAATTTTGAATTTTGAATACAGATTTTACAAGTTCATTTTGTCATAATTATAACGGAACATGACTTATAAAATTGAAACACCTATTTATAAAGTGATTTTTTTTCCTAATGTTATTTTTATATTTGTTCATTTCAAGTCAAGTTACGTCATATGTTGGTGTCACCGAAATACCACACTCATCGAAAATTATCGTTTGTCATCCTATATCCTTATGGTGAAGAAAATGAAGGATGTTTGAAAATCTCAATCCTTTCATACTTAACTTACCTATCTGAACAAACTACTTATATTTTGATATAAAGTTCTGGCCTCTTGACAACCTACCTGTTTTGCAATTTAAGAATGAACTCGTGATGTATTCCTGAGCGGAATGTGTACTGAAGAAACATCGATCGGGATACACCTGTGAGACCAGTTATTGGTTGAAAAAGCTTTTGAGACGATCAGAGGACCGGATTGAAATATTCACTATAAGTAAGATGTAATAAAGAGAAAACTTTAGAGAAACCACAAAATTATCTTTGAAATTTTTTCACAAATGAAATACATCCTTCTAAACAGAAGTAGTGGTCGTATTGGTGTGAATCTGATACACTCCAGTAAATCCCAAAAGCCCCTTTTGGGCTCCCTTACTATACCAGATTTGCGTTGACATTTCTGTCTGATTTTAAACTTGTATATTTTAACAGTACGCGCGTCACGCGTTACGGACTGACGCCTCCGCAAAGTATACATTGTTACTCCACTCTATTACATCAAGCCTTTTGTTCTTAAAAATGTTCGCTGACACTATTGTTTAAGGCAACCGTGAAATAACAGGATTTATAGTGTTGTGCTGTGATCGATATATACATAGACACCAGTCTTATATAATTCTGTGGTAAAGGTGTTACTGCCACCAATGCAATGCCAATGCCAATCTATTATCGTTCGTAGATTTTTTTAACGAAAAGAAAAATGTTTCGTTAAGATTTTTTATCAATACCTAATAAAAATACTTAACCAAACAAACAAACATATACTTAATGGTATGTGTTTAATTTTATTCACGAAAAATTAATACATATAATAAAATCATTGTTTGTGTGTGCGTTGTAACAGGATAGTATCTAAAAAGTTATAATAGCATAGTAGTAAAAAGATAGTTTGATATCATCAATCAATCAATACTTCAATACTTACTAATAATAAATCTGTAAGTGAATGTATTGTATGTATGTATGTTCCTCCATAACTCTTAAACGAACTGGTTTTCATGAAACTTGGTAGGTGAACATTTAGAAGTACAGGACACAGGATAGGCTACTTTTTTCTTTTTCAACGCGGACGAAGTCGCGGGCGCCAGCTAGTATACTATAAGTGCTTACCTCATATACAAAATACCATATATACCATATATACAAAATAACTACCTATGCAATTTTTTCGAACAGCTTACACAAAAAATTATGGCAAAATACATTTAAAGACAATGATTGTCGTAATTGGAACAACTCGGTGAAGTTGAAAGGCGCCGGTCTTTATTCACAGCTGAATGGATAATCAGCTCGTCCATTGTGCTTCCGATTCGGAAACCGCAACATTCCTCGATGTTTATTCGTAGCCGGCTGTCATCGTCCGAACAGCGCGGTCGCAAGCGCCCCCGTATCAACTCTACTCTTTGACAACTCTACCATGACGCAAAAAAAGTGCTAACAATTATAAATTGATTAGTAGTCTAGAAATATCAAAATGATTGTGAATTGTGAGTTTTATGATTTTTTTTGCATTTTTACTCGATATATGTTCATAATTTATATTAAAATAATCTAATCTTATATAAATAAAAATGGATCGCTAAATGTGTCGCAGAACTCGAAAACGGCTGAATCAATTCGGCTATTTCTTTCGGCTAGGAGAGTTCTTATGAAACAACAATTTGGAAAAATTGACCGTGCGAAGGCCTATGTCCAAAACAAGACATACCTATAAAGAGATTCCGGATATCTTTACGTATAGGCATGAGTCATATATCTACATTCAATCCTACAAAGACACAAGGATAATATGTCAAAGCTGTGTTTAAGTTGGGTCTCACACAATATGAACGAGGCTCAAAAAACACATCCTGACTATAGACACATATGACTATAGAAAGTAAACAGCCTTTACTTGACATAAAACAAAGCTTCAAGAGAAGATCGACATTCAAGAGAAGACCAAGATTCTTCAAAGCTCTTCAAAATGAACTGAAATCCACTGAGTAAAACTGACTGGATGTTGCTTAGGAAAATCGCCGTATCTAGAATAATTAATTAGTGCACGACATGGCAGCTCTCCCACCGCTAGATGTACTAATAAATTTTCTACTTATGAGCTTCCAAAAAATTTAAAAACCTATGCGGTCAACTTAAATAGGTGCTTGTGCCAGAAGAAGCTTTCTAATTCTTTGCAAAACAGGTTAATACGAAGCAGTGCGCAAAAGCGCATTAATGCTTTGATTAAGAATGGTGCAAAGAAGAAAAGTACGGGGCGATGAGGTCAGCGAGTGATTATAACGAAATCTGAGCGAGTCTGTGGCGCCTGGCGTTCGTCGGTTGCACCTTTTGCCTCCGATAAAGGCTTCGGTAGTGTTTTTACAGCAGTTAACATAGGTTCAGGTGATTAAAAAACACGGAGCGATGCGCGCGTGCCCGCGGGCGATCTCAGGCCCGTGCGCGTATATCACATTCCAATATAAATTAGTTTTGGACGGTCAGGTTATAAAATAAGTAACAGATAACTCACATAATTAGCCGAAACGTTTAGTGTAACCGCACACTTATTTTAACAATACCAGGCACAACACAGTGATAGATTTTCACTTTTATATTGCATATTGCGTCTCTCTTTCTATGTTATGGTTTATTTACAGTTATTTATTATTTATTACGCCAGCGTACTTGCTGTGGCGTTGCTTGTGTTAATAGGCGTCGATAGCCATCTACCGTCAAGTGGACCGTCAGCCTGTCTGAAGACCTTTACATTAAAAAAAAGATTTTGATTTATTCCTTATATTCATAACTTACACGATCTCCCTGCTATCATCCATTATGATAATCAAGTCTGAGAATTTAGCAGAGTTTATAATATCACCGCACTGCGCATAGTGCGTTGACATACTAGTTAAGTTGGAATAAAAGACATCAACGCGCCTGTAAAATGAGAGAACATTGTTTATCTATCTTTGTTTATATTAATGCATACAAACGCAGGTTTGATTCTGATAGTTTTTTTTTTTTTCATGTTTGTATTAGAAACAATGAATTATTATTGCAAAACGTGGCAAAGGGATCATAAATAAAGTTAAATTTTGGCTTATATTTAAAATATCTTCAAATTTTTAGCCCGAATAATGGGAAGGCGATCTCTGAAACTACAACTACGTCGCATGCATTAGTCTCATCTTATATATAAGTTATATGTCGAATCCTTAAGTATCAAATTTTCAAATTGAAGCATTCCCGTTGTAATTTACAATTGGTAATTGAGGAGTGAGGCTGCGAGTGGCGAGTAGGGGCGCGTGCAGTTGACGAGTGGAGCACGCGATGCTGTAACCATTAAAAGTAGAGTGCGGAGTGCGGAGGTGCGCTGCTGTAACCGAGCGCAATTTCCCCGTCTCGCCCGCGGCCATCGTCAAATTACTACGCTCGCCGCCGGCGTAATTGCGAACGCTCGCCGCTCGACGGACGCGTGTGGGAACACCGACCGATTTATTAAGATTTAATCGCGCCCAATTAAAATACGCACCGCATAATTACGAAATACAAAAAGCTTATGCAAATTCTCGGGGAGAGACCGCGGCCGTCGGTCGGTGGGCGCCACACAAACCGGTCGCTACGATGCACCACGCAGCCGGCTGCTACGAAGGCGTAGCAAGCTTTGACTTTTTCAATCATATATCGACAAATTAGAGATGCTGTAATGCGTTTGTTATTTTAATATAATTTTTATTAATTACAAGTGACCTGCTCCCGGCTTTGTTCAGGGTGCAATTTTTTATATACAGCTTCCTCGTTTATCCCTTTTTCCATAAGTGAAATTTAAAGAATAATTTATCAACAACTTAAGTATACCTATTTATTGTATCCAAATTTTTTATGTATACATTGACAGGCATACTGACCGGCGATATGATTCCACCATTGCCTATAAAATACATACAAACTATGCTGCCGAACCTTTTAGGGTAAGAAGCAAAATGATAGGTCAAAATGATTCTTGATGCTCAATAAAGGGATGATTACTTATTAAGACTTATGACTGCGGAAATCAGCGTGCCCTAACAATACAACTAAGATACATATGTAATAAATAAAGTAAAAAATTAATTACCACTGCCAGAGATGGAATTATGTTATAGAAGTTTAAAAATAACTTTCTTGTTTTGAATACTTTTGTACTTACTCCTACATGTAGTTCTGTTTTGCCAACTTTTGTAGGAATTCGTATTAATGGGTGGGTCTCAGACGGTCTAGAACGCAATTTGACTAGTTTGTAATGTTGCCTACATCGCAATATGCCTACCGCGTAATACGTCTAAAACTTAAAGAACGCGATAGAAAAAGGGTTATACAAAAAGAGCAGGTTTGACTTAAATAAAACTTAAATAACTTAAGAAAGCTTTCCAAATTTTTGTCAAATATTAGCGTACGTTATAAAGCTGATATTTGACGTCTCAATATAGGCGCATTAGAGGTCCACTACGACAATAGTCTTCCCACGACAGACCTCCCCTGAGCGCATATATTATACTACGCACCAGTGTGGCCACACGCACGCCCCGTATGCGCTCGAGCCCAAACTAAATGTACCAATCGCATATAGTGATCGGACGATGCATACTCGTACTTGACAATGTGTTTCTAGGCTTCAATTAAAAAAAAATTACACGCATATTTTTAAAACTGCTATTGTTAAAATACATTTGTCATCACAAAGACATTTATCGAAAAATCTTTGAAATAACTATATAACGTTGTGTCCAAGAAAGAAGCACTGGATTTCATGCAGTTTCGTGTAAATATACATTTGATTAGAAGCATATATAACATACGAATTAATTAGTCATTTTAATTAATAAAATATACTTCTGTGTCAAATTTGATAGGAATAAAATTTAAATATCCTATACGATACGATATAATGTTAATCCAACTAACTCTAAGGTTTTATATGACTGCTGCGTGTTAGTGGGTGTATGGCTGAATATTGAAACACAATTGAGTGGAGATTTATTATGATGACATAATGCTTTACTCTTTTGTTCCCATTGGTTTTAAGATGCTGGGTCTTAACACGTTTGTCATTTTCAAAAGAGGTATACCAAGCTTGATCGACAAAACTGGCGAAGATAGGGCTGAGCATACCTCTCTCAGAAAATAAATATAACAATTCAGCATGTTGGTAACTACGTTGCCATTTGAACCCTATTTTTATTAAATTCATATTTTATATTAATATGATATTTTTTATTATCTTCCAAAATTATAAATATAGAGAATAAAAATATTAACATTACACTTTATTATTATGTGGAGTTAGTTAATGAAAATAAAATAAAGTATTTAATTTAAAAAGATTAAAAATACAGTGGATTAGTTAGTCGGGTGAACCATTGATCGGTCCACATTCCACGCGTCAATTATTTATTTTGTGCTGGGTGTGAGTTACTGGCCGGTGGCCGGTCCCGCCCCTTCGTTACTATCATCATTCCAGCGCCTATATTGCCTTTTTTTACAAATATATCATTCAATATTGTTATCAGTACTCATCATTTGACACTACTTTATCTATCATGTCACAATTTCATTTTAAACAGAATTCTTAACAGGAATTTTGATATATTTTTCAGAAATTCAGGCACAACGTTATAGTAACCAATCAAATGTAAAATAATATGTTTACGTGTATATTAAATATTCAATTTTAATTTAGATAAAGAAAGAAAATATTGTCTTAAAATCCAACAGGGATTTGTAACATCAGCAGTAATTTACATTGATTTAAATAATAGAAAATTAATAGTACGAAGTATTCTGATTTAATTAATACTGCTGATAGAAGCGTAACTGTATAAGTGTAACCAAAAACCAAAACCAAAACCATCAAGCAAAACGCGAATGGCGCTGAATAGTGTAGTTACTCCCTTAGATGTGAAGGTAGTGGTAAAGGTCCATAAGGGTTCCGTATATTATCCGAGCTCATCGCTGAGCCGTCGCAATGCCGCGGCGCGTGGGAGACACAGGACGTGATTTGTGTGGTACGGACCAAGGGACACGCCCCTTCATTACCATGCTAATGCTGATTCTGGAGCACCGGTTGAATACCGAAACCCATAAACAACTGGTTCCCATAAACACACTTAGGTACTTCATTCTTCCAATTATTTCAAAGCTGATTTAAAAAAATCTCGGAAGGTGTGTCTTTCATGGTGTTTATTTGGGATTTAGTATTAAAGTAAACTATCTATTGCCCGCGTCTTCGTTCGAGTATCTTTATAAATTGCAGCATTCCTTTTACAAAATTCCTTTTAGTAAGCTTTGCGTGAAACATATTAAAGGATCATTTTTCCCAAATTCTTCAGTAGACCTTTCAAATTTGAGAGAAGAATTAAATCTGTGCCAAATAAAAATCACTTCGGTGAAGTCGGTGACCCAGAAGTTGTTTTTTTAGTGTAGACAGTAAAGTATTATTATTGAAGAAAAAAAGGTGTATTTATCAACTGAAATGAGTTTCTTGCGCGTGATCTACATAGTACGTAGTTCACCTTATATTACTATTACTTAAGTGCAAGTCTATATTTGTGCAAGTATATCGTTACGTGTGTGGGACTACCTTAAGAATTCTACTAATAGTTAGGAACTTTGTCTAAACTCCCTAATGTTAGCGAATACGAACCATCGATGTGCTCCAACGTAATAATACGACCTAACTATAGATAGATGTTTTACTAATCTGAGGACCTAACATGGATAATATGCGACGAATGAGAAATTTGTCAATGCTAATAAAGTAAGGCTAAAATGTTAAATATTTAAAACATTATTTTGCAATAGGTTGTTAAACATGAATAAAATCTGGTGTAAAAACACATACCTGCCATAAAGGTTATTAGAGTGAACCCGACGGATAGTTTTTGCATGTACAAGCCGCCACTTAAGAACGAACGAAACTCATGTTGCATCGGTCGGACGCCGTTTGGATCTCAAATGAAGTTTCAAATTGTCCTCTAATTTACACGCGCGCCGGCCAATTAACTATATGTAGCAAAAATAAACTTAAAATTGGAATTTGTTAAACTTTTTTGTTTTGAGGAATTTTAAGTGGTTGTGATTTACAATATCTATACATATGTGTATGTGGGTATTTCATTTGTGGGTATAAGATTCCATAAAGATAAAAGTGTCATACAATTTTATTTTAGTACAATATGATGAGCCCAATGGTCGAAGCCCCTTAGAACAAGAGTGGAGCGTAGCACAGCGGAAGATCTCTGAGTAAGAACTCAGAGGCCCTACTATCAACTTTTAAAAGACGATTCAAATTTAGAGCAGTTTAATTTTGGTTCTTAAACAAAATGGTACGGGTAACAAAACAAAATGGAAGTTGATGGTACGGAATAGCAAATGCAATCCAGTTTAGGTCCGTATTAAGAGTTGATAGTAGGGCCCCCAGGGATCTCTAGCCGTGTAGTAAAGATGGAGCGAGAGCGCACTCAGAAAATGCCTATTAAGTTAATAGTATTAACTCGAAATTGGAAAATTTCATTAATATAAATTTTACCTAGGTACCTAAAAAAATTACAGTAACGTATTATTTAAATAAAAATTCACGTATCCTAGTTGGATATGTATACTTAAGTTGAATTGTAAAAAAATATATATGTAAATTTCAATTAAAGAAATAAAAATGGTTGTATAAAATTGTAGATGTAGTATTTATTGGGTCGTGCAACGCGCGGCGGTCGGCGGTTGTTGGTCGGCAGTGGTGGGTGGCATCTACATTTGTCAACGACGTCTTCGAGCAACGATTCGTTTGAGCTCACCTTGTGTTGCTTGAGCATAGTTCCTTTAAAAAAATAACGATGTAATCCTACGTAGGTATACCTACCAAAGATTTTTATTGATAAGATTGAGCGCTTGGAAATTAACTTTAATTTAGTTTTGGTGTCATTTGTTTTAAAAAGTACTAAAATAACATTTAAATATTACTAATTAATACATATATTGATTATAAATACAAAAACATAAACAGTTACTCTATAATATTAAAAGTTCCAGGCGAGTAAACATTATACGTAACCTAAATTTACCAATCTGTCAACGCGTAAAATGGTTTTCGTTGCACAACCAACGACTCATCTGTTCGAGCAAAGTGCACGGCATCGATTGAAAGTCGGGAGGGGGTCAACTTACATTTAAACAAGACACGGAGGGTATGTTACCCATACAGATCGCGACGTGAGTACTAGGGTATCTATCCCCCTACGTCATCTATCCCACATTTACCCTATTAGCTTTGCCCGCGACTATATCTATATGATCCCACCAGAATTATGCCTAAAAAATTTAATCAATCAGCTTAATTTTTTTTTGCATATTTGATAAAGGTAAGATAAATAACAGAAAAAGTTACCTACTTAGCTTAGAAGTAATTCTGAAATGGTATGGTTTCTACGTTAAACGCCTTACTGTGTTCGCGGTCGTTCAGCGGCAGCCGTCCTGTCCCGTCGGATGTGTGCCGGACCCTTAACACAATGAATATAATCGAAATTTATATTGAATGTTACCCTAATTTTTTATAATAAAAAAAATTGTCTTATCCAAAATTATGTTGGTTTCACAATAAAGTCATATGCGAGCGTAAGTCGCGGCAAGCACTATCTCGGCAAGCATCGAGCTCTATGCAAATGCAGTTTTTGCTTTGAACCAATTGAGGGATACAACCGAAGATGCACTCGCCAGAGGACGCTTGGGTGGCCGGACTCACGCAGCCGGATTCAACGAAAACACATTCAAATACTCGTATTTCCACTCAAGGGCCCCATACCCTTCACATATCGTAAAATACAAATGCTTTCTCTCTATTTTATTCATAATACGCGAATTTAACTTTTATTTTTCTTATTACTTTATTCTAAAACGAATACTACAAAGAAAAATGTGTGCTTGTCACTGTTTCGCTGTTATTGCCGTTTTCACTATCATTGCTGGAAGGTTATAGTCTTATAATATAATATGTAATTAAATTTATGAATACAGATAAATATATGTCTCGAATCAAGTCGAATTAAATACACCATAACTGACAAGGCTTACCCTTGCAACCTTTTCATAAGTATAATTACATTGGCTATTAACAGAATAATATTCTGTTAATAACAGTATAATATATTAATAACAGAATAAACGCAGTGTGTCCTGTCACAACTTGAATATTTAATTAGTATTTAAATAAAAAATATTAATTCTTCTCTGTCAATCATTTCGTCTCTCGATAGACCAACAGAGAGACAAAAAATTATAAAAATATAATCTGTAACAGATTGAAAAAGTTCATTACAATAAATGAGATTGTTTCATTCCATTCTATTTAATTCCAAATTTGAATTGAATGTAAACTCTCTCACATTATGATTATAATGTGTTGTCATGCCACAATCGTTGTTCTAATAAATGTCACTCACTAATTGTAAGGAGGCACAACACAACAGCGAGCGCTCCACTGTACAACTAGTTAACATATTATATTCAACATTTTCTCTCAACCACTGAGTCATCCTCAGTCAGGAGTTTACATACAATTTTAAGGTATTATTGCATCGTGCGCGACACTGCGTTTTACTATAAATATAAGTTAATAAGCCACACTACTTGAAAGGTGCTTTAGGATATAAAAAAATTGAAAATAAAATGACAAATTGAATTTTAACAACAAGAAGTTTATTTTTCAGATAATATTGGTATATGTAATTACTCCCGATTCCAAATTTATATACTAGTTTGTATCCGATTGTATGGTTTGTTAGATAGTGTGCGGAGTAGGTATGCAAAAGTTTCTATTTTATTTTTATAGCTTAAAACGATTCGTTACAGATTCGAAACTCAATTAGGTGTAGGATTATCCAAGATCTTCATAAAGATATATACAAAACAATTATAAGAGTAACACGTAAAAGAGTGGTCTGTCCAATAGAGTTATATTTATTAATTTAATTATATAATAATATTAATACAACTAATAACTATTAACCAACTAACTTTGTGATTGTGAATAGAAAGATAGTAACACAAATCAAAAGTGTATGCGACAAATAAAACGCACGCAAGGAACTCCACCTTAAGGCAATATTTTTTTGCGTGGTGCGATGCGTCGCGAGCGAGTGGATGTGGCACAAGTCACAACAATAAATTAGATGCGTTGAAATGTTTGTGTTGTGGCGTCTCGTGTCCGCTGTCGCCAACGCCGCACGCGCATACATTAGCGCACAATACCGCGGGGGGCGCCCATTGTGTCCGCACACTTGTATACCCCCGACCTACCAGCACGCCCTTAATGAACAATTCAACACGAGACCTGCAATTACAAGATAAAAATCAGTCCATCCATGTTCCTTCGAAACAAATTTACTTTATAATTTTCTTAACTCAACTATATTTGTTATGAACTTATGACAATATCATGTTCATCTCTGGTATAAGTCAGGATTTGAAATGAAGCAATAAAATTATCTTGGTTGACATTAAAATCAGAAAGTGAGAAAGAAAATCAGAAAGGAAATAATGAAAGAGTCATTACATTAATTATTTAATTAAAAACGAACAGGATACAGTTAAAATTGTTAAATGAATGTACTCGTTATATTAGTTAAATTAAAATGAACTCAAAAAAGAAATATTTTGGGTACCAAACGCTAGAAAAGCTTAAAATTAATAATTGCATTACTTCAGCCAGTTTATTTTTAAAATTGGTTTATTATGTAAAAACGTTTCAATTTTAATGTTTCTATTCTAACATCAACAGAGAAATAGATTACTTACTAGCTAACTTTATGTTTTAATGTTTCAACTATCTCGATCACATCAGTTTTCAAACAAGGAAAACCGGATCAAATTCGGTCTATCCGTTTGGGAGCTACGACTCAACAGACAGACACACATGCAGATACACAGATATCCAGGCACACACGTCAAACATTTAACACCCCGTTTTTGCGTCGGGGGTTTAAAAAGAGGCTGTTTTCAGACACAAATCTTATTATTATAAACACTAATTTCGGTGTTTTCCTGATTCCGTTCAAGGTTGCTAATAGCCAGATAATTGTGTAGTAGCCGGTGCAGACTTCGCTCGCGTGGCGACTCACGCTATGCTCGCCAACATTTCTTAATTCAAAACAAAAAAAAAGAATACACGTAAAACGGTTAAGTACTAGTCTATACATATAATAAAATCGTAAACAAGCCGTGTCTGTACATTAAGTATTTTTTTCAAAAAAACAATTTTTACACGCTATACCTACTTTTGTTACCTATGTCAAAAAAAATGTTTTTTTAATTTTATCTGTTTGTCTGTGCACGCTAATCTGAGAACCGGCTTAATTTGGATGAAATCTGGCTCACAATTATTCTATTATCTGGATAAACATATAGGATACGTTTATTCTGAAAAAATGTTAGGTTTCTGTGAGATTTTTAAAAAACAAAGTCCGGTTGAAAAACAGTCTCCGGCATGTTATAGAAAGCAATTTTTTTTTAGATTTTATCATTTCAAAATGTGTCACAGCCTCGAGTCCTTAGTACCTTGTTTCTAATAGATCAGTGGTTTTTTTTTTAAAAACTACTGTTAACGGCATTTTGTGAAACTTTTTGTCACCGGGTCTTTTTAGACTAATTTGACCCTGCTGAACACGATTCTGCCCGGTGTCATCCCCTCCCCCGCTCCCTTCCCCCCCTTTCCTCCCCAAACGTGTCCCGATCTGCGGTTTTTTCAATTTATTTCGGAATCTATTAGAGATAAAAAAAAACTGTCAATGACAAAAACAATCTGCACTAAATTCTCTACAAAATGTGTATATAAATAATTTGAGAGACATAATAACTTAAGAAATAATGTGTGTCGAAACTATGTAAATTTTTATTTTTTTCAACATTTTTGTATTTGCTGTTAATTTATCCAAAAACAAACGAAGATGTGATAAAGTAGTTCAGGAGTGAATTATTCTTGATACTTTTAGCTACAAAACAAGACCTTACTTACCCTCGTACGAGTATTCGTTCACGATTTATAGGTCGTAGCGCAGACGCCGCCATGCCGCCCATGAATCTCAAGTACTTACACTATGCTCGATACATCACATAGACACGTATATACTTAAAATAACTACTTTTTATAAACATTTCGTCATCATCATCTCAGTCAAATGACTTCCACTGCTGTACTTAAAGTTTTACTGAAGAAAACGGGAGACCACGAAGAACCAGACACAAGGCTGGTAGGTAGTACAGCCTTGTGCCATCATCCACAGATGTTTGGAGGCAATCATCCCCCAATGATGTAGAAGTAAGAAAAAGTTATCAGAACCCCTCACTAATACAATAACGCCCTCAAACGGACTGTTCAAAGCGTATACTATCAGCCTTGTGTCTGTTTCTTCGTGGTTTCCGATTTTCTTTAGTAAAAATTAAAGTCCAACAGTGAAAGTCATTTGACTGAGATGATGACGATGACGAAATGTTTATAAAAATAGTTATTTAAAGTAGGTACGTGATGTATCGAGCATAGTGTAGGTACTTGAGTAACGTGCGCGGCATGGCAGCGTCTGCGCTACAACCTATAAATCGTGAACGAATACTCGTATGAGGGTAAATTAGGTCTTGTTTCGTAGGTAAATGTATGAAGAATAATTCACTTCTTAGATATTTTATCACAGCGTCGATTGTTTTTCGATAAATTAACTGCAAATACAAAAATGTTAAAAAAAAATAATATTTGTATAGGTTGGTCAGACATTATTTCTTAAGTTATTACGCCTGTCAGATGATTTATATACGAATATTGTAGAGAATTTAATGCACATTATTTTTGTAATGGTCAGTTTTCTTATATCTCTAATAGATTCCGAAATAAATTGAAAAAACCGCAGATCGGGACACGTTTGGGGAGGAAAGGGGGGGAAGGGAGCGGGGGAGGGGATGACACCGGGCAGAATCGTGTTCAGCAGGGTCAAATTAGTTTAAAAAGTCCCGGTGACAGATAGTTTCACTGAATTCCGTTAACTGTTGAAAGCAGGCGCTTTTTGAGATTTTTCCGAAAGTCTAATGGCTGCGTCTGCGCTACGACCTATAAATCGTGAACGAATACTCGTACGAGGGTAAGTAAGGTCTTGTTTTTTAGCTAAAAGTATCAAGAATAATTCACTCCTTAACTACTTTATCACATCTTCGTTTGTTTTTGTATAAATTAACAGCAAATACAAAAATGTTGAAAAAAAATAAAAATTTACATAGTTTCGACACACATTATTTCTTAAGTTATTATGTCTCTCAAATTATTTATATACACATTTTGTAGAGAATTTAGTGCAGATTGTTTTTGTCATTGAGAGTTTTCTTTTATCTCTAATAGATTCCGAAATAAATTGAAAAAACCGCAGATCGGGACACGTTTGGGGAGGCAAGGGGGGTAAGGGAGCGGGGGAGGGGTTGACACCGGGCAGAATCGTGATCAGCAGGGTCGAATTAGTCTAAAAAGACCCGGTGACAAAAAGTTTCACTAAATGCCGTTAACCGTTGAAAGCAGGCGTCTTTTGAGATTCCACCGCCGCTCTATAATGGAATATATTATAATTTAAATATCAAAAACACAATACATAGAGAAGATATAACTTAAGAGTATACAGAGATGAATTTATTATGCAAAATACATGATTATCGTCATAACGATATCGGCCTTAATATCAACTTTCCAAGATGTTCGGCGAACAGCTGCAAGATGCATTTTGAACAATCGTTTTTGTGACATCTTTTTGTTGCTCTGTTTATTTTGTACACCAACAAATAAGTAAGCTGTTTTAATTAAGACTTAAAATAACCAGTTTCACTCATACCGAAAGATGATATCCCATTCGCATCATACTTAGGTGTTATGGTTGATATTATTGTCACCTATTTAGGACACGTGTTTGGAATTGCGGCAAGAAAGTAGATAAGTATGCAATTATGGATCTATAAGGAAGTTCGTACTACCTTGAGGGCTTATCAGAGTACATTCGTCATAACATTATTAAACTGTATTGCCTTTTATATGTAAGACTAGCTGCTGCACGCGACTTTTTCCGCGTAACTTTTTAAAATATATCCCATGTTACTCGCTGATATGATAAGTAATGTAGCTTCCTATAGATGAAAGAATTTTTCAAATCGATTTTTTTTAAATTCATTCATTGCAAAGAAAAATAAAAAAAAATAAATCTTCTCTCTTCATAATATTAGTAAAGATAAAACTAGTATAGATAAATCCGATATCCGTCTTTTTCTGTTTCTCCGTACCTACTATTTAAAATAGAATAAAAAAATGTATCTGAGTAGTACGTACCTACCTACTATTTAAATTATTTATAACCTATCATTCTCATAAATGTGTTTTAATTTTGTTATCACATTTTCATGTTATATTTTTATTTTAAATTTTTATGAATTCTTTTGTCCACGCATACGATGGTTATATTGTGTTTAAAAGCTATAACTATTATAATATATCATTATTATCATTATTATAATATATCATGAGATGGGTGTTCGCTGAAAAGCGCTCACAAGTCTTTTTATCCATTACATATTCACCTCTTGTATATGAAATACTAATTATCAAGTATTGAAACTTTTACCATGACATTTTATGTTACAAAAACAAAAATATTTTCACATGGGCCTAGCAAAAACACCGAACAAAAGAAATGTTTTTTTTTTATTGAATAGGCACCATCTGGGCCGTCATCCTCATCGGGACCCTAATGTCACCTAAAAAAAAACGTCATCATAAATTTGAATATGACAAAAAACAATTAAGAGACGCCGCACGTCACCTGTCGCCGCCGGCACGAGATACATTTGCATAGAAACGTCATTGTAAGGCTGCAACTTCACGCGATTGATTCTACCTTGTACCGATTATTATATACTTCTTTTATTTAGATCTATATCTATGTACTGTACTCATAGTTCTACATAACCTCTAGTTCTACATTCTAGTTCTAGTCTCTAGTCTCTAGTTCTACATAACATACTCAACCTAATTTTCAATTAGGTTATCCCTAACTTTGAGACTCGTCTTAATTGATATTTAACTTGCCTATATATCTCTTCTATTTACAGATAAATATCAAGGTAACAGTTGTTACATGTAACAGTTGTTTCACTTAATATTAAATTTTATATAAGAAATAACAATGATATTCAGAAAGGTTGTATCCGCGAAAATAATAAAATATACCTACTCGGTAGACCGTGGAACAGTCCGTCAGCCTGTCTGACGATCTATAGTAAAAATTCTTTAACGTATTTTTGCGGGAACATAAATTACTCTGACTAATGAATGACAATAGATTGTGTACTAACTGGAATCTGTGTCTTGATCCGTGAGAATAATGAGTATTGTTGTCGTGATTCTATACACAAAAGAACACAACAAATAAATGGAAAACAAAAACAAATTAGACGAAAACAAAAGCAACGCTCTAACGCGGTGACAGGGCATCACATCATTGTCTAGTAGAATAGAGCAGCTAATAATGAACGGGTACGTTGATAATGTGAATTGTAAATACGCACCCGGCACGCATAACATTATTGTCAACTGGGAACAATCCCATGTTTTGAATGTTCCTCCTTTGACTAAACGCTCAACAGAACTAGACAACACCAATTACTCATGGCGCATGCATTTGCGATGCATGGCCCATCACCTGTTATGAATTGCTTTCAATACAACGTGAACTCGTCTCTAGAAATGTCTTATTGTACTTGCATAATAATTAAACTAGCGAACCGTTCCCGCGCGGATTTGTCTGCATATTATATTTCAAAACTTCCTCGTTTATTGTTCTTTCCATCAATGAAAACCGTATCAAAATCTGTTGGACACAAAAGCGGACAACGACTTTCTTTTATAATATGTATAGATAAAGATATACATAGACAGATATGTGAATGACTGAAAATTTTAATACACAGAGTAGTTTAAGTGCCTATAGTGGCATAATTGCAATTATATTAGTTAATTCGATATCCAAATTATGAAATATGTGTTAAAAGAAACAAATTGAAGAAAATCTGAAAAAGAAAAGAAAAATCTGATGAAAATTTTGTCACTTCTTCATCTTACTTCTTCTTCAATTTTAGCAGATCTTCAATCAAGTGAGCTTTTATATTTAACGTTAAAACAAAAGAAAACGTTTACAATAGTTAACTTTAGACAACACATAACCGTCGCATGCGCCGAACATTCCGCGGTTTACCGCTGAAAAGTACCCGTTTATATAAAACAGGTGTAATGAAACGTCGCAAGAGTCAAATTGTCCGTAAACGAAATGAGCTCTGTGCTTATCGTAATAGAGTTCTAAGTGTAATTAATGAGCTATGATGAAGGGGTTATTATAACACATTTAGGGGTAAGCAGGTGCGGCAGCGGCTTTGATGACGGCTGATCTTCGCATTGATACAAATTGCCTCATTACAGTACTTACTTGCGTAAAATGCTAGTTGCTACTAGCTGCGGTGCTAGTCAATAAAAATAATGGACGTTTTTATATGAACGATCGGTACTACCCTTTTATAAGACTTGAGAATATTTTTAAAATTAAATAGAAAAAAATAGCGAAACTTATTTTAAGCAACCTTATCGATGCTTTAAACTAAACTTAAACCGATTTCAGGCTCAGTTAACTGACATCAGCAGTCGTCAAAGGTTGTCGTTACAATTAGAAGGTGGGTAAAGTTTTCTGTGTAAGCTAATTCTCTACTTGGTGGTAGGTATTAGGTCACTTACATCTAAAGAACAAGCACCATTACAGGAGAATGGTCTCGATGGTCTTCTATTAGAATTCTGTCATCGATCTTACTAGAGGTATACAACTTCAGTAAGTGTATCCATAAAAATATATGACTTTTTGCTACGAATATAATAAAAATATTAAGTCAGTCATTGATTCCCGTTACCATAACATTTTTAATTTTACTATTGATCTTTTTTATGAATTCACCTATTTTATCAGCGAATTTGAAATAAAATTGCAGTGAGCACAATGACTAATTTTCCACCCAAATATACTTCATACATATTAACAAAAGGCAGACTTATGCCGCAGGGTGTATTAAAACTGCACTTAAGTTTAATGTTTTATTCCGATAATTTTGGTGTGGTAGGCAACAAGTAGCATTATTTAAATTAGCAATTCGCTTTTAGCGGTTCTTATATTAGAAATAAATAGCCACTTCCTTTCGTTATAAACTCGCGTGTAGTTCCGACTGGAAACGATTGCATTTCAATACGAAATGAGCATTAATAATATCATCCAATAAAGTAAAGGTGTCTTTACATATACGACGTGACGGGTGGTCTAGAGACCTTTGTAGGTTGGACCCCTCCAACTCGACTTCAAACGTCGAAACTCTCATTTGATGTATTTAAAAAACCGTTGCTTCAATAGGCATTTACAGAGAAAATACTGTTTTTAGAGAATATATAATAAGAAAATTCAAAATTTACTAATCAAATTATACACGTTTATATTAAAAGTCTGTTTAGGTTAAAACTACATACATACTCGTAGCTTTGTAAAGAAAATTATATTTTTAATTAAGAGCAAGCAATTAATTTTCAATATTTTTGCAAAACTGACAAGCTCAAATCACGGATTAGTGCTCTCCATCACAAGGGTAATTTTACTTGTAGAGTAGGCTACTGTATGTTGTGCATTGGTTGTGCAAACAAGCGAGCGTCGCGTCGATTGTCGTCGTCGTCGGATGTGTGTCGAAGCCTTAGCGTTGAATTACGAAAACTATAAAAAAAATCAATACGCGGTGAGTATAGTGCACTCGGTAGCGAAGCCGCGGGCGCTCGTGCCACTCGCGTTACGATAATTTAGAATGCAAATTTATTATACCTACGTAAACCAAAGGAGGCTAACATATTATGACCACTCGTAAAAACAACAGCAGAGGATTTTGACCGCTCGCGTGTCCAGAACATTGCACCTTACAAACATATCTCCGGGATATTATTTAACAGGGATTTAGTAGGAAAAGGCCCGTTTTAAACTTCAAAGTATAATGCCCTTATTTCAACAAAAAAATACATACTTAACTTATCTGCAACCAGTTCCATTTGTTACAGCTAAATAGGGAGCGCGGGGCTTCTAAATTTAAATAAGTTGAAAAAATGGCATTAATAAATAAGTCATGGAAAAACGGTTTACAAATTAATAAATGGAATTAATATTCATTGAGTAACGTGTCATGTACGAGTATTTGTGTTTTATTTTTATGTGTGTGGCGGAAAAGCAGACATACCTTGAAAATATATCTTTTATAAGAATATACCTACTGTAATTACATCTAATATATAAAATTCTCGTGTCACAGTGTTAGTTGCCTCCTCCGAAACGGCTTAACCGATTTTGATGAAATTTTATATGTACACTTGGTAGGTAGGAGAATAGGTTTTTATCTATTTTTTATACGCGGGCGAAGTTGCGGGCAGCAGCTAGTACCTATATACATATTATCTGGAAATACCAGGGTAATTGTATAATAAATAAACTTCGTTGATAAATAATAATACTTAATTTATTGTGCACCCGTGAATTTTAAAAAACTATCCTAGACTACTACTATTTGTCACATTTGGCCAGATTATACATATTAGACAATATTTTATTGTACCCTGACTGAAACTATGTTTAATGTATAATAGATACTATCAATCAATTGATTCCTGCGGTACCTAAATACCAAAATATATAATACCATGACAATTAATGATAATGACAATAAACAACAAGGGTTTAAAGTATTAAAAGTACAACATACAATCACATACATACATGTTTGCATATACCTTGTACATAACGTAGGTTAGGTAAACATAAATTGAAATTTCAAAATTAATGTATTCCTAATTAAACTTTTTGTCATACCTATTTTTAATTTAATCTTGTATGAAATGGACTGGAATCTTTATTTATTTATATCATATTTACATACTGAAACACAAAATGTAAATATGAGTAAATCTATTCAGGGCCCACCATGAATGCAGAAGACATTGATCCTTGTATCTGTAACGTAGTAGTTATTAACCTTTTATTAATAACAATAAACTTCAATCTATCATTATTACATTGTGAGTATATAGGTAACTGATACGATTTATTAGTCATTCATTTCAGTCGCGGCATATTGGCGGCGTCGATGAAGCCGTGACGACGCCTTCCCTAGATACAACACCAATGGTTGCCAACTCCTAAAATATGAAAAAACTCATGATCATAGCTAGGTAGCTTTTTATATATAAAATAGTAATGGTGACGGTCCATTTGATAGTATACGACTACCGCTCGCCTACTAATAAGAGTATAAGAACGGTATAAGTGCTATACAAGTGTGCGCAGCTGACCTAAATTAAAGTAAGAATAAGGGAAAATAGGGAAATGGGCTTTAGCATCATTTACAAACTCATCGAAACACAACATCACAAATGCTGTTATTTCACGGTGATCTTATGTAATGGGGTGTTTTTTTTTTTTTTTCGACAGAGGGGTTGTCCAATAAAATTCTGCGGAACTCGCAAGAAATATCCAGATAAAATTGTAAAAAAATCCAAATAAAATTAAACGAAAGTATATAATCATTATAAAAGTATGTATTTAGTATACAGTTCTCGCTATCTAAGAAGGTTTTCGGTTTGTGAAGTATCCAAAACCGCCATCTACATAGTTCAATAAGCATCAATAAGTTGTAAACAAATTCAAAGCTGCTATTATTGAAGTTCGACAGTAATTTTTTTTAATTCGCGAGTGAAACAATTTATTCCTCGTTTTTCCGGTCTATTCTCCGGTGGAAGTTAAATTCGAATACTAGTGTTCCGAATACTAGTATTATTCAATCTGAACTTATTATCGGATAAAAACATTCCTATGTTTCAATTCGAAAATTTTAACTTTATAACAAAACGCTTATAAAACCTGATAGGTTATCAAACAATAAAATAGAGAACAAGTCATACTTTGAATACTTAATTAACATTAATTAAGTACGTGCTAGAATTTCTGTATACTACCGAAATTTATTTTGTATTTCTTAGTTATGGTTTTTAATGTTTCTTACGATTGCGTCTTTTACTTAATCTTGAAATCTAGGCGAGCCGATCGGCTAACGGAGCCATTTATGGCCTAATAAAAGTTACCACCGAATAATTTCTAAATAAAAACATAAATAGACGCACCCTTAAAACTATTAACCGCCTGCGTAACGTAATAAATATTTTTTTTCAGTAAAAGAATACAAGGGATTTAATACATTAATATAATAAAATAAATACAAATAAATTTAATTATAATAATTTAATTATAAAAACAAAGTTCAATAAAGGCATTAAAAGGGAAACACGTCGCTGTTTAGTTGCGTAACTGACTGTAACATAAAAAATCCTATGTATTGTAAAACTGTGGCATAAGTTTGTGAGGATGTATCGATGTTTGTTACTCTTTCACGCAAAAAGGGCTTAATAGATTTAGATGAAATTCGGCACACAGATAGATTATTACCGGCACACAGATAGGATACTTTTTATCCTGGAAAAATGTTAGGTTCATCACAGCAATAAAGATGTCAGATAATTTTTCATGTGTTGTACTTTTCATTTATCAACGCGGACGAAGTCGCGAGCACCAGCTAGTAGCATATAAAATAAAATATCTATAAAATTTGTGGAAACTAAAAATCAATACGGAAATTAAAACAGTGTATTAGGAATTGTGAGTTGGCAACCTTGACGCCAGACTAGTACATTCGTGCGTCGAGCCATGGTCGAGCCCGCCTTCCTACCACCCTGTGTCGCGCTAGTAGGGGTGGCACTTGAAGTAAAGCGGGCTAATGCCCTCTATTACCTGGTTATTTTTCACGCCGAAATTGAACGCAGCCATCAGCGATAAAATAACTTGTGTCTGGGCTTAGGTCACGCACTCGCCTCGTCACCCCGAGCCTCTGTCGCGCTTGACCTCATTAGAACTTACTATTAGTTATAAAAATAAAAAAAAACAGTATTTTCTCTCTAATTTAGTGGTAGAAGTATGCGTAAACAAATCATGAGGGTTTGTGACAAAGACGCCTCGCTTCGAAACGAGATGTGCAGTCATTTGATTAATTATAGTTCAGCAAATACAGAAACCTTTCCCGTTAATCGCTCTTTCCATTAGAGTTAAATAACTTTATCAAAATCTGTTGGGTGGATTAGAAGAAATTAGCGGAGAAACATACAGTCATGGGCAGTGACTTTTATAACTTCTAATTATGTAGATATATAATTTTATGACGCATGGTACAAAATATGTGATGAAATGTCTAGATTGTATTTAAAAAAAAATAGGTGTGGCTGTGTCGTGGACACGTATATTTTCTTTGATCGTATTATAAAATATGTATAATTGTACATATCCAACGAATTCGATCCTTTAGCAATCGAGTGGTGTAATTAAAATTTGAATGTAGATGATAGAGCTATATGTAATGTAGCATCAAACTGTATCCCCTGATTTTGTTATCAATTTTCTGAATTGCCTCCCACTGTGTAAGCAAATTTAAAGACGCATTCACATCAAAAGGTTTTTGAAGCGAGGCACAGTTTTTTATTCGTGTCACCTAATGTATCCGTAAAAGGTGAAAGGATTTGTAACAAGATGATCGTTTGCGGATGTTAACTTTAACGCTTATTAGTAATGCACAGTGAGACAAGGTCGGTCAGTAGCTTACGCGAACGACAGACAAGCATGCGCGATGTGGTGTAACATTATAATATTAATGACTCATAACACCTAACTAAATAGCATTAGCTCTTTCATTTTAGAATGAAAACACGTGGATTTTAGAGAAGCGACAATAACTTGAGGTGCCCTTTTTTGTGATAGGCTGATAGTTCATCACCTATTACCGTAACCATAAGTGCTGCAAGTATTTAGGATAAGGGATTTAAAGATGGTTTAGTAGTTATCTCGCACAATTTTATTTCGTACGATATGTGCGAAAAGCCAATAGGGAAACGACCTACTGTATCGCTTACTCATCGAAACACAATATTGTTTATTTTACGGAGATCTTTTGTAAAGGTAAACTTCAGTAAAGGGGTGTGTTTCAAGTAAAGTGCTACTGCGGCCAGCCGTGCTGTCCAATTTATGACTGAAACCAATTTGAAACTCAGTATTTTTTGTTCTATTAACATTTGGGTCACATAACTTTTTTTCTTCAGGATAGTCTGATGATATGTTATTACGGATATACTGCAACGTATTTTAAAGAGTAATTATTAAAAATTTACTTTGCAATTTATTCTACAAAATATGTACTAGAATCTCATCGGAACAAGCTAAAAGCCTCATATAGAAACACAGACTCAGTGCCCGAGGATATTATAAACCGAATTAGCTATCGTTTACCTTTAAATCCTTGTAATTGCTAACCGATTCAACATTCAGATTACTTTGGACGCGCAACTTGTTGTATCGATCAAAGCTCGGTGCGGATCGCCCAATTTGTTGGTGCTACTAAATCATCGGACAAAAGAGCCGACCGATCTAAATCGATTTGTCCAAATTATGAGATCGGTGTGGGTAACTAAGTAATGCGGCCGCCACCAGTGGTCGCTCCCTTCATCAAACTCTATAAACATCGCCCACAACCTGATGAAAAAATGTTTTCGGAACGAAACATTTAACTCCTGGTAATATCCTGTAATATCGAAACGTGTAAATAAATGGGGCCGCACTTACAGTCTGTACTTTTAACATTTTTTTCATTGTTTCTACTTATTTTATTGGTTATATTGCTCAATATTTCTTCGATAAATATTAAGGATAAACTAAGAGACAATATTTGACTTCTAATTAAAGTCTTCAATTTAAAGTCAACTAAATTATTAATCTATTTAGGAAATGTAACTTTGATTTCACTTTTTTTATATGATAAAAAGGAGGCAGCAGGCATACTGAGCATACATTTGAGATCTCCATGTCCTCGATAACTTATTGGTTCCTCATGTAGAAATATTGAAAAAAAAAAACGCGAGGGTTAATTCTAACCAATCCAAGTAACAGAGATTCCCCATTGACTCACTGTTTCGTCTAAAAACCCCAAGATAAGAATTGATTGGAAGAATTCCTCAGAAAAATCCTAAATTTATGTACATTGAATATCGAATCAGAGGATCCTAAGGATAAGGATCCTAGCTAAGGAGTAAAAACTCCCGGTCGGCACTGAAGTACAATAAAATTTATACTAAAAACCGTCGGCCTATATTGAGGACTGCTGTTAAAAACTCGTTAAAAATAACTCATTGGGAAAATATTAAACAATGCAAGAAAGTGTTGCTTCATGTTCGTATACTCAAATATTTATTTACACTCGTAGATATTGGGAAAGAGTTAGTAACAATGGATGTAAAGGGAATGTTGCATGCGTTAAATGTGCGGTGAAATGCTAGCTAATGAAAGAAATGTGCGAAGGGAAGTGGGGTGCGAGCAACAGAAGGCATGACTGGATGTTTTGAGTAGATTAACAAATTTTTGATAACAGCCGCTGCCTTGCACGCACCATATGTCGGGATCGTTATGACTTGAGTTGCTCAAACTATTATAGTGTAGTAGATAGATAATGTCTATATTTATTATTTATATACAGTACCTAATATTATGGAATTAAAAATATATTGTGTTTTTTTTTTGTAATCGTTCTTCTATAGTTATTTTTTAATTTTCTTCTTAAAAACAATAAGGTATCTGTTCTGTTTCGGTGAGTAAGTAAGGGATGCCAGAGCCCATTCCCCTATCCCAATACGTTATTCGCAATCCCACTATGGTCGGTTGTGACCTTGCAGCACCTGTGGCGTTGCTTGTGTCATAGGCGACGGAAGCCACCTACAATCAAGTGGATCGTCAGCCAAAAAATTAAAAAATTAAAACTTACAAATTAAAAAACATCACTTCAAATAGAGTTAATGAATATTCCAAATCTAAGTAAGATAACTTTTAACATTAAATTTGTTGAAAAATATTACACGCGATTACAACTGCAATTGTTTTTTTGAAATATAATGACACCTCAAAGAAAACAACAGACTCTCATTATCGCAGCCGCCTCTCCAAATGATATTAGTAATGCCCCACGATTTGTGTCGGCGCCATCTTGCAAATAAATATTGGGCAAATTAGCGGACCCCCTGGTGACCACCTGCCATTGTTGCTAATAACCAACCCCCGTCAGTTGATGTTGATCGATAGAGATCGCACGCCAACCGTGAAATGACATTATATATATAACACTCCGCCGCTATAGATCTACGTTGACAGAATATATCAATAGAGGGCTAGGTACCATATCTTCATCGTGGACATGCCTGAATACCTAGAACCTAGGATATCGTCTATGAGGGGAAAAAATTATTTAATGAAGGCAAAAGTTTTAGAACGAAAGAAACAAAGATATGACATTTAAAAAAAAGTGACTTTACTGCGATTTAAACTGTTGTATAGTCATTAGAATTTATGTTTTATTGTCATTAGTTTAAAAAAAATGGAAAAAGCAAAAAGCAAAACAGGCTTAAAAAACATTTTCATTATCTAAAAAGTTTCTACGCAAAAGACTTTCAATAAGTCATAAAAAAAATTACGACAACTTGTGACCACCTCTGGCAATTGAAAAAAATTGTTGGACAGATAATGTCAAAACAAGATTAAATCCTATCCCATTTTTTGGAAACGCTCTTTATCTTAATTCTGTTCAAAATTTGTTCTGTTTTTTTTAAATTTTTATTTAAGTATTATATAAAAAAACTTATACGAGTATTATAAGAATAAACTTTAACAATGTCTTCTTAGTAGGGCATGGTGCGTCAAGGTCAAACTAAATACCTGCTTTTGAGCGCCCGTCATTAAAAAACATTTTGATCAGTGCGGCCTGCCAATGCCAATGTCAACTTTTCAATGTCTTCAAACATTATTGGATACTAGCGACCCGCACCTGGCTTCGCCCGCGTCCGATCGCTACCAAACTTCACAGGATTACCCGGCTGGACTATTTCATCAAAATGTTCAGCAAAATTATCAATTCATCAAAATAGTTTCTCCACTAACTTCTTCTAAATCTGTTTGATACCGTTTTCACAGGAACTTCCAAAAAAAATGCATCTCTGCGACACCCTGGTCGGGTCGCTATACTTATGTGCAAACTCTGTATTGTAAGTATATGTAAAGGAGAATCTTGTTATCTTCTATCTTAAAAATATGTAAACTTTACTATTTAAAGAAAATACAACATTAAAGTAATCATGGCTCAGATATGAATAAGTTATTAAATATTATGTTTGATAGTATCAAAATAGGGTTAGATTTTGATTATTTATGAATAAATTGTAATAAATCACATCAGTGAATAGTACCTATCTAATTATATTTAACTAAATATAATTTTGACTGTTATTGTCAGTAGAACGCGAGTGAGACCAAGGAAAACAAGAACATTGAAAGAATTTTATTGCGAGGTAAGGTTCTGACGCTTATTTCAAATAGAGCTTTCTACACAATTCCATAGATTTCAAGAAAAATCAAGGTTTTTTTACAACTACTGGTAATAATTAAATTGTGTGTGAAAGGACTAAGGTGACACAAAATATTTTCCCACGATTAGCATATTTCTGACAATCTTTGTAATAATAAACAATACCTTTAAAAAAAGTTTACCTACTTAGTAGGTGCCCATTTATTCGTCATAATGGCACAGCATTGAGAAACTCGAATTTTTGCAAATTTCTTTTTATTATAGAGTTGAAGAAACAGATGTTTTATCTTTGGGATGGAATGGACAAATTTTTTCTTATGTGTAAAAAAACTTTGCAAAGCATAATATTTTTTAGTGTCAACTGCCAATAATAATAAAATTATCTTACGAATTTTGAATATCATAATAATAGGGCGTTAATAATTGTTTACCAAGTTTTAAAATATGCTAGTAGGTAAATCGGCGGTACGATGCCATTTTTATAGTCTTTAATACTAAATATTTAGTAAGATTGCACGGAAGGAGGAGTTTGAAATTCGGTACATATAAAGTTTATACGAAATATATTTTAATTAAAATAAACAATAACACTCCACCGCGTGTTTGACACACACATTTGTATTTAATATGTATGTACTCTTTTATTTATAGTCTAACTAGCTGCTACCCGCGACTTCGCCCGCGTAACTTTGTAAATTATATATACTAAAACCTTCCTCGAGAACCACTCTATCCATTGGTTTAAATAGCATGAAAATCAGTGCAGTAGTTTTTGAGTTTATCGCGAACAGACAGACAGATAGACGCGGCGGAGAATTTTGTTTTATAATATGTAAGGATAAGGATTTCGACCACTGGGCGACCTCTAGTAGGTATACATAAACATCATTGTAAATGTCGGCAGACAAATTGATGATCCACTTGATGGTAGTTGGCTACCGTCATCACCTACATATCTTCTTCTTGTGGTGACCCTCCAAATAGTTGTCAGTCAACAGATCACTCTGCCTTTTGCCCGATCACGGACTGACATCGCTCCCACTACACGCTTCCTGTCGGAACCTCGGCGTACTCGAAAGTTAAAGTACGCCAACCATCTCGGGGGACCTCAGTACAGGGTGCCCGCCCTGCCTCTTAAAATTTGTTTAGGAAATCTGTTAACATACTTATTCGAACCTCTTCTGTGTTTCTACAAGGACTTAACATGGATTTTTCAAATATAAAAAATCTTATGTTGTATCTTGAGATTCTTGATATTTATCTAACTTATCTGATACGATGTGTGTGCCTACTATAATATTCGGAAACGGAACAACCCTCGCATATAAAAAATCATCTAAACTTGTTCCACGCCGGAAAGTCGAGCGAGCGAGACGAAAATCAAACGTACGAACGAAACGAAACGAACGAACGATATACAAAACTTCAGTCTGGCGGACGAGTTTGAGTCGGGAGTTCGCGTTTCTCGTCACCTTAGCCGCACAGCTGATCGCGGTCGTCACGATACCGAATTACTACTGCATTGGTTATTATAAAAATATATTGAATCTGGAACTATATTTTAAAAATAGAAAATAAAAATTTATGTGCTTTTGTGTGTTTAGTGACATAATCAAATTCTCAAACAACGAGGACATTTAATAAGAAAAATATTAAAGAAACTAGGTATCCAAAATGAGTAAGTAACATTTTAACTGATTACTTATCGATTTTGAACTATTTAAAAAGCATTAATAGAAAGTTAAATTGGACAAAACCGTGTGTTACACTCGATTATTATTAAATTTTAACCTATATCCGATACTTAGACTTTGACGTTATTAGGTTATTTTGTAAAATCAACATCACATTTTGAAGTTAAATGTAGACGAAAGATTTATGAAAATTTATGTTTCTCATTATTAATTTAAACACATATTTACTCGGATTTATATTTAGTGGTATTTTTGCTAATAATCAAAATACAAGTACCTATATCTAATGATATTATAGACTGGTGATTTTGACAAAAATATGAAAATGTCGTATATTTTTCGACTTAACCTTTACTGTAGGTAGTTTCACCGCATGTTTAACTACAAATTACACTTTGAAATAACAGGAAATCCATGGATTAAAATGCAATTTCATTGGGGAAACTTTTAGAAAATGTAAAGGGTTGTCACGCGTACCTAGTTACTTTACGTTGTAAACCTGCACGCACAGCTAACTATAGTATTTAATATATTTAGGTATTCTATACTGGATGTTGTCTGTATATTTTAATAATATATAATAGAGGTTTATTAATCTTATTATTATCGAGGCAAATACCTACCTGAACATGTAGCAAAAGTTCCAAATCGAATAGTAAAGATATAGTTCTAATTTATACTCGTAGTAGTATGAATATAATAACCAAATTATTACATAAAAGGTTATATTTTTTTAAAAATCAAGGAAGTGAATAGTTTAATATATTAAATGTTATTAGATAATAATAAAAATTTAAAATAAAACGATAATATATGCGAAAATACAATGGTAGGTATTTTGTCCCTATTTTACTTTTAACTTTTACGTTGATTATCTGTTAAAAATATAATATCTTTAAACATTATATATAACAAAACTATTCTGAAATATATACTTTTCTTGTTTGTTTTTTTTTTTATATCAGATATATTTATTATAAAACTGTAGCTACGGGTGCAAATTTTTTTCTGTAAATTATATATAAAAATCTTCCTCGTGTAAGTGTAACGCTCTTTCCATTAGAGAAAACCGCATGAAAATCCGTTCATTGGTTTTTGAGATTATCGCGAACATACAGGCAGACAGACTCTGCATGGGATTTTGTTTTACAATACATACTTATGTTAAGATGAAACAAATATTTTTTTTTATTTAGGTATTTTATAGCTAAAGTGACAACCCTACATTATACCAACAATAACAATAACATTGATAGTGTAACTATCTAAAATTGTAATGAAAAGACACTTTATAATCCATAGAGATCTGGTTTAAATCACAGACAAAAGCCATGTTCATTAATTCTGAGTTCCAGTGCACGAAAATCGTGATCTCAAATTAGTTCATCCGTCTACATTTATTTGGAAAAAGCAGTTAAACCAATATTTCACGACTTGCCTTACTACTGAGTCGTCATTTAGACTGTTTAATAATCGAACTCGCACTGACACTACCTTTAACTACTGTAACTTACGGAATCTCTAATCTATAAATAAGTTACAGTTATTAACAAGACCTAACAAAACTAGTCGTGCCATACAAATAATACATATTAATTTTGGGGCTGGCAAAATTTTGGAGCAATCAGGCACCACCCTACAAACTGTTAACTTTCAGCATCTATCTACATTAATTGTTCTCGTGTTTTTTTTTTAATTCTTTTAAGATATTTTATAAATTATTTTTCATGAGTATGACCGCCGTCGTCGCCTAAGCAACGTTAGAAATATGCAAATGCCTGCCAATTCTGTCCAATTCGGTGAGAGGATAGAAGAATGAGGTCTGATATACTCACGCGCCGAAACAGAACACGTTTGTTTTGTCATTGTAGTCTATGGCAGTGGTTACTGCTGCCGTCAAATAGGCTGGCCAGTTTGTTTGCGAATCTCAGTGCGCTTGAGATTCACAATTAATTTATTACTAGGAGAAATTTAATTCACCGCTGTGATCCAAGTTGCTTCTGACCGCTCCTTTGGAAAATTATGGGGAGGCATATGTTCAGCAGCGGGCGTCCTACGGCTGATATAATGATAATGATGATGATGATGATGATGATGGAAGGAAAAATCTATATTTTGTAATGAAAACATCAAAAAAATTGTCTTTATGCCGCTTAAATAGCTTTACGCTAGAGAACTTTATCCTTCCTATCTGAATTATTTTCCTTCCTCTTCCATAAATTGTTTAATTTTACCTCAAGAGGGCACCTAACCTGATATGACAGACAGTAGAATAAATATATTATGTCATAATATTTATTAGGTTATCGGTACAGTTGGCTGTAAACCGCGTTTCGTCAATTGCAAGCTGTCAAGTCGGTTAAATAAGTTCTCTTTCGTTTTAGTTTGGTACTTAAGACAATTGGTTTTTTCCATAGTTAAAAACGAAGGCTGCCTTTTAATTGTCCACGCGGACGAAACCGCGGTCTAAAACTATTATAACCAATATGGTGAACGAATCGTTTTCACCTGTAACAAACTCACGAGCATGCCTAATCGCCTGGGAAACCGAAGCGTGATTTATGCTCTATTTTTTATGAGGATCAACCGCTACTGGCATGAATCTCATACTTGCCAACGGAACAGAATTGAAGTGTGACAATTACAAAACAATCCGCCACGCTAAATCGCAAATCACTTACACAGTCTTACAATTTGGCAATAAAATATAGAAACTCTGTCAATTTACCATGTCTAAAGCATTTGACGAAACAGATCCAAATGAAATGTAAAAAGTAGGTAGACGTATTCATGATTCCGCACGATTAAATTCAACATTTTCTATGTAATTAAGTGGGCATTGCTTGATGCCGTTTCACACGAATTACGAATAATGTCAGATGTATGTAACTTTAAGTAATGTAATAGTTGAAAATCAGTGTTAACTTTTACTTTTAAAATAAAATTTTAAAAAAACCCAACGCAATTTAAACATATTTCACAATCATTTCAATAGGATTGAATGGCTGACTGGAAGTGATATAAAAAATCGTTACGAAACCGAACAAGTCGCGACAAGATTTTACACATGACTAGTCTAGACAACGCATATAGCTTTGATCATCTCATCAGTTCAGATAGGAAAACTTTATTAAATGTATAAAAAAAGGAGAAACAATCAATTACAAACTCGTAGTTGCCAAAATATAAAGAGGTTACGAAAAAATACTTACTACTTGTTAAATTTAACAAAGAGTAAATATTTAACTAGTTAAATAAACATTTATGGAAATTTTTCATAAATATTCCAATAAAGTACATGTTAATTACCTACATAAAGTTAATACCGCGAAAAAACGGTATTCTATCGGTCGGTGGTCGAAACCGGAAGTTACGAGTGAGCGAGGGGCTTCTACCGCACCGCTTTAAGCTGGCCACGTAGTTCCTGCTTTGAATTAATTCGTATCACCCTAACGAGTTTAATTGCGGACTATTCATATTAACCAAATTGTTTTATATAAAAGTTAACAGACAGGCTGACAGTCCACTTCATGGTACTAATAAGTCTAGATAAATAAAGATAACTAAGACAAAGACTCGGGAGAGGTTAGGAAAATGTGTTCTAGATAGGGAAATTATCTTCTGTTATTTCAAGGTTACTACCGCTAAATAAGGTTTAGGTTTAGGTTTCCAAAGTTAGCCCTGTCGGCATTTAAACCGGGATCTCTGATTCAGAAAGCAAGTTACTAAGGCATAGCTTTGATGATGAACCGGTAACCAAGTGGTTAACCTAGCCGCATGCACGAACAATGTCGCCATGTAATTTTTACAAAAATGATACATCTGTTTATAGGGCATTTAGAATGTGTTGTCCAAGTGCTCCGTCGAATATTCCCGTCAATTTAAGTAGCCCATTGACCTGTCATCTTTTAATATGAAGAAGTGCTTGCTAAACATGTGTGCGTCCGTGGGTTTTCCACGGGCGAAATGCACAGCGTACTTTCACGGCGACGTAATAATGCAGACACTGGAAGAGATTAGAACATAATAGTGCGGAGGTGGGCGCGTGGGAACGCTCCCAGCGTTCACGTGCCGGCACATCACTTTGCCACACTAAATCTAACATTAATATGCTAGATTTAGATAAAGCCCCCCGTCGAGTGCGGATTTAATGGAACAACTTATTATTTTACAACGAAAGCACTCTTCCCCACAGCAGCTCGTTAAAATTTTGATTTTATCGTCTAAAGAAAGTTCGTATAATTGCTTCACTTGCACATTTAAAACTTTAACTAGCTGTGCCCCGCAACTTCTTCCTTCTTGAATTTGGATTAGTTTGTTTATTTCATCAAGTGGGTGCCTATTGTGCCACAGTGTCCATTTCCCTATTTCCTAATCTCTTTTCCTTAATCCTACTTTGGTCGGCAGCGCATTTGCTTGTGTTAAAAACGACGGCATCCATCTACCATTATGTGGACATCCCGTCAGCCTGTCTGTCAATTTTAGCATAAACAAAATATTATTATTACACATGTCATGCTGCCGACATAGAAACATTTGAATAAAATTGATATAACTACAGACATTGAAAATCCATCTATGTTTTTTTAACTGGTAAAATATTTTTTATTAATGGATTCAGATTTAACTACGTTTCAGAGATTACAAATATTTACATTAAACAAACCTCTAACTATGATTATTATATTATCAACAAATTTTATTTCATTTACATAAAGGTATCGGTATATTTTACCTGCCGAAACATAAAAGCGTCGTCTATAACGTCATATATTATGAAAGTGAGTAGCCGCCCTTAGTAGGATTAAAAATAAGGGTTTAAGAGTACGTAAGTAGGGAAATGGATATATACTGACACCAAGTAAAAAAAAAATAACAAAACTAATACCTAGTATAATTTGAAGTCACTTTCCGCGTCTGCCTGTATGGCTGACTCCTAAATCACGCAAGGGATTTTGATCCGGTTTCCACCATCAGTAAGATAATTTTTCACGGAACTAATTAAGCGAAGCTGAGAGCGGGTCGCTAGTATTATAAAATT